>OZ007597.1:154125699-154868199 GCA_963931845.1 Maratus michaelseni | reverse complement strand
ATATTCTATAGTTGCAAGATTCAAAATGCAATCAATTGAAACGCCATCATTCACGTGATTGATAGCGTTTCAATTCATTGCATGATATATTCATGATTACCTAAAGCAAAAAGCTTTCATTCGGAATTTTCGGTATGAATTCGGAATTTCTGAATAAAAAGGGAGGCCAAACAGGCAATTCTAATCTCAAATGCAAATATTAAAGAGCTTATTCTATCAAATAAGTTGTTGTAAGAATGTTAGATGATGTATCGGTTGTAGTCTATATTGAAAAACTGTGATGTTTGAAATCTTGAAAGTGCAATCACATTTATGTTCAATTATTAATAAAAATACAAAAGTAGATATAATACATGTCTTTAATTTTATTTAGAAATTAAATACTGATCTTATAATGAGAAGAAGCTTACAAATATAAAGAAATAATTTTTTTCTTTCAAAATTCCAAGGGTAAGTAATTATGAGACTTTTTTTTCCTTCTGACTGCTTGGTTCTTGAGCGGCCGTTTCTTTGAAAAAAGTCAATCAATTGAGTGGAAACTGCCTTATAAAATATCACGGAAACTTCGTGTATTCATGTTGTCATTGCTGTTCTTTTCAAGTGTTGACATTCTGTTTGAAGTTTCTTTTTTTCAGAAAAATATCTATTATTATATTACGCTCTGCATACCCCATTCTTTTATAAGTAAGTCGTTAAGTTTTTTAAACAGATTATTAAATATAATTTAATACTGTTATCAGTTTATAACCAGCAGTACTTTAACCCATTCAGGGGAAAAGTATTTCTGTTGATAAAACATTGAAATGATAGACTGAACAAACATTTTTGAAAATGAATAAATACTTTTTTTCACGTACATTATTAAAACAAAATTTAAAAAAAAATTCTGTGTACCAATTGGCAATTTGGAATTAAAATTAAGTTGTATAAATAACATACCACCGCCCTTCAAGGGGTTACAGAAAACAGAAATGCCACTTGATGGTCGCTTATGCTCTCCTTTCTAATTCCCTTTCCCGTAAGAATAGGATTCTCATTTTCTCTCACTTTCTAATTCTACATGCAGGTCTCGGGCTGTTTCCTTTAAAAGAAGTGAAATAAAAATTTTGTCCACCGCTAGTTCCTTATGAAAATTTTAGTTTTAGATTTATTTTGCAAATGTCGTGTAAGCCCTTCTTGCAACTGTTGTAATAATCTACTACGAAAAAATTTTTTTTTAATTTGCTGTAGTCAAAAAAAGAGACCGCTCCGAAGCCTGTATATGGTTTTGGAATACTTTTCACGAACTTCGTAACCAATACAATAAGTGAATTTTTGCAATGAGCAACGTCGTATAAATACCGAAATAATCCTTTCTTGAAGAATATACACTTATAAAAATAAACACTACTTTGTGTACAGTGTCAGTACCACGTACTTAAAGAATGTTTTACTGCACAACGCATTGTATTTTCTTATTTATTATTTACGATAATTTCCAGTCATATTTCATACAACATAGAAAACTTAATATGCAAATTAATGTTGTAGGTAGCAGAATAGACCCTTTAAATAAGGTGCATACACTCCGTGGAACTTCCACCGAATTTTCCACCGCTATCTCAGGTTTGAAAACAGTTAATCCCTTCGCAAAGAGCGTCCTTTACAGAATTTTTAATCTTTTATCAGCGGTTATTCAAAATAAAAATTTTTGCTCAATTTAATACCCAGAAATGCTTTGATCAAATAAGCCAAATTTTCCATTAAAAATTACTGGTAGGAATGATAAAAGATTTTGAGCACTTTTTGCTAGTGATGTGCCGAATGAATGATTTTCATATTCGAATCATTTGAGAAAGCGCAAAAACATAAATGTCAACCTTAGTATTTTTTAATCAATTACTACCAGAAATTTTATAAGAAAAAAAGGAAATTTTAATTTAAGTAGAATTACAAAGATTACCATATCGTGTAATATTTGAACTTTTCACCATCTATAGCTACAGTTTGCTGACGTATAATACAAACAGGTACTGCTGCAACTCGGTTTGGCAACGTGAAGCAAAACTGTCTGTATTCCAACTCAACTTTCATTTTTAGATGCGTTCGTAATTATATAAATACGTAGCACCTATTGTCGTCGTCTGGTCCGTCCGTACGCTTATAACAACGCAAAAACTACCCAACCGAATGGTTTGAAATTTAAGATATATTATCGTTGCAGAATTTTGTCGCGACATTTAATTTTTTTTTTTAAATCGAATCAAAACTATAGAAAATATTAATAAAAACATTTATTAAGAAATATGATTTTTTTTTAATCGGTGCTTTCTTTTTATAGGAGCTTTCGAAGTTTAATCGTCAAGCGACCGAGATACTTATTTTATGACAGAAATTAATCTGCAGTTCATTTCACAGAATTAAAAATCCTCAAGATCTGAATATTTATATAACTAGCTATAGTACGAACGCACCTCGTTTGTAACGTTTGATGTACAATTTCCAACTTGTTTTCTTTTCCATTGTAATGCGAAATAAACACAATCGCCGAAACAAAGAAACGAAATGTTAAAAAGAACTCTGAATAAGAACGAAATGAATACACAACGCGTACACTGATGCAAGAGCTGGACCAGACTAAAAGAATAAAAGGTGGAGGGAGAGAGATATAATTCGAGAAAACTCCTATTTTCTCTACTAAATATCTGGAGGAAATTGATTAAAAAACATATGAAAGTTGGCAAGTAAGCTTTTGCTTCTCTTTTTAACAAAACTTCATGTGGCAGCTGATTAAAAAAATACGAAGGTTGGGTAGTATGTTTTTGTGCATGCCCGAATGATTCATTCGAGTGTCAAAATCATCGTGTCATGTATACGAGGCGCTCGTTGCAAAGAGGCTAATGAAAACAGAATTCCCAATCAAATGGTCTTTTGTAGTTCCTTCTGTAAGAATGTAATTATCTCCTCAATCTCTCTTATCAATTCTACACAGTTTTGGAATCTACATGGTTTTGGAATGGTAAGTGAATTTTTGTAATGGGCAACGTCGAATAAATATAAAAAAAAATCATTTTTTGAAGAATATACACAGGGCTCGCAGCGGTTCTAAAGCTTTCTACATCTGCTACTACTATTTCAAATAAAAAATCTTCATAATAGTTTCATTTAACACCTGTAAGATATATCTACAATCGAGATTTTGATTGTAAAATAATGGTAGCAAAGTGAGAATATTTTATGAACGCTCTGAGACCTATATAAACTTACGAAAATAAATATTGTTTTGTGTACAAATTCAATACCTCGTCTTTAAAGAATATTTTACTTTACAACAATCTTTTGTTTTCTTAATTATTATTATCAGTCATTTGTATTCATATTTCATGAAACATGCGAATTTAATTAACAAATTATTGATAGAGGTAGCAGATTGGATCATTTAAAATATTAAGTTAATTAACACGCTGGTGCGATAAAATAAAACAAACAAACTTTTTAATAACACCACAAATTTAAAATATACCCACCATATAAAAATCATATACACAATGAAAAAGATTGGCTGATGCCTCCTGCATTCTTGTTGGCTGTTTCCTCTAACATTTCCGTTTGACTTACCATTTTCTTTCAGCCTTGCTCCTGCCTCCCAAGTGGTAGCATGTCTTTTGCGCCTTATAAAGAAAGACAAAGTTTTTTCGAAAGGCCTAGCACATCCCTTAAATTTATGGTGTTTTTAAGAAGTTCGTTTGCTATATCATTTAAAAATTATTATACGCCGAATATCTAGATTAAGATTAAAATAAATCCTTACTTACAGAATATCTTTTATATGTGCTCATTACCTCCCCGACAAAAACAAGGAAGAAAGAAAGAAAAGGGGGCTCCCCCTCTCTTTCCCTGTTGCCGAACTGTTGATGTCGGTTAAGGGGCTTCCGAGTTGCAATCAACTTAACACCCAGGCTATGAGTGAGTATGGTGTCTTGTAAAATTTGCGCCGTTGGGAAAAGTTAAGATGTAGTATTAACTACATGAAAAATGAATGTAAAGGAAAGATAAAAAATTAAGAAATGAGATGAAAACAATTTTGGAATAAAAAAGTAAAGCGATGGATTTTAATGAAAGAGTCTATAAATGTAAGGAAGTGAAATGGTATAGCTGTAGTTATAAACTACTATTTACAGTGAAAAAGTAAAAAATGGGGTTCGGAACATGTTCGTAAAACAGCACGCAATTGCCAGGTGGTGAAAAAGGCAGGCAAAGCTCATCTTAAAACAAAAAAGGAACTTAAAAGGGCCATACATTTTTTTTTTTTTTTTTGGTATAGCTTAGTAATAAATTTTAATTAAGAAATTAGGTATTATTGTGGAAAAATTACAAAATATTAATAAGAAAGAGTGATTTATAGAAATGGTGAGCACTAATACTTTCTCAGTCAATACACTCTTATCCTGTAAATTTCTTATACTTTAATTAATTTATTTATTTTTGTATTTTTTCCGGGGTAAGACAAGATATTTAGGCAAATATCCTTAGTTTTGGCAGCCATATAAAATAAAGAGATTCAGTGTCGGTTTAAAGATGAAAAATGAGTTTTTTTTACTGTTAAAAATATTGATCTCATTCGTTAAAAGATGCTTTTAAATGAATTTAGTTGTTTAATACCAAGTCAATTCCGTAATAAGATAAATGCCGGGGTAATCATCCATATCGTAATTTATCATTCAATGTCCCATAAATTTGCACAAAAATTATTGAAAAATAATTTTTCTTTAACTGGTTAAATATAAATAATATAGCAAGGAAAATCCTGTAATAAAGAAAAGGAAAAATAAATGTAAAATAGGGAAAGAATTTCCTTAAATCTCACAAAATATTTTGTAATAGTTAATTTTTATTCTTGAAACTTCCAACTTTAAGGATTATGTAATCTTCGGAATTTTTTTTTTTGTTAATAAACTAATTTTTGTATGATAGAGGTGGAAAATAAAAGCGATAATTTTTTTAATTGAGAGAAAGTGATGAAACATGATGATTTTACTATGTCGCAGATGCCAAACTTTAATATTTTCGGGTATGGTATTTTCGAATAGTTATCTTCGTCTGATTCAATTTCAAATTTCAATCAATTAATAAAGCGAAAATTTCTATTCGGAAATACTGATACTTAAAAATGGGAAAGTTTTAGCAGCTGCGCTGCATTATAAAACTCTTAAATAATTAGAATAAATCAGTGTTGGGCAGAATCTGATTACAAAGTAATCAAATTACAGATTAAATTATATTATAATCTCCTCACTATGCAATCGATTATCATGTAATCATTACAAAGTAATTTGAATATAATCTGATTATCGCATAATCTGATTACCGTGTAATCGATTACAAGACAATTCTAATTTTCTGTTTTAAAATATAATTAGATTAATCTGTAATTAGATTAATTTGTAATTAGATTACACGACACTTCCGATTACGTTTTCAATTGTATAATCCAATTAACCTGTAATGGATTACAAGATGATTCCGATTACGTTTTTAGTTGTATAATCCAATTAACCTGTAATGGATTATAGGTGAATTTCGATTACGTTTTTAATTATATAATCTAATTAACCTGTAATGCATTATAGGAAAATTCCGATTACGTTTTTAATTGTATAATCCAATTAATCTGTAATGGATTATAGGTGTATTCTAATTACATTTTTAAGAATATAATTTAGATTAAATTGCAATCTGTTACAAGTTAATGTCAGTTATGCTTGTTCAGAATACAATTTGGTTAACGTGTAATGTAATGCAACTAAATCTTAATTAAATTCTATAAAATGTATTTAAATTAAACTGCAATCTATTACGAGCTAATTCTAATTGCATTTTTAACACTTTCCAACAAAGTTGAAAAGTGTTTATGAATTTAGTTTGTCTGTCTATCAGTACTCTAATGCGCGTAAATATACTCGGATTTCCATACAATTGATATATGTTATTGAGGTTTACTGTGGTATGATTGGTATAGAAAATGAAGTATGTAGCATGTAATTTACAGAGACACTCAAAAGAATTCTTTTACATTACAGCATATTAGGAAAAATCGCTTGCGGTGTATTTTAATGATGTTACTGTATTTCAAACATATTGAATTTAATTTATATCGCTGAGGTGCATTACAAGATGTTTACTAAAAATTATGGAGTACATAATAGCATTCACCGTTCATCTACAGAGACACACAAAAATTTCGGTTACAGTACTGACTATGAACAATAATTGCTAAAAATACGTTTTTTTTCAGTTGTTGCACGCGTTTTTGAATGTAACTATTTTTTTATATTGCTTGGTTTGTATAAATTCTATAAATCATATACAGAACTGCACAAAAGTTCTCTAGTACACTGACTTTTATAGACGGAAACTCCGAATGGGAATTTTCAACCGTGTTAATAACCGAATTAAATTTTAGCATACTGCTATGTAGTATATATACAAATCTATTAATATGCAGAGCTTCAGAAAAAAAATCGGATATTTTTTCGATTATTAATGGTATTTACTGCAATTGGGTTCTCAAATATGCTATGCATTTTCCAACTTCTTTACTGAGTCAGATATACCGATTTCAGCCTGTTCGTTATTATGAATACTCCATAATTTTACAAAGAGATAGGTTTTTTTAATAGGGATTTTACCCCCCAAAAAGTAAATACATGAGTTTTAAACTATTATGAAATGTTAAAAACTACTTACCGCTCTCAAAAGAACGATTTTACAGTATTCTTAAACTATAGATCTTAAATATCTGTGGTTTAATTAATTAATATAATGTATTTAATTTTTTATAGATAATCTAACGATTGGGAATGCAATGTTAAAAATGAAGGAATATTAAATTAATCCATCCCGTGGACATACAACATTTCGGTTCCGACACTTTGGTCTTGTGTTTAAGTCGCAGCACTTCGATCCTGACATCTGGGTCCCAGTGCCATTTCAGTCCCACAAAGTGACATAATTTTACAGAAGACATTGTCTTTTTTTTTTTTTTTTTTTTTTTTTTTTTTTTTAATCCAAAACCACGTGAATTTTACTACAGTGCGAATATAAGTACCCCATAATCACAAACACATATAACTCGAAACCTGTATCGACACCAACACAAATATCGTATGATAAACGTAACCGTTTTAGAAAAGGGGGGGGGGTGCTCTATAGATTTTTTTATAGAAGCCCTCGCATATTTTGGTGTACCAAAATATAAGGTGCTGGCAAATTAAAACAATTATAACTTAAGCTGTAATTATCGTAGAACACTGATATTTTGTATGGTAAACGTAATCTTTAAAACGGGGAGGGGGACGTTGTTGGTGTTTTTAACAGAAGCCCCTAACTATTAGTATAGCGTAAATATAAGGGCCCGATAACTATACACACTTACATCTAGGATCCAAATTGTCGCAGAACATACAAATTTCATATCATAAAAGGAATCGTTTAAAAGGAGGAGGAAGGGCTTTTTTTTGGTCCTGTTTGCAATTAGTAATATTTTCTTGAAATTAATCTAGTGTTTATAGTTTAAAAAAAATTTATATTTAATATCGAAATTCATGGAATTTCTGTTTACGTTTTTGTGCATTCTTTTGATGGAAAAATAATTTTTCACTTGTTTGGGTAATATTGGAATATATATGTTCATTTATTTATTATTCTCTAATTGATTAAAATAGTTTAAAGTCATCCATCGGGTTCGTTATCAGATTTCCACCCAGCCCACGAAGACATATTTTATCAGCGCATTTTTTATTTTAAACTTCTTGCAATTACGAATATATTCAAGGTGATTCAGCATTTATGGTTGAAAAAAATAAAGTTTTATATTTAAAATTCAAATTCTTCGAATTTCTGCATGTATTTTTATGCATTATTTTGACGAAAAATTAATTTTTGTATTTTTGAGTAATATTTTAATATTTTAGTTCTAATTAATCATTATTTTGTAATTACTTAAAAATACCGTAAAGCGTAGTTTTGCATTGGGTCGGGTAATCCGATTTCTACAGCGGAATTGAAGTGGGCTGGGGGAAAGCCACACATTCAAGGGATCGGCGAAACTGCAATTTTCCGTTTGTTGCTCACAGGCTATCAAAGCCTGAGAGTAAATGTGCCCGCAGGTTCTGTATGTACGTATGTATGTACGTATGTATGTACGCATGCATGTATGTATGTACCGTATGTACGTAAATGCAGGCAGGTAACGCAATAAATCTTGATAGAAATATCCGATTTGCTTCAAATTTTGTATATAATTGATAAGGCGCTGAAAGGCGATTTTGTATATAATTGATAAGATTCTGATAATGCGCTTCCCTGATTAGTTTTGGGGGTTCATTGGTTAAGTATAAAGGGGGGAGACACGGGGGAGTAATCACCCCTTAATTTAGATAAATTGGTTTTTCATGCAGAATTATCGGATTTGTTTCAAATTTTGAAAGTAGGTTCATTCTGACAAGACACTTCCCTGATTAGTTTTGGGGGTTCATTGTTTAAGTATAAAGGGGGAAAACGGGGGGCTAACCCCCTTTTAATTTAGATAAATGGGATTTTTGTGCAGATTTATCCGATTTAACTTCAAATGTTGTACATACGTTCATTCTGATAAGACGCTTCATTAAATAGTTTTGGGGGTTCATTGTTTAAGTATAAAGAGGGGAACGGGAGGCTAAATCGCCCCCTTAATTTAGATAAATTGGTTTTTCATGCAGAATTATTCGATTTGCTTCAAATTTTGTATGTACGTTCATTGTGATAAGGCGCTTTCCTGATTAGTTTTGGGGATTCATTAGTTAAGTATAAAGGGGGGGGGGGACGGGGGCTAATCCTCCCTTAATTTAGATAAATGTGTTTTTCATGCAGAATTATCCAATTTGCTTCAAATTCTGTATATAGATTCATTGTTATAAGGCTCCTCTCTGTTTAGTTTTTGGGATTCATTGGTTAAGTATAAAGGGGGGGAGGGGAGCTAATTCCCCCCTTAATTTAGATAAATGGGTTTTTCATGAAGTTTTATCCAACTTGCTTAAAATTTTTATATAGTTTCATTCTGAGAAGGCGCTTCCCTGATTAGTTTTGGTCGTTCATTGATTAAATATAAAAGGAGGAACCCCCCCTTAATTTAATAAATGGGTTTTTTCATGAAGAATTATCCAATTTGCTTCAAATTTTTATATAGTTTCATTGTGATAAGGCACTTCCCTGTTTAGTTTTGTGGGTTGATTTGTTAAGTATGAAGGGGGGAGGGGTGAACTGAGGCTAATTCTCCCCATAATTTATTGTCAATTTCTATATTTTTTGAGGGCATTATTCTTTGAAATAAGAGTGTAATATACATTTAATGTGAACAGCCTGTGAGATCAATGTCATTAACTGGGCACTTTTCCTTTTTTTAGCTAACATAGGCTATCAAAACCTGAGAGCTAATGTGCCCGCAGGTTCTGCATGTATGTGTGTACGTATGTATGTACTTAACGCGATAACTCTTGGTAGAAATATCCGATTTGCTTCAAATTTTGTATATAGGCTCATTGTGACAAGGCTCTTCCTAATTAATTTTGGGGGTTCAGTTATTAAGTATAAAGGGGGAATGGGGTTAATCCACCGTCTCTTAATTTAGATAAATGGGTTTTTCATGTAGAATTATCTGATTTGCTTCAAATTTTGCATATAGGTTCATTGTAAAAAGATGCTTCTTTAGTTAGTTTTGGGGTTCATTGGTTAAGTATAAAGAGCGGGGAACGGGGGCTAATCCCCCATTAATTTAGATAAATGTGTTTTTCATGCAGAATTATCCGTTTTGCTTCAAATTTTGTACATAGTAGTTTTATTGTGATAAGGCGCTTCCCTGCTTAGTTTTGGGGGTTCATTGGTTAAGTATAAAGGGGGTAACGGTGGCTAATCCCCCCCTTAATTTGATAAATGAGTTTTCCATGCAGAATTATCCAATTTATTTCAAATTTTGTACATAGTTCCATTGTGATAAGGCGCTTCCCTGATTAGTTTTGGGGGTTCATTGGTTAAGTATAAAGGGAGGAACGTAGGGGGGCTAATCCCCCTCAATTTATTCTCGATTTCTTTATTTTGCGAGAGGTATTATTCTTTGAAATAAGAATATAAAATACAATTAGTGTGAAGAGCTTGTGAGCTCAATGCCATGAGTTTAACTGCGCACTTTTCCTTTTATTTTGTCATTTTCCGATTATTTAAATTTTGCTATATTTTATTACTAATTCTACAGGGTGCCAACCAGAAGTGCAAAATGTAGGTGCCAATGGACCGATTGCCGTCACTAAATTTTTAGTATTATTCGCCTAATAAAAAGAGAAAATTTAGGCGAAGTATACTAATAAAATTTAGGCGAAGAATACTAAGAAATTTAGTGGTGGTAATTGGCCCATTGGCACCCAGTTTTTACACCCCTGGTGTCAACGGTCACAAAAAGTTTATGAATTTTAAAAATAGGTTGCTTCGAAGCTCATACATTTAACCCTTCTCCACTATATGAATGTCAGCATTTATGTTAAACAAGATTTATTCTAATCTAAAACCTGAAAAGAAAAAAAACTGTGCCATATAGTTCATCCATCTTTTTTAGGGTTTCGTTCATCTCACGAAACCCTATTACTCCCGCTCCGTTGTCTGTCCGTCACAGAGCCTTTCTCAGAAGCTATATAACTTACAGGCATGACAATTTGTGTACTTATAGCTAAATGTCTACTATGAAGCTCAAAATAATAAAATCTGAAAAAATCGTATTACTTTAACCCTTAACCGGAAACGTACCGTCTGTGAGACGGTTGCGTCTACATATCTACCCTTTATGCAAAAATGAACGTCTCCTCAACCTTATCACGCCATCTAATCGTTACACTATTGGTCCTCTCCACCCCGACCCATTTGCAACACCTGCGCTTTTTTAGTTGTTGAAAGAAAAAATATTTTCTTTTGAACGCAGTCTGTCAGACGGCATGTTTCCGTTTATGTAATTTTTTTCTTTGGGATATCAAGATGGCGGGGCCGTCAATGCTAGTACGCTATGGTGATAAAGACTTTGAAGAGACTATTTTGCGATGGTTTGATGAAGTAGGAATTGACATAAGCGATGTTGAAAGTATTTCAGATGATGAATATATAAATTCTGAACACCAAAGTGATTCAACATCGTCAGAAAATTCTAATGAAAGCAAAAATGAAGAAATAAGAAATGATGAAACAGTAGCAGATGCAGATACGAAATATATATATGAAAAAATTCGGTACTGATGGTCTGTTTAAAAAGTTCGCTCCGCGTCAAGAACAAGAAAACACAATATTATAAAAGTGCCAGTTTTAAGAGGGAAAGCTAGTGATCTCGGAGAAAAGGCAGATCTATTCTCTCTCTGGCAGTTGTTATTTACAAATGATATGTTACTGCATATAGTGAAATGGACAAACCATAAAATAATTCAAATTCGAATGAAATATAATATTCTGGACAGTAATATGAAAGAAAGTAATATGGAGAGACGACTAGAAAATCCCCAGCTACCCCGGGAATTGCGCCTTATAATAGCTCGCATTCTGCAAAAACCTGTTGAAAATGTGTCCCAGGTAGATGATGACTTAATATTTTTCAAACGCAAAACATGTTTTTTATGTTATAGAACCAACCATAGAATGACAAAATATCTGTGTGTACAGTGCCGGAAGCTTGTATGCATGCAATGCTCCAAACCTAAATGCAATGATTGCATAAAAAACGCTGAGATTTAGAACATGCTTCAATATTTACTATTAAATGTTTTGTCAATTTTACTGCATAATATTTTTTTTAATTCATATTCTACTAATATATATCAAAATATTTGCATTTATTTCATTATTTTGTCGCAAATGTAAATATTTGAATAATAGTGTGTAATTTTGAAATATTTCCTGTCTCCGAGATTCAAAACTTATTTCTATGCTGTTATATTAAAAATTTGTTCCTGTTATTTCATTACTACTAAAGAATAAACGTTTAAGTTCACTATTTGGTAAATTATTAAGAGTTGTTTCCTTTTTTTAAATTTTATAGCAATTTTTAAAATTTAGCTGTCTCACAGACGGTTTCTGTTTGTGTTCTGAATTTTCACGTTTCCGGTTAAGGGTTAATATAGAGAGATAAAAAAAAAAATTAACAGCCTTTTTTTATTAAATTTAATCAGTTTTCGTTATAGCAGTTGTCAACAGTTAAAAATCCACACTAAAATTCTTTCTACTGTAATTAATTTTCTACTGAAAGATTTCCACGTGTAAATGAAAATGAAATAAAAAGTTTCACTAATTGTAAAAAATATCAATATGACGTCATATTGGTAATAAAATGGAAATTTTCAAAGATTTCTCAATAATACAAGGAGTATGAGTATGTGTATGTACAGAGAGCAGATTAATATCACGTCATTACAGAATTAAAAAGAAAATTAATCTGACGTCCTATTGGAAGTTTAACGGATTTTTCAAATGTTTGAGAATAATACAAAGCGAGTATCAATATGAGTAATATAAAATAGTAAATATATGAGTTTGACGAACGTATTGAATCATGATAAAAACCAGATTATGGAAATATTCGCATATTTTATCATTTTGAATGTGTACAACATGTTTAATTTTGAAATTATTATTATTTTTAAATGTCGCATTTAGTCCACAGGACAGATATTATTATGACAGAGTATAATAGCGGGCTTTGCCCGCTATCGGGCCTGTTCAGATATTTGAAAAAACGGAGTTTGTTATAAAGGGAGTTACATATGTTTTAATTATCGAGGGTGAAACATTTTCCTTAATTAATGCATTTATTTTTCTTTTAATGTTACGTGAACGACGTCACGGGTAACAGCTAGTAAAATATAAAATAACTAATCTTCCGTAATCTGTGGGCAAGGTTAGCTCCAAACATGGACGTTTGCTAGCAACAATATAATTTAAAATCAATGTAGATACTTTTAAAGAACTGTCATGAAAAGTCTCACTTTCTAAAATACGCAATTTGGCAGTAGGACCTGGATTACAGAGGATTACGCAATAGGTTTAAATATCTATTTTATATAATTGTTTTTATATATATATCACATTTAGTCCACATGACAGATATTATTATGACAGAGTGTAATAGCGGGCTTCGCCCGCTATCGGGCCGGTTTAGATATTCGAAAAAACGAGAAAAATAGACCAGTAAATTTTTACTTTATAAAAAACATGACTTTTTTTGTTGTTGTTGCTAAATAAAATTTATTTGCATTTATTAAAGAAAGGATAAAGTGTTTTGAAAGGAATATTAAACGAAACTCTTTGTGCGATCTTCGATCACACTTACCCACGTGTTTAGGGTTTCGTTCATCTCACGAAACCCTATTCTTCTCGGTTCTCTGTCTGTCCGTCAGAGTGTCCGTTATCAGAAACCGTATAAGTTAGAGACTTCAAATTGTCTGTACCTACAGCTGAATACTTACTGTCACACTGATAATCATAAAACTTTGAAAATATCTTCATTAACACAATATATTAATTAAAACCCTAAAAACCCCCTCATTAATGAAAAAAAATCAACTAAAGCGTTGAATTTAATCAAACCGCAATCTGAAACTCCAGAAGAGGGGAAAGGGTTGCCATGGTCATTGCACTTCAATGGCGATAAGATTGAACGTTTTCAAAAACACCTCTATCTCACATAAACTATTCCACCTGGGAACGTGAAATTTCTGACACACACACACACAAAATTAGCTTTCAGAATTTCTAAAAATATTTTAATTACGCCCATTAGAAGTGTAAATAACAATTCAAAATCGATTTGAATAAATTCGCTTAATTTCCTTCCATTGGAAAACCACAGACGAACAATCCGACACCTGTTCACGCAGATCAAAGATGGCGGACCATGCATTTTTCAGGCTCTATAGATTTTTTTTTATTATTGCATTTATCGAATTGAAATTAATACATCTATACATATTTTTTTTTTTACTGCGAAGACAGAAATCTATTATTTATAAAGTTGGCGTGATCAGAACGGAAATTACGAATTAATTTTTTGTTAATGAATTTAATTTTTATCAGAATCAAAAGAAAATTTGCAGCTGGTTGTGAAGTTGGAAGACTTATGCCATTTATGAGCGAGACATCCCGGCCCTTCACTTTTCGTCTCAACTGTTGAAGGGAGGGAAAAAAAAAACGCTGATTTTTTTAATATTGCATTTACCAATTTGAAAATATTGTATATATATGCATATATTTTTTCGGTGAATCCCGAAATCTAATTTTTATAAAGATTACAGTATTAGAACCGAAATTATATTTTATCATAAAATGCTGATTTTTTTTTTTATAAAACAAAGAAATATAATGCTAATAGACAATGCTGTAAATAATAATGCGAAAATGTATTTTTATGTATACTTTTCAAAAAATATATCGCATTTAGTCCAAATGACAGATATCATTCGCCCGCTGTCGGACCTGTTCATATATTAAAAAAAACGAAAAAATAGACTGGTAAATTTTTACTTTATAATAAAAGATGACTTTTTTTGGAAAAAGAAATTTATTTGAATTTATTAATTAAATGATAAAGTATTTTGAAAGGAATATTAAGCGAAACACTTTGTGCGATCTTCGATCACATTTATCCACTTGTTTTTCCTATCTTTTTTTTTTTTTTTTTTTTTTTTTTTCGTTTGTTTCACACAACTTCTTTTTTCATCTTCGCAAATAACTGGTTAAATTCAACATTCAATTCATTGAATCTGCTTCTGTTTTACCTCAATAGCTTTTCATACTGTGTCAGTAAAAACAGTTTGTATGTTGTTAGCACTGGGGTGTAATTTAAGAGGGCTGGTGGAGAGCACCCCGTAATTAACTTAGATTGTAGCAGCCTTCAGAAATCAGACAACATGAGATAGTTTTCTTGTATATCATTTTTTAAAGAATGAATTTATGAAATTGATTAATTTCGTTCATTAAGTTTAAAATGCAAACAACGAAGTGTGTTTGGGCAATCCAATTTTTTTAATGCGCAAAATATATACGTTTTCAAAATTACTTGGAAAATTAAAAAAATAGTAAACTATATAAAGCAGGGAAAGGGTTGATTTAAGACCTAATTTCGTCACTATAAATTAAAAAATAGGTTCCATATCCATAAGGTAACATCAGTGTTAAATCGATTCATCACTAGATCGCGATGTTAGATTGATGATAAATTTTGACATCGTTCTATCCTAATTATAAATATAATATGCTGACAACTTAAAACACTTATAACTTGAATTGTAATTATAGTAGAACACAAATATTTTGCAGAGTAAACGTAATCTTTATAAAGAAGAACATTGTCGGTTCTTTTGACTAAAATCTGCTAAATTTTAGCATAGCACAAATATAAGGACTGCGTAACCTCAAGCACTGATAAACTGTCGTAGACAACACTAATTTTTTTAGGTAAACTCAATCGTTTACCTTATTAAAATCAGGCTTTGTGTGCCATAATTGTTTGGCCCTTTTTAGGTGCGTTCGTAATTATATAAATATGTAGTACCTATATAATCGTCGTCTGGTCGAGTGATGAGCGATTCTGAAATAATCGAGAATCGATAAACATCGATGTCGTATAAAGCAACATCGATAAAAAAATAATCTTTTCTCAAATTCTAGTATCGATGTTCTAGAATCGATTCTCATACAGATACTGCAAAAAGAGTAAAATTGATCAATCAATTGGCAGAAAATTTGATCGAGAATCTTTATAACTGGGGATTTGACAGTAGATCGATATTTCTGGCGCTCATTTCATTTTTCTAACAGTATCTAGTCTTATCTTAAAATGAGTCTATGAAATTTTAGGCTATTTAGAAAAGGACTAACTGTTTGTCCAAATATAGTGTTGTACCCGACCAGAACCTGAAAAATCCAAATGGAATCAACCCGACAGAAAAATTCTATCAAACTATAATCCGATCCAAAAAGGAGAAAATAATTTTAGTCGACACGGCAGCCGTATCGGAGATCCGAACCTGAAAATTGAAGTTAACCCGAAACCCGAACCAAACCCAACAAAGAATTCCATTGAACCGTAATCCGATCCGAAGATGACAAAAAAATTTCCTTAGAAATGCAACCCGACACCAAACTTGAAATTTCAGTTAAAACGAAACCCAACCCGAATCAGACAAAATAAAATCTATCGGTCCGTAACACGATCCAAACCCGACAAAATAAATTCTGTCACCACGCAACCCGATCCGAACCTGAAAGCCAAAGAAAAAATTTCATCGAACCGTAAACTAAACCGCACCCGAATAAATAAATTCCTTCATCTCGCAACCCGAAGAATAAGTTATCTAAGTTATATACACTATATTCGCAATGATGACCGGTCACTTGCGATTTTAGACGTTTTGTTAAATATCTGGAAAGATACATGAGGAATTATCCTGAAACTTCAGGTGTGTAAACAACGTGATAGACGTCATATATTTCCGCGAAGATTTTTTCCCGAAACCCCATAAAGGGGCATCAACAAATTGAAGAAAAACGAATATCTTTTGGCTAACCCTGTAAAAACTAATATTGCAAAAGCATTCAAACTTTAGATTATGATTAAGTGGCTTATTGTAATAATTTGGGTTCATTGTTATAAAGATAGCATGTATACTCGAAGAGAAATTAAGGTTTTTATAAAAACAGTCCCAAATTTTACCAAGTTTTTTGCTTATAATTTGCAGAGTTTTTAATATAAAAACAAGTTATTTTCAGAAAATATAGACAAACAAAATTGTACACAACACCCTGCAATCAGAATTAAAAAATAATAAAAATTATATGAAAAATGAGCAGGTTTACTAAATATTGTTTCACTGCGCATGCGCGAAATTCAATCAAAATATACTGTACATAATATATTAGCTAAATATATAGACTAACTTTTATGAAAGTCTCAAAAACATAGCTTGAAAATTCTGTTAGTAATCGTCGATAGAATAAGCTCGAAATTCGCTGTTCCCAAAAGGAAGCAAAAAGATGAGGGGTTGTATCAAATATAGAATGCGAGACACTTCATTTTTATTATGTCAACTTTTATAAGCTAGTATATTTGGATACAACCCCTCATCTTTTTGCTTCCTTTTGAGAATAGCGAAATTCGAGCTTATTCTATCGACGATTACTATGAGAATTTTCAAGCTATGTTTTTGAGACTTTCACAAAAGTTGGTCTATACATTTAGCTAATATATTATGCACAGTATATTTTGATTGAATTCGCGCATCCGCAGAGAAACAATATTTAGTAAACCTTCTCATTTTTCATATAATTTTTATTATTTTTTAATTCTGATTGCAGGGTATTGTGTACAATTTCTTTTGTCATATTTTCTGAAAATAACTTGTTTTTATATTAAAAACTCTGCAAATTATAAGCAAAAAACTTGGTAAAATTTGGGACTGTTTTTATAAAAACCTGAATTTCTCTTGGAGTATACATGCTATCTTCATAAAAGTGAACCCAAATTATTACAATAAGCCACTTAATCATAATCTACAGTTTGAATGCTTTTGCAATATTAGTTTTTACAGGGTTATCCAAAATATATTCGTTTTTCTTCAATTTGTTGACGACCCCTTATGGGGTTTCGGGAAAAAACATTCGCGGAAATATATGACGTTTATCATGTTGTTTACACTCCTGAAGTTAGAGGATAATTCCTCATGTATCTTTCCAGATATTTAACAAAACGTCTAAAATCGCAAGTGACCGGTCATCATTGCAAATATAGTGTATTATCTATATTTTATGTAAGTTACTTTGAAAATTAAAAACTACTTATACTATACAATACAAGTGGAGGGGGTGATTTAAGATGTATATATATATATAACAAACAAACAAAAAAAAAAAAAAAAAAAAAAAAAAAAAAGGTTTTCATATTTTAAAGGTAACATCGGATTTCAATCACCTTATGTCTAAATCGCGATATTACATAAATAATAAACCGATTTAAGAAATTTCTATCGAGTGCAAACCTAAATAAAGTGCTGAAAACTTCAATCATTTATAATTCGAGCTGTGTTCGTCCTGGAACACTCATATTTTATATGGTAAACGTAATATTTATAAAAGGCGGGGCAATGTCTGTTTTTTAATAGGAACCCCTAAATTTTAATATAGCGCGAATATGATGCCATGATAACCACAATCACTTAGATCTTGCTACAAATTTCGTATGGTAAACGTAAACATTTTAAGGGAGTTGGTTCTGCGGATATTTTTATAGATAAAATACCGCTGCAACATATACAGCCCAAATTATAACTGATTAATGTTCATGGCACCTTGTACTTATGATATATTAAAATTTGAGGGGTTTGATAAGAAATCGATAAATCCTCTCTAAATGATTGCGTTTAACGTAAGAAATTTTTGTGGGCAGCTTTAATTTGTATCCGAGTTAAATGTGTTTGTGATTATCGGGCTCTTACATTCATGATATACTACAATTTAGGAGGCTCCGATTAAAAAAAAAGAGAATGTCTAATATAAAGTTATGTCACGTTGCTCAAACACACACATTTTTTGCGCGGTGTGACAATTTAATCATGAGTTATAATTTAATTTTTTCAGCCTCTTATATTCAGCTTTTTATAAAAATTGGGTGATGATAAAAAAAAACGGTAATGGATCCTGATAATGTATACTCATGATATTGAACCGTACAACGTTTGGTGGGCTTATGGTGATTACAGTCTGAGTTACAGGGACAAACCGAAATGGCATGACCCCTCATGAGCAAGCCCTTTATAAATTTTACGTGCTACGGCAATTAAAACAAGAGTTATATGTATTTTAAGTTGTAAAGATTTTTTGGTATACACAAAAATATGGGAAGCTTAAAAAAAATCGACAGATCCCCCCTACCCCACCACCTGTAAAACAATTACTGTTACCATACGAAATTTGTGATTGAACCTTGCGACAATTTAGACTCCAGTTATAAGTTCTTTTTGTTATCGAGCCCTTATTTTTGTTAAACTATCTTTAGTATAGCACGAGTATAGTACAAAATAATTCAGGCATGTGTTCATCTATTGTTAGAAATTGTTGAATGTGAATTTTCAACCTATTATGCATTTTCTCACTAAACTAAATTTTAGCGTACAATGTAGGATACATGCAAATCTACATTATACATACCAAATACAGTGTTACACAACATAATTGGAGTATTTTTCCCGGGTATGGTTGGATAATTCCTGAAATCTGGTTTTACATGTGTAATTAGAGTTGCAAAATTTCGGTTTATTCACAGGTTTATTTCCAATAGACCCGGTTTATTCCCAGGTTTATTCCCAAAAGGCTTGGTTTATTCCCCAAAAAACAAGTTTATTCCTGAAAAACTCGGTTTATTCCCAGGTTTAAACCGGGTTTTTTTCTAGCCTTTGCAACTCTATGTGTAATGCGTTTGCTAAGATGTTTACTTTGGTGTTTTATTTACCTTATTAAACAGCGAAGTTTTGTTAAAATATTCTAGTGCTGGAAAGTGTTTAGCAGCATGATTGACGCAAAGAAGAAAGTATTCGATTCGTAAAAAAACTCCAATTCCGTTTTTGAAGGATTTATGCGTTTTAGAATGTCACGATTTGACTGCTTTTACAAAATGTCTGTCTGTGTGTCTGTATTTGACAAAAATGCTCTGGGAATTCTATCTTAAGAACTAAAGCACGAAACTTACTAAAATTTGAGATTCTGTTAGACCTTGATATAAGTTAACGCTGATTAGTTGTTGGTGTAAATCGTCCAACAGGTGGCACTGTTATACCTTATTTTTTATGATTTCCGAGATAGCTATATATCTCAAGAACTATTGCACGGATTTTCATCATACTTCAGGTTCAGTTATACCTTGATATAAATTGGTGCTGATCAGTTTTAGCCTAAATTGCGTGACAGGTGGCACTGTTATGCTTAAATTTTCATGTTTTCCGCGACAGCTATATCTCAAGAACTAGTTCACGGATTTTCAACATACTCCAGATTCAGTTAGACCTCTATAAATTGGTGTTCATTAATTTTTGTATTAATCGCTCAACAGGTGGCGCTGTTATGCCCTATTTTGCATGATTTCCGCAATAGCTCTATCTCAAGAACTAATACACGGATTTTCATCAAACATCAGATTCAGTTATACGTAGACGTTGACATAAGTTGCTGCTGATTAAGGTTTGGTGTAAATCGCCCAACAGGTGGCGCTTCTATATAGCGCACTTTTCAAATTTTCTGCCATAGATATATCTTAAAGAATTAATTCACGGAATTTCGAAAATTTCATATTCTGTTACCCAGCTAGAAAATATTTGCACTTTTTATGCAAAAAAGTATCAATAGTACACAATTTGTGCAAAAAAAGTGAAAATTTTTGAATATTTCAAAAGTGTACACTTTGTGTGCAAATTATATGCACTTTTTATACATACAAAAAAATGCATCTTTTTTGTTTTCAGAAAGTGTGCACATTTTTTGCATAAAATAACTGCATACTCCGTGTTCGCAAAAAGTGTGCATTTTTTATGCACAAAAGTCTTTATTTTTTATGGATGTAAAACTTTGTATATTCCAAGTTTTGATTATTCTATGCATGTGTTACCAATTCAAAATCTGTAATTTTTTTCAAATGTGCACGTTTTTCCTATTACAACACAATATTCCCTAAAAAGTGCATTTCTACGTCACAGATTGTGCCCTCTTCCACCAATATTTTCGCCTCACCCTTTGAGGGATGTGAAGGAGAGGGGGGAGAGTGTAAAAAATATTTCACACTTTCTGTTGCTCTATGACCTGAAATTTGACTGTAATAATATAAGATTACATTTTTTCTCAACATTTTTTAATAATAATTACTAACCAAATGTACAGGTTCTTAAAATTTGCAAATAAATGTTTAAAATGCAAAACAAAATGCAAGATAAATGTTTAATATTCATAGTTCACGTCAAACATCATCGGCGCAACCAGGGGGAGGGAGGTTGTAACCCTCCCCCCCCGGGACGTATGTTGAGTTTGGAAGAATTGGACGTATATACATATGTTCATATTTTATAGATATTATGAAGAAAAATATAGCTTTAAGACACATATTTTACTGTAAATTATTTTTTAAAAAATTGATAAAATTATTTTTTTTTTTGAAAATTACAAACTTAACGGTGGAGTACCTCAAAATTTTCATCTCCGTAAATATTCAAAAATTAAAAAAAAAATATATATATTTAATTTGAAATTTTACAATTTTACCCCTGTCGAATGAACAAGTAAGATATTCTATATCTCCCAGAGACAGTCAAAATGATCTAATTATAAAAAGCATATATATTTATTATAATTTTGAAATGCGATAATTAGTCGCCTTTGAAGACGATTAACCACTGCTAATTTTTTGAACGGTCGGTGACTGCCTTGATGACAGGCACGATGATAAATAGAGGTGCCGAGGATATATTTAGTCTGCGTCTGCGCGGTATGGCGCGATGCCTGTCCTTTCCCTCTGTTGTCGTTTGTATAATTAAGTTGATGGCCGCGTAAACATTTTTTTATATAAATAAGAAGTTATGAAGACTTATCTTTTTCACCGACTGATGATTTTTGTTTAGCAGAAAATAGGCAAGTTATTCAATTTTATGTTGTAAGTTTCTATAATAAATATCGTACGTATTGTAAATGAATATTGATTTGTATAAAACCACCCTAATTGTAGTTATAACGATAGGCTTACTCGGCTATTGAGAAAAAAAAAACAAGTAGTTTGTTTCCTCTTGCCATTTCAATTCAGCTAATTTTTATGTATAAAAAATACTTTTATAAAAAAGATAATCGTTACTTTTAAATATTTTTAGCCGTCAGTTACATAAATATGTAGCGTACTAAAAAAATACTTAAATTTAACGTCCTTAGCTGCTTATATATAGCGGTCTCGCAGACCACTTCTTTTTTCAATTTTCACAGTAACTTTTTATTTTCAGTTTTAACTATAGCAGGGTTCATAAAGACTATTTAGACTACTTAGAAACTCCTTAGAAATTAAAAAGTTTGCAAGGAGTAGGGGAGACTGGTACACACTGGACCTATTGGCACAGTAGACCACCCCCTAATATTTTATTATTTTTATTTTTTTTTCAGCTTCTCTTCTATCCTAATAGACAACAGCACTGCACTGATTATTTATAGCCTTTAGAAAATATGTTTAGCTCAGATGGAACTATTTTATCCTGATTGGTTGTTTTGAGCTTCTAAAAGTAAAATTTTTCATCATCATATTTTCATATTTTTAGCAATTAAAGGTTGTAGATAAATAAGATAAAACACATTTTTTGCTAAGCTTTTTAACTTTAAAGTTGATATGTTTAAAAGAAAGCTATAAACAATATTAATATGATTATTTATTGAACTTCAACATGGGGCACAGTGGACCACCCACTCCTGGGGCACAGTGGTCCACAATTCACTCTGCTCCAGTAATGCAGAAAGTTCAAAATATTTAATAATTGCTTATTTTCTATAAAGAATTATTGTTTTAAAGTAGTTATTTAACTGTAAAATAAAGTAAACAAAGAAAAATAACAATTTATTTAACATAATAAGAAATATTTTGTTTTGTATTTACTGCCTTTGATAAATATATATAACTAAGTCTAATTGGTGATGATTCTGTTAAAGTAAGATTCATGAGACACAAATTGAATAGATATCAGTTTATTTTTCCCGAAACTGTAGATGAATCGTTGTTGATGTCAATGATTTCATAATGTTGCTCTCAGACCCAAAAGTATTTCAGGAAAATTCCTGGATCAATCTTACTCATAAGTATTTTGAAATTTCATTTGCAAATTTTAATATGCGCTGATTTTTTTGTACTTAAGTAATGCCTTCAACTAAATTGCAATTGTTCCTGTATTAATCTGTTATTATTTTCAAAATATAATTAATTTTTTGTTTCAAAATGTTACTTGTAAATTTATTTTACTATGTTATTTTGCGGGTAAAGGGGAAATAAAGAAGAATTAGATTAATGAAAAATAGATTTATATTGCATTTCAGATAATACCTAATAGCTGTCCACTGTGCCCCAGTGGGTGGACCAGTGTTCCCCATTTATGGGGCACACTGTCCACTTTTTGGATGCCCATAAATTTTATTTGTTTTTAAATGTATTGGAAACTATGTTCTGAGAAAATTATGATGAATGCATAAAGGTTTAAGGAATATTCAAAAATATTTTCATGCAGATCGGCTTGTCCGTTAAAGAGAAAAAAAAATTAACTGAAAAAGTGGTCCACTGTGTACCAGTCTCCCCTACTTAGAACTCCTTAAATAAACAAAACAAAATACTTCTTAAATTATAACAAAATATAATTTAGTGTTGAATAATGATTAAAGGAAGTAAAATAAGTCTTCTCATGTTTATAAAAGTAAAGTTCAAGTAATTACTGCCATTCTAAAAAATTAAATTGTATATTTTTTTTTGTTTTGTTTGGTTTGGTTTGTACATACTGCATGTTTTTTCCATTCAAAATTTACTTTTAAAACCTAGGTGCATGTGATATATGATGAGAATTTGAGATTTACTGTCCTGTATATATATATATGTATGGCCATTGGTCACTTCATAAAATAGTTCCCTGGCACTTTTGTATTCAAATTTACGAAACCAATAAGCAATGCATTATGAATACTTTGTAAAATTTTAGCACTAGTTATTAGATTTCCTTTGAATAAAATACATTTTCTCCCTAAATGAGATATTAAAAATTAGGATGGGTGTGCAAGTTGTACGACGCATGGCATGCATGAAAAAATATGCTAAGTTCTTTAAAATTCTTGTTCTCCTTAGAATTTTCCTTGACTTCTTCGATTCTTTTCTCCAGTCTGTATGAACCCTGCTATAGTTACTCGTAAAATTTTGTTTTGTTTGAAGCCTTAGTATTATTGCTAAAGACTTCTGAATAGGTAAATTTTAATTATAATAGTCATGTACATAAAGTTTGTAACAGATGCAGTATCCTATGCGTTAATCAAGCCTTTTATTCATCTTTCAATCAAGCGGTCTCTGAAACCACTCACAGTATAGTATGCGACTCTTTTTGTAACAGGAGTTAAGGGTTAAACTGCATAAAGTAATACATATATAATAACAAAAACAAGTTAAAACGAATATTTGTACGTATATCCTTTTATATCAAAATGCAATTTCCTTTCTTTAAAAGTAAAATTCAATAAATGTTCTTTTATTTTTAAAAGAATTGAATTTGAAAATTGAATTTTCTAGTTTGTAGGCAGAAATTGGTAGACTTTTTTTTAACTTAGTGGCCATTTTTCGCAATCGTAATTCTTGTTATGTTAAATTAAAATACATTATTTAGATTATAATTAACAGAGCATTCTCTGAACTATTTCAAAAGTGCAATCAATTTACAAAAACTCATTTTTTATTTCATTAACATACAAAAACAATTCAAAATAAATGAAAAAAATTATTTAAAAAATACAAAAATATGCTTTGGTTTTGTTTGTCAAAATTGGGGGGGGGGGGGAACTCTGCTGAATGAACGCTCGTTCGAGGCCAAAACTAACTTCACAGGAAGTAAACATGGTTTTTGATGCCCCTCCCCCTCCTTCTTCCCAAAATAAATTTAAGTTTCTAATAGTCACCTTATTTTAAAATTAAAAATACATAATCATAAAATACATAATATTGAACTATGTAATCAGCTTTGTCAAATATTTATTCGATGAAACCTCTGAAACTGGAATCTAAAGGAATAGGAAAAAATACCGCTCTATATGGATTTCCTTCGTAGGATGTATAATTGTTGAAACATATGTTGTAGGATATGTTTGTAATCTGTAATTCTTAAAATATAATCTGGAAAATTTTAAAAGCTTATAAAATAAATTTATATTACTATTAACATGTTAAGTTAAAGCATTACACACAATGTAATCAAGTCAAGTTAGTTTAATTTTTTTTTTAAATGTTAGCATCAGAAGCTTGAAATTTTAGCCCCCTCTGAAACAATTTTAAAGGCCCTAAGTGAAATCAATTATAAGCCAATTTTTACTGGATTGTTATTGATTTTTTTGAATTACATCTCTTCCAGAGTGTGAAAATTTCGGATTTATATCAAATAGCTGATAGATGAGAAAAAAGAAAGCCGAACTAAAAATGTGGTTGAATACAGTCAGTCCATCACATGTAAGTATGATTTTATAATTTAATAAAGCTTTACATTATAAATATTTTATTAAGGGTGCACATACCTTTTAAACAGATGAAAAATTTGATTTCGGAGACAAATATTTAAAGTGGCCCCATGAACTCATTTTTACACTAAATACCTCAGTTTTTTTTTAATACTGTAATACTTTCTCCATGCAATATAATATATAATTTGCATTAAACACTGTATAATTAATTAATAATAATTATTCCTTAATGTCTGTTTTTTTTAATTAATGAAAAAGTATATAGCTTGCGCGCATGATTTTAAAAGATCTATACACTCTAGAGCTTTGAAACTTTTAATATAAGTTTAAAAACATTACAAAAATAAAATGAACTAAAATCTAATGAATAAACAAAAAATTTCTATTTTTTTTTTTTTTTTTTTTTTTTTTTTTTTTTTAAAGAAATTTTTTATCATTTTTGTCACTCGAATGCCCATACATTCAATAATTTTTGTTAAATTTCTTAGATTTTAGTTCAATTTGAAGAAAATGATCTAGTAAAGATATATATAAAGTTTCGAATCATTACCTTTGATACATTTCGAGTTATCATGCGCGCAAATAAAAAAATATCGATTTTGAGGAAAATCAATTTAAACATAAATGTTGCATTAAAAATTCTTAAATAACACGTACAATGCAGCTATTGTTATTTAAAATTTCTATATTGTTGTAGGATAAACATGTGCAGGAATTAAGATGATTACATATGCATAAAATTTATTATGAGCTCCAAAACGTGAAATTATTAGTCGGTATATAACATGAGAAAATTCAAATTAAATATTAATGTTACATTAAAAACATTTTTAAGGTATAAAAAACTGAAATATTGTTTTTTAAAGTTGATATATTTCTATAAAATACATATTTGTAAGAATTAGATTTATTACCTATGTTTAAAATTTAATATCACCTTCAAATGTTGAAAAATTTTCACGAAACTCGAGAACGGCACGACATTTGAGATTGCTACTTAAATTTTACTTTTGTATTTAAAAACATTTTCAAGGTATAAACAACTCAAATACTGTTATTTAATGTTGATATATTCCTATAAAATACATATTTGTAACAATTAGATTTATTACCAAGGTTTAAAATTTAATATCACGTTCAAATGTTAAAAACATTTCACAAAACTCGAGAACGGCACAACATTTGAGATTGCGATTTAAATCTTACTTTTGTACTTAAAGTACTGCAAGATATATATTATTTTAAAACAAATTATAATTTCTGTTCATATTAAAATTAATATAGCAAAATAATAAAGTACAACCTTTTACTTCAAAATTAACTGCTCCAAATATGAAGATATTTTTCAATTAATGCAAAAGTATACAACTTGCGCGCATGATTTAAAAATATCTATACACTCTAGAACTTTGAAACTGTTAATATAAGTTTAAAAACATTACAAAAATAAAATGAACTATAATCTAATAAATAAACAAAAAATTTCTAAAGTTTTTTGATTAAAAAAAAAATGAAAATTTTGATCATTTTTGTCACTTGAATGCCCATACATTCAATAATTTTTGTTAAATTTCTTAGATTTTAGTTCAATTTGAAGAAAATGATCTAGTAAAGATATATATAAAGTTTCGAATCATTACCTTTGATACATTTGGAGTTATGCGCGTAAGTAGAAAAATAACGATTTTGAGGAAAATTAATTTAAACATAAATGCTGTATTAAAATTTCTGTATATCACCACTGTGTATATACAGCTATTGCTATTTAAAATTTCTATATTGTTGTAGGATAAACATATGAAATAATTAAGATCATTACACATGTATAAAATTTATTATAAGCTCCAAAACGTGAAATTATTAGTCGGTATATAACATGAGAAAATTCAAATTAAATATTAATGTTATATTAAAAACTCATTTACAATTTAAATTAGTATAAATAATCTTGAAAAGTCTAATATTAGAGGAAAAAAAGGTGAAAATATTTTGGTACTTTTCGGTTAGCCAGGCGCCAGTGATATATGTACATATATAAATATGTATGTATGTACATACATATATGTGTATATACATAGATGTATGTATACATATCATATATGTGTATATATAATTGTGTGTGTATCATATATGTGTATATATATACATGTATATGTATCACTGGCGCCCGGCTAACTGAAAAGTGCCAATATTTTTAATGTAATCGTTAAAGTTATCGTTTTTCTTTTTTGTCGTTTTTTTTTTTTTTTTTTTTTTTTTTTTTCTTTTTGTAAATGAACTATTCATATTGGTAATATAATCTTATACAAGTATTAAAATTACTATAGGATATAAATGATCACTGGTAACTTATTTAAAATTTAAATTATCTTGGAAAGTTGAATATCTTACAATTTGTTGTTTACCTTACTTACTTAATTTTTAAAATCTACCTGCAGAATACATTTCACCTTCAATATTTTTTAGCGATTCGACTTTTGCTGTTTTAGAACGTTATCTCAATTTCCTTTGCTCTTTTGTTTGCATACTTGCTTTTCTCTCTGAAGAAGCTATACGTTTATTATCTATGCTTTCAAATCCATGAATCGAAAAATTGCTACGAAGTAATTGCAATGAATCCATTATGTCATGCCGTCCTTGAAAATCTTCATTAAACAATATTGTAGCTTCGTTTGTTGCAATATGTACAATTGTTTTCCCCGATCCTGTAGTTTTGGGGCAAAATTTCCAAATCATGGCATTCAAGCTTTCATTTGGGTTTTGTGTTCGCCCTCCCAAACAACGTTTTAAAAGTGACGGCTGTGACAGATCATTAAACACTGGTTTGGTTGCTTCCATTACCACAGAAGGGATAGGTGATTTATGATTGTATGAAATGCCTTCTAAACGTGATTTATTGTACTTACACCAGGTGTAGACATTTTTTGGGAAAAAATAATGAATTAGATTATCATTTGATGATATTTTGTGATAAAATATCGCCCAAATTGCTTTACGCATTTCAATCAAAGAATCTTTATGTTCTCTGATGGCATTGCCATAGTAGCTTGTTATTTCATCAATAAGGTTATCAGTTAATCGCCCTTTACCACCCAGTGTTTTTCCATCACTCAATTTTTTTCTTTTCTTGCTTCAGCTTTCTTAGACGGGTCCCCATACGCTTCTGAACGTGTCCAACACATTCGACTTTTTTCGATAGTTACATTCCCATAAGGTTTTGCATTACACACTGAAGGAAATGTTTTTGTGTCACCGTCCCCGATGTGTTTCAAATATTTTACACCACGTGTTTCTTCGGATCTTAAAAATATTCTGACCATACCGTCAACTTCCATCTTTCCTGCAGAACCAAAATGGTTTCGATTACATTCGTGTTCTTCAGAATATTCACACTCTTTACAATACGAGGACATCACCTCAGTGTCAAATACTTTCCCACTTTAGGCTCCAATTATCGTACACACACCTGTAAGTGATGTATGACCACGAGTCTTCCATGTACCATCACCACTTACAGTAACGGACAAAGAAGAATTTGACAATATAGCTTCAGTCTGGGCTGCTTTCTTCATCGACATTTCTGCAGTTTCTGATGTCACTTTCAATATTTTATTTACAATGACAAAGTATGATTTTTGAGCAATAGGTGGTAGGAGATCCATGTCACAGTAAAAAGTCTCCATTCCTGCTCTGCCTTGTCCAATCATTCTCATAGAATATGTAAACCTTCTATTGATTTCAGGAATATTTTTGTTACTGCCTAACATTGTGCAATTTCTGAAAGTTTTTACAGAACACTTACATGTCATTTCAAATTTAGATGACAGTCCAAACAGTGACGACTCACTTAGCATAATATTACCCTTACAGAATTTACAAGATAAGTTTTGTTGTATAAAATTAATCAATAAATTTATATCAAACAATCTGTATCCTTCAAAATTAGGTGTTCTAAAAACACTTTGTTGTGCAGGAGGTAAAACATCCAACTTTAATTTTTTGCTTGATGCACTAATGTGTTGATGAGTTTTCACATTAGTAAAATGATTGCCAGAAAACTTTCGTTTTTTAGGACGAGTCCCAGACTCTCGCTTCACATTCTCGGACACAATAATGAACGAAAATAAACTAGTAAAATAAATTAATAATATAAAACTAGTAAAATACACTCTGAACAAAAAGCTTACTCTCAAATGAAACGGAATCGAATTATAACGCTGAAAAGCACATGTAAAAAAACTTTAAACTGCAGATATTACGAAAGCCGGGAGTAGAGATGTTTCCGTCCTTCTGTTTCTCCAAAAGAATTAATAATTCATGGAGTTTGCGATAAGAGGAGAAGCAAAATCTGCAGCTTTTAAAACGTAAACAAACACACCGCCATGATGACAGAATCAGCTGACTCAAGTGGATCTTTAATTCGCGTGAAACGGACCAAAGCTGATTTACATTTTTTACTATAACGAGAGTAATTTTACGAATATTTTAATGCGGTTTGTGGCAAATTGTTCAGAAGAAAATTAGCTATCAAATGAATTAAAAAACAAAAAATCGATTTTTTCAAAATTTTAAAGGATATGTGTCCCCTTAAAGCGTCCAATTTAATTATGCTGTTTAGAAATTTGGGTACTTTCTTGTTACATCGACCCTAACAATTACAATTATACCAAGGTTGCAGTTATGATTTTGCGAAGATCATCGCAAATCTTATGTATGCATCAGATACAGTATGCTCTCTTATATGCTCAGATACAGTATGCATTTTTAATAGTATAGATACTAAATTTCAAGTTTGAGATTTGGGAAATTGTTTATAAGAACAACATTTGCCAGTTTGGCCGTATATTACGCATGAAAATAAGTGAATCAATTTTAACTATTATTTTTTCCTGTAGAAAAACAAACTACTTAATAAAATCTAATATTGAATTTTTATATTTATGTAATGTCTGTAAAGTAGTTCAGTTTGCATATTTCTGCATGATTTAATTTTTTTTCCTTTTTTTTTACACAGGAAACAAACGGGATACAGCTTGAAATTGATTTGGTAAAAGAAAATCATCCAAAGATACAGAAGCGCAATCTAAGTAAAATATCTATTTGAACATTGTAAAACTGACTGTAACTCAACAATGAAAATGCTGTATATTTATTACAGAAAATACAAGAAAATTTCAAGTATATTTATTTTATAACATATAACAAGTATCATTACAAGTCCCGAACATTTACTGGTGGATACATTACATTACCGGAACAAGTACCATTAGTTTATTATTTATGTTGTGATTTCAAATAAACGCAGCGGCTGTACCGCAATGGTCATTTTTTTTTGTGTGTGTGCCGTGTTTTCTTTCGCTTTTTCCCAACAGCAGCTAGATTTCAGCGGTCGTCCATCAAAGCCCTCTGCGGTCAGAAGAATTATTGTATCCGGTTGCAACGGTTAAAATTTGCAATGACTGCATTGGAAGTGAAATGATGAGAAAAAGCTGATTGCACTTGTGTTGTAAATAAAAAAAAAAGTAACGTTGATTTTTTAATACCTTTTTCTAAGTGCAAATAGGGCCTACCGTAGCTGAGTGGTCAAGGCATCGCACCACTAATCGCTTGCGAGTGTCGGTCTGAGCGGGTTCGAATCCGGGTTCGAATCCCGGGGGCTCCGTTGCACACTCTTTGTGGAGCTTCCGGGTGTATTTCTGTGTGTTGTAAATTTCCTTCTGTGTGCTATCTCGTCCCTGTATACATTGACCATGATTTATAAGCGGGCGCTTGATGCCAAGCACACAGGTCAGATGTATGTTAATCAAATGTCAAATGTTTAGTACAGATACATTAGTTAAAACATTTTCAACCAACAACTAGAATTTAGTGCAGCTCTTTTCAAGTAAGTGTAATAATTTTCTCTTATTGGGTTTTAACAATATTGAACATTTTTTTTTTTTTTACTGTATGCAATGTTATTTCTAATTATAAAATTTACATATTTAAATTTAAGCTTATTTTCTTTTTCCCCATGTTGGCGAACTTGTACCATGTCTGATAAAGTTATTATTTATAATCCTATTTATAATTATGCATCTTTCCAAAAGTGGGTTTATTACTATGGTGATAATAACTGTAAATTTCACAGTAAGCTGAATCTTGATATAAATATATGCTTAAAATGTTCGATATGCAAAAAGCTATTTTAAAAAATGCACAAAATCTGAGGTGCCAAATACGCTCAGATTTTGTGCACTTTTTATTTTACACATTTTTTTCATACCAAAAAATCCCTAAATTGTGCATTTTTATGCGTAATCAGAGGCTCTGATTATGCATAAAAAATGCACAATTTAGGGATTATTTGGTATGCAAAAAATGTGTAAAATAAAAAGTGCACAAAATCTGAGCGTATTTGGCACTTCACATTGTATATAAAAAGTGCACAATTTAGGGATTATTTGGTATGCAGAAAAAGTGCACAAAATCTAAGCGCATTTGGCACCTCTGATTGTGTATAAAAGTGCAACATTTAGGGATTATTTGGTATGCAGAAAAAGTGCACAAAATCTGAGCGTATTTGGCACCTCTGATTATATACATTTTGTGCACAATTCTGTTGGCACTTTATATGCACAATTAATTTTGCACTTTTTATACATACGCCGAGGTGCCAAATACGCTCGGATTTTGTGCACTTTTTTTTGCACTTTTTTTGCAAACTTTTTCGAGCTGGGTAGACCTTGACATAAATAGATCCTTATTAGTTTGTTTATATACCGTGCAACAGGTGTCGCTGCTAGGTTCTGTTTTTCACAGTTTCCGTAGTAGCTATATCTTAAGAACGAACAGTTTGCATTTAACTTTGATTTCAGACGATTTGATTTATATAAAGAAAATGTAAGGCCACAGCATACTAGTTCTTTCTTGTTAAGTTATTAGTTTTAGTGAAGTCGTGAAAAATTAACTTTACGCAACCAAAAAGAAAAAAATAATCTTATTTTAGAGATGCAAAACAGTATCTACCACAGACGACTTTTAATTTGATGGAATATAAATATGGTCCATTACTAAAGTTTATTAAATAATAAAAAATTCAACATAAAATAAAGTAGAAAATATAAATTTCATTAAAATTGTTATATTATAGGGGAAATTATTTTTACACGGTAGATTAAATGAAAATCACAAAATTAACATTCGAAAAGTAAGTGTCTTTTCATGCAATTATAGAAAAAATGCTGAAGATTTTAGCCACTGAAAATGCATTATTTTAACGACGATATATTTCAAAAGTCATGCTATTTGTCAATTGTATTTTCCTGTTATAACTAACCTATAGATCGGTTCTGTTCTTTTCTCGCAACATTAGAATCCCCGAGTTTCTACCATTACAGAAAATAAAGTAGAAATAAAAAAAGCAAGAGAAATCTTGCGTCAAGCATAGATTACGCAATACTTTCCAACACTTCCAGAATACTATAACGAAACTTTAGCATTTAATAAAGTGAGAGAAGATATTTAAGTAAGTAATTTAGTAAAAAGCATTTCATAAAAATAATTATTACATAGCAATTACCGTCCATAGCCCAAAAATAGACGAATGGATCTGTGAAGCTTTGTAAATGATCTATAGATTGGTATATGTAATCTAGATAGTATGCGAAAATTTAGTTTAGTTACAAAAAGCATAACACAGTTGGCACTGTCTACATTTAGCAATTTTTGACAATAAACGGAAGTGTACTAGAATTATTTTGTACAGCCCTGTATATTATTTACAGATTTTTATACATGTCACATAATATAGTAAAATTTAATTCAAGCAAAGAAACGCATTACACTATTAAAAACACACTTCTAGAAATTACTATCCATAGCCAGCAATGTATCCAATTCCTTGCGTAGCACTGTATATTATGAATTTATTTATACTCTACAAACATCTCTTAGAGTACTAAATATAATTCAACTCAAAATTACATAACTCAATTAAAAACTATCTTTAAACAATTCACGCCCTTTCAAAGTAATGCTTACGAATTCTTTTGTGTTGACTTTCTTTTGTGTTGAATTCTTTTGTGTACATGTCATGCACAGTGTAAGAGAATGGCACAGAATATGAAAAATGTATTTTTTCACATTCGATAGTGTGACATGTTAGCGATGAATAGTGTATTTTAATGACAGTTTGTTTGTTTGACCATTTGCTCTATATAACGACACACTTTGTCAGTCTAATAGGGAGACTGCAATCAACTGATGATCTTCTAATCCGCCAATCGCAACTGCGCGTCCGACCTCCAGTAACACCCATGATCGTCACGGCACCAATCGCAACTGCCCTCCAACATTGTACCTCCAATGGTTTATTTGTGACGTCATTTGCAACTATTTCTTATCTCCCTTTTCTTATATCATTCCTTTGAAATAATTAAAATAAATATTATCAACAAAAAATCGTGTAATTGATTTAATTAATTCTATCAGCAAAAAATGTGTGAAATGGAACAAAATAAAAACACCAAATTTTATCTACCGAAATCAAGTAAAAAAGATGCATCAGATTTAGAAAAACACCGTTCAAATTGTCAACTTATGCAAATAAAGCGCTGTTTTCAAAATCACGTGACTCACATGCAATTTACTGCTGTCAAGTTATAAACATTATTTCTGTCGAGTGGTAGTTACGTGAACCTTTTCATGAGCCACGTTATAATATAATGTCTTTATAATTTTGATCCATGTGAATGAACTTTATTAAATTATGTTATAAAATTTGTAAAAATCGAATGAGAGCTTAGTGCTTCGTAATAAATTATGGAAGAAATTAGTTCATTTCAATCAGACAGTAGTGATTTACAAACTGTTCAACATGCTGGTACTTCCGGCACTACATGTAAAAAGAAACCGACTATTTTAGATGGACGTTTTTTCGAGAAAATTGAAAATAAATCTTCGTGTGATAGAATTATAGCGAAATGCACTAAGTGTAATATTGAGGTAAAAGCCTCAAATAATTGCACTTCCAATTTTGTTACCCACCTTAAAAGGAAGCATGGAAACACTTATTTTGAAGAATATCGTGCTTATTTACAGGAAACAAAAAAACAACGAAAATCAAGTATTTCTGGACAATCAAGTCAAAACATAGTATATTTGCAACACAATTTTGACAAAGATATTGTAAACTATTTCATTGATTCTATGATTTCGCTAAGAAACATTGATAATATATATTTCCAAAATCTACTGAAAAACCTCAATTCTAGTTCAAAATCTTTGAACATAATGAGTCGGAGGGCACTTGGGAGAAAAATTGGAATATATTACAATGAACAAGTAGCAAATATTAAACGTGACTTGGAAGATATATATTTCGTTTGCATAACCACAGACATATGGTCAGGGCGACGAAGAAGTTTCCTAGGAGTGACAGCACATTGGATTCATCCAGTTACATTAAAAAGAATGTCTAGAGCCATGGCTTGTGAAAGATTCAAAGGCATTCATAGTTATGACAAAATTTTTGAAAATCTTATGAACATCCAAAAAAAAATTCGGATTGAATTCCAATAAAGTAATAGCTGCTATTACTGATAATGCAAGGAATTTTGTGAAAGCATTTAAAATATTTGGAATTGAAGAAAAATGTATTTTAGAAGATGATGATGATTTAGATACAAAATATAATTCATCTAGTAGTGATTATGATTCTGACACTGCGTCTAGCATAAATGATGATGTAGAAGATGTAATTAATTCGAGTGATTGTTTACCATTACACTTTAGGTGTGCATCTCACACACTCAATTTGTGTGTAACTGCTGACTCTAGCAAAATTCTGGAAGGCCATGACACAGAAATTTCAAAAATACACGAACAAGTGATAAAAAAATGTAATAGTTTGTGGAAAGCAGCATGTCGGCCTAAATCTTCAGAAATTATCATTTCCATTTTGGGACATACTCTTAGTCGACCAAATGAAACACGATGGAATAGTTTATTTGATGCAATGAAACAGTTTCTCTCCATCAAAGAAAAATCGGCTATTTTGAGCAAGGAACTGAATTTGATAACTTCATTGAAAGACCAGGACTTTACATATATAGAAGAATATGTGAAATGTAGTAAAGACATTGCCGGGGCTTTAGATATTCTTCAAAGTGAAAAAGAAACTTATTTTGGTATTTTATTACCAACTTTGTTGTCATTACGACATAAATTACAAAAATCATTGAATGAAGACTTTATATATTGTCGACCTTTGGCCGAAGTTTATTTAGAAAGTATAGAAAATAGATTTAGTGAGTTCTTTAATATTTCATCACCTCAAGCAGAAAAAGCTGCAATAGCAGCTTTATGTCATCCGAGTTTTGTAAAATTTAAATGGCAGTCTTGCATTAGTGAACCAGCTTATACAAAAATTAAAACGCTATTTATTAGCAAATTGACAAAAGAAATCAGAACAAACGAAAATCTGGATGTGCTGAGTTCTGTTGATAGTGAAGAAAAAGATGACTTTTTTACCATTGATTCTGCTCATGAAGAAGCAAAACAAGACCCTAAAAGAAAAGCCACATTATTGTATGCGCATTTCTGTCTGGAGGAAAAAAGAAAAATCTAAGTATATTGAACTCTTATAAAGAGATTAAAAACATCTTCATAAAATACAATACACCGCTGCCCTCGTCGGCATCTGTAGAAAGATTACTTTCTTATGCAACTATTACGAATTATTGTAAAGCTAATAGGCTTTCGGACGAAATGTTTGAAAAACGAGTAGTTTTAAAAGCCAATCTTAAATATTACGAAGAATGTCCATAAACACCTAGAAACTATTTTATATCTAAGAAGCAAAATGTTTGCTTCAACATTAAAACAAAGTATGTTACTGCTTCATTTTTTAAATTTTGTAAATTGGTTTAATTTTTTTTATGTGGTTTAATTAAGTCTATTTTCCAGAAAGAAATTTAGAAATGTTATTGATTAAATGTAACTGTAAATAAAATATCAATGTCTCTGAAATTTCAATTTGCATGGTTTTATTAAGGTAACTATAAGTTTAGCATAATCCTAAATGTGCTCCTAACCTGACTTGAAAAGAGGGAGGAGGAGGGCGAAAGTCTGATTGTACTAAATGTACTAGCTATATTTCTTTATATTTAATCTTTTCATAATAATAATTATTTCGATTAAATTTTAAAATGTAAATTTTTTTCAGAATGGAAAAACTCCTTAATCATATATATTATTTCTCCTGTCAACATCCCTTTTTCTCAGAAAATACAAAACGCAGAACGACGAATGAGATAGCATATGAAAGGATTTTGAACAGGCTTCTGACATAGCACACTTAACATTTCGTTAAAACATGTTTTTGATTAAAATTTGCTGATAATTAAACATTAAATCGGCATTGTTTTCATAAAAGAAATGAAAGGTTTTCCTCAAAATATTGTTGCCAAAAAAAAAATAAAATACCACATTATATGACGCTCAGCAATTATTATAAAAAACACCGCACGGGTTTATTCTATAATTATGATTAAAAAGCGAAATTGAAATTGAAATGTTTAGATTTATATTTCTATTTCCCATGTTTTTTTCCTGAAGCGGATGACGTCATCCTATAATGCAGTTAAAATACGATTGTTATTTTTTTTTTCTCGCGCGTGCATTTTGCAATCTTGGATCAGTTTTTACTATAACTTTGATGGAATAAATTAGATGATATTCTGGCTTGACTAAAAACTAAATGTTTGCAGATATTTTTATCCTTACTTTTTCTTTAGAAGTTTAAACCTGCATCTAAGAAAAATTACATCTTGATAAAAAATGGTTCTTCTCTATTATCCCGTCGACCACTTTTCATAACAAAAAACTATCGCCAAATAAACGGGAGAACGTTGCCATTGGAATATCAAAATGAATAAATAAATAAAATATAAGAATTTAAGGACACAATTGTTATTTTAATTAATGAAATAACTAATAAATCAGTGAAACATAATGAAAAATACACGCAAATGTCGAGTTAGAAACCACTTGATGACGTAACAAACACGTATAATGCTTCTGATATCAAGTAAATGGGACTGTATTTTTGGTGTTTAGTCTTACAGTTTGGTGATAGTTTTTTGTTATGAAAAGTGGTCGACGGTATAATAGAGCAGTACCTAAAAAATATTAGATTTCAGTGCGAAATCCTCGCACGGGCCCTCTGGTTTATTTTAATTGCATTTTAAAACGAAGAATGTTTACTTTGTTTAATTAACATGTGCGATTCCAGTGCTGCCTGAACGAGTCTGTTTTGTGGGTTATGGTTTTTAGTTATTCCTAAGTGAAGAAATTTCTATGCAAATAAGCTTCAATATAAAACTCTTACGAAACTTATTTATTTATTATAGAAAAAGAGAAAATATCACATTATCAAATTAGTAACTATAATAAATATTTTTATTATTATTATTTAATTGTTTGCTCAGGTTTAGTTAATGATAAATTCCTGGTGAAGTTAAAGTTAGAGTAAAGTGATTTAATTAAAAAAGGATCACACTTAACTTTATTTGATTTCATTGAAACTAACCTTATTTCTTGAAGATCCTTGATGGCTTGTTCATCCCTTTTCTCGATTTTTTGGCATGGTATATTTTTTTTATTGAATTATGAATATACAGACGTGAAAAGATGATTGTAGTCTGACATTTTACCCTTTAACTACTGTTAATGGTCTGAGAGACAGCTGCTTTTTAACACTTTCCAACATAGTTGAAAAGTGTTTATAAATTCGGTTGGTCTGCCGTCTGTCCATCGCGTAAATATGCTCGGATTGCCTTGTAATTGATATATGTATATATAAGTTCATTATTGGTGTTTACTATTTCATCTTTGGTATTGAAAATTAAGTATGTAGAATTTATGTTTTTTTTTTTTTTTTTTTTTTTTTTTTACAGGGACACTCAAAAGAATTCCTTTACACTACGGTCTATGGGTGAAATCGTTTACGGCGTCGTATTTTAATTATGTTACACTATTTTAATCAGATTCAAATTGACACATATTACTGATGTGCACTACAAGGCGCTTACTGTAAAATATCGTGTGCATAGAATGTATCGTTCCTTTACAGGGACACTCAAGAAAATTCTGCTACATTAAGGTCTATGGGGACAAATTGTTTGCGGCGTATTTTAATGCTGTTACACTGTTTTAAACATTTTCAAATTGCTACCTATCAATGAAGTGTCCTATAAGGTTCTTACTGTTGAATATGGTGTCCATAGAATACATAGATCATATACAGGGCTGCAGAAAATAATTTGAATATTTTCTTTGACTATAGGTAGTAATTCCAGAAATTGGGTTTTTAAATGTGTTATGCATTTTATAAGTTTACTTAGTAAACTCTGAAGTTTTGTTGTGTTGGAACGTGTTGGAAAGTGTTTTATAATATATACTTGATGACACATGATTATCGTACTTGTTTAGATTTTTATAGAGACTATCACTTTAACTAGATACTAGGGATATTTCTTTTTGCATTGGATTGATAGTACTATATGCAATGACTTCGGAAAAGGTGAATTTTGATTAGAATAATCCTTTACAGATGGTGCAGAAAAAGTATGCTATCCATTTAAAGGTTTAAAGATTCTTTTATTCATATTTAGATCAATCAGTCACAGAGATTGCTCACATTAGGAATGCTACAGTTTTTTTATAGTTAGTTAATTGTTAATCTGTGTTAAACATAATATTGATTACACTCTAAAAATATATATATGTAAATTTACACATAAAAACAGGTGTATAGATAATACAAAAACGATTTGTCTATGAGTGTAAAATGTTGTGTAAATTGCCAAAATACACGCCTAATGTGTAAAAAAACACATTTTAGTATGTAATTTGATGATAACACTAAGCGAATAAAAGTGATCTGATAACTCTTGAAATATACACTTTAATGTGTAAATTGCACAAAAATACACATATTTCTGTGTAATATTCTTACACATGCAAATGTGTAATATTCAGTGATTACACACATATTTTTGTGTATTATGCAAATTGCACATATTTTGTGTAACTTGTAAAATACACAGTTTCTTGTGTAACATGCAAATACACAGATTTCTGTGTAATAATCTGTTCTTACACACATTTCTGCGTAATATACAAAACACAGATTTTTGTGTAATATTCAAAATTGACAGATTTTTGAGTACATAGCTTTACCTTTAAAATTTGTATGTATAAATTCTCAACTAAATGTTTTTATGATTGCAAAACAAAATTTCATGGAGAAAAAAAGAATTCATGGGCATGGTGTGTTTATTCTTTCTATCAGGTTACACATATAGAAAAATCGTTTTTGTATCATCGATATACCTGTTTTTACTTAAAAAAGGATCAAAAGCATGGCCTTCCGGCCTGTACCTGGAGGAAAAAGTATCTTTCCTATATCTTCGTTTTAAAATTTTAGCTAATGTTACACGAAAACAGCAAGTTAAAATGCAAATAAAACGTTTACAAAAGATTCGTTAATACTGAATTTGAATAAGAAATTCGCCAAATTATTGAGCAATAGCCAAATTGGCTTCATTTATCAAGACTTATTTTGGTCGCCAAATTTGGCGATATTTTGCCAAATGTCGCCAAGTTTGGCGAGAATATGGCGCTAACGGATATGAATATATAGTTTTATGCGTATGATTGGGAAAATTATTACAACAATGAAAGAAAATAATTTGCGAGTAATCGCGTTTATGTGCTGTTTTGTTTCAAAATGTCAGCCACCTTAGAATTTCAAACTGCTCTATCTCAGCCATTTTTTAAGATAGAGGTAAACCAAAAAATGCTCTGGAATCCTTGTATGAAGACCTAACACTTAATTAAAAAATAAATTTGAATTTTTAACTTTTGAGTATATTTATTTTAGTTTTAAATTTTTAAGTGGCCGCCATCTTGAAATAAAATGGCGGACCAAGCTGGCCAACGAACTCGGTTGAGACATTGGTGAGCTTAATACACACAATTAGTTTCATCAAAATAGATTTATAAATACGAGCGTTATCGTATGACATAGGTCAGATATATATATATATATATATATAAATCAACATTTGAACGGAGGGTGGTTTTGGGGTCTGGGGGTCATGATCGGTGAAAATATACCGAAATTTTCTGGAACTGCTTTCCTCCGAACGGCTGCAATAACTTTATACATTTTTGTATTGAAAGCTACCTAATAAGAATAGCCAGCTTTATCTAAAATTCTCAAAATATTAAATAACAGCATTATCACCACTCAGTGGGGATTATTAACATTCAGTGTTTCAAGTTAAAAAATGAAAGTATTGCATTATTTTCAATCCCCAACTATTTTTTTTTATTTGGTGTACATGAGTTTAACAGTAAAAATGAAATTAAAAAAAAGTCCTTCCGGCCTGTACCGGGAGGAAAAGGTAGCTTTCCTATGTCTTCGTTTTAAAATTTTAGCTAATGTTACACGAAAACAGCAAGCTAAAATGCAAAGAACCCAATTACAGAACATTCGTTAATACTGCATTTGAATAAGAAATTTGCCAAATTAGTCAACTATAGCCAAGTTGGCTTCATTTATAAAGACTAATTTCGGTCGCCAAATTTGGAGGTATTTCGTCAAATGTCGCCAAGTTTGGCGAGAATTTGGCGCTAACGGATATGAACATATAGTTTTATGCGTATGATTGGGAAAATAATTACAACAATGAAAGATAATAATTTGCGAGAAGTCGCGTTCACTAAAACTCATAAATTAATCGTTGGATTTTTGTAATGTGCTATCTTGTCTCAAAATGTCTGCCACCCTAGAATTTCAAACTGCTGTATCTCAGCCGTTTTTTAAGATAGAGGTAAAACACTCCGGAATCCTTGTATCAAGGCCTAACACTCAAGGAAAAATTTTGATTTTTCAACTTTTTTGTATATTTATTTTAGTTTTAAATCATTAAATGGGCGCCATCTTAAAACAAAATGGCGGACAAAGGTGGCCAACGAACTCGGTCGAGACATTGGTGAGCTTAATACACACAATTAGTTTCATCCAAATTGATTTATAAATACGAGTGTTATCGTATGACATAGGTCAGATATATATATATATACATATATATATAAATCAACATTTGAACGGCGGGTGGTTTTAGGGTCTGGCGGTCATGATCGGTGAAAATTCATCGATATTTTCCGGAATTGCTTTCTTCCGAACGGCTGCAATAGGTAGCTTTATACTTTTTTGTATTGAAAGCTACCTAAAAGTATAAAGCTACCTATTGCAGCCGTTCGGAGGAAAGCAGTTCCGGAAAATTTCGATATATTTTCACCGATCATGACCCCCAGATCCCAAAACCACCCTCCGTTCAAATGTTGATTTATATATATAGATATATCCATATATATATATATATATATATATATATATATATATCTGACTTATGTCATACGATAACTCTCGTATTTATAAATCAATTTTGATGAAACTAATTGTGTGTATTAAGCTCACCAATGTCTCGACCGAGTTCGTTGGCCAGCTTGGTCCGCCATTTTGTTTCAAGATGGCGGCCACTTAAAAATTTAAAACTAAAATAAGTATACAAAAAAGTTAAAAATTCAAATTTATTTTTTAATTAAGTGTTGGGCCTTGATACGAGGATTCCAGAGCATTTTTTGGTTTACCTCTATCTTAAAAAATGGCTGAGATAGAGTAGTTTGAAATTCTAGGGTGGCTGACATTTTGAAACAAAACAGCACATTAATGCGATTACTCGCAAATTATTTTCTTTCATTGTTGTAATAATTTCCCCAATCATACGCATAAAACTATATATTCATATCCGTTAGCGCCATATTCTCGCCTAACTTGGCGACATTTGGCGAAATATCGCCAAATTTGGCGACCAAAATAAGTTTTCATAAATGAAGCCAATTTGGCTATAGCTCAATAATTTGGCGAATTTCTTATTCAAATTCAGTATTAACGAATCTTTTGTGAACGGTTTCTTTGCATTTTAGCTTGCTTTTTTCGAGTAACATTAGCTAAAATTTTAAAACGAAGATTTGGAAAGCTACCTTTTCCTCCCGGTATAGACCGGAAGGACTTTTTAATTTTGTACAAGCCTAAGGAATTAAGATTAGAAACAATTATATAATGCTTTTTTTGTTTATTTATAAAGGTAAAATACCCACAGAAATTTTCCAAATTATGTCCAACTTAGATTTTATTACTTTTTATGCAATTTTAAACATGTACAAAATTTAGGATTTTAATCAATGATTTTTATTTAAAAAAAAGTCAATTGATTTAAGTCATGATTTAATCACTGATTTCAATCATCTGATTAAAATCGTTGACACCCTACTCGCTACATAATTTTTTTCAAAAAATAGCATGCAACACTACAAATTTTGAGGTGGAAATTTGCAACCAGTGTGGTTTTGCCACTTGTAGCACACTACTTTTGACCACTGGACAAGACATATCATTTAAAAATAACACAAAATCAAGCGTAATGCAGATTCATCGAATACTGAAAAACATTCTGAGAAGTGTGTTTTGGTAGTCGACATTCTCATATACGTTACATATTACACATATTCAGGCTTAAAAAGCGATATCCGAAGAACTAAATGTCCCCTATGGCAACTTCTAAATGTTTATGTTATTACTATTTTTTACGACTGACAAAAAACAAATTTTAACTAAACTTGCTTAACTTTAACGCCTTGTAGAGGACGTTTTCAATTGACTGACAAGGATTGCTTGAATATTTCTCTCATACCGCATAATTTTTACCAAACAAATATACTGAACTATTAATTGTTATGCATAATGTATAAGCATGGTCGTCAAAACATGAAAACGTTCTAGAATATTATTATTTGCTTCGAATTCTTGAACTGCCATCACTGATACTTAATGAGAAACAATTTCCAAGACATTCAGAATACTGTAACAAAACTTCACTGTATAAAACTAAGGTAAAGAAAAATGTTTAAGTAAACAATGTGGAAAACGCATATCGCATTTGAAAACCCATTTTCAGCAAGTCGGAAAAATATGCGAACCCTTTTACGCAGCCTTGCATATACAGTTGACCTAGCTATGCTCGGTCAAAATTAGCTTTGAGGCTCCAAGCATGTGTTTTGGCATTGAAAAACTTAAAAGTCAATTTCCCTATCATATGTAAATTGATTGGTGGAATTCTGTTTTCGAGAACGTTCTGTGGACTCTGATTGGTTCGATCATGTATCTCGGCTACTATTGGGAATTTCTAGAAAACTCGTTCAGATTCTGAAAGCCAGCTTTTTCGCCTAATATCGCCAAAATATCGCCAAGTTTGGCGACATTCTTTCATTTAGTGCCAAGCATGTGTTTAGAAAGTTCTATGTACACTGATTGGTTTAATTCTGTTTTCGAGAACGTTCTATGGACTCTGATTGGTTGAATCATGAATCTCGTCTCCTATTGGGAATTTCTAGAAAATTCCTTCAAATTCTGAAAGTTATTTTTTTTGCCAAATGTCGCCAAAATTGCCAAATTTTTTTTTGGCGATTTTTTTCCATTTGGCGCCAAGCAAGTGTTTTGGCATTGGTAATCTTAAAAGTAAATTTTCCCGCCAAATCTCGCCAATGTCGCCAACACTTTTTAAGATAAAAATATCTTGACCCATAATGATCAATCACCAATATGATCAACAACATGATCAACCAACATGACCAACAATCGAAATTTCTCGAACATGTGACCTAGCCCAATAGTCTTCTCGTTCTCGAAACCCGTAGGATATAAAATTTAGTCAAAATAGTCTGAGACGCTTTTTAGATAAAAATAGCTTGAACCACAGTGACACAAAAATGACCCACTAATCGGATTTTCTCGAGCATGTGACTTAGTCCAATGATTTTCTCGTGCCCAAAATCTGTAGGATACAAAATTTAGTTCAAATCGTCTGAACCGCTCTTAAGAGAAAAATAGCATTCTGAAATAATATTCTGTTCATGTTGGAAAGTGTTTCATAGTCTATGCCAGATGCATGATTTTTCATTATTTCTGTATCAAATTAATACTGTGTGTGATAGAAACTGTCTTTTATGGTACATATAGAGGGTTGCAGTTATTAATAAAAAATAAAAAATTCTTAATAATACTAGAGGGGCCCGGCCCCCCTGCTCGCTACGCTCACCAACCCCCCGCGTAATCGTGCCCTAGCCAAACCCAGACGTAATCGTTTCGCGTTTCCATTCTTCCATTCTGGATCGCTTCACGATCCTGTATTTTCTATGCATTCAATTTTTAGATTCCACTACGTAATTGTTGTTGTAATTTAAATGAAACCTAAATTTATTATAAGAAGAACGAAAAATCATGCGTCAATCATAGATTATGAACACTTTTCAACGATTCCAAAATAATTTTACAAATCATTACCGTTTAATAAGCTGAAAGATAACATCTAAGTAAACAATTTGGAAAACGCATAACATATTTAAAAACGTAATTTTAGGAATTTCCAGCATATACAATATTCGGAAAAATATCCGAATACTTTTATTCAGCCCTGTATATGATCCATAGATTTGTATATATACTGCATAGGATGCTAAATTTTAGTTTATTTAGGAAACGCGTAGCACAGTTTAAAATTCTCCTTCTGGAGTTTCTGTCAATAAACGGAAATGTGTTCGCGAACTTTTGTGCTGCCCTGTATATGATCTACAGAATTTATAAACACCAAATAATAGACAAAAAGTGAGTTAAATTCAAAATCGCGTTCAGCAACTTAAAACGCACTTCCAGGAATTATTGTTAACAGACAGTAGAGAATTCTTTTGTGTGTCCCTGTAAATGAACGATGACTGCTATACACACACTATTCTGTAGTAAGCCTCTTGTAATGCACCTTAGTGATAGATATAAATTTTAATGCGTTTAAAATAGTGAAACATTATTTAATTAAACCGCAGACGATTTTTCTCCATAGACGTAATGTAACGGATTTCTTTTGACTGTCCCTGTATTGTAACTATAAGTGTTATGCACACCATATTCCATATTAAGCTTCTTGTAATGCACCTTAGTGATATATATCAATTACACTGTGTTTGGAATTGTGGAACATCATTAAAATAAACCGCAAATGATTTTTCCCCATAGACCGTAATGTAGCAGAATTCTTTTGAGTGTCCCTGTAAAAAAACTATAAGTGCTACACACTTCAGATGAAATACGGAACATGCTGTATATAACGACAATAACATATAAAAATTGCAGGTCAATCCGAGCATATTTACGGGAGTTAGAGCACGGACAGACGGCAGACGTGTAGACGGCCAGACACACCGAAGTCATAAACACTTTTCAACTAGGTTGGAAAGTGTTAAAAATCAGCTTCATCCTTCACCAAACAAATCCAGCCTATCACCTCAATTATTTATGAAAGAAAAAGATAAAAAAAAATGAAATAAAACAAATTTATTTACAAAATAAGTTTCAAATACTTTTCTTTATGATTAGATTTCAATATCTTGAATAGTCCTAGATTTGTACAATACTTACAATACAAGTGCTGAGTTTGTTTTAATAGATCAAAATGACCTTTCCCGAATTCGAAACCTAGCTAGATGGATTTCTCGTGCTCGAATTAGTATAGGCAACACGTTTCGTGTAAATCGTTTGAGAATTTTTCCATTTATAACAAAAAACATTTTCAGCGCTGAGTTTGTTTTACCCTGTAAAAACGAATTTTCTTGTATTCGGAACCTAGCTAGATCTTTTTCTCGTGCTCGATTTAGTATAGGGGACAAGTCTCGTGAAAATCTTCCCAGTTGATTACGATATCATTCATATTCGGGAAAATCCCTTGCTCGTTTAATATATATGAATAATCGGGAAAGTCCATTGCTCGTTTAATATATATGAATTTGGCGACAGTAATTTGGTCGACAGGATAACTAACAAGTACCAATTGTATATATAGTGTTACAAATATTGTAAATACTTAGTGTTTGTGCTTAAAAATAATATAAATAGTTCAATTAAGCTCTATTCATAAGCTAATATTAATTTTTGTTGCATTGCAGTATCTCAATTTGTTGATTTTTTGCAAGCAAGTAAAAGCTATTGGATTTCAATGGGAGTCTATGAAAATTTGGCAAAATACTGAAAATAGCGCCAAGTTGGCAGCTAATTTTGGCCGACAAATTTGGCGTTATATCGCCAAGTTGGCGCCAAACTTGGCGACAGACCCGGGTCCCTATCCCTTGGTAAACCCCCCCCCCCCCCTCAATAGTGCCCATCCTATCTAAATTCTCTACTTTCATGTTAATTCCCTCTAAGAAAAGTCATAAAGCGCTGACCAATCAGATACGTTTTGTGGTATCTACGCAGATTTTCATTGTTCCATTTCAAAAACATTACTTTTTTTTATATATAGAAGGATACTGTTCTTGGTAGAAAATGTTTCATAATATATGTCGGATGCATGATTTTTCGATCTTGTTGTATCATATTTCTACTGTGTGTGATAAAAATTGTCTTCTGTGGTACATATTTAGTGTTGCGGGTATTAATAACAATTTAAAATTTCTGATTTATATTCTGTTTATGTGGGAAAGTGTTTCATAATCTATGCCAGCTGCGTAATTTTTCGTTCTTATTGTGTGATAAAAACTGTCTTTCATCGTACATATTTAGGGTTGCGGGTATTAATTAATAAAATTTAAAATTTCTGAATAATATTCTGTTCATGCTAGAAAGTGTTTTATAATCGATGTCGGATGCATGATTTTTCGTTCTTGTTGTATCAAATTTCTACTGTGTCTGATAAAAATTGTCTTTTATGGTACATATTGTAAATGTGCCATTGAAATTACACGTAATTGTAACTATAAGTTCTCAATTATAATTATAATTACACCATAATCATAATCATAGCATTATAGTTATGATTACAATCCTAATTAAATTTCAAATCCAGATTATGATTACATGTAATTGAAATTATAATCTGTTACATGCAATTATATTGTAATCAGATTACAGATTAATCAGATTTTTCTCAACTCTGTGTAATCATAATCATAGCATTATAATTACAATTACAATCCTAATTGAATTTCAAATTCAGATTATGATTACATGTAATTGAAAGTATAATCTGTTACATGCAATTATATTGTAATCAGATTACAGATTAATCAGATTTTTCTCAACTCTGTGTAATCATAATCATAGCATTATAATTACAATTACAATCCTAATTGAATTTCAAATTCAGATTATGATTACATGTAATTGAAATTATAATCTGTTACATGCAATTATATTGTAATCAGATTACAGATTAATCAGATTGCAAATTTGCCCAACTCTGCCTTTGAGGGGTGGTATATATTATATACCACCTAATTTTATTCCGATTCAAACCAGAAACTTTTAATAAAATTTTACTTTTTTAACTTTGACGAAAAGAAGTTGAAAAATTGCTTATTCTTATTGTGAACTAAATTCTTTCCTAAATTCCGGTGGGAATTAAACGTTACAGGAGCACAAGTGCTTGCCCCTGAAAGAGTTAAAAAAGTCATTGGGACGACATATGCCCCGCCCCCGTAATCAAAAGGTTAAAGGTGGTGGTGGTAGTGGTGTTTGTTTTGGCCAATTATCAGCCAGAGGGATATAGACCGAGAGGGGCGAATTGCTCTACGTGGAAGTCTTTCTAATGCAGATTTCGAAGCGATCTCTATTAAAAGAGAAAAAAATAATTTTTTTATCGCCGCTATCTACTCTATTTTTTCGTTTAAGATTTCTTTTGTAAATGTGTTGGAAATCTGCTTCGTGATGAGTTTTTTCTTGCAATTTTAGAAGTAATCTAGCGCGCAACTATTTTTAAAAAATTACTGGTAGCCTTAAAAGAGACCGCTCCGAGGCCTGTTCTAAGGATACCCAACTTGTATTTATACCGCGTTTAAGCAGGATCGAAAAAAATCACGAAATACTCCGATTGGTTAAGCCGACGGACGACATGGGTTCGAACCCAGCACCTCCCGTCTACCAACTTTGAGAGCAAAATATCTCAGCCACTGGTAGGGCCGACTTAAGTATGTTGATAAATAAACCTTTCTAAAACTAATGCAATTAAGTCGTTATAACGTGTTGTTATTTTTTTTCCTTTGATGCCATCTTATTATGTTTATGTGATACTAATATAACATTTCGTTTCTTTAATAGATTTAAGTAAATGATATCACGGAAAATGGTAGAAGTTGCACCAATCTGCATCCAAACAGTGCTAAACCAAGTTTCAGAATATAGTTCCCATTATATACGATGTCACTGATAGAATTACTGTGGTCTTTTAAATATTTTTGTTACGTTATTTTGATTCACACAAAGCAATATACGTCTTCTGAAAATTTCATTAAAATAGCTTCAGTATTGTTAAAGTTCTGAATAAACATCCAGGTTCGAGCTGAAGTAATATCCGCTGTGTTCGTGAATGTTTAAGTAGATTGCGAATCTAGTTTCCTTTCTAAAATAAGTATAATGGCCTTTTTTTTATAATATTTTAAAAAATAATTTTTAAATATATTTTTTAACATTAAATTCCGTTTTAAATTACAAAATTATTGTCTTTGTTCAGGCTTTTATTTTATTTTCAAAAAGCTTTTTGATTCTACAGCTCTGTTCCCCTTATTAACACTAAATATACCAGCAACCACTCATTTGAACGGTACCAAATAAGAATATTTCGATTCGAACCAGAAATTTCTTCATGAACTGCCCATCAATTATTAGACAATGGAGCAATGGAACAATGTAGTGAGCATCATGGAATATCTAGCTGCAGTCAACTGAACTTCCAGGTTAGAGGTAATTTGACTTGCGAGGCAAAAATGAGCCGTGAGAAGTTTAACCCTTCTTTGCATGAGTTTTTCTTTTACAATTGTTTTTTATACATATATTAAATATTAGACACCAGAAATTTTAAGATAGATTTTTAAGTTTTTTCAGCAACATAGTTCACGGGAAATTTAGTAGATTAATATTTCTATATAAATATAGTGGTGGAGAAGAAGTTGATTTATTTATTAAAAGTTAAATAAACAGTGATGGAAATTTCCATCACAATGCAAAGAAGGGTTAAGAGTTTAAAATTAAATAAATAAAAATAAAAATAAATAATTTTTTTAATGTAATAAAGAATTAATAGAGTATAACAATAATAGTTAAAAAAAATAAAGAAAAAATTCCGTTAGATCCAAAAAATGACAGACGAAACCTACCGAGGGTCGAACCCATCTTATAAAAAGAAAAAAAAGACTCTTTACAGAGACCATACATTAAGTTTAAGTATCGAAATTAGGTATCGAAATTAATGTCAAATAATTAAATGATAGAATTTTCTGGTACGAACCAACTTTCCCAAACAAAAATAACTTTCCGAAAACCCAATAGTTATTCAGAAATAGGTATGTTCAAAATTCTTAATCTTTAACATCTATGCTATAGAGCAGGGACGGAGAACCTGTGGCACGCGGACCATAATTGGCACCCAATAAAACATTTTCGGCACGGCGTTGATTGAGATTCTGAAACAAAATAGAATAAAGTTAATCAAAACACATGAATTTATACATGCTGGGCTTTTCTAAGAAAAAAAATGGGAAGCAAATTATTGAATTACAATATATTTCAATATGAAGGGGGGGTCAATATTTTATAACATTAACAGACGATTTGGACAGAAGAAATTCAGAACAGAAGAATCGAAAAGAAAAATATCAGGCATTATAAACAAAAATGCCAATAATGAAATTATATATGAGAAATGGTATGAAATTTGCAGTTCTCTCTGTGTGTTCTCGCGAGTCTTATTTTCCGTAATGAATGATACGAAAATCTTAAATAGAAACTACTTTTCAGATGAATTCAATTCAGCTTGCATCTATTTAAAAGTAACTTATTAGGTATGAACCCCATATTACGTACTTGGAATCCAAGATGCAATAACTGAAATTGGATTTACTATTTTATTACTTTCTAAAACATGTTACTATATAAATTACATGTATGTTACCCCATATTTTTTAATCCTAATAAACAATAATTCAAGTGATTTTGATTCAATAATTTTGATCCATTAAATTTTGGGTTGTTGGAACGTCATGGTCACGTAAAATATTTTTATGCGGATGTAAAAAGGTTCAAAGGCCGACAAATAAAAGCTTATATTAAATAGAGTAGGGAAAACTGTCCCAAAATGACATACTTGGGTAAAATGACGCACTTTATGTTTCTTAATATTGTCGCTAGAAGCCAGCACTTAACGATACGCAGTTATGTTGTGGAATCGATCAGCAACGATAAGCATTTAATGGCGAATATTTCAAGTTTGTATTTTTCCTTGTTTACAAATAAATTGTTTATACCTTCGTCAGAAATTTCCTGGGACTATGTTTTGGTGTTAATTCACATCTGTTTCATTTCAGTGATTACATATCTGAAATATAAGGTGAGTACTTATTTCTTTTTAGATTACACTAGTTTACATGACTTTTGTTCATGAAATGAAAGATATACGGTTACGTTACTTTGGTTATCTACATCTAGGAAAAAATATTTTAAAAAATCCAGCCCGTCAGATTTTTGAAATATTTATTAAGAAGATTTTTACAAAAAACTACATCCAAATAAACAATAGTCACCAAGAATATTTTAATAAACTTTTGTTTCTAGGATAAAAGCTTAAAATAATGATAAAATGATTAAAATAATAAAATACTTACTAAAAAAGTCGTTTGTAAATTCCGGTGTCGGTCAGTAATTTCTCATTTTACGAACAGAATTTGTATGTGCCGGAAAAGGGTTAAACAATTGCGGGTAGATAAAAAACAAAGACCTTCATATCTCAGAATTGTTACGTGCTACAAAAAATAAAAATATTTTTTTTAACTACCGTCCATAGCCTACATAAATAATATATGTTTCATTTTATGAACAAATTTTTTTTTCTATAAACTAGTGTTATTTTCGGTATATACGAAAATTTATAAATGCATGTGCTCTCGAATATTGCCTCTGTATATACAATATGTTGATTTTAGGTAAAATGACATGCGGTTTGAAATCTTTCCCGATAATGTTTCTGTGATTCAGTTGTGACATAAAGTCCATTGGAAAATAAGGAAAGCAACAACAACAACAAAAGTTCTACAGATAACAGACTATCTAGACATAATCCGTCAATTTTCAGAGTTTCAAGGTCACCAATTCCAGCGCCAACAACATCTGTTTTCGATACTCCGAAGACATGCGTATCTTTTCAACCGGCAACATCTTCACCTTCATCATCTTCATTTATCAGACAACTTGATGTATCTCCACTTCCTTGTACACCTCATGTTAGTCCATCCTCTAAAAACAGGAAGCATGAAAGTGTAAAAGTGTTGACCAGCAGTCCTAATATTGACGAAGAGAAGGGAAAAACACAGCTGAGAAGCATAATTCAAACTCTAGAAGTACAGCTTTACAGGCTAAGAAGAAAACTTGTTTTGTTACATCCAATGGTGACAAAAAAAGACATGGATATTTCAGCCGATGATGATGATGAAGCCTGTCTTTATTGCAATGATTTATTCAGTCACTCAAAATCGAAGGAGCAGTGGATAAAATATGTTAAGTGTTTAAAGTGGGCACATAGTGAATGTGCCGATGTTTCTTGGTGTGCAAAAAAATTTATTTGTGATGTGTGCAAGTACAATTTATAGCAACTTCTGGGTGTGTCGTTTTATTGCAGCACTATAGATAAAATGACATAATGCAGCATTTTACATAAATCGTTATTATGAACGTTGTGACTTTATTTGTTACTTTTTAAAAAGCCCCATTGTATTTTGTATACTTGTTTTGTATACTAGTTTGTAAAAAATAAAGATCACGAGAAACAAACTATGAATAGAAGCATTTTTTCCTAAGGGTGTGTCATTTAAGGACAGTTTCCCCTAGTAAAACAAATAAAATTAAAGCAATATTATATTTAGCCTCTTATTAATTCAAAGAAACATTCCGAATCATATAGAGAGTATAAAATACCTGTCAAAACTGAAACGACAAATCTGTTGTCTAATAAAGTGGTTCTCAAACTATGGTACGCGTACCAGTACTGGTACGCGAAGCACTGACTACTCGTACGCCAGATGCTGTATCACGTCCGATACTGGTACGTGGAATAAAATACAAAAATCAGCATATTATTATGGAATCGAAAAACGGCTTGTCTTTATTAAGTTGGAAATTTTCAAAAAAATTTCGAACGTGATTTAGGATCTGTAAACGCTTTTTTCTATTTTCTTGTTACGAGAAATGTTTGTTACAGCAGACTTGCTGAAATTCGCACTCAATGCTTATGAAACAATCAGTTTTTTAGAATTAAAAACACAATTATTAGATTTATATAGATAAAAATTGAATTTTTAATAAAGACCTAATTTTAAAATTAATGAATGAATGAAGTACTTTTAATTAGAAGAAGAACTGTTTTTAAACATGCTTTACAAATTGAATTATCTGAAGGTAAAGTCTGAATGCTTGGAAGTAGGAGGAGCGTGTGTGAGTGGGAGGAGTTAAAACAAAACAACATTTCAAGTGTAATTTATAAATTACACTTGAAATGTTGTTTTATTACCCATTGTTCTTTTTGTACTAGAAGAGCGTCTAGGAGGTGTTGAAATAAAAGTCTTAAATCAAACATAATTTATAAATTGATTTATTGTGTTGATTGAAATATTTTTCTTCTCTTGTACAAAAAGTGTTATAGTTTCCTCCTATTTCATGAAAATCAGTTTTTAAGAGACTAAGGTTGTATAAAATGGTCAAGAGAGTAAGATTATTCAAATCAAACAAAAACTGTGGTCATATGCAATGGTATATATATAAATGTATGAAGAAACTTGCAAGTGTTTGCCTACTGCGCGACATTACTGTCGCATTTAAAGGTATCCAGATCATTAATACGGTTGTATTGAGCCTGTATTAAAGCGCTTTAGATAAGAAATTCGCAGGACCTGATTAATGCAGAGGCCGACTAGGCCATGGCCCACCATTGATAGAGGGCCCCAAAATAAATAAAATTGTTTACAAAAAGTTTATTAAAAATGCGGTTTTTTCCAATTATTTCTCCCAAAACCAAAAAAGATTTTGATTAACTTGGTAACCATATCATAATATCTAAGGATAACCACCGAATACTCCCTCCAAAAATTTATACCTATTATTTTGGTTTGAAACTGGCTCCGAAAAGGTACTGTGTTTTTAGCTCCACATGACCTTAATCGGGCTCTGGAAATTCGTTTCTCATTTGAGACACCCTGCCACTGTATCTCACCAGAGAGGAAATAAATGAACTTATTCAGCTCTCCTCTCCTGTGATGGATTACTGGAGTCCACATTCAAAAGGATGAATGTAACAGAATTTTCGCTGACGAGAATATCAGAGTACCGTCTAATATCGTCAAAGTCTGTTTGTGTTTAGCACAACATATCTCTGTGAATGTGCTTCCCCCCCCCCCCCCTTTGATATATAAAAAACAAATACAGGAATAAACGAAACATCGAAACTTATGACTAAAACTTCCTAATATTGAGCCAAACACGAGGAAGTTGTGCTTGATAAAACAAGCCCATCCTTTTCATTAGCCTACTACAACAGTATGTGAATTAGTGTGCGCCAATATATCATTAAGTATTGTGGCTTTTTTACTACACCAAAATACTGTATTTTGATATTGTATGCATTTTTAAAATTTAATGATGATACTACTTTATACTTGAATGTTATTACAAAGCAGTCAATTTAGTAATATAATCATCCATTTTTAAATGCAATAAAACCTGCCATGAAGGAAATACAAAAGACCGAAGAGATATTTCATTTTAGACAGGTTTTTCTATGTTAGCTTTACGTTTATTACCAGGTGGTACACGGAAGTATGAACTTCGATTTAGTGGTACGTCGGTCTAAAAGTTTGAGAACCCTTGGTCTAGTACATTTTATATAAAAAAAAAAGTTATACCCAGTTTTATTCGCAGTTCGTTTACAATGAATTCTCAACAAAGGAGTCATCAGACTCGGATAGATATCTTTTTTCCGAATATTAATGCAATTTTTTCATAAGTCGTCATTTTCGTATTGAAAAAAGAACCAATTCTTTTTTCAATTTGTAAATATCATTTTTGAACCTTGTTTTGTGTTCCTGAGTTCAACTCAGTCCTTAAAAGTACATAATTTGTGTATTTCTTGAAAAGCATATGTTTAATACTCTATGAAAGCGATAGATATACAAAAGCAATGTCTTAGGTGTTTATTTATAAATTTAGAAATACACTTGGTTGTCTACTTGTGACTAACTCGAATCAGTCGTAAGTCGAACTCAAATGGTAATTATTGTAGAGTCAGTATTAAAAAAAATACACTTGCCTTTATTCGTGTACCATTTGCGATACAATCATACTCAAAGTTGGTAGGTTGTATAGGGTGTAATGGCACAAAAAAGGTTGACGCTACCTGTCCTTAAGAACAGGCTGAGCCTACGCACCACAGGTGTCCCTAGACTTAGAATATTGCCTTCTTTCATAATACGAATGTAATTTTTGAAATAAGGGTCTTTTTGTAAATATTGTAGTATAAACTTCAATTTTTCAAATGATAATATCCACTTTTGACACAGTATTCGAGTTCCTTGGATCAAGACAGCCCGGAGTATGGTAAAGTTATATTCTTTTTATGAAATATTTATAGAGTTATCAGAGAAAATTTATTAAAGGTTAAAACACATTAAAAACAATTAAATTAGACTCTCAAAAGAAACATTTCCAGAATCACTTCAGTAAAGTTGTAAAGGCAATTAATGTATGAAATAATATAAGAATCCTTGTTTACCGAAATTTTGTAAAAGAAATCTTCTCAAAAACTTTCTGTATTCGATTTTTTATGTATGGTTGAACGGTAAAAGAATATAGTCTCTTTAGATATTCGAAAACTAAAATTTCTCTATATCTCGAAAAATAATGATTGGAATGAGTTTTATAACACGACCATGCTTTTTTAGGTGCGTTCGTAATTATATAAATACGTAGCACCTATTGTTGTCGCTTGGACCGTCCGTCTGTCCGTCCGTCCGTCCGTCTGTCTGTCCGTCCGTCCGTCCGTCCGCATATAACAACGCAAAAACTACCCAACCGAATGGTTTGAGATTTAAGATATATTATCTTTGCAGAATTTTGTCGAGACATTTCAAATTTTATTAAAATCGAATCAAAACTTTATGAGATATTAATAAAAATATTTATTAAGAAATTTGATTTTTTTTTTTAAATAGGTGCTTTCTTGTTAGAGGAGCTTCCGATGGATGTTAAATCGTCAAGCGACCGAGACACTTATTTTATTACAGAAATTAATCTGCAGACGATATAATTCATTTTACAAAATTAAAAATCATCTAGGTCTGAATATTTATATAACTAGCTACAGTACGAACGCACCTCGTTTGTCACGTTTGATGTACAATTTCCAACTTGTTTTTCTTTTGACCGATTGTAAATGTATATTTTTGACACTTTTGATTTATCACTTTTTTTTTCTAGGATTGTATCTTTGAAATTCATCCCGATAAGAAGTTTAAAGTTATATCTATTGTACCTCTTCAGTATTTATTATATACAATAGATATAACAATTTAAAAAAATGAAAGAAACTGAGACTAATGAAAAAATGCTGTTGAAAAAATAATAGTGCTTGCACACACCAGAATAAATTGCAAATTTTTATAGAGTAACCGAACCATTGTATCTCTTACGAATTATACTTATATAAACATTTTGTCTAATCATGTGGAAAAGCTGTTGTAGTTCTCGGTAATAGCTTTTGTTATTTTAAGATAAGTAAAGATTTTTTTCGACAAATGACAGAAAGTGTGTCTAATGAACAAACTAGTGATGGACGTAATTGAAGTTATTCTGATAATAGAAAAATTTGTATTCGAATTATTTTTACAATAGAATGATTTTAAATATTCGATACAATCGATAATTATGATTGATTTAATTTTTTTTTCATGAACATCAAACCTTTTCCGCATTTACTTACAATTTGTCACATCTCACACCAGTCATTTAGAAATACAATAATGATGTAACCTTTGAATTTTTAATTAGAAAAATAAATTATAGGATAGTTATAAAGCATCTGAAAATGTTACTTGTAAAATTACAGATATAACATTTCTTAAAACGTTTGAGAAATATGTGCAACGTCAAGTTGCAGGTATAAAAATGTAATCATTTGTCATAAAATAATTAATAGCATCTTCTTTATTTTTCCCTTATTTCTAATTTTGATAAATATACTAAATTACTTGTTTATTGTGTAAAATTATTTTCTGTATGCTTATTTACACCAGATTGCTAAAATTAAAAGATATAGAAGAAGACATACTCTATATTTAATAAATTTAAATTTTTTATCTTCGTTAATAATTACATTTTTGGAGGCTGTCCTATTTAAAACATACGTTAAATTTATTGTTATTTACTTAGTTTAAAACCGCTGTACAAAACTTGAGAAATTACTCTTTATATATTGTCATTAAAATGTTGAAAGTGTGAGTGAAAACAAAACAGAATAATATGACTAATTACAATTACCGCCAAGAAAAACCTCTCCATCACCCCGCCCCCAGCAAGAAAATAACAATGAACAATGAAAAAACCCTATAATCTAAAAACTAAATTACCCATTCCGATGACAGATTTATAAATTCAAAGTCCTGAGGCAGGGATGAAAAAAAATGATATGTCACGTGAAAAAAATCGAGTTTGGAGAAAAAAAGTTGAAAAGTTAAGAAAAAAACTATGTGATTTTTGAGGAAATTTTTGAAATAAAATATGACTTTTCATGATGGAATTTTTGCACTCTTTTCAATGTTTGGGAAGACTTGTGCACTGTTTTAGCAGTAGTCTGTTATTAAACGCAGTTATTATTAATACACTCTTCTTTACAAGGCAGTTCTAGAAAAAAAATTATAACAGTATAATCTAAACCTTATCTTAACTATTACCGCAGTGTTCCCAAATGGTCCGCAAACTGAATTACCAATATTTCTTACAGAAAATTTCATGGTAGGTTTTTACAACATTTTCGCTAACATTTCCTTCCGAATGTGGTTTTTCGCAAAATTTGCAAGAAAATTTTTCTAAGAAAATACCGGTATTCAAAATGCAGACCATTTAGGAGCCCTGTAACCGTGACTAATTATTGTTATCTATTGATTGATTTTTGTATCTAAATTTTAAAAAAAATGCTATCATTTTATGAAATAGCCACATAAAATGTTACTTGAACAGTCAAATTCCTGTTTTGTGGATTATACCAGTGATTCTCAACCTTCTTTATCGCGCGGCACACTCGAATTCATGGTTAAATTTTCGCGGCACACTAAAGGTACAGATAAAATTATTGCTAGTTTTAATTTTTACTAGACACTGTCACTATTAAAGAAAAATGCAGATTATACATTTTTATATCAGATTTGATATAATTCCACACTCAAACCTTAAAATTCCCCAAAACATACTAGATACATAAAAAAAAAGGAAACAGACTAGGAAAATGCACGAAACTTTATAAAGAAGTCATGAAGTCAAACAACTGTATAATTAATCCAAAAATAATTAATCGAATGATTTTTGGGGTTATATTTCTACAGTCGGAATATTTGAATGATTAGTAATAATTGAGTTGTTTGAGTAATTCCCTCGATTAATGGCACAACGCTGGTTCAAGCCTGTTTTTCTTTTTTAATAATGCTTTCCATTACACACTAGAATAAACTGCAGAATTTTATAGAGTAACAAAACCATTGTATTTAACCATTGTATTTGTTACGAATGTCTTCTGTAAAATTGTTCGTCTGGTCATGTAAAAAAGCTGTTATTGTTCTACATAACACCTTTTGTTATTGCAATAACAGTAGAGATTTTTTAGACAAATGACAGAAACAGTGTTTAATGAAGAAGCCTATTTTTTTATATGATGTTTCAATTACAAACCAGAATAAATTGCAGAATTTTATTGAGTAACAAAACAATTGTAGTAGTTTCGAATGTTTTCTGTTAATCTCTGCATCTTCTCATGTGAAAAAGCTGTTAATGTTCTCTGCAACAGCTTTTGTTATTGTAAAATAAGCAAAAACTTTAACGAGAAATGACAGAAACAATGTCTAGTAAAATATCCTGTTTTTATTTTTTTTATTTTTTTTTTCATTGATGCTTTAATTTATACACTACAATAAATTGCGGAAATGTATAAAGTAACAAAAATTCGTTGCAATGTATTTTTTAAGAATATCTTTTGTGAAATTCTCCGACTGGTGATACAAAAAGCAGATATCGGTCTCCATGATTGCTTTTGTTGTTATAATATTATTAGAGATTTAGGTATCAAAATTTAAACGTACTACAATCGTATGTGTAACGACATTCGTGTAAGATTTATTGGTGTTGTGTCAACAAATGGAAAAGCGCTCTTAGAGGACTGTGTCTTGTTGCCCTTTTCATCCCTTTAAATTCGTTACAGTAGTTACTCTAACACCGCCTAGAATACGAAGTATGAAAAACGGTTTTACCGTTTTTTAATTCAAAAATTTTGAATTCAAACCCGAAATTCTGAAACAAGAATTGTTAGTTTAAGAAGTCACGACACGAAATATCTGCCATTAAGTAACGAAAAGAACATTATAGGGAATTTCTAGTATGAATGTTTGCGTCGAAAAGAGCTAGCAGACAGTGGCGTAGCCAGAGAGGGAGGGGGATCCAAATGCTCTGGAAATCAGTAATATTATAAAGTTTTCTTCGCCTTCAATATTGCAAAATATCTCCGATTACATAAGACAAAAATATTTTTATAAAATTAGTGGTATCAAAACCATTTCGATCTCCACCATGTCTACGCCACTGCTAGAAGATGTCGTTGCGATCGCCCCGTTATTTTTTCAACATCGTTTTACATTTATCGGATTCAATTTTTTAGTACTATTTTGTAGCTGTTTTCCACATTATGTATTCTATGCGCTGTAATAGAGGAGTTCGCTTGCTCCGCTGCTCTACGATATTAAATATCAATCTTCCCAGTTAGTAATTTTCATGTTATTTACTGACAGAAATTCTTTGATTTATTAATTCGAATATTTCTATTCGTAAATAGAGGTAAATTGTATATTGTTTTGTCCCTAATTCGTTTGTTATGTTTAAAAAGTGACAAATTAGGATCAGATTAAGTAGAAAAAAGGAAACTCTTAAGTGATTGAACCATTACACGTTGGTGCATAGCCTCCTCAATAATAGGCCTACGCACTGACAGGAAAATGGCGGCTGTAATAGGCAGATTTTTTTTTTCAGCATCTGTATGACACTGAACTTCATATATAACAGGTGTTCTGAGGCAAAGGTAAAAAAGTCCACGTTGTCAATGTCAGATATTTGTGTTCGCATTTACTATTATCCTAATTTATGCTTCTCTAATTGATCTATGCTTGTCTAATTTATAAGACTAATTCCATGCGTGAATGTAGTGTAAGTCACATAGCCGAAAATGTTTTCCGTTCTTGGCCACCGGTATTTTTTTATAAAATTTTTCAGTGTATTTAATTGTAGATATATGGGATTCGATTGGTCAAAATTAATTTTACTATAATACTGGTAGACAAACACTGCAGCCATTTACATCTCTGTGACTGACACTACATCCACTCGTGGAATTAACCATAAATGATTTTCTAATGATTCTTGTAAGGGAATTCAATAAATATCATGTTTTGCCAGGAATGCGAAGCAAAATTACCGTCATTGTATCCTTCCGCGCTGACCGCTTTAAATCAGGGACTAGGAAGACAGATCTCCTGTTATATATGTACGGTCTCTTGAATTTTGTTATCAGTATTTTCTAAAAGTATTCTCCGACTGATTTAATCTCAGAAAAGAAGACGAAGAATACCTTTAAAAATACTGGTATGTAAATTCAAGGGACAGTATAAGTACTGAAAAAAATCCACCCATGACAGCCGTAATTTTTGTGTCAGCGTGCACTGTAAAAAAAAAAAAAAAAAAAAAAAAAAAAATCAGAAACGTTCCTGGAAAACAATGGGCAGCTAATGTGCCTAATTTATACCAGTAACATTTCTGGCAAAAAATAGAAAACTTTTTTAAGAATTCAGATAAGTTAATATTAAAAGTCAGTAACTTTCCTGGATTATAGTGGTAAGGTTTCTCAATTCTTCAGAAAGGTTCCAGGTTTAAGTCGGTAACCTTCCTGGAAAAAACCATGAACATACTAAAATCTTCCCAGTAAAAGCCAGTAACCTTCCTGAAATAAATCAACAATCTTCCAAAAAGATTTAGATATGTTCACATCCTGTCATCTTCCTGGTAAAAACCAAGAACATTCTTTAAGAATTTAGAAAAATTCCACAGAAAGTCAGTAATAGTACTTGAAAATATAAGGAAACATCCTATATATTTCAGGGATGTTTCTGATACATCAATTTGATTTTTATTGATATGTAGCTCACAATTTAATTAGCTTAAAAATTTTGCAAAGTAATTTTTGTATGTTTTAAAAATATTTAAAAATATTTAACTCATAAAATACATTTTTTTTTAATTTGATATTTATCTTATAAACATATTTGTTTGATTATAACATCAAATTTGTCTGTAATTTTTTTTTTTAAATTTTTTCTTACAAAATATAGTTTGATGTTAAAAATAAACTTGTTTTTAAGATAAATATATGTTGTTTCATTTTAAAATTGTATAATGTTTTCTTTTTTAAGTTAAATATTTTGAGTTAAATTAGTTGACAAAACTTTAAAGCTAATCGATTGCTATTCTGACATAAGAGCAATCAATTACTCATAAAAATATTATATTTTTATGAGTAATTGAAAATTCTCAAAAATGGAATACTTTTATGAGTAATTGACGGAGCAGTCAATTCCTAAAAAATGTTACATTTTGGATTATAAAGAAATATAATTTAGTTTTTATCCATGTAATGATCCCCCCGATATTAAATGTTGAAAAATTTTGCTTTTTTTCTGCAACGTCTTTTAAAAGAAATTGCTCGCAAGATTTCTATTAAGCTACTTTATATTTTTTACAAATAAACTTTACGGTATCAGAGATTATAGCTATGTCTTAAGAATGGGCTAAAATTTGTTTATAATTCCAAACACAGAAAAAAAAGCATAGATAAACTCCGAAAAATCTATGCAACCTGTTTAATTTTATTTTTAAACAGAAATTTTGCTAAAATATACATAAATTTAGGTTCAGTCTTAATATAATAAATTCACAAAGATTGCACGTAGAAACATTACCTAATTTAATAAAATTACTGTGCACAATTTAAATACGTTTTTAATTATTACGTATTATTACGTTTTTAAATACGTTTAAAATTTAAGTACGTTTTTAACATTTTGAGATAGACCATTTTAAAGTACCTTTTTTAATCACTGCTTACAGTGAGAACAACAGATATATTTTTTAGCCATAACTCGTATAAATATCGGGATTTTTTAATACAGGTTATCTTAAAATGCTAAAACAATGTTGTTTTTTCGTTTTTTTTTCCGAAAAAGCTAATTTTTTGAAGATTAAATTTAATTCCTTTTAAAAAGCGGATATACTTCAAATATACAAACATAGTAATATTTTTCATGTATGACAAAATGTACATTTAAAATAGTATAATTCTTGCAATATAGGTTTAACTCTTTTTTTCCGATTGTCGGGTGATTTTTAATAGGAAAGAAAAATTATTTTATACACTTACATTCTGTTGCTCTTAATGTATGCATCAAATTATACAAGTAATAATAATAATAATAATAATAATTATTATTATTATTATTATTTTACACTTCCATTTGTGGATTTTATTTGGTACAAAAAGTTATATGTACAACTTTAAAAGTCAGAAGCTTAAAAAAAATAATACTTTTAAACAGTATGTAAAGTTTACTAATTTTAGAAGTTAAAACCCAGAATTGTAAAAAAAAAATATGTCAATTATTGATTTAAAGTATTTGTAATTATATTAAATTACGTACATACCTTTCTTTTGTTTATCCAATAGTTTTTCTCGGGAATCGCAAGAATAATATAATCCAAAAATGAAGTAGAAGTAAGTAAATAAAGCTAAAAGGTATTCCAGGTAACAATGAAAGGATTAATTATTAACTTCGCAAAGCTACCCAGTACCATCTGACTAATATTATGTGCAATTAAATTAAAATACAATAGTTTTACCCCGTCTTCCTAGAGAACCTTCCTTCTAGAACGCCTTCTGCCTTGTGGTTGAAATAATAAAATGGTAGGTTTTCTGTCCAACGGCAGCTGTTATTTATTCATTGTTTGTTTTACCGCAGATGATTTGATATTGCAATTTATTTTCAGAAAGTTTTCATTTCAAGTACCGCTTTTAATAAGATATTTTTTAACTCAGGCCGCTGTAAGCATAAGTGCAAGGGCCGCCAAATTTGTAAATCGGCTCCTGGATATATGTCGAAAATCCAAGATGGCGGAGCTAAGAGCTAGAGCAGAGACGTTGCCACGCAAAAAAAAAGCTTAATCCCTGAATTCAGGAAACTATTAGCAAATAAACTGTTTTTTTCCAGGAATCTGATAGAAACGTGTGAAAACCCTGAACGTTCCTGGGACATTTGCGTAATGTTACGGATTTTTTTTACAGTGTGTAGGCCTAGCATTCAGTGGATGGTGGCTGGTTTTACTCGGACGCCACAGTAAAAATAAATGCGCACGAGTACCACTGCCACGCTACCACTTTTTTTAGAATTAAAAATATTCCTTTTCGGAATTTGTGATGAAACACTTTTACAGAAGATAACAAAAACGAAAAATTATGAGTCAAGCATAGATTAGGAAGCACTTTCCAACAACACATTCAGACTCGATCATACACAGAGTACATCACTTCATGTATAACGATGCCATGATTCTTAAAACACAATGAAGCTCTAAAAGAGCACTTAGATGTATTACAACCAGTACTACCAAATCTGGCGGATTTTTTATTCAGAAATTTCTAATTTTCACCAGACAGTTTGAATAGTTATTTTTGTTTTATATGATAGACATTCCGCGGATAAAATGAAAGAAAATTACTAATAAAATTTTTCTAGTATGAATTTGGAATGTTTGAATAAAAAAACAACGCCAGATGTGGCAACGTTGACTACGCGTTTACTATAGATTATGAAAAGTTTAGCATTTATTGTTCCTTTACAGAGACTCACAAGATAAGTCGGTTACAGGGCTGAATGTGATCGATAACTGCAGGAAAAACGTTTTCCGGTGTCGTATGCAATTTTAAACTTAATTATTTTTTAGTGTAATACAAGTCGTGTATAAATTCTATAGATTACACACAGGGCTTGACGCAGAATTTGCACACAGTACCACATACGGACAACAATTGTGAAATTGGATATTTACTGAGTTAGGTGCTTTTTAACACGTTGACGGACACTTGCGACTATAGCCGTCAAAGCGAAATTCACAATGTGGCATAACGGCTATAGCCGCCCAAAACGAAACGGTCGTTTTTAGACACTACGGCTATAGCAGAACAAATGTGCATTTACCGGCGTACAAGTAGAAGCCCAGTGTCATGCTTTGGAAAAAATTTTTTAGGTTGAAGTTCATTTTCCACCTGTTATACGAGTCGCAGCTTCAGTATGCACGTCGTGGTTGTGAAAGAAATAGTGCAACGTAATTAAAGGTGCTGAATTAATCAAAATTAAGTTTACTTAAGCAGAAAGAGTAAAACTATACTTCTAATATTCAAAAAATTACAAAAGCATATAGTGTCAATTTTCGAACTTCACTTGTTCCTACTGTCCGTCAATGTGTTAAACGTATTTTGATTTAAGTACTGTAATTTTCTGGGGATTTGGGACACAGTTAATCGATGGAGCCACTGCAATGGAGCAAGATGTCAAGAATAAAATCGGAAAGTGTAATTATTTTTAAATCTGATAAGTCAAGCAGCCACTTTATCTGTAAAAAATATGCTAATAAAAACGTAAAAAATATGCTCAATCAATCGGAATATACTTATTCGTTTCCCAAAAATACAAATCAAGTTCATCACTCTGACTTTCAAATTTTATTTCGGGACAGACATTAAGTGACCACATAGTAAAAATTATTTTTCGATATTTCCGGAAAGAACTAGAAAATTTTGTATGAAAAAGTAGGTCGGTCATGCTTGTAATCCTGGACGTCAACCATAAAATATTAAAACTGCTCAACCTGCAATAACGCAGTTGGTTTCATGAAAAGTTGAAAAATAAGTTTACAAGTTATGGCAAATACGCTAATTTATATTTATATATAGATAAAGTTATATTTCACTTCTGGTATTAAAATGCAAATTTATTATAGATTCTGGATACTTTCTTTTTCAGCTCAGGTTTTGTTAATTAAATCCAAATGTGCGTTTCTTACACTTTTACCATAAATTAGTTTTGTACTTAAAGAGAATAGTCTAAATTTCTAATTTAAATATGTTTATATTTACCCAACTTTTATCTATCGTAATGGAGCAGCATCGATTTACTGAAAGATTAGTTTCATATATAAACAAGAACAAAAGATCATGCATTAAGCCTAGATTATGAAACACTTTCCAACACTTCCAAAATACTTTACCGATTAATGAGGTGAATGTTGATGTCTAAGTAAACAAGAGTACCCAGCCGGAGCACCAGCCAGTGAGAGTTTGCGGCGTAAATCCTCCGGCGGTGGTTACCCCTTCACCACCCAGCAATATCACAGCCCAAAGAACGAACCCGAAACAAAGGGTTGTTGGAATTAAATCAAAACAAAATTAGTCGTTGGGGGCCACCATAATACTTACCCACCGTGGATATGCATAGTGTAAAATATTAAAATTAAAAATGTGTAAACTACTTATAACATTGCATTGCAATTCGAATAAAATCGTGGCTTGATGATGTCATAAACTTTAAAGGCTCGATAACTGAATTGCTTAAAAGAAACATCCTTATAACTCAAAAAGCAATAATCCTATGAACTAGCGGTTTATTGCATCTGATTAAGCGTCTCATTTCCAATTAAAATATATCTTTGAATTGAAATTTGGATGAAATACAGGGTCTTGAAAAATCGAAAAGTGTAGAAAATAGGATTACAAATATCTCGGCAACTAATAAACCGATTGACTTCATGCTTTATTCAAAATTTATGTTTTTTTATTGTCTCTTATATTCACTCCTTAAAATAAACAATTTCGAATATTTTTATATACCTTTTATCAGAACGAATATTTCGATAGTCCGAAAAAAAATAAATCCGGATAATCGAGGTTACTGAAATTCAATAAGCTTCTTCCCATTATTACATACTAAGTACATACAAAATTTCAAGTCTCTATCTCATTTTTTTCGGCAGATAGAGCGTTTACAGACACGCAGACGGACGGCAAATTTTTTTTTCTAAAAATATGTTTTTCAGAATCTCCAGTGTTTGAAACGTGTAAATCCGTTAAATTTTTTTTTTCGATTTTCAAAACGATTACAAGACTTATCCTATACCACGTATGATGGGTAAGTAATAATTACACTCCACCAAACTTTGTGAGAAAACACTGCTGCACGCAGGGAATTACAAACACAACGAAACGAACCGAAAACTTAGCAACATTAAAGCTAATTTACAAACTAACAAATATAACAGACTTTAAAAACAGAAATAAAGTTACATCTGTCTCAGTAAACCTACGTCTAAAGCTAAAATAAGCTATAAATACAAATACATAGCTTCCCATACAAGGGAATTAAACTGAGATACAATTACCAAATATATAACCACTGAAATCATGAAATTTATAGTAAACAAACAATTTAGGTAAACAAAGTCGAAGTCAAGCCGGGCGGAGAGACCTACCTTTCGATCAAGGTAAACAATTTGGAAAACGCCTAACGAATTTGAAAACCCAATTTTAGCAATTACCATCAACAGTCAGAAAAATATCCAAATTCCTTTACACAGTCCTGTATATGATCTATAGAATGTATATATAATATAGAGTATGCTAAATTTTAGTTCAGTTGGAAAACGCAAGGCACAGTTAGAAATTCCTATGCAGCAATTTCGATCAACAAACCAAAATGTATCCTACATTTTTTGTACTCCCATGTATATGATCTATAGCATTTAGACACACCAAGTAATATATGACAAGAACGAAAAATCATGCGTCAAGCATAGATTATGAAACACTTTCCAACACAGCCAGAAAACTGTAACGAAACTTCACCGTTAAATAAGGTGAAAGAAGATACGTAAGTAAACAGTTCAGAAAACATATAACACGTTGAAAAATATAGTTTCCGAAATTACCTTCCAGTGTCAAAAAAGTAGTCGAATAATTTTGTGCAGCCCTATATATGATCAATATATGTGGATATATAGTATGGTAAAATTTAGTTCAGTTAGAATATTCTCATTTAGCAATTTTCGCCAATCGATGGAAATGCACTTGATATCTTTTGTACAGCCCTGTATATTATCTGAAGACTTTAGTACACACCACCTAATATGCTAAAAGGCAACTTAAAACTCACTTGCGGCAATTACCAAGCGTAAACTACAATGTATCTTTTTTGCGCAGCCCTGTATATGAATTTATTTATAGTCCACAAACTTCTATTAGTCTACTAAATATAGTTAGCATGAAAATGCGTAAACACAATAAAAAATTACCCTTAAGCAATTCCTATAGTATGTAATACTTACGAACTCCCTTGTGTAGCCCTGTATATGATCAACGGAGTTTATAAACACACACGTATTATAAAAAAAGTAGTTAAACTTAAAAACGCAAACCAAATTTGAAAACGCACTTATCACACATAGACTGTAAATACCGCACATGTACTGTAACCAATATCTTTTGTGTGTCACTGTAAATAAACGCAATACACACAAGCGAGCAATTTATAGTACACCTCAGTAATGCATATAAGTTTCATTATCAATTAAAATATGAAATCATTTTAAATGGATCACAATTTGTGGATCACTAAAATAGGTGTAAAAAAACACCTATTTTTTCACCTATTTTAGTAATCCACAAATTGTGATCCATTTTAAATGGTTTCATATTTTAACCCTTAATTGTATAGTGATGTAAATTTCCATCATTTTTTATTTAACTTTTAATAAATAAATCAACTTCTTCGCCACCACTATATTTATATAGAACTATTAATCCAGTAAATTTCCCGTGAACTATGTTGATGAACAAAGTTAAAAATCTATCTTAAAATTTCTGGTGTCCAATATTTAATATATGTATAAACACAATTGTAATATAAACACAATTGTATATATAAACACAATTGTAAAAGAAAAACTCATGCAATTAAGAGTTAATTGATACACAAAGGTGAATTTTGTTCTAATTTTAGAATAATTTTTCTATATATTTAATTTTCATTATGTTTGAAATAGTGAACTATCACTAAATTACACTGCAAACGATATTTTCCATAGAACTATGTGTAACAGAATTCTTCTGTTTGACCTTGTAAATGAATAATAAATGATTTGCACCCCATATTCTACAAAAAGCATGTTTTTATGCGCTTCATAATTATATATCAATTTCATTATGTTTTAAATGATGTAGCGTCATCAAAATGCACTTGAAACATTTATTCCCCATTGATTGTAATGTAACGGAATACTTTTGAATGCCCCTATAAAAAAACTATGAGTGTTACACACATCAGTTGAAATAGGGAACGTGCTATAGATAAGGATAATAGCATATAAAAATTTCAGGGCAATCCGAGCATATTTACGGGAGTTAGAGCACGGACAGACAGCAGACGGCAGACAAACCGATGTAATAAACACTTTTCAACTAAGTTGGAAAGTGTTAAAAAATCAGTTAAATTTAAAAACTCGTTCCACAACTGAAAACGCACATTCATCAATTATTATTCATAGATAGTACTGTATCCGAATTATTTTGTGTGTCACTGTAAATGAAAGATGAATGCTATGATCATTATATTCTATAGTAACCCTCTTGTGGTGCACATAAATGATATATATCAATTTCAATATGTTTGACATCATTAGAATACACCGCAAACGATTTTTTCTCATAGACTGTAATGAAACCGAATTCTTTTGCGTGTCCGTGTAAAAGAAATAAGAATATTATACAGTAATCCCTTAACATTCGCGAGTTTTGATTATTCGCGAACATGAAAATGCGGAAAACTTAACACTCGCGAGAATCTGACTTGATTATTCGAGATTTTTTTTTAATTATATCTTTGCTTTTTCAGAATTTACAGTGGTTAAAGATTGTTTCCCCTGTGTTTTCTCAGTATGTATTTACAAATCAATTTTCAGTTGTCTACTGAAAAAGGAGCGAGTGTTGTAGGAAAACAAAATAATAACAGCAGAAGAATACTCATTGCAATGGGGATATTACAAGTGGTAGGGTAACGGCATCTTCAATCTATTAATTTAAAATGTGCTTGTGCAGGTTCTCGTAGAGATTGAGCTGAAGCTGCATACATAATCATCTTTTTGTGAGTAGACAGAGAGAGTGTCGAAATTACTTTATTTAAAAAAAAACTATGCTTTTTATCTGTAATTATTTCTCCTGTCAGTTAATTTGAATTATCTTCATTAAATAAATTTCATAAATATGAATATGTGCGTATATTCATACATATATGTTATGCATAACGTACCGTTAATACATATATATTTTTGTTTTCTTGAAATACTGTGCCACTCGAATTAATATTTTATAGAACGTTACTCCTTTTTTAGTATATGTTGAGACAGACTCAACATTCGCGAGGTTTTCCTGGAACGTAACCCTCGCGAATGTTAAGGGATTACTGTACACTTCATTTTCAATGTCAAACATGCCATAGTAAACCTCAATAACATTTATCAATTACATGGCAATCCAAATATATTTACAAACAACATTACAAGAACACTATTACTTTCCATGAAAGGGTTGAAGAATGATGCATACGCTCACTTCTAAACCCGAAGTGTTGAGGATAGATTCGTTAAGCGTTATGTAAGACATTCAGAAAAAGTGGAAAGTAATGCGCATTTGAAGATACCGAATAAAGCGTCAACGAATTTGCAAAGCAGCATTAACTTTACATGTGAGCCAATATTTATGAAATTTGATACCACTTTTTCCGTAGCGTTATATTTCTGTTATTTAACCTTTTGATAACGGGCCAGGACTTTCAACTAGTTTTATATTCAATTATAATCAATTTTGAATTCTACTTTTTTTCGTAGAGTAATCTGATGAACTATGTGTTCATATGCAACCTGCTTTATAAATGTTTATTTGTAATTTATTGTTTGGCAACTGTCTTTTAAATTCCGTTTCTGTTTTTAGCAGTTTATATTTTGGCATGTAATATGCAGGTTGTTCATGTTACTTCGTATTTCTATTAAATATTTTTAGAACCCGGAGAGACGGCAGACGGACAGACAAACTGAATTCATAAACACTATTCAACTATGTTGGAAAGTGTTAATAAGGAAATATTTATCTGTTGCGGGTGTGTCATGGATGTCCTACTTGCAACAGAATTTTTTTTTCTAAGTTTGAAAATGGTAGTTTTATAAAATTGATGCTACTGCAGTTGAAGTAGATAAATGTTTGGTTAACATAAAAATATTTAATTTAACAGTTTGTATTTTAAACAATTTAATAACAAAGCTAATCTATGAGTAAAAACATCAGACACACTCACACCCGTACGCATGGATTGAGCCAAAAGAGCAAAGGTACTTTTTTCTACACTGTAAAAAAACTCGGAAACGTTACTCTATCTGGTGGGGCAGCAATGTGGCCCATCGGTTCTGTTATGTTTCCGCATATTTCAGTCAGATATTCGTAAAAGTTTCCGCATATTTCGGTCAGATATTCAGAAATGTTTCTGTATATTTGGGAAACATTTACGTGCATTTCGGAAACGTTTGTTTATATTTCAGTCAGATATTCAGTAACGATTCTGCGTATATCGGAAATGTTTTTGTATACATCCGAAAGGTTTCTGCATATATCGGAAATGTTTTTGTATACCTAGAAAAGGTTTCTGCATACATCAGAAATGTTTTTGTATACATCGGAAATGTTTCTGTGTATTTCTGTTTTATAATTTCTTTTACTTGAGAGAACAATATGCTTTAAAAAAAATATTAATATTACATTCGCTCGAGACGAAACACCACTCGACATCATCGTGGTTGGGTTTTCTGCGAAGTTCGGTGAGCGAGCTCGCTAATCATACTATAAAAATTTTCCTATGAAAAATGACAATCTTCAACATCTATGAGTAAAAACATCAATATCACAAAACATTCATCTTGTAGATGAATACACTCTAGAATTAGCAATATTATAAACTTTCTGTAATTTCTGGTGTAAAACATATACTTTTCTGAACTCGTTTTATTATTCACCTTTTATTATACGACTGCTACTCAGGATATCACTTTAAAGTTATTTATGCAGGCGAAATAAACTTTGAAAAAACTTAATTCTATGAGAAATACTTCTGTCATTTTAAAATAACTCCAAATTTGAGAGTATGTCCTTCTACTGAAGAGAGGCTTCCAAATTTTCCTTTGTAGGAACAGAGTTGAGTCGTCTGGAAACTTATTTAGTTTACCTACTACAAGTTTACAAGTACAACAAGTTTAGAAGTTGTTGTATACACAGTTAAATAACTCGTTCGACAGTTTCTTTATACTCTTGTTCCATGAATTTATAATAAATATTAGATATTTGATTGATGAATAATAATGTAGTACTAGTATTAATGAAGTACAGATAGCAACGTATATACGTCTTTAACATCTTTTCGTTTTGAGATCGGTTCCGTTTCATAACTTTTCTAATGATGAAATGTATCGTTTATATGACAGAACAAATTCCTAATTTCACTTATACTATACGTTTTTCACTCAGTTTTTATGAATCAGATATTTGTAAATAAATAACGTTGAAAGTTTGATTTATGGATCTATAAATAATTCTTTTTTTAAATGCAGCCTCATGAGTTCCATCCTCTAAATAGATACTCAATGAAAATATTTAATTTCCCTATACTTATAAATAGATAGATTTTAGTAATACCTTTCAACATTTTTTAAAAATCTTGTAAATAGTTATACTATTCGAAAATATTTTATATCTGTGGTAATTGTTTTATTTTCACGAATTGTATACTTATAAATAGATATATTGATAAAAATATTTTGTCTGTTTGTAAATATTTTTAATATAGTGTTTTACAACTATCATGCTTCTCAATATAATCATTTAAAGGTATTATTTTATTCGTATAACTTGAGAAGTGCTGAGATAACCTGAGAAAATAAATATATGTTTATAAGTATACAGTTCATAAAATAAAATAATTATTTACAGATACGAAATCTTTTGACATAATATCTATACTTACAAGATTAAAAAATATATGTATTTAAAGGTATTAAAAATAATACATCTATTTTGGGAAATAAAGCATTTTCATAATGCATATGTATCTGTTTACAGCATGGAATTCACGAGACCGGATTTTAAAAAAGAATTATTTATAGATTTATAAATAAAATTTTCAATTATATTTATTTATAAATATCTGATTCATAAAAAATGAAGGAAAAACGTATAGTATAAGTGAAATTAGGAATTTGTTCTGTCATATAAACGATACATTTCATCATTAGAAAAGTTATGAAACGGAACCGATCTCAAAACGAAAAGATGTTAAAGACGTATATATGGTGCTATCTGTACTTCATTAACCTCTTCGCGACGAGCGTCCTTTATAGAATTTTTAATCTTTTACCACCGGTTTTTCAAAACAGAAATTTTAGCCTAGTTGAATCGCAGAAATGCTAAGATTTAATGAGGCAAATCTTACAATAAAAAATTACTGGTGGGGAAAATCGAGGATTCTGAGCATCTTATGCGTCACGTATACGTGTCGCTCTTCCTCAAGGGGTTAATACTAGTTCTACATTATTATTCATCAATCAAATATCTAATATTTATTATAGATTCATGGAACAACATTATAAAGAAACTATCGAACGAGTTATTTAACTTTGCGTATACAACAAAAGATTAACTGCAAATGTAAAATTAACCCCTTGGTGACGAGCGACACGAATACGTGACGCATAAGATGCTCAGTATCCTCGATTATTCCCACCAGTTATTTTTTATTGTAAGGTTTTCCTTATCTAATCATAGTATTTTTGCGATTTTATTAGCTGAAAATTTCTCTTTTGAAAAGCCGGTGGTAACAGATTAAAAATTCTGTAAAGGACGCTCGTCGCGAAAGGGTTAATATGCAATAAAACATAATCTGATAATATTAATTTTTTTTTAAAAGCATATTGTTCTCTCAAATAAAAGAAATTATAAAACAGAATACTTATAGCTCATATAATTACGTTGCATCTGCATCTGTTTTAAGCTGTCTTTCCTCTCAAGAACCATAGAAATCACGTGATAATGACATGTGCAATAGGACGGAGTAGATGAGCATGCGCAAATATTACTTCATTTCGAATTCCATTTTAAAACTTAACACGGAATGAGTGTAACATTTCCGAATTTTTCAGTAACCATCATTTTACACTACCTATTCGAAAAAATTTCCGGTATGGAATGTTACGTTTCTGACTTCTTCAGAATAATTCACCGCTTTGAATATTTTTTCCGAAAATACGTGTAACGATTCCGAAATAACAAGTAACTGAGGAGAACACAAAGTTTACTATAAATTTCCGGAAACCTTTCCGCCTTGTGCCGAAACGCTTCTGAGTTTTTTACAGTGTAAAATGAAATGTAAAATTCCTAAAATGGGCTGAAGTGGTGCACTGCACTGTAATTGTTTCGATGGGTTATTAAACAACAAAACATTTTCGGCCAATTCAATTTTTTCGTTAAATGTGGAAGCTTGTTGCTACTGTATAGTATCATAAAAGCTTATTAGTATGATTTGTTTAAATTCTGATGACCCTGGTAAAAGAAAAGTGTTCTTAGAATAAAAAAATATGATAATAATTTTCGACTTCATATGATAAAAACAACTTTAAAATCTACGGAAGCAGATAGATGCAGACTAGTAGATATTTACCCAATATCTAAGACTCTAAACTATTTTCTAGAATTAAAAATTGAGATTTATCTAGCTTTTTAATACAACTTTATGAATTTTCAAAATGAAAATTATTAAAAATACATAAAGTTATTAAAAACATTAAATGTGAAATAACTATTGCTAAAAGAAAAAGTTATGCATATAAATAAAAAAATAAATAAAGTACATACCTTGTTCTAAAGCACTCATAATGTACAATTCCTTTCAATTTCTTCTGCATTCACATATTAAAACAATATACTAGAAATTATCGATTTATTCTCCTCTAATAAACGCCAACTTCATACTCACTTTACTGGCAGAGCGGTTGCATTCATATCAAAAACATCTGCAGTGCCCACCACCTGCACTTTTAAGGTACATGTGGTTAAAAAAAAATCCAGTTGCATAAACTTTGCAAAATCGACTTTTGGCCAGCTAGAATCCATAAATCTTCCATCGTGCGCTGGAAATATTTGACTTCAATTATTAAATAAAATTTCTGTGTCTAAACATGATTGTTTGATCCGCGGATTTTACGCCGGAAATTACGGTGTTTATTACCCACTTGAAGAGCAGTGGGATATTTTTTATACCTCTTGCTACATTTTTTAATATTCTCCTTGAGTATTTTCAAAATATAATCTTCTTGGTAGCTGCCTATGACACAAGTTAAAATAATCTACTTCGAAGTTTATAGTTCGGAAATAGTGGTATTATATCAAAACGCATAGGACGCTGTGACCCCTATTATATATACAGATGGGTGACAAAATAATACGAACACTCATGAAAACTGGTGAAAGAGCAATATCTAGAAAAATACATGAGGAATTAACCTGAAACTGCAGGTGTGTAAACAGTATAGTATAAGTTATATATTTCCGGGAAGATTTTTTCCCGAAACCCCATAGGGGACAGTCAACAAATTGAAAAAGAACGAATATCTTTTGGATAACCCTGTAAAAACTAATGTAGCAAAAGCGTTCAAACTCACAATTATTAATAAGTGGCTTATTGTAATATACTGTGTTCATTTTTATGAGGATAGCATGTATACTCGTAGAGAAATTAAGGTATTTATAAAAACAGTCCCAAATTTCGCCTAGTTTTTTGCTTATAATTTGCAGAGTGTTTGATATAAAAAAAGTTATTTTCAGAAAATATGACAAACAACATTGTACATAATACTCTGCAATCAGAATTAAAAAATAATAAAAATTGGATGAAAAATGAGCAGTTTTACTAAAAAATGTTTCACTGCGCATGCGCGAATGAAATCAAAATATAATATGCATAATGTATTAGCTAAGTATATAGAGCAACTTTTGTGAAAGTCTCAAAATCATAGCTTGAAAATTCTGTAAATTATCGTCGATAGAATAAGCTCGAAATCCGTTGTTCCCAAAAAGAAGCAAAAAGATGAGGGGTTGTATCAAATATCTGTTGATTAGTGCCAAGATAGCATACACAATATTTCACGTACTACTATATTTGGATACAACCCCTCATATTTTTGCTTCCTTTTGGGAACAACGGATTTCGAGCTTATTCTATCGACGATAATTTACAGAATTTTCAAGCTATGATTTTGAGACTTTCACAAAAGTTGCTCTATATACTTAGCTAATAAATTATGCATATTATATTTTGATTGCATTCGCGCATGCGCAGTGAAACATTTTTTAGTAAACCTGCTCATTTTTCATCCAATCTTTATTATTTTTTAATTCTGATTGCAGAGTATTATGTACAATGTTGTATGTCATATTTTCTGAAAAGAACTTTTTTTTAATATTAAAAACTCTGCAAATTATAAGCAAAAAACTAGGCGAAATTTGGAACTGTTTTTATAGAAACCTTAATTTCTCTACGAGTATACATGCTATCCTCATAAAAATGAACACAGTATATTACAATAATCCACTTATTAATAATCTCGAGTTTGAACGCTTTTTCTACATTAGTTTTTACGGGGTTATCCAAAAGATATTCGTTCTTTTTTAATCTGTTGACAGTCCCCTATGGGATTTCGGGAAAAAATCTTCACGGAAATACAGAACTTATACTATACTGTTTACACACCTGCAGTTTCAGGTTAATTCCTCATGTATTTTTTCTAGATATTGCTCTTTTCCTCATTTTTCATGAGTATTCTTATTATTTTGTCACCCATCTGTATATATATATATATACAAGACAACTATAAATTACATTTTCATTCATAAATTTTTTAAAACAACTTTTTCCGATTCTTTTAAATCTGGTGTTTTCTTTGCTACAAAAACCCTTTTTTTTAACCAATATATAATTTTATTATTTAATTATTGTGTAATCATTGGATCTGGAAAGGCAGAACTAAGGAAAATAAAGTTAACTTTTATGTAAAGTTATAAAACGAAATTTTTGTCAATTAATTAAAAATATTCAACAGAAATGCGTTATCAATTCATCTAACAATAGTGCACGAGAAATTCATTTTAATTTATTTGACGAGTCCTTGACACAGTTCAATGAACTTCATGTTACAAAAGTTTCTCAAAAATGTCACAAAAGTTTTCAATGCTTCGCCAGTCCAATTACTACGATGTTCAAATATAGTTCAAAACGACATGTACTCAATTGATTTCCTTTCATTATAACATTGGGTGTATCTTCTCTTTTTATTTTCACCTTATAATTATTTCTCTTCTTCTATGTTCAAAATGTGTTACATGACTAAAATATGTTTCTTGTTTTAAGTGTTATTATTTCTAATTTATAGATTTCTAAAGAAGTAATTGTGATTAAAAATTCAGTGAAATTTCGCTACAGTGTACTTTATTTTACTGAATTCTTTATTCGTTATATCCAAGTGTTTGTTATATATAAGAGGAAAGTTAAAATCTGAAAGAGACAATTATATTTCAGTTTGTTATAGCTAGTTTATAATCAGTTATAAGTATAAAAATCTAATTAATTTTCGCAAATGAACTCATTCTATACTATGAATTTTTTGCTAATTTATAATATTAATAAATATCTTAAACTTTGCTGAAGCAAAGTTTGACTGTATAAGCAAATTTCAAAGGCATTTTAACCCACCGTTTAGCTCGGAGTCCTCAGTATGTCTTACAATAATGCCATTGCCACATAATTAGCTTTTAACAACTATTTACCATTATTGTGTATATACTACAATAATGACAATTCTTTCAATAATTTAATTATAAAGAAAATAACAATGGCCATCGTGCGGCACCAGAGCATAGATTTTCCGCGTTTCTGTTTCATGGCACATGCATTTTAATTACTTCATCTTAACACTACAACGCCGGATGGTGTCATTTCGGCCCAGTGGCTTAGCTGGAAGGACTTTGTGAATAACACCATACTTACCAACCTCCTCTTTTATCAACTGTTGTGAGATTAATAATAATAATAATGATATTTCCAAACACTGTATTTTCAATAGAATTATATATTTACACGTAGGTATTAAAAAAAATCGAAAAAAAAATGGAAATTTTATTTGCAAAAAGTATTTGATGGTGAAAATTACGTCATATTTACTACGTGGGCGCTTTCGGTGTGACGTCAAACTGACTCTAAACAAATAATTGGTATATTTTATTTCCAATTTCGTTTGTATACTTTATATTTATTTCTGATGGTTAAATGTTTTAATACTTTACACGTGATGGTAATATTTTCTGTGACTTGTAACTAATAGAAAATGAAACATAGCAACCTTTTGCTTAGAGTCACTTCTTTGTCTTCTGAACCAAAACATCAACGCTTCCTGATACTAGGCCTACGCATCGACACAAAAATGGCGGATCACGTAGGCGGATTTATTTCACCGATTGTACGGTCTCTTGAATTTGAATACCTGTAATTTCTGAAAGTATTCTTTGATTTATTTAAATGCAGAAAAATAAGGCGTAGAATACTTTTTAAAAATATAGGTGTTAGAGTTCAAGGGACCGTACAAACGATGAAAAAAATTCGTCTGTGACAGCCATCATCTTTGTATCAGCACATAGATTTAGTATTCATGGAGTTGTTCTTGACTAATGTCACGATTGAAAGAGTTTATCTAAAAGAAAACTTTTTCGTGAAACCAGAAATTTTATTGAATAATAACAGCTAATTATGAACCACATAGAAGGGAGGAATATTTTGTTAAATATTTTTTTCTGGTTACAGTTAAATTTAATTGACGAGAAAATGTATGGGAAGATTGCCAGCTATGTGATATGAATGGTCTTTCGATGTCTCGTAGCATCAACACTAGCCATTTTTTCCATTGAGACATTTGATAAGCATAGCATGAACTACAACATATAAAAATTTCAGCCAATTCCAGCGGAGCCATATTTGTATATTATTTGGGCGGGGTCCTTTGCACAACGATGTTTTTTGATGATGCTCATTCTTTTTATAGTACAAAAATTGATGTAAGTATAATTCATAATTTCTTTTAATATCAATTCTCATATTAAACTCATAATTTGCACATTAAAAATATGTTACTGAATAAAAATAACATCTGAGTTATGTACAGATTCATTCATTTTATCTCGTTAGTATAGAAAAATTTTAATCGAATCATTTTTTAAAAGATATTATATTTCAAATTTGTCACAACATTAGCATCGTTAAAGTTCGACCCCTTATAACCCTATGATGTTTTTTTTTTTTTTTGAAATCGTAAACTATATATTTTCCCGTGCGAATTTGACCCAAGAAGTAAAAATAAACTTTCAAATATGGGTGTCACTGTTACCTATTGAAAAATATGTTGGCACAACTTTTAATGTGTAGCGTCTACACAATGATACTACAATTTTATTAATTGCATTCATATTGTCAGAGAAAACATCATTCTAGGTTTAGTGACACTTTGATTTTATTTGTTATTAAATAATCTCAAAATAATAACGGGTGCAGTTTTTTTTTTCTTTTTTGTAATTTTTGCACGGACCGTGCAAACAGTATCATTACTGGTCTATTATACTGGTTGTTATAGAACATTACTAATCTATTATATTTTAAAGTTTACATGTTAAATAACATCACTTTTCCATGTCAGAAATATAAATAGCATGTAGTTTTTTAATTTCAGAAAAGCATAGTAGTATGGATAAATATTCACATAAAATTTCACAATTTCGTAACTCATGAAAACATTTACTATTGGGAAAGAAATTTCGTACGCGAAACTGACAGTATATCTACTGATTTCTTCACACACAAAAAAAACCCCATAATAGTTCTACGTAGTTAAACATTAAGTTTCGAAGCTGAGAAATTGAGAAAGTCATTCTGAAACCCAGCTTCTTTTAAAGTTAAGTCAAAAGAAATCTTTTTTCTATAATAACATCAAACTATCACAGAAAGTCATTCAACAATTTTACGATACAATTGATTTCACTGCTCTAAATCTGAAACATAAGATTTTTTTTATTTATCCTATTGATTTTAGTAACGCAAAATGCGTACACTCCATAAAATTTCAAAGGGGCCTGGCATCCCTTTTTCAGATTAGAAATTTTCAATCTCTTTTAATCCCTTCGCGACAAAATCTTAACGCAAGCATACTTACATGGCTTAAACTTTAAATCAGTTTTAATCTTGTTTAATTTGGCACTGATGATGAACCAATATTATAACCAATTTAATATTTTAAAAAGATCTTAAAATCTTTTATAAATTGTTGTTTTTAATTTACATTTATAAATTTACAAAAAGCGTTTTTCGTAGAATTTGTAATCATATTCACTGATTTTACAAGATAGAAATTTTTATTTAAAATAGGTGGATGTGCCAAATATATTAAAATAAATGACCAACGTAAAAATAGCACAAATAAAAAAATATAAAATAGCAAACAGCTGTTTAGGAGCCTCTAAAGTTCCATCATCAGTGCCAAATTTAAAAAGATTAAAACTGATTTAAAAGTTTAAGCCATGTGAGTATGGTTGCGTCTCCGCACCAAGCAAGATAGAATGGAGGTGAGTTTTTAAAAACAACAGCGGAGTCAAGGATTCACATGTGACGTAGGAGACCAATAGAAACTCTCGGCCAGACTGGACGAGTTTACTCACCACCATTCTATCTTGGTCGCGTGCGGAGACGCAAGCATACTTACATGGCTTAAACTTTTAAATCAGTTTTAATCTTTTTTAATTTGACACTGATGATGAAGCTTTAGAGGCTCCGAAACAGCTGTTTGCTATTTTATATATTTTTATTTGTGCTATTTTTACGTTGATCATTTATTTTAATAGAAATGTTTTGTCTAATTTAATAGAAGAAATGATTTGATTAAATAAGATTTTCAGTTAAAATTACTGATAGGGATAATGAAGGATTCGGAGCAGTTTATGCGTCACATATACGCCACGTATTCGTCGCAGAAGTGTTAAATTTCAGAACTCGTAATATTCTTATTAGGTTATAAAAATTTTAATAGATTTCTGTGATTCAACAAACAGAAAAATTCTAGTAAAAATTGTGGTTAAAAAGTAAAAATCCCAGCAAAATAAATCCTTAGAATCTAACTGGTCTTTTTTGTGGATTTTTTTTCTTTTTCAGTATCTCAGAATTATAACGTTTTAAAATCTTGAGATATAAGATTGAAAGAAATATTTAAGATTTTTCATTTGTTTTACAGAAATTTGTAGAAACATTTCTGAAACCGAGGCTCACGCTTCTGTAACCGATTAAATTTGAAAATATTCTTCTTTTTGAATATTTCGTTGGAGAATATACGATTTTCATATCAGACGATGTTTTTATTATTAGGTACGTTCGTAATTATATAAATACGTAGCACCTATAGTCGTCGTCTGGTCCCTCCGTCTGTCCGCATATGACAGCGCAAAAACTACCCAACCGAATGGTTTGAAATTTAATATATATACACGTTGCAGAATTTTGTCGAGTCATTTCAAAATTTATGAAAATCGAATCAAAACTTAAAAAGTTATTAAAGAAAACTTTCTTTATTCTGTTAAATCCTATCATACGTAATATACAGGGTGTAACTGAAATGCTTCAACAAACTTTGAGGGATGATAGTACTCATGAAGACGAACAAAAAATGCAATGGACATGGGGTCACAAATGACGTTTAACCCCTTCAGGGGCAGTGGTATGTTTATGAAAGCGCTTAATTTTAATTCCAAAACGCCATAATGGCACCAGAATTTTGCTAAAATCTTTTCCATTTAATATATATGTGAAATATAGCCTTTTTCTTATTTACAAACAAATTTTTTTAAAAATTCCGGTGCCAGTCATTTATTTCAACATTTTAGTACTAAAAGTAGTTTGCCCTTAAAAGGCTTAAAGGATAAAAATAGAGAAAATGCGTCTGAAAATGGACTGGCACCGGAATTTACAAAAAAAATTGTTTGTAAATAAGAAAAAGGCTATATTTCACATAAATATTAAATGGAAAAGATTTTAACAAAATTCTGGTGCCATTGTGACGTTTTGGAATTAAAATTAAGTGGGGTTTTTTAGACATACCACTGTCCCTGAAAGGGTTAAATGTTATTTGTGACCCCGTGTTCTATTGCATTTTTTGTTCATCTTCATGAGTACTATCATCCCTCAAAGTTTGTTGGAGCATTTCAGTTACACCCTGTATATAGTAAAAGCGCAAGTCATGTGACTGACGAAAACAATTGCGGGCTAACTACATCTTTTTCATATGCCAAGTGGCCATTTTTATTCAAATTTTTTTTTCGAATAAAATTGCATAAAAGTTACATTTTTAGAAAGATCATTAAAAAAATTTGCTTGAGGGATGAGTTACATTCAACAATGTATTGATTCTGAAATAGCTTCAGTGGAAATTAGGTTAACCGGATAGCTCAATCCAGTAAAGTAAATAAACACAGGAGATTCATTCATTATGAGTCATAAAAATATTAAACCATGGAGGTAATCATTCGCAAAGCAAGATCTCCATGGTGAAAAAAAAATTCGAATTTGTAAACGTGGCATACGTAATAAGAAAAAATGAGAGAAAAATCATGCGTCAAGCATAGATTATGTAACACTTTCCAACGCTTCCAAAATAATTTTAAAAATCATACCGTTTAATAAGCTGAAAGATAACATCTAAGTAAACAATTTGGAAAACGCATAACATATTTAAAAACGTAATTTCAGGAATTTCCAACATATACAATATTCGGAAAAATATTTTTATTCAGCCCTGTATATGATCGTACCAAGTATAGGATCCCTGTATATCATGCCCTGTATATACTACATAGGATGCTAAATTTTACATTAGTTAAGAAACGCGTAGCACAGTTTAAAATTCTCCTTCTGGAGTTTCTGTTAATAAACGGAAATGTGTTCGCGAACTTTTGTGCTGTCCTGTATAGGATCTACAGAATTTATACACACCACGTAATAGACAAAAAGTGAGTTAAATTTAAAATCGCGTTCAGTAACTTAAAACGCACTTCCAGGAAATATTGTTAACAGACAGTAGAGAATTCTTTTGTGTGTCCCTGTAAATGAACGATGACTGCTATACACACAATATTCTGTAGTAAGCCTCTTGTAACGCACCTTAGTGATATATATAAATTTCAATGCGTTTAAAATAGTGAAACATTATTTAAATAAACCGCAGATGATTTTTCTCCATAGACGTAATGTAACGGAATTCTTTTGACTGTCCCTGTAAAAAAAACTATAAGTGCTACACACTTCCGTTGAAATATGGAACATGCTATAGATAACGACTATAACATATAAAAATTGCAGAGCAATCCGAGCATATTTACGGGAGTTAGAGTTCGGACAGACGGCCATACGGCAGACAAACCGAAGTCATAAACACTTTTCAACTAGGTTGGAAAGTGTTAAGAAGGCATTCTCATTTCGCTCCTAGCAGACGACATAATACTTTTCACTGAAATAATGAAGATGATTTTTTTTTTTTTTTTTTTTTTTTTTTTACAAAACTAGACTATAAACTAGTTATAAAACGAACGCACCTCATATGTCACGTTTAGCTTACACTTTCCAACTTGTTTTTTCTGCTCCTAGTGATAAGACGAGAAAAACACACAGAAGATGAAATGTAGTACTTTGTAAGAAAGATTAGCGACTTTCTGCAAATACAGATAAATGGCGTTGTTCAAACTCCAACAGCGGACCCAAAAATTAGATTATACACTTAAAACAAAGGGTGCTGATTTTACAGTATAATACTGGCACCCCAACTGCCAGTATTATACCTTAAAATTAACAGTAAAAAACAGTAAAATAAGCAGTAATACGCTGCCGTGCATGAGCGGTATTACTGCTTATTTTGCTGTTTATTACTGTTAATTTTACGGTTTAATTCTGGCAGTTGGGGTGCCAGTATGATACTGTAAAATCAACACTTTTTTTGCAGTGTACCGGTTTACAGCTGAATGGAGGTTGGGTTGAGTGGGGTTGAGTTGAATATTGACGGCCAATTATCTACACTTGGGATATAGGCCCGGGGGGAGTGCCCTTTGTGGGGGTCTTTCTAACCCGTATTTACGCATGGATAAATCCACGGCCGGAAGAAAACCACGAAAACTCCGAACGATTAGGCCGACGGGCGCGATTGGGATCGAACCCAGCACCACCCGTCTACCAGCTTCGAGAGCAGAACCTCTCAGCCACTGGTGGGGCCAGCGGAATGGAGGAATGGGTAAGATTGTTGGAACACCCGAACATGCAGAAAAATAACCAATGAAACGTCTTAACCCATTCGCTGCCAACCAAGTGTATACTCGTGATTTTTCAATCGAAAATTACGAATTCGTACCGGAAATTTCGAAAGAAGATTTTTTATTTTATGTAATCACGAAATGTCTGTAATTAAATAAAGTAAATATTGCTATTTGTATTTTCTGGTATGAATTCGAACTTTCTAAATAAAATAAAATTCCGGTAATGGACCCGGCAGTTAACGTGTGAATTTCATATATGGATCGAGAAATTTTAATATTTTGGATTAGCATTATTTATTTGAAAGCTAAAGAGAAAGGAGAGTATATTCTACAGGGACACTTTAAATTACCATAAAAAGCAGTTCAACAATTTAACGTTAAAGCTTACTTTACACTTATTTCTGTTAGAAATGTGAAACAGCAGATTCCCTAGGGAATTTGGTAACAAAAGCTCCTTGAATTTATCACATTCTTTCAATCTTCTCCCTTGAGATTTTTCAAATCCAGAAACTTAGGAGAAGATTACATTTTTGTCAACATTTTACACAAGATAACATTTTTGAAGCTTGTGATTAAATATCAAAATGAATTTCAATTTGGATATTTCATATTAGAAAATTCGGAGATTTCGTAATCTAAAGCAAAATGAATTAAAAAGAAGACTAATAATAATCCGCTTATTTAGTCAAAATTATAGGATATCTCACTCAAACCTCCGATTTATTATCATACTTTTACGAAAATAAGAATGTCATAACGAAATTTTCATCTGATTTTCTTTATCTTTAGTAAAAGTCGAAAACACCATTAATTAATAATGACCACCTTTCGCATCCAATCAAGGTTGTTCTAGACGTTCCGTAATTTAGAACGTAGTTCACTCCATATATGGTATTATTGATTGTATTAGCATATGACCCTTGCAGCATTCTTCCTGGTAATGTCATAAGATTTTCAAAACGAAAAAAAAATGTGCTAAAATATTTTCATTATTATTTTTAAAATTGTGAACGAAAATCCAGGTTCGACATCGATTGAAAATTCTGTGATTTTGACTCTATAAGTAAATTGCAAACTAGTTTTCAATACATTTTTTTTTTTTTTTTGATGTGCATTATAATTTTTAATCGTCTGTACTAATAATTTTGAGACACCTTGCATAAGATCGGGAAATTTTAATATTTGGGATTAGCATTATTTATTGGAAAGCTAAAGAGAAATGAGAGTATATTCCATAGGGACACTTTAAACGACCATAAAAAGCAGTTCAATAATTTAACGTTAAAGCTTACTGTACTTTCTGTTAGAAATGTGAAACAGAAGATTTCCTTTTACCCTAGAGAATTTGGTAACAAAAGCTCCGTGAATTTATCGCATTCTTTCAATCTTCTCCCTTGAGATTTTTCAAATCCAGAATCTTAGGAGAAGATTGCTATCGAAACAATTTAGAAGCTTGTGATTAATTCGTGCAAAAATTCGTCAAAAACATAAAATAAAAAAATCTATTTAATTTTTTCGAATTTTTTGCCCCAATTGTTCATGGGTCCACTAACAGCAACCCGTGTGCCAAATTTCGCACCCCTGCGCCCTGTGGTTTCCGAGATTTTAAATAGATAGACAGATACGCGCACGAATTTTAATAGAGTAGATGATACTTCAACCTTAATGAAATTAAAAAGAATCACTGAGATGTACTATAACATGCTTCTTATAGGTTATGGAGTGCGTAGCATTAACTGTTCATTTACAGAGAAACACAAAAAAAAAAATTCGTTTACAGGACTGACAATGATAGATATTTGCTGAAAGATCTTTCGTTGCTATGGTATGCATTTTCAAACATCTATTTTTTTAGTTCCTAAATTCTGCAGATCATATACAGGCCTACACGAAAAATTTGCACACATTACCGGGTATGAACAGCAGTTGTTGAAAATGAATTTTTACTGTGTTAAGTATTTTTTTTAATGGCTTATTTAGATATATCACTTCATTATATAAAAAAATGAATTTTTTGAATAATACTCAATTATTCTTGGAAAAATTTTAATTTACTCTTTTCATCATTATATTATAAATAACATGGTATTTTCAGAAAAATTGGCAGCAATAAGCAAAATTGTTGTCAAATATTCCATTCAATTTTAAAATCTTACAAAAGCGTAGTTTACTAAAAATTTGAACAGAAAAATAAATATTCAGGAGAGACAGTAAAACTACCACAGAAAGGCGTTTAGCATTTTTACGATTTAGAAAATACTTCATTTTGTATCAGAAAATTGCAATAGAAGATTTATCCGAGAGGCTTTCTGAGAATTTAACTGATTCTTCCGATCTTTCCTCTTGAGATTTTTCTAACACGGAAACTTAAGACATATCTGATTTGAATATCTCTATCAAAGCGTGTGTTTTTAACTAGTGATTAAATATAAAAATGAATTTTGCTATGAGTATTTGTATCGCAAAACATAAAGCTTTCTTAATGAAAATAAAAACCTAAAGTACGAAAAAAAATGTTGTTAAGATTTAAAAGAGATTTTATGAACTTGTGACATATATTTTGTTTATACACCAGAAAAACTAGATTGTAATCTTATTTTCTAAACAATTCTATACAAAAAGTATTGAACATGCATTATCATTTTTAATTGTCTGTACTAATAATTTTGAGATACCTTCCATAAGACGGTGGAATTTTTAAATTTCGAATAAACATTATTTACTTCAAAATTAAAGAGAAAGAAGAGTATAGCAGAGTCTCATTAATGTATCTTCGCTCCAATCTTGCGAGTTCGCTATTTTTATTTATTTATTATTTATTTTTTTTCTTTTGTAAGTCAGATTGCTGGATTGCCACCACTTTATTTAAATGGTAAAATTTTCCACATTTTCGATTTATTTTATGTCATCAACTCTAAAACTACTAGAAACTTATCTCCACCTTAATAAAAACAATTCACACCAGAATTTTATTTAAAACTATTTAACTTATATATTTGCTTTATTTCGATGTTCTTTACGTTTATTTTATTTTATGAAACAAATTCCGGTTCGAATAATTATTTTGATTGCACCTGTCAGATCTATTAACCCTTTCCGGCACAGACAAATTCTGTTCATAAAATGAGAAATTACTGACTGACACCGGAATATACAAACGACTTTTTTAGAAAATGTGAACTCCGTTTTTCAGCTTTCATTATAGAAACAAAATTTTAATAAAATATTCTTGTTGCCGAATGCAAGTTTGGAATTAAAATTAGGCGTTCCCGGAGTGAAACCACTGTGCCGGAAAGTGTTAACCTGTCTAGTAGGTGGAGGATTAAAAAAGGCGAATATTACTAATTTAAAAATGTGGTAATCAAGTAATCTAATATTTTTAAAAATGGCGGACTGGCAACACTGCTCCGCTTAATACGTATCTCAGCTGAATGAGGACAATTTAGTTTTCGTCATCATTTCCTATTTGCATTTAAAGTTAAAGACGTCGCTTAACCTTTTGATTACGGGCAAGAACTGGAGACTATTTTTACATTCTGTCGTACAAAAATTTAAAAAAAAAATCCTTTGTGGTATATATCTCTTGAAAATATCCTAGTTTAAGTGTTTGATAGAGATACTTTTTCAAAATGTTGTACGAATTGAAAAAAAAAACATAGTCGCTGGGACAGACAGTGTCCCAAACTTGTAATCGAAAGGTTAAAGCGTACTACTCATCGGATAATGTAAACAATTTTTCCACAAACCGACCAAGCAGCAACGAAACTGCATTTGTATATTATTTTTTCAAAAGTAACTTCGATGTAAATTTGGGTATTGAGAGATCAGGAAATTGTCAAGAAACACCAAACACGTGATAGGTTCAAAAATTTATAATGTCTGTTCGCCGATATTACCAATCGAAATGTGATATGACAGGCCAACTTTTCGAGTGTGTCGCAAAAATGGGAAATGATATGGTAAAAATATAATTTGTTCAAGTAACGCAAAGTGAGAGATTACTTACTAATATTAAAGTTAAATTATAGGGTTCGTGCGCTTTTACCACATTTTTTTTGTTTGTTTTATAGAATCTTTCACCTTATTTAAATGCAGAAAATATTACAAATCCTGCAACTAAACGAGGAGTCTCTAATTTCTGCTATTTAAATATTAAATAGAAATTTTCTATTAAAAAATTCTGGAAAGGCGTACGATAACTGAATTATGTAATTACGACTATTTATTTGCATAGTTTGTTTGTCTTCAGTAATTTATTAATTTTTTAAATTATTATTATTAGAAATTATCAGTAACTTGATTTTCATCAAAAAATTACTAAATTAAAGGAAAAGTTGTTTGTTTTATTGTTATGTTGCTAATCTATACAATTTCATAAACTGAATACAATTTATTGTATGAAAGGGATCATTTTACATGATTTAATTGTTTGCATGGTTTAATGCGGACTTTGGTTAGTGCTCACAAAATTGTTAAGTTCGCATTAAGAGCCTACACTGGTCATGCGAAGAAACGCGCACGCTAATGTTAAGTCTATGAGAAAGTTATTTTCAAATTTCTCGTTCGAATTTTATAGGTTATTTTATGAATATTCGAGGTTAATATATATATATATATATATATATATATATATATATATATATGGCTTGGGGTAGCTGAGTTTGATCTCTAACGTTGTGCGTTTTTACCTTTTTTATTTTGGTTAAAGTATTTTTAAAAGCGGGCATTTTCAATTTTGGAACCGGTTCTGAAAGTCGAAGTACCCTTATAAAAAAAACTGGAACCAAAGTCGAAAAAGCACAAACGTACACCGTTAGAGATCGACTTCAGCTATCCTGGGCAAAGCAAAATCATTTAAAAACATTAAAATTCAATTCATTTTAATAATATTAAAATAATAAATTTTATTTAAAAATATTAAAAATATTAAAAACTCGCATTTTAATATTTTTAAATTATATATATATATATATATATATATATATATTGTTTTCTGGTAATAATTCAGTATACCTGGGTGATTCTACTGATCTTAGCATATATGCCAGTAGAATTATGAAATACTGAATTATTTTTTAAAACATATGTGGGTACATCCAGGCTGGTGATTATACCTACATGTGTTTTTTCATATCCAATTCTGATTTAATTCTTTTGTTGTCCAATTTTCCATTGTATATGGTTCATATTTCATTTCTTAATCCATTTGTATTCACTTGATAGCAACTCCAAATTGTTATTATTTTTTTCTCTCTCTCTTTTTAAATTTTCTTCATGTTTTCAGTATTTTTGGCCAATTACCATTGAAGCTATGGTAATATTATGATTGCACTTGTTAATCTATTAGCTATGTGGTATTCTGTCTACACATTATCATTAAATATCTCTTTGGAGATTTAAGTAGAATGATACAAGAACTTGATATGTTTTTTGAAATTCATAGATATTATAATTGTCTGAGCGACACGAAGACTCATACACAGCGCAGAATTACTTTGCTCCATATATAGCTACGGCGGATATTAAAACCTTTCGTCAAGCATAACTCAAAAAATATTTAACGGATTTCGTTCAAATTTTTACAGCAGGTACCTATAAAAGTGACAACGACGTCTATTTATTACCAGTAATAAATTTCAAACCGTTTGGAAATTATATTAAAAAATAGATTAAAAAAAAGCACAATTAAAGTACATACGTCACGAAAATTTAGTGCGTACGTCATTTTCACCGGCGGGAGATATTCGTAATCAATCGGATTTCAAAAGTTCATGGAGCATGGAGCAAAAAAATATGCACTCACTAATATTCAGTACAAGAAAAGGTACTTTTCGGTTAGCCGGGCGCCAGTGATCTATATACATGTTGTGTGTATAAGATACGCCAGTGATATATATACATACACATATATATACACACACACATATATATGTTTATCTATGTATTTGTTCATATATCACTGGCGTCCAGCTAACCGAAAAGTACCCAATAAAATATATTTCAATTTTTTATAAAATGGAACATAAAAGTACAAATATATCAAATGGTAGGTAGTATGTGAAATGAAACAATTTTATTATAATCACCTATCGTACAATAAAAATAGCTAATATTCTGCATTCAGAGGAAAAAGTTCCATATCCTGTGCCGGTAGATTTGGCGAGTTATTTTTTGGTGATAAATGTTTCCATGTGGTTGTTGCGATCTTCAGTCTTTCGTTTACCTTTTCTAAAGTTATGTTTTGCAGATGTAATATTATGTAAACATATGTTTTGTAGATATTTTTTTTTGTATATATATGCTAATTATAATGGCAGTTGGGCAGATGATACAGATGTCGCAGGCGCACCGCGGTATCTTTTTGGTACTAAAATGGCGATGTTATGTGTGGGCAACCTGGAAATTTTGGTGAGATTTTGCTTCGTCTAGCAACTCGGTAGGGCAGATTCTGTGTTTTTATGTTAAATTAAATATTGTGTGTTTTATAATAAATTAATCACTGTGTGTGTTGTATAATAAAATAAGGGAAAGATGTCATATACGTACCACATTGGCGCGATTGCAACAAAATGGCAATTTTGTGCCAAACATGGTAACCCGGTTATTTTGTTTATGTGTTAATAAGTGTTAATATTTACGATTTATTGTGATATTTATATTCTTATGTTTATTATTTATAACGGTTCATTTATTATTGCATGCTTTTTGTAACGGTACTCTATTATCTCGTCGAACACTTTTCATAACAAAAAACTATCGCCAAACTAAGATTAAACGCCAAAAAATTGCAGTCCCATTTACTTGATGCATTATACGTGATCGTTATGTCATCAAATAGTTCATAAAGTGGTCGACGGTGTCATAAAGTGGTCGACGGGATAATAGAGAAGTACCTTTGTAACTAATATTCAAAAACAAAGTTTTCGCCAAATTGTCGGGGGGGGGGGGGGGGGGAAATCGCGCATGGTGCGTATATGACATCTGTGCCTAAAATAATTTCTGTGTGCTTAAAATAAAAATTGTGTGTGTTTTATAACATAATAAATCAAATTACCATGCTGTTTTAGCAATCTCGGCCTAACGGGTTCTCAAAAACGAGGTTTTCTGGCCAAAATGGCGCAAACAAAAATCACGCCAATCCCGGTGCGCTAGCGACAGCTGTTCCAAAAATATTTATATCAAGCGTATAATGTTTTGCATTTTTATACGGAACACTTCTCCATTTAAAGATTTTAAATGCTATTTACATCAGATATTTTTTTCTTGAGGTTCCCAAAAGTTAATTTAGGTATGTTTTTCGTTCGTTTATTAATTTTTTACAATTTGCCCCCTGACAATAACAATTATTTATCCCAAAAATACCTCTTAGGTATTTTAAATATGTTTGTTTATGTATTTTCATTACTTATTAAAATTTCGAAAATGGCGATAAAATTTTGTTTTAGCATCGTATTTATGTTTTTAAGATGGTTCAAAAACATGGTTTAATAAAAGTACGTTTGTAAACATTTGAAAGACATGTTTTTCTGCTCTCTGGAAAAATTTAGTAAGATGCTCAAGTAGATGCTTTTAGTAAGATGCTTTTTTTAAAGTAGCTGCTTCTTTAAGATGCTTTTGGCAACATGTTTAATTTTTTCGCCAATCGCGCTAACCGGCACAGGATACGGAACTTTTCCCCATTCAGATACACAGGCAAGGCTGGTCTCAAACAACAATAAAGCTAGCAACAACATTGTTTTAACTCTATAACAGTTACAATAATGATATTAAATGCTCCGATTGGCTTGGGGCCCGATTACGGTAGTTTCCGCTGGAAAAAAACCCATACAAGAAGTCTTTTACATTTGTTTCGAATGAAGCTCGGTAAACAAAGTATTAATAATACAAACAACACTAACATAAACATGGAAGCAAAAGTTTGAATTCAAATGTATATATTTTTTAATCTTTACCCCTCCCACCAACTCTTAAAAAAATAAGAAAAATAAAAAGAAAGTTACAGCATTGAATTTAAAATGGCGTTAAGCTACGTTTTCTGACTTAAGCAATTAACTGCAAACCCGATTATGAAACTTTCACTTAACTATAACATGTATCTAATAGCCCTGAGGATACTTCCCAGTTATACGGAAGTATAACAGGTTATAATAGGTTAAAATTAGAAAAGATTGTATTTGTAATGATAACTTTTCTTTCAACATACCTAGTTTATGGGATACATTTTTAACCCCTTGTTAATTCCTTGTTTTGTTTTTCGCTCTTTGGCAACAGAGAGCGCCCGCTTATTTTATTTAAATTTTTCCATACTGTTGATTTCAATTTTCTCGTGTCGAAAATTAAAAGATCAGTAGTCGTTTGTGTTGTTCCTCTTCCCCAATGATGGCTTTAAGTTTAAAGCCGAAACGTGTAGGATTTTAGCTCTTTTATGAGTTTAAAACAATTTTTACACTGATTTTAGCAACTAATAAGCACAATTTGTGCAATTTGTGTTTTTAAAATGCTATCATTTAATTTTCTCTTTTTCATTATGTCGTAATTGTTAAACCTACGTTCTTAACAATATCACTCAGACTAATCCCTTTGAGGGAAATCCTAGTTATATATATATATATAAATATATATATATATATATATATATATATATATATATATATATATATATATATATATATATATATATATATATATATTAACCTATTCGCTGCCAGCCACGAGTATACTCGTCCTTTTTCAATCTAAAATTACGAATTCGTACCGGAAATTTCGAAAGAGGAATTTTTTTTTGTGTAATTACTATATATCTGTAATTAAATAAAGTAAATATTGCTATTAGTATTTTCTGGTATGAATTCGAAATTTCTAAATAAAATAAAATTCCGGTAATTTCGACCCGGAAGTGAACGTGTGAAATTTGAAAAAACAACTTCCCATAGACTTAACATTAGTTTGAGCGTTTTTTCACGTGACTAGTGTAGACTCTTAACGGGAGTTCAGTATTCTTTAGAGACATTCAAATTACCATCAAAAAGCTTTTGAACATTTTGACCATAAAACTTACTTTTACTTTGTGTTAGAAATGTGAAATAGAAGATTTCCCTTTCGTCCCAGAGGATTTAGTTACAAAAGCTTTGAGAATTTCATCCATTCGTTCAATGTTCTCTCTTGAGATTTTACAAATCCAGAATCTTAGGGCAAGATTACTATCGAAACATTTTCGAAGCTCGTGATTAAATATCAAAATGTATTTCAGTTTGGATATTTTATATTAGAAAATACCAAGTTTTTATAACTTAAAGCAAGATTAAAAAAGTCCTTTCGGCCTGTACCGGGAGGAAAAGGTAGCTTTCCTATATCTTCGTTTTAAAATTTTAGCTAATGTTACCCGAAAACACCAAGCTAAAATGCAAAGAAACCGTTTACAAAAGATTCGTTAATACTGAATTTGAATAAGAAATTCGCCAAATTATTGAGCAATAGCCAAATTGGCTTCATCTATGAAGACTTATTTTGGTCGCCAAATGTCGCCAAGTTTGGCGAGAATTTGGCGCTAACGGATATGAATATATAGTTTTATGCGTATGATGGGGAAAATGATTACAACAATGAAAGAAAATAATTTGCGAGTAATCGCGTTAATGTGCTGTTTTGTTTCAAAATGTCAGCCACCCTAGAATTTCAAACTGCTCTATCTCAGCCATTTTTTAAGATAGAGGTAAACCAAAAAATGCTCTGGAATCCTCGTATCAAGGCCTAACACTTAATTAAAAAATAAATTTAAATTTTTAACTTTTTTGTATATTTATTTTAGTTTTAAATTTTTAAGTGGTCGCCATCTTGAAACAAAATGGCGGACCAAGCTGGCCAACGAACTCGGTCGAGACATTGGTGAGCTTAATACACACAATTAGTTTCATCAAAATTGATTTATAAATACGAGCGTTATCGTATGACATAGGTCAGATATATATATATATATATATATATATATGGAGATATATATATATATATATATATATATAAATCAACATTTGAACAGAGGGTGGTTTTGGGGTCTGGGGGTCATGATCGGTGAAAATATACCAAAATTTTCCGAAATTGCTTTCCTCCGAACGGCTGCAATAGGTAGCTTTATACTTTTTTGTATTGAAAGCTACCTAAAATAAAAAGAATAAATTCAATGTATTATTATTTTTTATTTACACACCGCAGGCCGTGCTGCCAAATCTGTCGGATTTTTGGAATTTTCAAATAACAATCCGCCAGATTTATCAATATTGACAGGAGAAGTTAAAATCACTAGATATATTTTTAATTTCTAAAGTACATTCATGCTGAAATCACCATGTTTATTATATCTGTAAGTGTTTTCTGTGTCATTAAATCCTATACAACCAACCATGTTTTTTAATTTATCTCCATGCACTTGCAGAGGTGTAAATATCTAGGCGCCAATGGACCGATTTCCACCACTAAATGTTTAGTACTCTTCGCCTAAAAAAATACTGATAAAATTTAGGCGACGTATACTAATAAAATTTAGGGGAGTACTTGTACATACATAACCTAATGTACATTTATAAAATTTAGTGGTGATAAGCGGCCCATTGGCGCCCAGTATGTATTCTGTTTTTTTTTTTTTTTTTTCATTTCTTTCAACCATATTCAACCTTTTTTCTCACGGGCCGCAAACATATGTTTCCCACGTTAGGCGGGCCGCGACACACTTATAAAATGGTTAGAATGAGAGTATTTAAAATAGTGAAATAACATAAGTAGTATAATAAAGCAATACAACCAATTTAATATTATCAATAGTGTTGAAAGTTAGTCGCGAAAAAAAATGTTACCAAAAATGTTAAACACCACTGTTTACAAACAATAATTTTCTTTATGCATTTCTGTTGCAAATGTTGTAAAAATATGCAACGAATGTACTTGCTCGAAAATAGTGGTGTAAAAATTGTTTGGTGCCAATTTTTTTCACAACAAACTTTTATCCCTAAAGATCATCAGTATTAGTTTTATAATAAATATAAAATGTATTAATAAATATAACGTATAATAAATATAAAACGTCACAGAGTAGAGTTTTCTAGTTCTAAAGGGAAAAAAAAATATCTGCAGATTTTTTTTTATAATAAGTGAGTGTTTTGTTCATTTCAAAAAAAAATTTTAATGTAGAAATATATAGTTCACATTCAGTTTGGAATAATGTTTGATTAGTGCTGAAGATTATGAAATTTTTATGTAGCACAAATGAGACTACAATTAAAAATAACGTTTCGAAATGAAAATGGCATTATGGTGCTTTAACATAGTTTTAAATTAATTATAAATAATAAGGCAGATTTTTTTCTTCCCATGACAATACATAACATAACAGTTAAGGTCATAAATAATTTTTATTCGTATCTCAATTGTTTCTGAATATTGATTAATGATTATGTGTCTCTGGCCACATGCGGCCCACGGGACGTAGGTTGAGTATGGTTGCTTTACTTAGGTCTTAGATCCTTACATACAACAACTTTCAGCAAATATCACCACTTTTTACTTACCCATCATACGTAGTATAGGGTAAGTCTTGTAATCGTTTTGAAAATCGAAAATTTTTTTTTGACGGATTTACACGTTTCAGACACTAGAGATTCCAAAAAACATATTTTTAGAAAAAAAAATTTGCCGTCCGTCTGTGTGTCTGTGTGTGTCTCTGTGTGTGTGTGTCTGTGTGTGTGTCTGTGTGTCTGTAAACGCTCTATCTCCCGAACAAATTGAGATAGAGACTTGCAATTTGGTATGTACTTAGTATGTAATAATGGGAAGAAGCCTATTTCATTTCAATAACCTCGATTAACCGGAACATTTTTTTTCGGACTCTCGAAATATTCGTTCTGATGAAAGGTATATAAAAATTTTCGAAATTGTTTATTTTAAGTAGTAAATATAAAAAACAATAAAAAAACATAAATTTTGCATAAAACACGAAGTCGATCGGATAATGAGTTGCCGAGATATTTGTAATCCTATTTTCCACACTCTTCGATTTTTCATGACCCTGTATTTCATCCAAATTTCACTTCAAAGATATATTTTAATTGGAAATTTGACGCTTAATCAGATGCAATAAACCGCTAGTTAATAGGAGTATTATTTTAGGAGTTATAAAGAAAAACCTCTTTCAAGCAATTCAGTAATCGAGCCTTTTTATGACGTCATCAAGCCACGATTTTATTTGAATTGCAATGCATTTTATAAGTAGTTTACACATTTTTATTTTAATATTTTACATTATACATATACATGATGGGTAAGTATTACGGTGGCCCCCAACGACTAGTTTTAATCAATAACGCATCTTTTTTTGAAAGAGTAACAGCAATAAGCAAAACCGTAGCCTAAATATTCCATGAAATTTTAAAACTTAAGGAAACCGTAGTTTGCGAAAAATTTGAAGTGAAACAAATTTATGTACTGTAGAGAAATGGAAACTGTCACAGAAAGCTGTTTAACAATTTTGCAGTTTTTATGTTACTTCCTTTTCTGTTAGACATGTGAAATAAAAAATTTATCTAAAGAGAATATTTGGGAACTTAAGACATGGCATCTAATTTGAAGATCACTGTCAAACGGTTTTTAATCTAGTGATTAGTTTTAAAAATAAAGTCTACTTTGAGTATTTCTTAATAAAAAATACGAAGTTCTTCGTAACGAAAATAAAACCCAAAAAGTTAAAAATAAAACAAAATAAAATAATGTTTTTATGTTTAACCCATACGCTGCTAACCACGAGTATACTCGTGGTTTTTCAATCTAAAATTACGAATTCGTACCGGAAATTTCTAAAGAAGAACTTTTATTTTATGTAATCAGGAAATGTCTGTAAATAACCCATTAAGGACTAGCGTCACCATATGGTAACGGAATAGCTGCCAATCATTTTGCTGTTTAAGTACCAGTATTTTTTAAGAGAAATATTCGCTTTATTGGATGACAGAAATTCCGCAACATAAAGGGACCAAAGTTGCTAGTCTAATAAAACTGGTACGAAATGCAATTTTCGCATTTTATAGAGAAAAATAATTCCGTCATTAATAGATTAAATAAAGTAAATATTTCTATTAGTATTTTCTGATGTGAATTCAAAATTTCTAAAAAAAATAAAATTCTGGTAATTTTACCCGGCAGTGAACGTGTTAAAAAATGGATTTTAAGAACTTGTGATATAAATTTTGTCTACCCATTAGAAGGGCAAAATATATCTTTAAAAATAAAAATTTGAAGTATTTAGTATTATAAGTCAATCTACAAGTGAAATTTACCAGTAATGCGGTTTCAGAGATAAAATAGCTATTCTTTTCAACATGGGAAAAATAGATTTCAGTTCATGATAAAAATAAAAAAAAAAACTTTCATAGAAATGAATTACAGTCGTCTTTATATAGATATATATTAAGAAGCTCATATAAAACTTCGATAAAATTCCAATTTTACAAAAACACTATTTTAACTTTAAAATACCAGTTTGTAAGAATTTATCCCTCATTCAGATAAAGTAAAATTTCACAACATATGTTTGCCTCAGATGGTGATATTTTCATATCTTTTTTCGTCTCGAGACAAGTATATTTGAAACAAGAATAGATTCTATAAAAACGAGAAAGTCAAATATGACACGTGTTACTCTCTTGTTTGAAATAAAATTCAAATCAATTTCTTATATGTATCAGGAATGTCGAAACCATGATCTTAGCTTTTGTGAATTTGTCATTTTAGAGACCTCAGATTTTAGTGGATTTATACACTAGGTAGCGATTTTATTACTTTTTAAATCTCTAAATTTTTCTGGTTTCAGTATAATTTTTTCAAACACCATTGATGAATGAAACGGTGTATCTTTCAAAAATAGAATTTCGATAAAATTTAACAACACAGGTTAGAAAAAAATATACAAAAAATAGTATTTTTGGTGATGCGCTTTACAGAACATCAAAGTCTAATCTTCCTTGGAACATCACTATTTGACACAATAATCTTCATGGTACTCAAAAAACGGGGTAGTAGGAGCTTTGACATCACAAGTATAAAAATCGTCTTTTTTTGTTAGAGAAATAATTTTTTAATATATATATATATATATATATATATATATATATATATATATATATATATTACCTTTAAAAGGAACCAGTGGAACCGTGCGAGGACTTCGCACTGCAGCCTAATAATTTTTAGACGCAGGTTTAAATTTCTAAAGAAAATTTAAGAATAAAAATATATGCAAATGTCATAGGTCAAGAGAGGATATCATCTCATTTATTTCATCAAAATTACAGTAAAAACTGATTGAAGATAGCAAAAAACAAGTGAAAAAAAATAATAATTGTATTTTAACTGCATTAGAAAATGACGTCATCTGCTTCTTGGAAAACACGAAACAAAGAAAAGTAAATTGAATGCAGTTAAAATACATTTTAATATATTATAACAAAACATACCTTTTATTGTACACGTAAAATACCACTCTTTCGATCGATGGTGTCTTTTTATTCTAAACATTTCAATTTCAATTTTTCTTTTAAACCATAAATAAAAACTAAACGAGTGCTGGGAAATCATACTTTATCTTTTTTATGCTATGTATTTTTTATAATCATTGCTGAGTATCATATAAGGGGCCGTCCATAAATGGTGTCACGCTTGGAGGGGGGAGGGGGTTCATGAAATTCTGACAGTTTGTGACAAGGGGGTGGGAGGGGGTAAGAAGAAGTGTGACATCACACATTTTAATTTAAATAAAATCATTTAAAATCAGCAGATTAAATTTTGATGTTATTTTGAAATTACCAGAATTTGAAGGTATTTTTTAATCGGGACTAAAACAACTTTCATCTGATTTGTTTTTACTTATATTCCATTCTTAAAAAAAAAAAAAAAAAAAAATCAATTGCTCCTTCATATTAATATTTTATTACTATTGTATATTAATTATATTTTTTGTTGTAAACCTTAATCTTATTTCATACAAAATAAGTGCACGAATCATTTTTATTGTTATGCTCACACATAGTTAAAGTTTAAAAATAAAATTTGAAATATGATCTATAACGTAGTGCTTTGTTTCTGAACTGCAAGTATACGTTTATGTAATATAGTGTGACGTGTGACAAAAGGGGGGGGAGGGGGTATGGGGAAGTGTGACACTTTGTGACAAAAGGGGGGAGGGGGTCAAAAATATTGAAAAAAAGTGTGACATCATTTATGGACAGCCCCTAATGCGGTATTTTATTTTTGTGACAACACGAATTTGTAAAAAATCTTTCATTTTATTTTTAAAACAATGCCGATTTAATTTTTAATTAGCAGCAATTTTTAATCAAAAACCATGTTTTAACGAAATGTGAGTGTACTATGTCAGAAGCCGCTTCAAAAACATTTCCAATGATACTTCATTCGTTGTTGCTCGTTTCGTAAATTCATAGAAAAAGGAATGTTGACAACAGAAATAATATATATGATTAAAGTCTATATATATTTTAAGCAATCGTACGTGGCACAGAAATCGCGATTATTTGTTAATTGTTTAATGGCAACACCGGAATGAAACGCATCCAGTGGCGTAGCGTCAGGGGGGGCACGATCATTTTACTACCAGTATAATTATATACTACATTTGGCCTTATTTAATCTTTGAACGGTATGAATTAAATAAGACCAAATATAACATATAAAAATACTGGTAGTAATGTGATTGTGCCCCCCCCCCCCCCCGTGACGCTACGCCTCTGAACGCATCTCATTGGTTTGGTGCTGCCTTCTACAGGAATAAAAGTGAAACAAACAATGATTTCTTGCTTATAAACATTAACAATTAAATTTATATATTTTTATACATTTTCATTTGGAATATTGATTTTTGTAAGCATTTAATATTTATAGTTTAAAAAATACAATTAGCAATATAAAATTTAAAATGTAAACAAAGCAATGATTTTTAAAAAGGGATTTTTAGCAAAAATGGAAAAGTAAGTGTAATAATTTTCCCTGACCGTTTAATTTTTTAAACGTAACTGCTATACTTTTGAAATTTTTGCTCTTATTTAATTTTTATACAAGTTTTGAGTATAAATAAATATTATTCAGTCTTTTTTATGAAGTCCACTTCATTGTTATACTTTTCAATGACAGTCTGCTTGGACAACGCCAGGAGGGTAATCTATCCATCTATTTAAAGCAGTTTGGTAATTTTGTCAAATTTCCATCGAATTTCGACCGAGTACGCATGCGTCAAAAAAGGACCGGCCAATGAGGCGAGGGTCTATTCCTGTCTCCAAACGTATTTGGGATCAAGATCAAATCATGTTGTTTTGATGGCTTCTTTCACGTTGTGTTAAACCTAGGAAGATATTTATATAAAAAAACTGTGGAGTGTTTAGAAGGTATTTATTTTATTTATTGTTGTATTTATTGTAATTTGTATGAATACTTAGGTATCCATTTCGGATTTACTGTGTAACATGAATTTAGGTTCATTTAACGTTCGCGAAATCAAATCATTTTGTTTATATAGTACAGAAAATAATTATTCAATCGTAAATAAAATATAGTAGAACATGTAATACAAAATTGAACCACTTATATTCCGTTTATGATCGGGTATGAATCTTATGGTGTTCTGATTGCTAATTAAAACTATTATGTAAATATAATGTCAAAAGACAGTACGCACGGTAGTAATATTTTTATTTTTATATGTTCAAAAAAAGCGAATCTGAGCGTCTGAATATAAATTATAAAATATTATTTCTGTATTTAGCAACTAAATATTTAATAAATATGCAGGAATGTGACTAGCTTTATGTGAATGTATAATATATATAAGTCTGAACTTTAGCATTATTTTTTAACAGAAATATATTATCTCTATTCGATTTAAAAGTTTTGTCATTACATAAGTGTGCTATTTTATTTGTAAAGAGTATGTATGCATTATATTGTTTGTATGTATACAAATCTTTAGAATGTTTTGATTTGCAAACTCTTAATATTTGAATAATAATGTTTACATTATATTTGTTTGTATGTATACAAACAAGTATATATACAAACAATGTATCATGTAACAATATTAATATTTACATTGTTTGTATGTATACAAATCTTGAATGTTTTAATTTATTACATTCATTTTTTACCAGTTTGCATGTCCGTTCATTGGCGATTCATAAGAAACTCATAATTTGTCACAAATTGGTGATTTTATTGATTTAGTGCTTTGCCCAGGAATGTGGAAAAAAAACTATTTTTGACATCTGGTGAAATGAATGAGGTTTTTTCCGTTTTTATTTTGTATATAAAAAATGTTATATGTAAAAAAATCCTGGTCATTAATCACATTGTTTTTTGTATATTTAAAGACGATTACTTATTCTTTGTAATTCTTTTTTTGTTGGGGGTTTTTGAGCAAAATAATATTACTTCATAACTAGAACCAGTTCCGCTTAATCATTAATATTTACTTAATCCTTTGACCGCTGAGCAAATGGGCAAATTTGTAATGTTTTTTCTGTTTTTTTTAAATGTCAAAAAAAGATAAATTTTCAAACTTGGTATAAAAAACTTAGGTATTTCTCTATTATCCCATCGTCCACTTTTCATAACAAAATACTATCGCCAAACTGTATGAATAAATGCCAAAAATGCAGTCCCATTTACTTGATGTCGGAAGCATTATACGTGTTTGTTATGTCGTCAAGTGGTTTTTAATTCAACATTTGCGCGTATTAATTACAACGTTCTCCCGTTTATTTGGCGTTACAGTTTGGCGACAGTTTTTTGTTATGAAAAGTGGTCGATGAGATAATAGAGAAGTACCAAAACTTAATTACGTATATGAGTATAACAGTATTAATCATTATCCTTGACAGTATTAATCATTACTCAATATTTTAAAACTGCATCATATTTGTAGAATTATATTAATTTAAACAATGCTTCTATTGAAGTGTGAAGAAGCACATACTTCTATGAAGAACCATATATTTACATAATCGTTTTCATTAGCAATCGGAACACCATAAGATTCATCCCTGATAATAAACGGACTATAAGTGATCCAATTTTGTATTACGTGTTCTACGATATTTTTACGTACGTTTGAATAATTATTTTCTGTACTATATATACAAAATGATAGAGATCTAAAAACACAATTTCCATCGGATTGATTTCGCGAATGTTAAATGAGCCTAAATTCATTTTTAAACAGTAAATCCGAAATGGACACCTAAGTATTCATACAAATTATAATAAATAAAATAAATACCTTCTAAACACTCCACAGTGAGTTCTATATAAATACCTTCCTAGGTTTAATGCAATGTGCAAGAAAAAAACAAACAGGAGATGATCCCAAACACGTTTCTAGAGACAGTAATAGACCCTCACCTCATTGGCTGGTGATTTTTTTTACGCATGCGTATTGGGTCGAATATTGTTGAAAAATTATTTTGAAGAAAAAATCGGGAAATTCACAAAATGGTTTCGGGAAAAACTTCACCAAATGGTTTCAAAATTCTTTGATTGACAGCGGGAAAAAAATTTCATTTTACATTCAATCATCGCAATTGGCGAGTGTGACTATTAAGTTTAGCCAGTACTGGCAATAACATCAATTACCAATTTTTAGTATTACTCGCCGATTGGTGAGTGTTAATTTTGTTTTATATCACAAACTGTATTTACATATACTACTAGACATAATGATTATGAACCATGATTTTTCTATTATTGGACAAGATTCATGTTTTTTCAGCAATTCTTTGATGAAATTCGTGTTTTTTCAGCGATCCTTTGAAGAATTTCGCAGTTTTCTCGTGATCCTTAACGAAATTCGCATTTTCCAGCGATTCTTTGATAAAATACATTTTATTCCGCAATTTTTAGACGAAATTTAGTAAAAAAGCGTGATCTTTTGGTGAACTTTCCTTTTTTGCGATTCTTTGACAAAATTTGCTTATCTTTCACGATCCTTTTGCATAATTAATGTTTTTTCTGTTGTCTTTTAACGAAAGTCATGTTTCCCCATGATCCTTTGATGAATTTAGTGTTTTTTCCTCAATCATTTGACGAAATCTGTGATTTTCCCCCCCCCGCGAAGATTGGTTAGATGTTTTTAGTCTGCAGGTGCCCTAAAAAGTCTGTGACGCCCGTTGCTGCATTGCACACATTCTTCCATGTGACATCGAACGAAGGAAATTCATCCTAAAGAATCATTGTTTCATTCTTGACATTTCTGGAAAGAAACAACGTTCAACTCATTGGCTGAATTGTAAAAGGCGAAATGTGTCAAACATTAGCGGAAAGAAAGTGCGCAATTTGTTCGTTCATAGATAAAATCATGAAATTCATTAATCGATAGTTGATAAATTGCGAAATTCTTCAATCGATAGCGGAAAAATCGCAAAATTCATTAATCGACAGTGGAAAAATCGCAAAATTGATCAACTGGTTTCGGGGGGAAAGTTTTCGAATATCGTCGAATGGCTTCGAGAAAAAAAAATCACAATCCGTCAATTTCGGGGAAAAAATCGTGAAATTTGCCAAATGGTTTAGAAATTTGTCGAGCGACAGCAGAGAAAAAAAATCTTTTTCCATTCAATCATCGCAATTGGTGAGTGTGACTATTATGTTTGACCAGTGGTGGCAATAAAGTCCATTGCCAAATTTTCAGCATTACTCGCTGGCAAGTGTTAATTTTGTCCTATACTTCAAAATCCTTTTGATCATATCATCAGTGTGCAGGACAATTTTTTTACAGGAGACCATTTGATGAATTTTGTGATTTTTCCATTATCGATTGACCAATTTTACTGCTATCGATTGTTGAATTTTATAATTTATCAACTACTGATTAGCGAATTTCATGATTTTTTCCATGAACATTTGACGAATTATGCAAAAAAATTAAGAATATCGTTAAATTGTCTTGGGTAAAATAAATTTAATATTATCAAATGCCTTCGAGAAAAAAGTTGCAAGTTGAAACACCTGTGACCTCTTTTTCATGTTATGCATCTCGGGTCTATCCCCCCAAGTGGGACACTTTTCTAAATTTTGCAGACACCTCTCATGTGATATATCGCTGGAAAAGTCTTTGACTGCTTATTCATGTTATGCATCTCCGGGGTCCATCCCGCCACCCCCTCCCCTCCCCCCCCCTAAGGGAGGCACTTTTATAAATTTTGTTGACACCCCTCATGTCATATATTGTTGGAAAGGTCTGTGACTGCTTAATCATATTATGCATCTCCGATGTCCATCTCCCCACTTTCCCCCCCCCCAAAGGGTACTTTATAAATTTTGCACACAACCCTCATGTTATATATCATTGGAAAGGTCTGTGACTGCATAATCATATTATGCATCTCTGATGTCCATCTCCCCACTTCCCCCCCCCAATGGGTACTTTATAAATTTTGCACACAACCCTCATGTTATATATCATTGGAAAGGTCTGTGACCACTTAATCATATTATGCATCTCCAATGTCCATCTCCCCACTTTGCCCCCCACCCCCCCAAGGGATACTTTTCTAAATTTTGTTGACACCCCTCATGTCATATATTGTTGGAAAGGTCTGTGACTGCTTAATCATATTATGCATCTCCGATGTCCATCTCCCCACTTTGCCCCCCCCCTCCCCAAGGGGTACTTTCTAAATTTTGCACACAACCTTCATGTTATATATCATTGGAAAGGCCTGTGACCACTTATATCATATTATGCATCTCCGATGCCCATCTCCCCACTTTGCCCCCCCCCAAGGGGTACTTTCTAAATTTTGCACACAGCCCTCATGTTATATATCATTGGAAAGGTCTGTGACCACTTAATCATATTATGCATCTCCCATGTCCATCCCCCACTTTGACCCCCCAAGGGGGTACTTTTCTAAACTTTGCACACACCCCTCATGTGATATATCAATGGAAAGGTCAGTGACCGCTTAATCATATTATGCTCCCCACTATGAAATTTGTCAAGTTAAAGCAACTATAAATTTTATTTTTATGGTACTATCAAGTTGTTTGCCGTCAAATTTTGACGGGTTCCATCTAGTCTAGTTTATTAAATTTGGACTATTTCTTTGTTGAGTGGATTTTGAAGATATTCGTAAAATTATCATCTGAATTCTTTCCACGCAAAAACCGTATGACACAGAACATTTTTCACTCAACATTTAACCCAAAATGATACTATTAGAATGATCAACAGAGTTCCAATGACGTTGCTCAAAGATAGCGTGTTTTCTGCTGATCAATATTTTCTCTCGCATTTTGGTAACGTTTTCCATGGTATCTGGGCTGAGCGAAATCGGTCAACGGGAAAGAAAGACATTAGATATGTTTACCTAATCTGCAAGACTTACCCTTTAAACATAATAACAGAGGTACCAACCTCTCATTAATATTCCGTAATATGTGGGTTAATTTAACCCAGGTGTAACACATTTCGCACCAGAAATTTTTTTAAGAAATGAAATTAAATAAATTTCACGTAGAAACCTGAAATTAAATAAATATAAATTCATCCAATAATTTTTATTAGAAAGAAATTTTCGTATGCTCTTGGAAAAATGTTTACTAGGTATTTTAAAAGTAACAAAGTTGCTTTTTTTACGTTCTGTTGCAAGAAACATGTCATGCAATGTATGAAAAAGAACTCTGATCATGAAAAATTCTCACTATTTTAATGATTCTCATTTTGTATATTAGGAGTATGGAATATTTCTCGTTTGTCACTTATACTTTCATTTGTTAAAAATTGTTTCTGTACCTACACTGCTCAAAAAAATTAGGGGAGCAAGCAAATGAAAGAAGAGAACCTTGCGAGACAGCCATTAATGGGTATAAAATGGAGAAAAAACGTGTATCAACGCGTAATACACAAACAAGACGCAAAAAAATTGTAAGGGAGCTTTAATTCTTTGAAAGGATGGAAAGAACATTAAAAAGTGGTTTAGGTCAACAATTTGGTTACATGTAAATTACAAAAAAAAAGTATTGTTGAGTAATGATGCAAGTTGTTTAATACTGCGTGTGGTCCCCTCTAACAGCTAAGACTGCTGCACACGTGTTTTCCATGGATGTGATGAGGTTATCGACAAGACTTTGAGGAATACTGTTCCAATCTTCAAGAATTGCAATATCCTTGTCCCAGACCATAAACGAAAGCCTTCGTCTTGCTGCAATGTGTCGTCCGAGTGTGTCTCAAACATGCTCGATCTGATTCAGGTCAGGAAAGCATGCTGGCAATTCCATACGCTGTATTGTTTCAGTTTCAACCATGTTCTCCAACAGACGAGCTGTATCCGGTCAGGCATTATCATGCATGACAATAAAGGAATCACCATGGTTGAAGCGTAAGGTATGGCATGAGTTCTCAGTATCTCGTCTGTATAGTACCTTTAGGCCGTCAAAGTGTTATTCCAAATGATATGCAGGTCCGTACGTCCACCTATATGCTGATTACAGCTCATACCATCAACCCACCTTGTCTATAATGTGATCTTTCACGAACAAATGTGGGGTTATTTCGAGTGCCCCTTTCCCTACAAACAAAAATACGTCGAGTGTCACATTCCAGACTGAATAGGGAAGCAGCATTTGACTCCAAGCCGTTGCCTTCAATCTTGATGTTCAGCAGCCCAACTTCTTCGAGCCGCACAGTGGCTTGTGGTCAACGGAACACAAATCATTGGCCTACGTGCATAAAGACCACCCTGATGAAGCATATTTCGCACTGTTTGGCTGGACACCTTTCGTCGGGTTGCCAAGAGCTACCGTTTTTGCAACTGAGTATCATCCCCTTTTCTGTCTCGACGAGCTGTTAACAGGGTATATCGGTCATCAGGTCATATGTGGTGCACGTGGTCGACCTTGCCCTGGTCAACATCTAACATTTCCTGCTTCTTGGAATAAATTCCACAGCCTTGCAAGGACATTTCGTGCAACTCCAACAGCGTCCGCTACACTTTGTTGTGTTTGCCCGGATTCAAGTCTATCTCCTATACGCCAAGCCATGTATTCCGGTAAATCACGTTGTTGTGACATTTCGAAATCACCCTTTATTCAAAACAAAAGTGAGCAATTGAATTTCGCAACTGAGACAGTGAAACAGACATTTCTGCGAAATCCTGATTTCTTCACTTATCTCCTTTTTCTGGTTTTTGACGTCATAAACTTTGATTTGCATATGAAGTTTTATTTTTCTGTTTTCTGCTATGTTTTAAATTATGTATGTTTTAATTTAAGTTACTTATTGGTGTAAGTATTTGTGTAATTTCGTTAAAACCATGTGCTCCCCTAATTGTTTTGAGCAGTGTATTTTCTGTATTCAATGTCGTAGTAGGTATAAATATATATGTATAAAATGTATGTAAATATGTAAAATATACGTATGTACGCAAGCTGTATCTAAATATGTTAGATATATGTGTGTAAATATATAAATAAGGAAAATATATATGTAACTATGGAGATAATGTATTAAACACGGGATGTTGAAACTCAGGGTTATTAAAAAGAATTAAAATTAATTATTGACTGAGGCGTAAATAAAATTTGCCAATAAGGTCAGCGATTATCCTTTTTTAATTAAATTATTTCTTTGTTGTATGTCTACACTCTAAACTTAGCTGATAATTTCAAATAGCCGTAAAATTTATATATTGTAGTAAAATTCATTAAATCGTGATTTCTAAAGAAAATGGCTTGTCTATTTCTGAGTGCCATTATTTCTGAATAGTAACATTCACCTAATTAAAACTAAGAAAATCTGTGATTAGTTAAGACAGAGATTATTATTCGGAAATAGCGGTATTTAAAAGTAAGGACTACTGAGCAACCTGTTTTTGGACCTCCGAAAGTTATTCGAACACGTACACAGCAATGCAAACTTTATTAATATTCTACTAATGCTGGAGAGTGTAATGCACAATTTTTATTTCTTCTTTTATGGATTTAGAAAAAGATGATTATCCTTCTAAGTATATAATTTATAACCTAGATAAAAATTCAAACATTATAACACCAGTCTTTAATTTCTATTATTCACACATTTACGACGGCCATTTTGTTATTGATTAGCGTTCTTCTCAAAATACCCTCTCCTGAAGTAATCTTCCGTGACAGATTATGAATTGCTGTTTAATTGGTTTTCCAGGCCAGTAACACTAGACACAATTGATGATTTATGAGACAGATTTTGAAAGCGAGGTCGTTATTAAAGACAACCATTTTTGTACCCATTATTTTTGTTAATGAAAAGCTTTTTTTAAAAGGTAAAATTACCGCAGTAATTTTGTGACTTTTGATTTTAGATCATCTAAAAGTTGTGCCATATGTTATATACAGTGAGTTCTTACAAGGAAGGCCTTCATAAGCGCATTCTCAGAAAAATTTGAAAAATTACAGAATATGCTTTACATGTGGATATATACGTTTGTTAAAAAAATTCCTGCGGAACTTAGATATAACATCCGTAACAAAATTATGAAAATTTCGTGTTTTTGGCGATTTATCGCTTGTTGGCTAAACAATGAAAAAAAAGCTTTTATGATAAATACTCTTAGAGGAAAAACTTTCTCTACTCTTCATAAGGAACTAGTTTAAGTAAGTTTAACTGAAATAAATACACTTTTATAACTATGGCTTTGACAGTTATATGGATATATAAAAAAATTAACAATCGTATTCTACGGTTTAGAACAAAATTAAAATTTATTAAAAATGCTTCAAACTAAAAATTAATGTTAGATTGTGGGCACTGTCAATTTGACTTCGATACTGTTTGTGTAGGAGACAACAAGAAAAATATATAGTTGTCATGGAAATAACGACTTATTCAATATTGAAATGTATAATTAGAGTCACTGGCGTAGCCATTTTTATAGAAATATCAGGGTTCCCAAATGGTTCGCCAACTGAATACCAATATTTTTTAACAGAAAATTTCATGGTAGAGTTCTACAACATTTCAGCAAAAATTCACATCTGAAGGCGGTTTCTGTGAAATTTGCAAGAAAAACCTAAAATAAAATTTTTCTAAGAAAATACCAGTATTTAAAAAGCGGATCATTTGGGAGCCCTGGAATCTGTTTTAACGCGTCCGACAGTTCTTTGTCTGTCGGTGTCGGTTGTGCAATGACCTTCGTGGCCGCAACTTCGAACAATTTCTATAAAAATGTTTCGGCGTCTCCTTTCTGACGTTGAACTGCAATGTATTGTAATCATGCTTGACATCATATAAAATGTTTTTTCTATTTATTACTGATCATTTTTGTTACACTCGACGTCACACCCTTCATAAATATTTTTCCAATTTTCTCCCACTAAACGAGGTTTTCGACACCCTTGTTCTATAGTAAGTTTTAATCCTCTTGATGACTGCGATCATCCTTCTTAATTTGTCGGTCGATGTTTGGTCCACACTGCACATATATATATATATATATATATATATGTTGCGTTTTGACGAATATGAGATACCACCAGGTGTAATTTTCCATGAGAAAATGGCGGTCCGTTAAAGATAGAACCTATTGCAGTCGATATTCACGATCATGGCGAAGTAGTGAGGCAATGGTATGAGTCCACAAAAGTTTCTCCAGTAAATCCAGCCAATTTCCAGACAAATAGTTTATTTAGAAGACGAGCGATGCAGAGACAATTCCCACAGGTATAAACTTATAGCCCTCGGGCTTCACGATGGTTCACTTCATTCATTTAAAGTTGTTAAATGGCCATATGAATATTCTACGAGACGATAAACACCAGATAAACATTTGGTTATACTTCCAAAAACGTCAAAAATCTCCTTCTCCGACCGATGCGAGCCAGTTTTGTTAACTCAGCGTAGACATACAGAAAACTACGTCACGTGCGCACAAACCAATGAGTGAGAGGCTAGCTCCAGCCCAGCGAATGAGGCGCGAGGGAGAAGCTAAGACACGAAAGAGTACCGACGTTGGTCGCGGATCAATTTTAAAGTGAAAATCCCAAGCGCGCGAAAAATCAGAGCAATAAGAATAATAATAAAAAGAAAATGGCTTTTTAAAAAACATTCGAAATGAGAAAGCGTCTCGGAATTTTATAGATTGGGGAGCTGATAAAAGCTACGAATGAACTTAAAATTTTAGATTAAGATTTGGAATAAAATAATTATTAATATACGGATATTTACTTTTAAAAGGACATTAAATAGGAATAAATATTTTTAAGAATTAAAGAAATGCTGACTATGTCAGAAGTTAGATTAACTTAAAAGATTAATGCGAATAAAATGGAAGGATATGAAGGAAATAAATTTTTTATATAACATATATATATTACATACATTACGATATCCATTCCGTCTACATATCATACAAGGTAAATACAATATATACAATACGTCTTTCAATATGATAAACAAAATAGCTCTGCATTTAGAATTATGTCTTTTGAGAAAATTTAGCATAGTGCTAAATGTGTCTTTATTCATTTCAAATAGCTCTGCGTAAAGAATAAACAACATTCATTTCCAGGACTACTTGACACAAATCGAACGATACATAACAAAAGTTTAGAACTAGATATTCAATACGTAGTATATTTCAAAAAATCTGACGTTTATGTTATTTGCACAACATAAAAAATGAAAATTGCTATTCTTTTAGACATTTAGAGTCTTAAAAGGAAATATTAAAAAAAAAAAAAACTTTTATGTGTATGACTAAATAGAAAAGTAATATGTCGTTGTTGTTTATGAAAAAAGCAACAGAGTTGATTAACGTTCATTATCTGTGTGTTTTATTTCAATTTACAGAGCAAATTCAGATTATTTTTTTCCGCTAGTGATTTAACAAAAACGATCGTAGGATGGATAGAGAAAATGAGGCGAGATTTTATGTATCGATAGAGTTTAGTCAAGAGATAACATATGAAGATAATATATATAGTCGACCAAACTCACCCTTTTTTAATATCAATATTTTCTAATATGGATATTCCCTAGCTTTATTTAATGGCCAGAGAGAGAAGACAACTTCATAGGTGGTCGATACATTGGATTTTTTAATGCCTAGCCTGTAATACTAAAAAAGCCGGAAATTTTCCTTCTGGGCGTAGAAATTAGTAGTTTGCAAGTGAAATGTTTTCAAGATAATTTACATGATCTTTGATTAAACAAAATCAGCAAAATCAGAAACTAGAGAAAATGACCCTTCTTTATACTACAAACCGTTTTTTAAAACGACGTTTCTGATTGTCCAGGTGTGAGAGATATTTCGGCGTGCTTTGCATTTTGTCTTAATTTGTATGTTAATCTTGTCTGATAGGTACATTGGTGTGTTTTGTTTTTATTTCTGTGTGATTCTTAATTTAGGTTCATTGTTACTTTCTTCTATCTATAACAGAAGAAAGTATTGTAATCGAAATTTTTTTCGACTTCCTGTTTTCGATGGATTTACACGTATTAGGTGTCAGAGATTCCAGAAAACATGTTTTTACAAAATGTCTGTCGGTGCGTCTGTCCGTGTGTATGTTTTCATTGTATCATCGAAAAGTGTATGAAGTTATGAATAGATTTGAAGAAAATTTTATTTATAAGTTTGTGACAATAGCCAGCAGATTCTCCTTGAAATTTGGAGATATTGTGCCGGAAGGGGGCACTGCGGTAACAAATTTTGTGCCATTTTCATTATTGTATCATTGAAATACGTGTTAAGTGATGCATAGAATTGACCAAAATTTTATATATATGTTTGTGACTATGGCCTGCAGATCTGCGTTGAATTTGGGGATATTCCGCCAGAAGGGGGTGCTGTGATAGCCATTTAAAGACTTCAAAGTTAAAAAGATGTACAAAAGAAATTAAAAAGCCTAAACTTTTTTCCCATTAAATGTTTGCCCTTGATCCAAAGATTCCGGAGGAATTTTTTATTTTGCCTCTATCTTAAAAAATGGCTGAGGTATAGCAATTTAAAATTTTAGGGTGGCTCACATTTTGAACAAGACAGCAGGATTGGCTATACATAAACAGCATAAATGAGTTTAATTTATGAGTTTTAGGGAACATGGTTTAGGCAAATTTTCTTTCACTGTTCAAACCATCGTCCCAACTCTTATATGCTTAACACTATATATTTATATTCGTCAACTTCAAATTGTCGCTAACCTTTGCGATACTTGGTGTAATATCGCCAAATTTTGCTATTAGGCTGCCATAAATGAAGTCAACATGGCATAGCGGACCAATTTCGAGATATTCTCATTCAAATTCAATATTGACGAGAACTGGGAATGAATCTTCTGTAATCGGGTTCCACGCATTTAAGATTCGTGATTTCCAGTAAAATTAGCTAAAATCTTAAAGCCAAGGAATAGGGAGTCGGTCTTTTCCTACCGGTACAGGTCATAAAGACTTTTCGTAGTTTAGTATGCATCGGCTGCACGCATCCACTTAACCTGACGATTCGCAAGCAGCTGACGTATAACAGAATGACGAAAAATATTAATTTTATTGGCGGCGTGATAGCGAATTTTATGTAATTTTTAATATTAATATGTATGAGATCGAAGAAATTTTTGGGATTGGTACATCAGACCAGTTGTGTTTTGTTTTCATGTGTATGCTATTCTTATCTAATAGGTGCGTTTTTGTATTTTGTTTTCACTTATGGGAATCTTATCTGATAGGTGCATTGTTACGTTTTGTTTCATTTCTATGTGAACCTTATCTGAAAGCATTGTACTTTTTTGACAGATGTACCAATGTGGTCGTTTTATTTGTGAAAAGACCAACTTTTATTACTATTGAACACGTAAATATATACAAGTAATATAGCTCCTAAAAGTGATGGAGATATTTTACCAACATTAATAAAACCGATGTTAAAGAACATTTTAAATCGAAAAATACCAATATAAGAAAATTTGATACATTATCACAAGAAATTATTTAGAGCTTAACAACAAGATAATTAGACAATAAATTACGCTTACTATACTGCAAATAGAGGAGTCTGAAATTCAGACACCTATGTGACTAAAAAAGTAATTCAGACACTTAACCCCTTAATCGTCGCGCCCTTTAAGTGTAGGCTACTTTTTAAAAATTCAGATTGCTTGACTACCACCAATTTTTTTAAGTAGAAATGTTCGTCTTATTTAATAGACAGATAAAATAATGCAAGAATAAAGCCAATAATACTATTTAAAAAAAATGGTGGGAATCAAACAATCTGAATAAAACAGCCGTAACCTACGCTGCCCGTGAATGTCTCGGGCACGACGATTAAGGGGTTAAGTGTCTGAATATGAAATTTCAGATATCGTAGATGCTCGAATTTAAAACACGTAAGTGTCTTACTATTATCATGGTATAAATCAGGAATGTCAAACTGTGGCCCGCCAGATACCACTTAGTTTTAAAAGAAATAGTCGACTTGTAAAATCGCAGAATTTCGATGATTAGATAAGGCTAAGATTACTATAAAATTTTAGTGGTGTTTGGCGGGTCACACTTTGACATCCCTGTATAAATGAACTGAGAAGAATGTCGGAATAATGATGATATGCCTGAAATTAAGACACTTAGAAATTCAGACATTTAAGTGTCTGAATGTCACATTTACAAATCTGCCGATTTTTACTGATATGACTTAAACTTTAGTTTTTAAAAGAAAACATTCAAACATTTTTTTTTCCATTACTTATAACATTACGAGGGGCAGTCGGAAAATAAGTTTCCCCTGGCGACTGTGGACAGAGGTGTGTATGAAAGACAAAAAATGTAATGAGATATTAAAGATAAAACATAACTTTATTTTTCCACAAGTACCAAGTACATTGAGACATTTGTCACACCGCTTTATAAGCTTCAAAAAGCCCTCCAGGAAAAAAAATCAGGGCTTTGCATACGGACGAAGTGTTGAATGGCTATTTGCGAAAAACGAAACAGCAGGCGAACGCGAACGTGCAAGACAACGATACCATTGGGTAGAGGCACTGCCACCGAGAAACACTCAAGGCCGAAGGACAAGAAATGTGACGTCATCGCTAATGGACCGACTTCTCACATGTCAGTTATCAAAATCAATTTGAATTTTTGTATAAGAATATACTGGTAATTATCATTTTTTTTTACTGTATTTTCCCCTGACCAAAAAAAAAAGATAATTACCAGTATATTCTTATAGAAAAATTCAAATTGATTTTGATATATAACATGTGAGAAATCGGTCCATTAGCGATGACGTCACATTTCTTGTCCTTCGGCCTTGAGTGTTTCTCGGTGGCAGTGGTAGAGGTCGACCGCGATCAAGCAGATGGCGATGTTGCAGTGCCTGCGGAGATGGCGCGGTTGACTGCAACCTATATCATTTCCCCATTGGCTCAATATTTAGAAAGACATCAAATCCATAGATTGAGCGTTAAGTTACTCTCAATTAGGAAATCCCTCAAAGCTAGGGATGGGCATTTCGACTCATTTTGAGACGTCGAGTCTGAGTTGAATCCCTTGCTTGAGAAGTCGACTCTCGACTCACCTGGTGAAGTATGGTTGGTTGGTTGGAATGAAATTCAAATTAACATTTATGATGGAGCAATATTTATTGCAATTAATAAAAACTAGCAAATATATACTTTTTAATCAGCAACAGCTTTTCTCACATTTAACATAAATAAATCCAATATAGATCATGTGACTAGAATAATTTTAACACAATTACAACTCATAGATCACGTGCTTTTGTAACAGCGATTTGCAAAGAAAGCTTCTTAGGAAGGACTGTTGTGACACTCCATAAATTGAACTAAAATGTGTTCTAAAAGAAAGAAGAAATCCTCTGATCGTCATTGTGGATTTTTCTGAGACGTTTGCGAAATGAATTTTCTTTACCACATTCGATAAAATTTCAAATATTCTCAGTGCAGCAATACAAATTCTAATAATATATTTTATTTTCTAATAAATGTAATATATATTTCATTTTTGTCGATGGTTTTCTTGTGCTCACTTTGTTGTTATTGTCATGACCTGAAAATTAGGTTTAAACATCAACTGGACGTAGTCTTTTAATTTTACTTTTATTTACTTAATTTTAAGATGCATTACTTTTATAGAAAAATAAAAAACGCTGTTTGATCTGCTAAATAAAATAATCTACATTTATGAATGAAAATAATTTAGTAAAGGTATTCAAAAATTTCTTCTTATTTCTTGTTTATATTTTGCAAATCACCCGCTTCTTAAATTTAATCTCTAAAACCATGATAGATACGAAGATAGGTTTTTATACTCCTCTTCTTCTCCTGACGGAAAATTTTGTATAGAAATGGGGCTGAATTAAAAAATATCATCCGAATCTTCCGTTTATATTCTGACAGTATGCAGTGAAACTTCATCACGAAAACTACGATATATTATTTTTAATATATCGGTATACCCCCGCTCACCTTCGGTGAGTTGGGAGCTGAGGATAGAAAAAATTATTCACATAAGATGTTTACATTATGTGATTCATCCTCTTTTAAAATTTAATCTTTAACACCATGATAGGTTTTAATTTTGCTAAACCGCCCTCGCTAAAGGGAGGAAAAGGGACCGAATTAAAAAAAAAACCTTCCGTATCTTCTTTTTATATGGTGATATTGAGCATCTTGGAAAAATTTATCCCAATATCAGCGAGAGATCTAAAGATGCGTTTTTGCGCCCCCCCCCCCACACACACGCCTCTTCTGAACACGCACACACACACTGAGGGGCAAGGGCGCTTAAGTTCCGAAGAAAATTCTTCATACCTGGTTTCTATGTTCTGTGATTCACCTCCTTTCAAAATTTCATTTCTAAAACCATCATAGATCTTGAGATACGTTTTAACCTTACCCCCTTCCAACCCCCCTGAATGAGGAAAAGGACGATGAAGTTGAATTCTGAAAATAACCTCCGTATCTGGTTTCAAATATGAAACATTAAAAAAATTAATTGATTAAACTTTAAAAAAAAAATTTATAACTTTTTTTTAAAGTTATCTGTGAATAATTATATTTATAAAAAGGAATTACATTAACTATATACATGCAAATCAAATAAAATATATCCATTTTCATGTAAAACACATCGATTTTAAAATAAATTCTGTAACAAAGCATATTTATAATAGACTGTTATAAAGTAAAATTTCAATTTATCTTCCTTCTAAATGTTTTGCATATTACATGAAGCAAAATAACTTGAAACATTCCACTATTGAATCCTACTTCCTCTTTTTTAGAAAAATTCACCGATGACAACTGCTTTATTGCCTATCCGGTGTCCAGCATGTCGCAAATTCAATTAATCATTCATAAAACACCTCGCTCACTTGTCCTCCTCTTCATTTCATACAATCATCCTCCTAATATCAACCCCGACACTGAGTCGAGGAATCAAAATATTAAAGAGTCGAAATCCAATTCTGTGTTCAACTCTCGACTCCTGACTCCCCAAGTCAAATACTCTATTGAACTGGTTTCGATAATCGACTCTCTAAGTTCTATTCTGTATCCCACTCCGAGTTGAAAGTTCGCCTCTTAAGGCTCTGCATCAGTAAAATTTGAAATTTCCCCCTGCCATGTTAAACCAATGGTCGCGGATTCCATTCGTTTTGTCGAAAATCTCATTAGGAAATTAATATTTTTGACTTATTTTTTTAGTATCCTCTTCTTAAAGCATGTCTCTTACTTTCTATGTGGACAAAATATTTCTAAATTACATATATATATTTTTAATTTATTGCTAAAGTCTTAAGAAGTCAGCGAGATGTGAATAAAACTAAATAACTCCAAAACTATTTGGAGTTTTAAAAACTGGAAATCACTGAAATAAAGTGCATGGTCTCATCTATTCATATAAATAAAAAAAAATCGTTTAAGTTTATTTAAACTCTAGATAATAGACAAATAAGCTGAAAATTGTTGAAAATTTCATCCCCCCACTAAGCTATAAATCAAGGCAGGAGGAGGACCACAGTTGACCTTTGACATCACACAGGTCGGAAGAAGGGTGAGATATTGGAAACGCATGGGCTTTCAGTATGCTTGTAATTGTTAATACAGAACAGAGTCTGATATAGTGAAGATCAAATTATTTTGACAAACTAAGAGAAATATATATATATATATATATATATATATATATATATATATATATATATATATATATATATATACACAAGTATGATTATATATTTTTTCTTTTTTCGCGAGGGCTTTATTTAAAACTGATTCATATATAAGTTTAATCTTTATTGTATAGGATTCCCTTCTTTATTAAAAAGTATAAAAAATCTCAACTGAAAACTTTAAAGATCGGCAACATTTTAATTGACGTAATAAATTAAATATCTTTTTAAAATAAAGATAAAAGTACAGAGAGAAGGTATCTTGCATAGTAAAAAATATGTTTGAATAAAGGGTTTATCAGATTATAAATTATTTATAATATATTTATAATTATAAATATTTTACAATAATTTAATATAAATTATTATTTATTATATTTATATGTTATATTATAATTTATACTTCCCAATTATGACATGATTATTATAATTCTCTGCCACATTGATGTAAAAATCTATGTTGGTTATATATTCAGTGTCAATTTTCTTGGTATACTGTCGCTTGATGCTGCAGCATAAATTTGAAATTGCATATTTAGTTATACACAAATTGCAGTTATACACAAATTACGATGGGGTATCATCCGAAAGGTTTTTGAAGCGGTTTCTGGCATAGTACACTCACATTTCGTTAAAACATGTTTTAACTAATAATAAAATAATGAAAATTTATAGCAAGAATATTTTTTAATGAGAAAAGAAAAAATACAATTATGAGTTACAGGCTAGAGTACACCGCGAGTAGGGTTGTGCCTGACATCTGACCTCTGCTAGTCAACCCCAACCCAACCAAAAAAAAAAAAAAAAATCATCAACCCAAAACTCAACACAATTTGACCCGACACTTATCCGATCCGAGCCGGAAGTGAAAGAAAATTAATACACATTGGAATACAGTAATGGAAAAGTAGTCTGAAGTTATGCCTCTAATATCAATATTATCCTATTTGTATAAAAATAGACATATATACACTCATTAATATTCTACTTAGTATTTTTCATTTGGGTTGGGTTGGGTTGATTATTGACGGCCAATTATCTACACTTGGGATATAGGCCCGGGGAGAGTGCCCTTCGTGGGGGTCTTTCTAAGGGAACCTAACCCGTATTTACGCATGGATAAATCCACGGCTCGAAGAAAACCACGAAAACTCCCAACGATTAGGCCGACGGGCGCGATTGGGATCGAACCCAGCACCTCCCGTCTACCAGCTTTGAGAGCAGAACCTCTCAGCCACTGGTGGGGCTATTTTTCATTTGGGAATATATATATATATATATATATATATTGAAAAATCGGATCAACTAGACTTGAACCCGAAACATTTAAAGTCAACCCCAAACCGATCCGAAACGACACAAATTAGCGTCAATTCGACCGGAACCACGGGTCGTAAAATCTACTTACCCGACCCGATGCAGGACTCTGCTACGGACTATTTAATAATTTATGACATGGTACTTTTAATACGTTTTTTTTTTTTTTTTTACTTTTTCCCACAGACACACCAATTTTAAACTCTTGCTCTTTCCTGGATTTCGTTCAACCGGCTTCTCCTCACAGATCGCAAAATTATATATTAAATTATGATGAAATTTAAAAGCATGATTACCTATGTAACACTTTCGAAATTTATTTGAGGATATCGAGGCTAGAGGGTGCCAAGCCACATTTGTGAACTTCTGAGATATTTCAATTTGAAAATTTGATGAAATACTCAAATCAAGATATATAACATAAAGTTTCTTCGCCAATGTCTTAGTAACATTTGAGATATTCTGAGTAACAATATGGCATACTTTCATGATATTACTATTATGTTTTTTGTAAATTAGCTATCTTCATTGGGGGCATAAACATCTGGGGCAAAAACGAAACCTGTCACATAAGGCTGCCATCAAGTGACATTAGAAAAAAAAATTATATGTTAGATTTTGTAATTTACAATATTAGGCAACAGATTACAGTGTTAGATTTGTTTCACCAAAAACTGTGGCTTGGCACTTTTTTACCCTGACCCCCTCATTTTCACTATAAAGAAATGTACAGCCACCCCCTACTTTCAAAAACTTTTTTCTTAAACTAAATATTTTTTAAAAGCCAAAATCTTATTTCAAAATTTAATCGCCTACTGGCAGAGTTATAGCAAAAACCCGGATTTTTTTTTTTTTTTTTTTTTTTTTTTTTTTTTTTTTTTTTTAAGTTAAAATAAACATAAGTTTTTTTTTTTTTTTTTTTTTTTTTTTTTTTTTTTTTTTTGAAAAGTTAAAAAAAATTAATATTTAAAAAAAAATTTTTTTTCTTTCTTTTAAAAAAATAACAATTAATAATAATAAATAGTTAATTATATAGTTTTGCTTTATGAGATTTTTGTTATTCAATAGAATTTCATAAAATGTTTTAAATTATTATCCTACAACTAATTAGCAATATTTTAATGTTAAATTATTAAGATAGTTTTTTATTTGATCTGTTAGTTATATATAAATGTGATAAGTAGTAGATTTGTTCATATAAGTTCAAGTTTTTCCTCATATTCATATTTACTTACATGTAATTGCTATTTACAAATATTTTGTCTGTTTAAAAATGTATGCAATACAAGAAAACTTTAAAATAATTAAATTATTACATGTGAAAAGCATTAAATGGAGAAAATTATGCTATATTTAAAAAGCCCAAATAATAATATTGCCAAACACTTTCAACTGAGTAACATTAAATTAATACTCGTGAATAATAAACGAGAGAAAAAAAAATTAAAATAAGTAAATTATTACAAGCGAAATGCATTAAATAAGAAAAATTATGTCATATTTAAAAGGATTTTCTTATAGCGTCTGAAAATAAAACTTTTCTTCTAGACGTTATTATAAAAGTCCGGAGGCAGCGACATGTTTTATTTTCAATTTTGCTGATTTTTAAATGTGTGATAGAACTTACTTAATCAGTCACGAAATAAGGCGTCAATACTGTCATGACCGTGATGAATGCAGTCTTGAGAACCGAAAAATCTTCAGTTAAATGGAAATGAATGGCAACCCGATTACAGAAGATGACCACTGGTCATTCAATCTTAAGTAATCGGGTGATACTTTTAAAACAAAGCAAATTAGTACGTATTTAGAATCTGTGGGGTCTGGACGGGGATTTGTAGCTCGTAAGAGCCCCCCCCCCCCCCGCAAAAAAAAATCGTTATGTCATTTACAGTTTAAATGAAATTTTGTTTGCTTTTTAAGAGTACTTTTTGAAATATTACTCACGTATTTCGAATAGTTTAATCTTACTGTTCTGAAATCCATTTGAATATTTCACTAAAAAGTTTTAAAATGTATAAACATTTCTGAAGAATAAATTAGAAATATTCATAATGAATAGGGATTCATTCAATATGCTACTTATTTGCAACAGGGATATTTTTTCATGTAACTCTCTCTCTCTCCCCCCCCCCCACCCCCCCACCCCAAAATCGTTATGTCATTCACAGTTTAAATGAAATTTTGTTTGCTTATTAAGAGTACTTTTTGAAATATTACTTAAAGAGCTTTTTCTTTTCAGTTGTACTGAAACTTAGTAATTTTTTTTCTCTAAGTACTGTTGTTTTTCCCAAATTTTTTTTTTCTTTGAATTACATATTATAAATAATTTCTAGCAAATAAATTACATCAATTAATATATGAATATATTTTTAAATATGTAGATTTTTCTTTAATTTCTCCCACTTGGTTTTGACACATGAAAACATTTCTATCCTTACAAGCATGGGAATTTCGGATATTATTAGGATCCAAATAAACAAATAGTTTTTATTATTGTTTTCCCACTAAAAGTAATCCCTCCTTGAATAAAAGTTGATTGCTAACTTATTGTTTGTTTTTATCTCCTTAAATAATATATATATATATATATATATATATAATTATAATATCTATGAATTTCAAAAAACATATCAAGTTCTATTCTACATAAATCTCCAAAGAGATAATCAATGATACTGTGTATACAGAATACCACATAGCTAATAATTAACATGTGCAAACATAATATTACCATAGCTGATGCTTCAATGGTAATTGGCCAAATTTTACTCATACCAAAAGAATATTGAAAAAAGAAATAGAGAGAAAGGGGGAAAAAAAAAAATTATAAATTGGAGTTGCAATTAAGTAAACACAAATGGATTAACAAATTAAATATGAACCATACACAATGGAAAATTGGACCACATGAGAATTAAATATGAAATGGACATGGAAAAACACATGCACATGTACTCATCAGCCTGGATGCACCCACATGTGTTTTAAATAATAATTCAGTGTTTCATAATTCTACTGGCATAATGCTAAGATCAGTAGAATCATCCAGGTACACTGAATTATTACCAGACAACAATTGGAAATATTAAAATTTGGAAATATTTAAATAGGAAATAAAAAACCATTAAGAAAATACAATATATTTCACTCACATCGATTATCCAAAAAACTGTAATTAACACCTCACTAAATTACCACTAGATAACAGTTTTATATATATATATATAAGAAGAAAAATCTTATGCGATTTATTCCCTATTCAGAAAGTCTAAAAAATTCCTTTAAACAGTATAAGAAATTAAATTATCCTTAGTTTAATCCAATATAAATGAAATTATGATTGCTTATTAATAATTATTTTTGATATGCTAACCCACGTACTTCAAAATTGTTTAAACTTACCTTCGGTATGGAACCCATTTAAATATTTCGATACAAATTATGGAGAGTTACAGACATTCTTAAGAAATAAGATAATGAAAATTTATAATGAAACTGGTTTGAATGAGTGTCAATTCAATATGCCATTTATTTATAACTAGGATATTTTTTAACGAGAAAAGGAAAAAGATAAAAGGCAAGTAACAGATTTGAAATTTAACAAGACCAGCGAAAGAAATCTTCACAATTATGAGTTTCAGACAGTGCGAGACAGACAGTATGAGTTACAGTCCAGCGCGGGTCGGGTCTGCAAGTCACGTCTGCAAGTATGAGTTACAGTCCAGCGCGGGTCGGGTCTGCAAGTCAACGTCTGCAAGTCAACCCCAAGCGCTCCCCCCCCCCCCCCCCCGCAAAAAAATAAAAATAAATAAATAAATAAAATAAATCATCAATTATCCAGAGGCAAATTTGGGGGTCCTGGGCACATATGCGTATGCCCCCCCCCCCCACCGTTGCTTACAAAGGCCTTGAATAAAAAAAATATATATAATATCGAAAGAAGTACTTTTTACCACTGTTGAGTTTAATAATTTCTTTAAAACATCAATTAAAAAAGTTAAATTTGATAATCAATAATTTACTTTTAAATAATTGTTTGATAATTATGAATTTATAATTGAATTTTATAATAAACAGTGTGGTGCTAATTACCTTTCTCTATGCAAGTCCATATATCTGGAATGATAAAGTATGCAACAACTAATAATAAATTTACAGCAGTAAAAGGTATAATTATTTGGAATATTGGCATATCCTATTAATCAAATAACTTTTTTCTTTCAAATGCCCTGTCGTAAATCAGGCACTGCAATTATCTCGATCAGATGGTGCTGCTATTATTTTTCAAAAAGTTATTCAATTTTTTCAAATTTAAAGTACCATAACTCGGTGAATTTTGATCGTAACAGAATGGAATTTTTACTGTTGTACTTGTAAGAGCATTATCCCCCCTTCCCCACAGTTATACAATAATTTTGTAAGGAAAGTATGAAAAGAAAGTTGCGAAAAGTTACAAATTGTAGGAAAAGGTGTGGTTTTAAAATTTTCATTAAACGATTTTCAACTAAATAGTTTTACCTCAAGAATAGTGTTTTTGCTTGATTAAATCATAAAACTTCATAAAACCATTTAATAATATCAGTAAAAACTTTATCTTAAAAATTTACAATGGTGCATTCTGTTTGCAAATTTTAATTACCTTAAAATTTTTTCTTTGATTAGCCCAAAGAGAAAGAGACAGATATATTTTTGTCCATTCAGATGAAATTTCGTTATTTTTTGTCTCTTTTTCTTTCTTTTAACCGTGATGGTTTTAATCATGGTTTGAAAAACAATTTAAAATACTATTTACAAACATTATGTGAGTGTACCGTAAAATTTCTTAAACAAACAGTAATCTTAATTACTAATGGAGAACTAAGAGTTCTTTTCTAATCACGTTTATTTTACAATACATTCAAACACACACAAACCACACACAAATTATTTACATGAAAGTGAGTGTCTTAGAGGTTCTAGGAGCATGGCGCCCCAACACACTTTTCGGTGCTAAACCAAAAGCGACCGAACTCTGTCGTTTCAAAAGCACAACTCACACGGGCTGCTTCGAATCATGTTCTCTGAGTTTTTTAATTGGATGACCACGTGGTATATCTGGGGTCTTATTAACAAGGTTTAGTGCTAAACTGTCACCAATCCACTTTGGCCTGAAAAATAAGTATCTCGTTAAAATTGTTTATAACGTCATCCAGCTGGATTTTGTAAGATTTTCGAGTGCCCATATGTGGAACTCGGCAGATGCAATTTAGAATGTTTATTAGCACTTAGAAACCATCTGTTTTTTTGAGAACGTTACAGCTTCTCCGGGCCCCAAGGAAAAATTTTCTTACAGGGAAAATTTTCTTAACTATGGTGCAAAACAGAATTAATCCAGGAGTCAATGTTTATTCAAAACAAAGCAACCAAATCCCATTTTAAAAGTTTTTTTTTTTCCAAAATTAAAAACATTTATATCCGAAAGTACTCCAATAGTATGAGAGGGATTCAGCAGTTACAAAATAAACACAATACAATTTTAACAATAATTATATAATAATATGATATATACATTTCAATAAACATGACAATCCCGTAATTTCGTTCAAGGACTTCCTTTTAATATAATCAGTATTAAAAGTAACCATCACAAGTATTTTAAATAAGAGTTCTATTTCACACAATTACATATTTTAACAACAACAAACAAGAATTTCTATTAAAGGATACTTAATTTAAAGAATTTTAACACCATAATAAAACAAATATACTTAAATTATTCTTAATGTTATGAAAATTATAATCCTAAATCTCTCGACCAACTAAATAGAAATATACTCTTTTTACTTCAAGTTTCCAGATTTCTTGAATACAATAACTTTTACAATTATAATAAAATCTTTACTTTTAATAACCTTTGTTTGTTTTTTTTTTAAACAAAACATATATTTTTACCAACATTTAACATACAACCAGAGATAGGATTATTTTATCTCTAACAGTTTTCTTCACTCTTCACATAAGACTACAAAAACAAAACAAAAAAGAAATATATTAGTGCTCCTCTCTCAAAACTCATGCTTATGAGAAGACTTCCTCAGTTTGTTCGGCGCGAGGGGAACACGAATTTTCCTCCGCTAGATACTCTTTCTCTAAGTCCAGAAAAAAAGGGGGGCGGCGAGATAAAAAATCTTTTTCCGCATCCTCCTTTCCAGTTCGGTGCCTTTCAATTTTAATGCTTTTTTCAACTTCGTGAGAAACGGGCATTAATTCTCGATTTCTAAAACCGCACACAGAATTTAGTAACTTAATTTGCCCTAGCATACACGATATCATTAACAGGTAAATTACACAGTGTATAATGTTAGCTAATGAAATCTTTTTTCCCTCTGAATAAGCATTCCCTTCTCTAATTTTTTCAACCTCCTTAGCTAAAGTCACCATTTTAGAGTTATTTTCTGAACTCACTTCTGGTAGCTTATCTCCTGGATATATTTCTCCATTACTTTCCGATTTAACTAACTCATTTTCTGATACGTTACATATCTTTTCTACTCCAGAAAAGGTAACTTTATCTGTTTCCCTTTTTTCTGTTACCGTTCGTCCACAATTTTCAATTTTTTCTAAACGTAACTCAGTTTTACCCTTATCTAAACTCTTAACTCTTTCATTTTTGTACGATTCTGGTACAATTTTGCCCTTGCTAACACGCCATTCTTCAACCGAGTTCAATCTCTGAATCCTTTTAACTTCGCGATTGTTGTCTGCATATGAGTTCGATGTGCGCAACTTTTCCGGGAAATTTCTCCAATTCGCTCTTACATAATCTACTGTCGTCAGGTTATTCAATCGTTTGCACACGGATGGTGTAACTAGCGCATCACTATTTAGATTACTGACTACTGCGGCCGTAATATGTAACTTTGGCGAATTTAAAGTCTTTTCGCTCCAAAGAGAAATTGGAATTTTAACAAGATCCGCTTTTGTTATGTTACCTATGGCCGGAATTAATTCTATCTGTTCTCCCGTTTTATATTTACTTGGAACAAACTTACTATGGAAAATCGATAATTCCGTTCCAGAATCTTTAATGCACTGGACTTTTTTTCCTAAAACATTTAAATTAACTATGGGTAAATTATCTTTACTGAATTTACTTTGATTAATATGTAAATTATTATTAGTTAGCCTTCCCGTCCTACATGACTAGCCCTACCTTTCACAAACGTTTCCTCACTTTCTCTCTGATTCACTGCATCTCTAGAATTACGATTTTGACGTAATTCTGGGCAAGAATTTCGTAAATGCGTTTGCGAATTACAATGAAAACAACGAGGATTTACCCTACGTTCGAATGCTTTAGCTTGATTTTTCGCATTGTACGGAGATGAAACATTGGAGTTAAACCGCGGATTTCTTTCCGAATTTTGTACTGGGTCCGGTAATTTACTCTTATCTTCCCCACACTCGTACTTATTCTCCTTAAATTTTTTTATTCCTGCTCTGACACTTTCATATCCATCTAATAGGTCAACTATTTCGGCTTCCGTTTTCAGCAGCGGCCATTTATCTATAAAGTGCTCGCGTACTTCAGACTTCGCTCGTCTTTTGATCTGGTCAACTACCAACAGATCTTTTAATTGCTCGAAATTCGTTATGGCTAGGCCCTCCAACCATCCCTGTAGATAATTTCTTAATTCAAAGGCAAAGTCCTGCCAGTTTAAAGACGGTAATTTCTGATGATTCACAAATTTCTGACGAAAGGTTTCTGGATTTAATTTAAATTTTTTAAGTAAAATACCTTTTATATTATCATAATCTTCGGATTCAGTTTCGGGTTGTCTGGCAATGACTGATATGATGTCCACTGGTAAAAGGCCGATTAAATGTGAGACCCAATTTTCCTTCGGTATCCCAACTCGTTTTGCTTGGCGTTCAAATAAAACCAAATACAAACTAATGTCGGTTTTTTTCAGGGTTAAATTCCGGAATTAATTTCTTTAAATTATGATCAGGGGAACGCGAATTGACATTTGCTGAACTTGCCGCGGCCTGGGGCAGACCTTTCTCAATTCTGAGTTTTTCAAGCTCAAAATCTAACTGCATCTGTTTTTCCTTTAATTCCTTCTCTTGAAGAAATCTCTCTCTGCGAACGGCTTCCTCAACTTCTTGTGTCTGTTTACGTAACGCGTCCTCGCGTGCTATTGCCTCTAAACGGGCCTGTGCATTTTCCCGCCTTTCTAAGTCTTCCTGCGCGGCTAACAATATGGTCTCATAAACCGTTTGTACGTATGCCTCGTCATAATCGTCCGATTCCATAATTAAATGTTTTAGCTGGCTTCGAGTTTCGTTCCCTGTACGCACAATTTCTAACTCATCAACTAATTGTACCAGATTTTCTTTTTTTCCCTTCCCGAGGAACGCCATTCTAAATCGTTTTTTTTCCTACCCGAGAAAAAAAAAAATTCTTTAGATAAAATATAAATATATTACATATATATATACACTAAAAAATATATATCACAGACAATATAATTGCTGAGTCACTCCCAAATACAACAGTACTTTCAAAAATTCTGAATTTAAACCAAAAAAATCAACAACCCGTAATTTTCCAAAATTACAAAAATTAAAAAATCTCCTAGATTAATTAAAGTTTTGACTTACCCCTTCTGATGAGTAGTAAATCCAATTGGCACAAACTTCAGCTTTTTCACCACACAATTTTAGCCTTCCGGCTCACCACACATTTGGCAATTTATTGCCCACCACTATTATCACACGTAACACTGACTTGTACGTAACACTGACCCGAATCCAACCCTCTTTTTCTTCTTATTTTCACTGGTAACCCTTCCGTCTTTTTCCTTTCCGATAACGAGAGATCGAAAATATCTTTCTTCCGCAAAGATGCGTCGAAACCAAAACTTTTATTTCCTCTTTACTTCTTGTTAGGGGAACAACATCTCAGGTTCCGTTACTTGTCAAACGGGGAGTCAGGGCCAACGACCTCAGAACTTGTCCACTAGAAATCTCGGAACTTCCTTTTCTTCTTCTTCTTAAAGGGATGTCCCAACAACAAGATTCTTTCTTTCCTTCTGATCCACGAATGCCCAGGATAATTCTTTTTTCTCGAAACAAATGCTTCATCCACCACTTTTTTTCAAAAAAAAACAGAGCTTGTTTTTTTCTTCGTGGGTCTTCTTAACTAATGATTAGCTAATTTCTTCGCTGGCGCGATTATACTTCTCTCATAAGACGAATGCTTGCTTCGCTTCCGCTGACGCAGTTCCAAGTGTGTGTGTGTATTTAAAAACTTCAAAACAAACTCACTCGAATCCCAACTTCTGACAACCAAATCTGTACCGTAAAATTTCTTAAACGAACAGTAATCTTAATTACTAATGGAGAACTAAGAGTTCTTTTCTAATCACGTTTATTTTACAATACATTCAAACACACACAAACCACACACAAATTATTTACATGAAAGTGAGTGTCTTAGAGGTTCTAGGAGCATGGCGCCCCAACACACTTTTCGGTGCTAAACCAAAAGCGACCGAACTCTGTCGTTTCAAAAGCACAACTCACACGGGCTGCTTCGAATCATGTTCTCTGAGTTTTTTAATTGGATGACCACGTGGTATATCTGGGGTCTTATTAACAAGGTTTAGTGCTAAACTGTCACCAATCCACTTTGGCCTGAAAAATAAGTATCTCGTTAAAATTGTTTATAACGTCATCCAGCTGGATTTTGTAAGATTTTCGAGTGCCCATATGTGGAACTCGGCAGATGCAATTTAGAATGTTTATTAGCACTTAGAAACCATCTGTTTTTTTGAGAACGTTACAGTGAGCTTGTTCTTTAAAAGTAGCAGCGAACTTCGGTTGTGTCCACGAAACTTATAAAATTGAGGCTATAAAAATATAATATTGTGGCTTAGCCATAAAAAGTATACAGATGATCTCTGCAATAGTATATTTGATTTTTAATAAATCCCGGTTACAAAGAGAGAGAAATTTGATTTCCAGTATAGTAAACCAACAAAAGTTTGGTACATGGTCTGCCCGTTTTCTGATAGCTTTAATGAATTTTTATTTAATGAAGTTATTTTTAATGAAAGTTTTTATTAATGAAGTTTTGCTCTATTCTAAACAATATTTCTACAGATCTAATAAAGCATTTTAGTTATAAAATTATCTATACCTTTGGAATGCATCAATTATACTTTTGTTTTTACTCAGGACTGGATTTATCTTGCTGATCACATTCAATTTCATAAGAAAAAGTTTATTTTCTTTCATCTATCTTGACAACCCATTCTCTCGTTATTTTTTCAGTATTATCAGTAAAAGTAATAGTAAAGTAAGTAGAAAAACTGTATATTTTTATATGAAAACCGATTTAGATTTTAAAATTTGTTTTCGTTTCAAATTAAGCAGTTTTACATTTAAATTCTTTTAAAATTCTGCTTCTTTAAAGTAAACTGAACAGAGTCTTGAATGAAATATGGAAAAATTATCTGATCTTTTGCAGACGTGCAGCATTGATTTTCATACGATAGTATGTGTTAAAAACTAGGAAATGAAATTCCTTTGGAATGTGTGGAAGAATTAGTGCATTCTGCAATGCATTACCAATTATTTTAATTACAAAATTGAGAATTAAATTAAGACATTATTCTCCTTCAAAATTATTATATGAACATGAAAAAAAATATATTACTTATTATCGCGAAAAAAAAAAGAGAGTAATGCGAAAAAAAAAAAAAAAAAAAAAAAAAAAAAAAAAAAAAAAAACACAGGGACAATTTGAAAGTCAAGGACAGGGTGACGTACTGCAGCGTACTGCCCATCTCCTCGATCGGTCTTTTCCGTGTATTCTATTTACCGTGACAAAATCCATCCCATATGAGATGAGACTGGACTTCCCCTGCCCTCAATCTCCCTTACTGCGTTGACAGCCGAAGAAAGACATGGGCGTGTTTAGAAAGGGGGAATGAAAATGCAAGCAAAGAACAGAAATCCGGAAAAAATTTTACTGAAGAAGAGCCTTAAGAGTCGAGGTAGCTGACTAGCAGTGAGTCGACAGTTCGACTCACTTATAATGAGTCGAGTTTCAGAGTCGACTGTTCGACTCTTTTGCAATCTCTACTCAAACTACTTCACTGTTCAAGCACTGTTCAAGCTTTAATAGTACCGGGGGTTTCTTTCGTCTTGTAACATAACGGAAGGGCATTTCGACACATTCTGCAGAGTCGAGTCTGAATCTATCCACTTTCTTTATGAGTCGACACCATGTGTCTACTCTCCACTTACCTGAGGAAGTAGGGTTATTTGGTTGGAAAGTAGTTCTAAATTATATTTATCATGAAGCAATATTTTTTGCAACTAATAAAAACTAGCAAACATATACTTTTTGATTAGCAACAACTTTTCTCACATTTAACATAAATAAATTCAATATTGATCATGTTCTTTTAAAATAGTGATTCGCAAATAAAGCTCCGTAGGAAGGACTCCTGTGACATTCCTAAATGCAGGGCACCCAAATGGTCCGCTATTTGAATACCGGTATTTTCTTAGAAAGATTTTATCTTTATATTTTGCTTGCAAATTTCGCAGAAACCACCTTCGGGGGTAAATTTTAGCGGAAATGTTGTGGAAACCTACAAAGAAATTTTCTGTTAAAAATTATTGGTATTCAGTTGTCGGACCATTTTGGAGCCATGTAAATAGAACTAAAATGTGTTCAAAAAGAAAAAAAAAAAAAAAAAAAAAAAAAAAAGAAAGAAAAAATCGTCATTGCGGAATTTTTTGACATGTTTGCAAGATGAATTTCTTTTCCACATTCGATAAAATTCAGACGCAGAAACTATCTGAAAAAAAAAAAATTAAACATCTTAAAATTGAACACTCCGTTTCAGACACACAAGCGTCTGCATTTCAGATATTTTTGTTTAGAGTGTAAATTCATGTGGCCGTATCTCTAACCTTGTCTGTAAATCTGCACTCAATCCTTGTCTCTGGATTCTGAGCTACCTTTGTTTTTCCCAATACCTATAGCTAGAATTCACAAAGGAATTTTTTGAAATCTTTAAACATGTAAAACATATTTACCAAAATTTTATGCTTTAGGAAGGCTGTATTTAGTGTATATTAGACAATTTTGGGGTATGGCCTCAGTTGTGAAACTGTTTTTAAGGTCGAAAATACAACAACAGAAAAAAGAACTAGTCTGTGTGGCAGTTATTATCAATGTTACTATTTTTTAATGATTGCCAAAAAAATATTGGAAATAATTTTATCGACTTTATAAACTTTATTGTTAAATATTATAGTAAATACCTTAAAAGACATTTTTTAAAAAAACTTCATTTAATTTCACTCCAAATTTTACTAGCGTAAGGGTTTAGGTATCTGCTGAATATTCCATATTTTGAATACAATTATTTCCGAATAGAAATCGTTTTATTTAATGCTATAAATTTACGATTACGATAATTACTTTCTGGAAATAGCGATACTTGACATAGGAATTTCTGTGATAAAAATTTATATCTAGTCACATTCATTAAAGGAGTGCAATTGGTTAAAAACAATAATGGGCTTTATGAAACGAAGAACTGATATTTTTAAGAACGAAAAATATTATTAATGTGCGAGTGTGGTTTGGTTCTTTTTCTATATTATTTTTTTATAATAGTTTTTATTTATTTTTCTTCCATTTTCACATCAACTTGCAGCTAATTTCAAAAGATTGGTAATTCATAATCCCTTTTGGCATGCAGTTTTAACAAAATTTACGTTTTAAAACTTTAAAGTGCATTTTATTTTTCATCTTCGTCGTTTACTCTTTAAAATATTTTTTTTCACAGTTTCAGAAAATATGTCTCCTTTCATGATTTCTCATTAAGCGTCTAAAAATATGCTTGCTAAGGCATATACACATTTTTTTATTACTTTAAAATTTAAAGTATAAAACACAAAATATGAATGATGTGATGTAGTTAAAATTATTCGCACATTTCCATATTTATCGATTCTGACATTTTTTTTTTATTTCAGCTGTAGAGAGGAAATATTCGAGGCTCTCTATACTTTAAATATTTAAAAACTAGATCACTGAATTAGGAGATTAAAGAAAATTAAACAAAAAATAATTGAGGTTTTTCCCTGGATCAAGACGATTTTTACGTATGATCAAAATTGTGGAACCTTACGAGATAACTTTCACTTTATGGAGATAAAATAAGCTTAACCTCTTTCATAGATGTTTCAGAATATTCAATCTTTTATACCAGAAAATATTAAGCATTAAAGATAACTGAAATAAGAACCAATTATCTTTCGTTTGATTTTTGATAGAAAAATGCATATTTTTGTTAAGAAGTCGTCTCTTTCTTGAGACGGCTTTTAATAATTTGCTAACTGTAGGTTTAGGACTGAAAACGCGGTTAGAGCCAAAGGATTTCTTGAACATTTTTCTTCTCTTCTCTAATAGAAACATTGGGTTCTAAATCACAAACGACGGAATGCTACTATTGGCGAAAAATGACATATCTTTAAATAATAAAAAACATTTTCACTCATTAAATATTCACATTTTAATACAATTGTATTAAAGTTTTGTAATTTACTAACAAAAATAACGCATATAAGCGACACAAAATTCATGTAAATAAAATAACAAGTTAAGTATGCTTAATGGGCCCACAGTCGCCAGTAATACTCGTCCTCGCTTGCCATACATATTGTAGTCGTTTTATACACATTAAGCATTTTTTACTTAATTTTCTCGTTAAAACAAATTGTGTGTTACTTACGTGTGTTATTTTAAATAATAAATGTGCATCTGCCTTATAATACCACACTTATACATGCGATTAACGACGTATTTAATCCAGTGATTAATTTTCGCAAAACTTACATTTCAGATCATCTAATAAAAGTATATTGCATGTAGGACAGAATTTCATACTGATTCTAGAAAGCTTTTTTTTCGTAGCTGTCACAGTTTTCGAAATAGGATTTATAACTTCAAAGTTTTTGCCACTAGGGGGCACTGAAGTCGTTCTCATATAATAGAGATAGTCATTTTTCTATAAGAAGGTACTTGTTCCACAAGTGAAGAGCAAAATATTAGTGAAGTGGCAAAGTGTTTATTACCGATAATAATCAATTAATTTTGCTATTTTTTATAAACAAAGTTTATTTTATTTTTCATCTTACTGTAATGCAGTATTAACACTAGAACTACCGTAAATTTTACTCAAATTTTTAAAAACTATTTCACACCAGAAATTTTATTTAAAACTACTGAACGTATTCATTTAACGTACTTCTGTGGATTTTTATTTTAAAAAGACATTTCTGGTTCGAATAGGAATATATTCATTTAGTAACTGTCAAAATGACAACTCATGGTAGTTCTAGTGTCAAGAGAGTCACCGTTTTGTAGCTTTATCTGCTCAAAAGTTATTTGATTGTATCCTGACTTTATTTTACACCCTTTATAATAATTGATTAAGGTCGTTTTTAGAAGTACCCACAGGTTGACGTATTTCCTGAAAATTGTAATTGTGCCAGATATAGCAAAATTGCTGAAAGTGATCGGAAGATTTCACTCGGATGAAAACCCGCTTCATTTTAGCTCATGCTCAATCCATTTTTCTACTACCGGCTTGCTGATTGGTCGAGAGTGGAACTTTTTAAGTTTCCGAGTTCAGATTTACCGTTAAAAGCGTTGAATAAAGCAAAATCGCATTACTATTACGCAGGGGTGATTGTATTCCGGTATTTTGTACCACTACATTTATATAGCAATCTTTTTCTCCTTTAATCGATAAATTCTGCGACGACATAAAAAATATTGCTATATAAATTTAGTGGCGTACAAAATACCGGAACACAATCACCCCTGTATTACGTTCTTTTAGTGTGGCAACATTGTGTATACGTATTTCGTTGTTCGCCTAAATTGGAATATTTCACGTGCAGGTATGATAGAGGTATTGTAAAGGTTGTATTTCTTGTAAGTTATTTTAAATAACTAGTGATTTCAAACATTTGTATTAAAAATATGGCCTATATATAAATTTAATTCGTCTTTGTTTCAAACCATAATGATATATTGAACGTTAATGTTAAGTTCAAATTGCTTCTTAGGTATAATAAAGGTATGGTAATGGTAGTATTTTTGTATTTTTTCTTGTAAATTATGCTAAATAACTACTGTTTTAAGACATTTTTATTACAAAATACGGCTTAGACTATAATTTCAATTAGATTTTCTTTCAAACATAACGATATACTGAACATTAATGTTAAGTTAAAGTTCTTAATTCTTATTTTTGTGTGGTTTTGATCTCCATCTTGACTTAACGGGCGCTTTCATATATGTCTCTTGCTGAGTTGACACTTGGAGATTCAAGAATCGAAAACGCGTCAATTTGATGAGTTTTGAAAATCGCGCCAACCAGTAGGAGCTGGTAAAATTTCACAATTCATTTTTATGCTTTATTATAAGATAATTTAATTTTATCCTGAATTTTTCGGGACTGTACAGATTCTTTTTTTCAAACTGTAACGAGAACTTCTATCCGAAGTAGTCGTAAAAGACTAAAGTAGTCGTCAATGAAAAGTGATTTTAGGTTAAAAACAGTTTTTATCAATACTAATAACAGACAGATGTTTGTGCGTGTGTCCGCGTTATCTAAGAAAATCTACCACACGTAAGTTGGACGTGGTCTTAGATTTTGGAAAAGGATAGTCTAAGAGCACGTCCGAATGGAACTTACGATAAGATTTTTCATATTTTGTTAATTAGCCGATGTATTAATTAAAAACCATAAAGAACATAAGATAAGGACGCGTAAAATCGTAGCCTTCAAAACCACGTTTCAAAGATCTCAAGGTCTGGTTACAATATTTTAGCCCACTGTGGTAAAATTTGTTCTATGTAATTTTTGAATTTTTAATGATTTGTTATGCAGCTTTTAGCGGTTTTTCTCATTTTGCGGCGGTTCTTCCACATTAGTAAAAGGAATCCGGTTTTATTCTTTTAGCCCGAAATTATTAATTGTTGTCTTCTTTTCAATAAAGTTCATTCGAAATATGGGCAGCGATTTTAAGAATTTTTTCGTGTTTTGTGCGATTTTTTCACGGGTCCGGCAGGTTAGCTAGTTAAAAATAATTGAGGCTTTCCCCTAGATCAAGCAGATTTTTACACTCTATTGTGGAATTTTACGAGACAACTTTTACTTTGTGACGATAAAATAAGCGAAATCCTCAAAATCTTCCAATTTTGGGCACTAGTTTGCTTTAGTAACTCGTTCGCGTTCTTATTTTTTAACCCCTTGAAGGGCGGTCTTTCATTTTTGAACCAATTACTTTTAATCTCTAAATGACATTTAGGTTCCAGAATTTCGGAATGAAAATTTTCATTTTATTAAAAACGTGGAGAAAAGTTTTTCAAACAAATTTGTTTGCAATTCGGGTGTCATTCAATCATTTCAGGATATTTCGTATCGAAGGTCTTTTCCCTGAAAGGGTTAAATCTAACAAAATCTTACTTGCAAGCTATCTACATGCAATCTACATTGTTACGTGAAGGCATCCGATATTGTTCTCTTTTATACATGTTCAGATTATTCAATCTTTTACACCACAAAATTAGGAAAGTAAAATGTAACTGAAATAACAACCAATTTTATGGCAGCATCTTTAAACTGTAATATCAGTGATCATGTTAAAAAGAAGTCTCTTTCTTGGAGCTTCTTTTATTTATTTTGTCAGCTTATCAAACCTTGTACGAACGAGAACTGTCTTTGGATGTTGCTTGTCTATGCACCACCTGCACGCTGCTACAAACATGACGGCTGCCGTACACGGATTTTTTTCAGCATTTGTTGGGGCTCTTGAATTTAAATATCAATAATTTCTATAAGTTTTCTCAGCCTTCTTTGTCCGAGATTAAATAAGGCAAAGAAAACAATTAGAAAATACTGGTGTCCAAATTCAGGAAATCATACAAACGCTTACAAAAAATCCGCCTACGACAGCCGCTAGTTTTTGTCAGCACTCAGGGCGGTGCCTATCACTATATGTTTGCTGTTAAAATCCGATGCTAAGTTTACACTCACATTTCGTTAAAACGTGTTTTATTTTTATTAAAAATTGCAGTGAATTAAAAAAATAAATCAGCACTGTTTTCATAAATAAAATGAAAGGTTTTCCTAAATCAATGTTGCCACAAAAATAAATCACCACATTATATCGTTCTCAACAAAGGTTATATATAAAAATATGTACAAAAAAGATGAAGTGCGACATCTTGGCACGGTCTTATTTTATATTTATGATTAAAAAAGCGAAATTTAAATTCAAATGTTGAGAAAGAAAAGATACCGTCGATAGATCGAAGCAGTAGTATTTCACGTGTAGAATTAAATTTATGCTTTGTTATATTAGGTTAAATTGAATTTTATATGTATTCAATTTATTTTTATTTGTCCTATTTTTTCTCCGAAGGGATGGCGCCATCCTCTAATGCAGTGAAAATACGATTGTTAATTCATTTGCTATCTTCGATCATTTTTTACTGTAACTTTGATAAGTGAGATGATATTTTGGTTTGACCAGTGTTGTTCCCAGATATTTTTAATCCTGTTTTTTTTTTCTTTTAAGTTTAAACGTACATCTAAAAAATATAAAATATTGATAAAAAATATTATATTACATTGTGAAGTCCTAGCATAGATCCACTGGTATTTCTATATTACTGCTATTGTGTTAAGCTATAGTAATTTATCAGTTTTAGAAGACAGATTGTCAGCCTTCTATAAAATCCCACGCACCCAAGGAAAGGCAAAGAAATGCCCCGAGGTCTTAAAAAAATGAAAGAAAGAAGGAAGAGATAAGGATGTTTCCGTTCTCGTCCTTTTGTAAAATTTATAACAGGACCATGCGTAAAGGAAATAACATACAAGCATAACAAAGCGTTATAATTGAGGGGCCCTCTTCAATAACAAGGCAAGTGAAATGGAATTTTTAGAGTTTCGTTCATCTCACGAAACCCTATTACTCCCACTCCGTTGCCTGTCCGTCACAGAGCCATTCTCAGAAACTATATAACTTACAGGCAGGAAAATTTGTGTAGTTATAGCTAAATAGCTACTATGAAGCTCAAAATATTAAAATTTGAAAAAATTGTATTATTTCAATAAATAGAGATAACAAAACCAAAATTAAAACAGTCTTTTCCTATTAAATTTAAACATTTTTCATTATAGCAGTTGCCAACAATTAAAAATCCACGATACAATTCTTTCTACAATAATTAATTTTGTATTGTAAGATTTCAACGTGAAAAATGAAATAAAAAGTTTCACCAATTGAAAAAAAAAAAATTCATATGACGTCATAATGGTAATAAAACGGAAATTTTCAAAGATTTCTCAATAATACAAGGAATATGAGTATGCGTATGTACAGAAAGCAGATTAATATCACGTCATTAGAGAATTAAAAAGAAAATTAACCTGACGTCATATCGGAAGTTTAACGAATTTCTCAAATGTTTGAGAATAATACAAAGTGAGTATCAATAGGAGTAATAGAGAATAGTAAATATATGAGTTTGAGGAACGTATTGAATCATGATAAAAACCCGATTAGGGAAATATTCGCATATTTTAACTTTTTGAAGGTGTACAACATGTTTAATTTTGATTTTTTTTTTTTAATATCGCATTTAGTCCACATGACAGATATTATTATGACAGAGTATAGTAGCCGGCTTTGCCCGCTATCGGGCTGGTTTAGATATTCGAAAAAAACGAAATAATAGACCGGTAAAGTTTTACTTTATAAAAAACAAGACTTTTTTTTTTTTTTTTTTTTTTTTTTTGCTAAATGAAATTTATTTGGATTTATTAAAGAAAGGATAAAGTATTTTGAAAGGAATATTAAACGAAACCCTTTCTGCGATCTTTGATCACACTTACCCACTTGTTTAATTTTACTTTCACCATTTTAATTCAGGATATAACTTCTTTTCATATATCCCTAGTAAGATGAGATTTCTACCATCTTTTCTTTGCTTATGATCATAAAATTTATATTTCCTTATATGCTGAATAATAGATAAAATACTTATTAAAAATATGCTTAAAATGTGCTTAAATGAGACACACATAATTTCAAAATATTGAACCATATCTCAGGTATGTTGTAAGATAAAAATAAATCCATATCGGCTCGGCCAACAGACTAAGGTAGATTTCAAAGACGCATAACGTGGGGCGCCTGTTTGTTGGGAATTGCGGAAGAAATGACCTTTTTGCCATGATGCCGCAGTTGGGACCGCCCACTTCGAAATCTAACTTGTTTACAGGCGGAGCCCGAAGGAATTTTTTTGTTTTTAATTTGTTTTTTCTATTGGGGTTGGTCCTATAAAAAACTTGGAAATATAAAAGTTTTAGATAATATTAAGAGGATTTATAATAAATTTAAGCGGATTTGATATCGTGTGCATTGAGGAAGTTATGATTTTTTTCTTCTAAAATCCCCCTCTCCCCCTCCCCCCTTGGGTCCATTTTTAATGGTAGCAAAAATATGTCATACATTAATTTTCGGCCCTTTTTTTAGAAGTAATAATAACTTTAAACGGATCCGATACGTATCATAATTAAGAAGTTATGTTTTTTTTTCAGTTTTCACAACCCCCCCCCCCCCGCAATCATGTTCGATTTTGCCCGTTAACGAACTTGACCGAGATTTTATGCCCCTTGATTTTATGTATCAGTTTGGAAGAGATTTGTGCAGATTTATTGAAGTTATCGAGTCCATAATAAAAGTGACATACATAGATAGATTGATAGATAGATAAAGTTTTGAACTGGGGGTGGTTTTGGGTTCTGGGAGTCCTGATCCGCATAGATCTGCAAAAAATTTTCAAAAATTCCAACTTAGACGAGAATGTAATAGGTAGTATTTCCTACGAAATTTACTTAAATTAAATTATCAAAGACTCCAGCGCCTGAACGCACGGACCTTTCATACACCCCTACAGATTAATAGACTAATCCTTGTTCAAAATTCGTTACGTAACATCTCAGTGAAAACTACAATTCTATTATCTGTTAACGTTTTCCTCTTGAAAATGGACCGAAAGTTCTCAGGATTAAATATGTTGTAATATCTTATACATATGTATTATATAGACACTGGTGCATTTAGGTAGATTTCGTAAGAAATACTACCTATTACATTCTCACCTAAGTTGGAATTTTTGAAAAATTTTTGCAGATCTACGCCGATCATGACTCCCAGAACCCAAAACCACCCCCAGTTCAAAACTTTATCTATCTATCTATCTATCTATCTATCTATCTATGTCACTTTTCTATGGACACGATAACTGGAAAAATTCTGCATAAATATCTTCCAAACTGATACATAAAATCAAGAGGCATAAAATCTCGGTCAAGTTCGTTAATGGGCAAAATTGAACCAAGGAGGGGGGGAATGGGGGACTGTTTGTGAAAAAAAAACATAATTTCTTAATTATGACACGTATCGAATCCGTTTAAAGTTATTATTACTTCTAGGAAAAGGGGCGAAAATTTATGTAGGACAGATTTTTGATATCATTAAAAATGGCCCCAAGGGGGCAAAAAAGGGGGATTTTAGAAGAAAAAAAATCATAACTTCGTCAATTCACAAGATATCAAATCCGCTTAAATTTATCATTAATCCTCTTAATATTATCTAAAACTTTTATATTGACAAGTTTTTTATAGGACCAATCCTTATAGCATAAAAAATAATAATAAATAAATAAAATAAAATCAAAAAAATCCCTGCCGGCTCCGCCTGCAAACAAGTTAGGTTTCCAAGTGGGCGATTCCCATTTGCCGTATCATGGCAAAAAGGTAATTTCTTCCGCAATTCCCAACAAACAGCCGCCTCACGGTCTGCATCTTCGAAATCTACCTGTGCCTGTACTCCGAGCCGTCAGGGATTTTTTTCCTATGTATTACAGGACCGAACAGCCTTATATTGAGGGTTAAGGATTTTTCATACAGTAAACGAGTTATCCTGCAACAACTAAGAAAACTCTGAAAATTTCTAGAATATGAATTTAATAAAAGAAAAGAAATATAATAACTGAACATAAATTTATGAGGAAAACTTTCACTGCCCTCTGGCACAGTAGTATCAGCTGGATTCGAATCCAGGACCTTCAGTGTAGAAAATGGAGACGTTACCTCTACGGCACCGATGCTTGCTATTGCTGAGGCTTTATGTATCTAACACACTATTGTGATTACATTTATATGTTTTAATAGAAATATTTTTAAAGTTTTTGTTTACAGTTTTTTATAGTAAAAAATCTGTTTCCAAAATAACCACTTGTCCACGGAAAATATTTCTGTAAAGAATAAAAAACAAGAGTTGTATAAAATAAACATGCCTTAACTTTTCATTCACGTTTTATATTTTAGATTACTTCGCAATTGATAAACTATGTGAATAAAAATTGAAAAGTTCTAGAAAGCAAAAATACAATTTTCTCCTTTTCAATTCAAAACTCAGCCAAATTCATGTTTTTTTTTAATAAAAAAAAGAAAAAAAAGAAAAGAAAAGAAAAGAAAAGAAAAAAGAAAAAGAAGGAGAAAAAATGCTCAAATATGACAAAAAAATCTTTCTGTTTATTTTAAACTTTATTTTATTTATTTATTTATTTTTAAATGTTAGATTTTGGAACCGGAACTTTTAAAAACAATAAATATTTTTAAAATTTTACCTGAAAATAAGCGCAAAAGCATTTATTTAAATGAAAATCTAATTTTCAATTTTTTAATTTATTAAAAAATAAAGTTCTTTTATTGTGAATTGCATTTTTTAGGTATTGAATACATATAAAGTATGCACAGGTGCCAAGTTCCCACTAATCTTCCGTAATATGTCGTTTAATCTGACCCAGTTTAACAGAGCTTCAAACCAGGAAAAATATTGGATAAATCTTTATTTATTTAATTTCAGGTTTCTACGTAGAATTTCTTTTAATTAATTTCTTTTAAAAAATTCTGGTGCGAAAAGTGTTAAACCTAGGTCAAATTGACCCACATATTACGGAATATTAATGAGAGCTTGGCACCTCTGAGTATGTATAAAAAGAGATTTTGAGAGGGTTATTTCAATATAAAACTTAAATTCAATAATTATTTATAATGACAAAATTACTAGAAAAAGTTTATGCTGGGGTTGCTTTTGAACTATCACGAATAGAAAATACGAAGAAATAATAATTCACGTAGGAAAAATTTTAATATCACGCAACAGATAAAATATATTCTGATTTTATTTGGGAAATAAAGTACACGCCGTACTCATGCACAACTGACCCGAAACCGAGAATCCTATTTGAATTCAACACGCAATCTTACCCGAACTCGATAAAATAAAATTCATCGACCCAACCCAATCTGAACCCGACAAAATATTTTTCGTCCAAGTTCAATCTGACTCGAACCCGATATATTTCAACCCGAATCCGAAATACTTCAACCCAAGCACAAAATCAAATGCAATTATGCAATTATGAAAAGTAAGATACAATTATATCTATAGTACTAACTTTATCTTTTATATAGAACTAGCATTAGTTCTTGAGATATAGCTCTCGTGAAAATTATGAAAAATGTAGCATAGCAGCGCCACTTGTTAGACTATTTAGACCAAAACGTAACCAGCATCAATTTATGTCAAGGTGTAATAGAATCAGAAGTTTGATGAAATTCTGTACATTAGTTCTTGAGAAATAGCTATCGTGAAAATCATGAAAATCGTAGCATAGCAGTGCCAGCTATAGGGCGATTTACACCAAAAACTAATTAGCACCAATATATATCAGGAACTAATTGAATCTATAGTTTTATTAAATTCCGTGAATTAGTTCTTCAGATAGAGCGCCCACAAAATTTTGTCACATACAGACAGACTAAAGCCATTAAATAATAAGCCCAGTCAGATAAATGGGAAACTTTTCGCAAGTTGAAAATAGCGCCATCTAGCGGATGGGATGCTTGCATTCGGCACCAAGAATATTTTAATAAAATTTTGCTTCTGAAATTAAAGCTTAAAATAAGGAGTTCATATTTTCTAAAAAAGTCGTTTGTAAATTCCGGTGTCAGTCAGTAATTTCACATTTTACGAACAGAATTTGTCTGTGCCGGAAAGGGTTAATTGCATAGTGATGTAAATTTCCATCACTTGTTATTTAACTTTTAATAAATAAATCAACTTCTTCGCCACCACTATATTTATATAGAAATATTAATCCAGTAAATTTCCCCATTTTTTTTTTCTTTATAGTTTTAGCTTTAATGTAAAAGATCCCAATAATTAGCAAGCTTTTAAAGGAAGTGCAAAAACAAAACATCGATACAAACGATAAAAATCGTATAAAATATCGATATAAATAAATCGTATCGTTTCTCTGCGACGCACTTCTGTTTCGCCTTCCTTCCGCAGCAGATGAAGTGGCGCTAGTGTTCCCGCTAACAAATTTAACACTATCCTGACTGGGCTTATTATTTAATGGCTTTGAGACAGACAGACATTTTATAAAACGAGTCAAATCGGACCTTTTTTTCTCGCAGGCCGCAAACATATATTTGCGACGATTGGCGGGCCGCAACACACTTGAATAATAATGTAAAAAAATACAGATTTCTATTGCAAGTGCCGTGAAGATTTTTGTTTTGAAATATTGGTATAAAACACTTTGCTGTCAATTTTTTCTACGACAAATATTTAACCCTAATAAACCTTATTAGCTATATTATAAGTATAAAACGTTACAACAATGCAGCAATTCCAAATTCTCAAAAAAAGGGGGGGGGGATTTTTTCTAATAAATCAGTATTTTTCTCAATGCAAAAACTATTTTTTTTAATGTTGAAATATATAGTGCAAATTAAATTTATTTGGAATAATGTTTGCTTAGTGTTCAGGAGTAAGAACTGTATACATTACTATAGCACAGGTAAAACTACATGTAAAAGAACTTTAACTAAGGAAACGTCATTTAAGATATTTTAAGGTAATTTTAAATTAGTAATTATTAGTAACAAGAAATTGTCTTCCCATGAAAATATATAAAAGAGCAGTGAAAATATTAAAAACATTTTATATATATCTCAATTAATTTTAAAAATGATTATGTGTCTCGGGGCGCACATAAAAGGTCGCCGGGCTACATGCGGCCCGCGGGCCGCAGGTTGAGTATGGCTGCTCTAAAACGTATCAATCTGCCGAAAACCGGAAGTGGAATTTTTTCACGAATCCAGTACTTTCTTCTTGTAAAGATAGAAGAAAGTAAAAATGGTCATTCTATATTCTTTAATATTAAAATATAGTAAAACCTCAGAATAGCGGAGACGTCGGAATCATTGCATCATGTCGAGCTGTCCCTAATATTTTTTTTCGGATCGGGCTGACTCTAATTTTTTTTCTACGGGTCGGGTTCACTCTAGATTGTTTCTTGCAACTCAAATTAAGGTTTCTGCAAGTCGAGTAGTTGGTACTTTCAAAAAAAGTTTCAGCAGAATTATGTTTCAAATGAAAATAAATACATATTCCATAGTTGCCAACCTCCCGATTTTTTTCATATCAATATTTTTATGTAAAAATATTTGATTTCTTTAATCGTACAATTTCTTCAATTTAATAAAGCGAAAATTTTGCAAGATTTTACTGGTATCTAAAAAATCGGGAGTTTGGCAACTATGATATTCGAATATGAAGGAGTATGTATCCGATTTACTGTTTGAGAAATAAAATGTATAAAACAAATGTAATCATTTATTATTCTTTCTCTACGGTACAGTTAAGTACCCATTTTTTCTTCTCTCGGGATATCAAAAATATTATCTAAATTCCGTTTTTGATGCACACAAAAACACACGAATCGTATTTGTGATAGTTTATGCACAGACACACAGTCACATGTTACGTGTGCGTAGATTGGAAGGTGTCCACTATTCAGAGGTTAAAGCGTACAAATATAAGTGTTAGGAATCGAAAACGTGTTCGCTAAATAAATGTATCTGCTATTCGGGAGTGTCCATTATGGAGGTTTTATAGTATATAGATTTTTAAATGAAAAAATATTTCAGACATTCTTTCGAAAAATCGGATCAACCCGAACTCGACACGCAAAATTCAAAACCCAACCGAAAATTGACCGGAACCCAAGATAATGAAAGTCTACCCGACCCGCAACAAAAAAGTAGAAGTCAACCCGATCGTATACCGACCTGAAACCGAAAAATATAGAACCACGAACCACGGGTCGTGTCGGTTTCAATTAAAATCGGGTCACCCGACCCGATGCAGTAATCGCGCTGTATGTATAAAATTGAGTTTCATACGCAAAACTTTTAAGTTTTGAATTCCAAATTTTAAACTACATTAATGATTTTTTCTATGGTGTAACTGGCGAATGCTTTAACGATCCCTTTTTCCAAAGAATGATATTAATGGCAGGCTTTTACAACATGTGGAAAAATATATAAGTGAACCACATAAAGATTATTTTCCACAAAGATTATTCTTTGAAAATAGTGATATCATAATTTTCGGCATTTAATTCGCGGAGAAATAAATATGTTAAACACCGGTAATTTTATTTTTATAAATAACTAGGGAATCGAACCCTCTCTTCCCGGGTTATAGAACATAGACGAAAATCATTATTTTTTTCTAATCATAAGAGATGTTTCGTATTTAATGTTGTTCTAGACTGATTCATTAACAACGGCAAAGGTAATTGTTCAAATAAAGCTTTGAAATTTATTAAGGCGATACTTTTGTCTAAGGCGATACTTTTGCCTTAGCCTCATGCTAGGTGTTAATGACCAAAGAAATCGTCCAAGATTTCGCTGCTTACTGCAAGGTTTTTTTTATTCTGAAAATTCCAACAGTTTAAGCGCGCAGTTCGAGAACATGTCTGTTAAATTTGCATTTTATTTATATTATATTATTATTTATATTTTCATGAAGTTTTAATTTCGTTCTGTAATATTATTCGGGAATAAATGCGGGACTATTTATATTGTTTTAAATGCAAACTTATTAATCTTTTGCAATCGGGCTGCACGTGATGGAGTAGATATAAAAATAATTCTTACTTAGAAATTATTTTAAAAACCATCGACGGTATAAAAATTGAAATTGTACGATGTTTAGAAATTAAAAAAGATGCAGTAAAAACGAAATTTATAAGTCGATTCGTTGCTACCATCAATATGACATCAGCAATAATCAGACATGTGTTTAGTTTATAATATAGATTAAACTTATTATCTGGTAACATTAACCGATATTCTTGACAATATCATTTATGTGTGACATCATCTCTTGACATGAACTCGTTTACGTAAGATTAGCATAAAAAATTAATAAATGCAAGAATTTTATTCTATATGTTTGAATCAAATATATGAAATTAAAATAAGTTTTGATTTCACCATTTCTATCGTATGAATGTTTATGATTTTCTAATACTTTTCATTGAATATAATGAAATATATTCTTTTTAGCCTGCATTTTTTTTAGTAATACTTAACTGAATTTTACTTAGTCTAACAGAGTTGCCAAGTCTCCGGCTTTTTGGACACCAGTATTTTAGTACAGAAAATATTGTTTTATGTAATCGGAACAATCGGCGATTTAAAAGAACAACATTTTCTCTAAGATAATACTGGTGTGCAAAAAGCCGGAGACTTAGCAAGTCTGATCTAATATGTATATTTTTAGATTTCCCATTAACTACATCAAGCTCCATATAATATATTAATGCTTTATCTATTTATGCATTTATTTCAACACTTCATTCTACACAACATTGTTTTGATTCAAATCATTTGTTATTCAGCAAATTTGAATGTTTTCTTGAACTGTTACTCTGAATAATGCAACATATAATTGTCCATGTGTAAAAACTGGTTTGGACAAATAGATGCCATCATGTTCAAGTGTTTGCCCTTGAGATTTATTTATTGCCATCACAAAAGATGCTTGATGAGGAATTGTCTTCTGTTAAAATTAAAAGGGTATTGAATTACCAAATCCATGGGGGGATTTCTTACACTTTTACACATACAATAGTTTTGTCTTTAAAGGGTATATAGCTTAAACATTTTAATTAAGCATTTTTATGTTTAATGAACATGTATCTTTTGTAATATGGCAGAATGGAATTTTGTGAAATACGAATTTTTTTATATATATACCGCTAATCAGGCCCCTACCTGCCCGGCATGAGTGCCTAGGTTGACGGGTTAGTACCTGAGAGCGGGTCGGAAATCGCCTGATCACAGCATGGCTGTGATCCACCTGACTATAGATTTTTTGACATCGCTGCAGTGGTTGCTCTCTTGTGGTTTGCTGCAGTTATCTTTGTTTGCCGGTTTAAGGTTTCTATTTAACTTTGTTGAATTGCCAGATTTAAAAGGTCTCGTAATTTAGAACCTTGATCAGGTGACGAGACCCTCACCTGACTAGGCACCCCCAGAGGTATAATTCACGGGTAACTTGGAGGGCTTTGCACCCACGACGGATTTTACATGCACCAGGAGCCTTTAGCGTACATAGATTTTCATATTTGTCGTCTCTGTTGACTTGTCACGCTCATGGTGGATTGTTGCTGCAGTGTTTATCACTTTTTTAAGGGGCTGATTTCACTTTTTGTTTTTATTTGTCTCTGACAGGGTTTTTTGCCATTTTTATGAGCTCACTCCTGTTGTGGGTTGTTTCTGTCTGTTATCATTCCTTGGGTTTTGTCTCTTTCTTGATAAATTGATTCCTCTAGCTTGTGCTAGAGCTGGTTGTCACATTTTGAAACTTGGTCTTCTTTCGAGAGTTTCACTGGTTAATATGTCACTATCGTGGGTTTTGTCACATTGTAACTTTTGTTACTGGTGGTTGTCACATTGTAACTTTTGTTACTGGTAGTTATCACATTGTAACATTTGTTACTGGTGGTTGTCACATTGTAACTTTTGTCACTGGTGGTTGTCACATTTCTGGATGTTGCATACTCATTTTTGTTGTTTTTGTCACTTTATCTCACCCATGCATTATAGCTGGGGTTTTTCATTTAATTTTTTTTCCTTCGTGAATACGCTTATTGCGATCAGTCCATTGAATCCTAATGGCTGTTATCACTGCTTTTGAAGTTTGTGCAACTTGTTGATTTGTTGTTTGAGAAACTTGCCGCACTAATTGAGTGGGACTTGTTCCGTGGCCGTTAGTGCGTCATATATGTATGAGGCTGTATTCACTTGATGAGACACTGTTTTTTTGTTCATTATTCACTTTCTTTTGCAGGTGTGCTTTGTGCATTCACTAATTAATTATTTTGTTCACTTTCTGTTGGCTATTTGACTTCATCAGTTGGTGAAATTCAGTCCTTCACAGATGACTTCCACTTCTCACTAGTGCTGAAGAAAAAAATCGATTTTTTTGGCTTAGCAAAGAGGTTCCAATACTACTTTTTATTTATATTTATTTTATTTTTTATTTTTATTTATTTTTATTTTTTTATTGTTTTTTATTGTTTTTAATTTTTTTAAGATATATTAAAATATATATTTACCAAAGGGATGGCTTTTGAGGGTGGGAAATGCTTTTGAGGAATCTTGCTGCTGGGGTGTATTTGTTCTGATATGAGATCGATGTTTTCTACTAACCATCTCATCACTGCTCTTCCTTTTGTTTGTACTTGTTTGTTGTTCGCTAATTGGTTGTGCCATATTTTTTCGTTGTTTGGTGTGATGTGGATCAGATGTAGTGATTGGGTTAGTGAGAAGTCTGCTAGATAGTGTTTGGAGGTACCCAACTCCCCGCATGAGCAGTTTGGTGCATCTTTGCGCTTAAACCTGTGTAAGTAGCCCGGGAATGCTCCGTGACACGTGTAAATTTTACTTAGTAGATTGCAGCTGATGATTCTGCGAGAATCTACTTTTGGGAAGTATTCATATGTTTTCCTGCCCGTTTCCCCACTCGAACTGCCATTGTTTGATAGTGAGTTCTTTTAGTTTTCTCTTTAAGTTTGATTACACGAACTTAATGTGTAACAAAAAACAAAAATCATGCGCCAAGCATATATTATGAAATACTTTTCAACACATTCAGAATGTTGTAATAAAACTTAACCGTTTAATAAGGTGAAAGATGATATGTAAGTAAACAAGGTCAAAGTCAAACCCGGCGGGAAGGCCACGTTTCGGCTTCAGCTCAACTAGCCCCGCCTATGTATAAGTAAACAATTTGGAAAAACACATAACACATTTGAAAACACAATTTGAGCAATTACCATCTATAGACGGAAAAATATCCGAAATATTTTGTGAAGTCTTGTATATAATCTGCAGAATTATACATAAAGATGTACTACATAATATGCTCAAATTTAGAACAATTAAAAAGGCATAACACAGTTCAGAATTTCCTCTTCAGCAATTTCCTTCAATAAACGGAAATGTTAGCCTAAATAAAACCCTTTGTGCAAATTTTAATTCATAAACTAAAACCTTTAACAATGTTATAACGCACAAATATGAAAAATTGGAACAAAAAATCACATACGGCCGTTTCGAGGATTCTTGGATCCCCTTCCTCAATGCGGAAAAAAGACAGATTAAAATGGGTTCAAAGAATCCCTCGGTTATAGCCCCGAGTACTGGCTATAGTCCTCGGTTATAGACAACACTCGGGGCTATAACCCAGGGGTTCTTTTAATCTCTCTCTCTCTCTCTCTTTCCGTACTAATGAAGGGGATCCATGAATCCTCGAATCGGCCGTATGTGATTTTTAATTGTCATTTTTCATATTTGTGCGTTATAACGTTGTTAAAGGTTTAGTTTATGAAACGGAAATGTATTTGAATTCATTTGTGCAGCCCTCTATATGAACTATAGAATTTATACAACAAGTAACATGCGAAACTTTACTTAAATTTAAAAACGAACACCACTATTAAAAGCTTCCAGCAGTTATTATTGCTAAGCCCACAATACATTTAATAGTTAGCATATTACAGCGCACGTGAGTGAGCTATGTCAATTTCAATATGGTTGAAATAGTGTAAAATAATTTAAAGCAATTGCAAACGATTTTCCCCAATAGACCATAATATAGCGGAAATCTTTTGAGTGCCCTTGCAAGCGAATTATAAATGCTGCATAATTTATTTCAGTACCAAACATACCATAGTAAACCTTAATAATGATCAACTTATATCAATATCCTGGCAATACGGGAATGTTTACACGGGTTAGAGTGCGAAAAGACAGGGAGACGGCCAGACAAACCGAATTCATAAGCACTTTTAAATTTGCTAAAATGCTGGAAAATGCTAAAAAGGAGAATATTCATGTGTTGTTTGTCTCACTCGTAAGTATGAAAATGAAGATGTAGAAAATATATGCTACATTACGATAGATAAATGTTGGGAAATCATAAAAATATTAATATAAATATAAAGTAATTAAAAATAAAGTAATTTAAAGTTTAGGCTTTTAACAAATTAAGTACAAAACGAATTTATGCGTAAAAGTAGTGATGGGCAAAATGAATGATTTCATCATTCGAATGAATCATCCAGGCATGCGCAAAAGCATAGTTGGCAACCTTCATATTTATTTTAATTAATTACCGCGAGAAATTTTGTAAAAAAAAAAAAGAAAGAAAGAAAGAAAGAAATGTATATTTGCTAACCTTCAAGTGTTTTTTTAAATCAATTACCCCCAGAATTTTCGTAAGAGAAAAAGTAATTTAATATTTTTATGTAGTTCTTAATGTAATTTTTATTAAAAATAAAAGCTTATTTTCTCTTAAAACATTTCTGGTGGAATGTGATTTTAAAAAATACGAAGGCTAGCAGCTATTCTTTTGCGCATGCCCGAATGAATCATTTGAATACCAAAAACATTTATTCCATCCGTCACTGCGTAAAAGTGTCAAGCACGCCCGCACCCGTACGCCTAGATTTAGCAAAATAAAAGTTTTCGCCTTAAAACGTCTGGAAGGTCTGCTATTAACCCTTTCCGGCACAGTGGTTCCACTCCGGGCACACCTAATTTTAATTCCAAACTTGCATTCGGCACCAAGAATATTTTAATACAATTTTGCTTCTACAATGAAAGCTTAAAATAAGGAGCTTCTATTTTCTAAAAAAGTCGTTTGTAAATTCCGGTGTCAGTCAGTAATTTCGCATTTTACGAATAGAATGTGTCTGTGCCGGAAAGGGGTTAAATAACGCCAAAAAAAAAAAACTTTTAAAATTTCTGGTATATAATATTAAATATGAATATATAAAAACACACTTCCAATAGAAAAAATCAGGAAGTGTAGTGTTAAAGTGTTAAAGTATTAACATTTTGTATTAAAAGCTTATATTTAAAGTAAACAAAATTGCTATTCTACTCAAATTCAATCCTTTTAAAATATTTACGAATGTAAACACTTTGTATGTGTATTAATTAAACCGAATGATGTATCTAATGCAAAGTTTTTAAAATTATTCAAAATAATGTTTTTGAATCTGTAACTTATAATTCAGGTCTTGAAAATTAACGCTTTGCATTGATATAAAATGTTTTGAAAAATTTATAAGCTTAAAAATTCCCATCCCATTTATATTTTGGAGTATCTTTCAACCAACATAAATTGTTCTCTTTGTAAACATAATTAAACACAATTATTTATTTAGTGTGAAATGTTTTCATAGCTATTAAAGAAGACACTGTAATATTTTAGATCTAGACGATAATCATTAACGTTTTGAATCCAAAAATATTTTTTTTAATCTCATAAGCTGAAAAAAATATTTACAAACTGTTCATATTTGCCAAGAAATAAAAGTATTTTCGATGTATATTTACACAAGAGAGAAAAGTTTATCTTCAGATATTTTTGGTAATGTGATTGTAAACAAAATACTCCGCTTCTTATAAATTTCACGCTTTAAAATATGGAATGTGTTTATTATAAAGAATTACGAAGTGAAATTTATAAAATAATATGTACGTAATTGCAAAGAACTACAGTTTTTAACGTAAAATAAATACATACATTGATTCAGAAAATTCATTTAATAAAATCATTCAAGTATGGATCTTGTTCATGCGCGTTACTTATTTGATTTCATTTATAAAATAAATTTTTTGGTTCAAAGTATGTTATTTCACATAAAAAATCCGGAATGTTGGCAGTATGATTTATCATTGTTCACAGTCCTCTATCTTTCTGTAAAATTGAGATTGCTTGATTGCTTTCACTTTTTTAAAATAGTAAATTGTGCCGTATTTTCCCCTTTTAACACTTTCCAACATAGTTGAAAAGTGTTTATGAATTCGGTTTGTTTGTCTATCTGTCTGCCGTCTGTCCGTGTTCTACTTCACGTAAATATACTCGGATTGCCAAGTATTTGGTATATGATATTGGGGTTTACTATGGAATGTTCGGTATTGAAAATGAAGTCCGTAGCTTTTATAGTTCATTTACAGAGAGACTCAAAAGAATTCTTTTACATTACGCAGTCTATGGGAAAAAATCTTTTGCGGGGTATTTTAATGAAGTCACACTATTTCAAACATAATTATATTGATATACACTGGAGCATCGATTATCCGAACCTCGATCAACCAAACTCAGTTAACCGTACGCGTTCCAGAAATCGAAATTGAAATTTTCACGCCATGCACTGGAAGAGTGCTTCAGTGACGAAGAACAAGTTGTAAATGGACCATTGACTAAGAAAGCTTTTCGGCATCCAGAGACAGCCTTGAAGTGTGACAAGAAGAGTGTGATTCTGTTCAACTGCTTTCATTAAAGTAAAATTCTTCTTTCAGAATTTCCGGTATAAATTCGAATTTTCAGAATAAACAAGAAAGTAAAATCGTGCGTCAAACATAGATTATGAAAAACTTTCCAACTCATTCAGAATACGGTAACAAAATTCACTATTTAATATGGTGAGAGTTGATATCTAAGTAAACAATTTGAAAACTCATAAAACATTTGAAAACTCAATTTCGACAATTACCATCGATAGTCGGAGAAGAATTCAAACTTTTTTGTGAATCACTGTACATGATTTATATATTTGTAAATATAGAACAAATTATGCTAAAATTTAGTTCAATTAGGAAATGCTTAACATAGTTGAAAATTATCTTTCAACAATTTCCATCAAAAAACTGAATTGTTTACGAATTCTTTTGTACAGCTCTGTATCTGAGCTACATAATTTATACGCACCAAGTAATGTGCAAAAAATTGGTTAATTTTTAAAATGCATACCACAGCTGAAAACGCACTTCGAACAATTATGGCTCATAGACAGTGCTGTAAAACCAAACACTTTTGTGTGTCCCTGTATATGAATGATAAATGCTATGTGCACTATATTCAACAGTACACATATTGGTGGGCACCCGAGCTATATTTATCAATTTCAATATGTTTGAAATAGTATAACATTATTATTAAAATACATTGTAAACGATTTCCTTCCATAAATTATAATGTAACAGAATATTTTTGACAACCCCTGTAAACAAACTATGCATGCTACACACTTCATTTTCAATACCGAACATGCAATATAATAAATATCCGTAAATATCAACAACATATATCAGTTACAAAACAATCCGACTATAGTTACAGAGGTACCAAGCTCCCACTAATATTCCGTAATATGTGGATTAATTATACCCAGTTTAACAACGTTTCGAACCAGAAAATTTATTTGATGAATTTTTATTTATTAAATTTCAGATTTCTACGTGGAATATATTTAATTTCATTTCTTTAAAAAATTTCTGGTGTGCAATGTATTAAACCTGGATGAAATTAATCCACATATTTTGAAAGATTCGTGAAAGCTTGGCACCTCTGTATTTACGAGAGTTAGAGCTCGAACAGATAGACAGACGGACAGATGGACATATAAACCGAATTTATAGACTCTGTTTAATTATCTTGGAAAGTGTTAAAAAGGAGGTGAAACTGGCTACCTTGACTCAATCTCTCAGGATTTTTTTTTTCTTAGAAATTTATAGACACTTTTTAATTATCTTGAAAAGTGTTAAAAAGGAGGTGAAACTGGCTACTTTGACTCAATCTTTCAGGTTCGATGCCTGGCCGGGAGACTTTTCCCTCTGCAGGGAAAAATTCGCTCAACTTTCCACCACTTTAAAATCTCAGTACTAATATTCCGCAATATGGGGATTAATTTTACCCAGTTTAACAACGTTTCGAACCAGAAAATTTAGTTGATGAATTTTTATTTATTAAAATTCAGATTTTTACGTGGAATATATTTAATTTAATTTCTTTAAAAAATTTCTGGTGTGAAATGTATTAAACCTGGATGAAATTAATCCACATATTTTGGAAGATTCGTGAAAGCTTGGCACCTCTGTATTTACGAGAGTTAGAGCTCGAACAGATAGACAGACGGACAGATGGACATATAAACTGAATTTATAGACTCTGTTTAATTATCTTGGAAAGTGTTAAAAAGGAGGTGAAACTGGCTACCTTGACTCAATCTCTCAGGATTTTTTTTTCTTAGAAATTTATAGACACTTTTTAATTATCTTGAAAAGTGTTAAAAAGGAGGTGAAACTGGCTACTTTGACTCAATCTCTCAGGATTTTTTATTTCTTAGAAATTTATAGACACTTTTTAATAATCTTGAAAAGTGTTAAAAAGGAGGTGAAACTGGCTACCTTGACTCAATCTCTCAGGATTTTTTATTTCTTAGAAATTTATAGACACTTTTTAATTATCTTGGAAAGTGTTAAAAAGGAGGTGAAACTGGCTACCTTGACTCAATCTCTCAGGATTTTTTATTTCTTAGAAATTTATAGACACTTTTTAATTATCTTGAAAAGTGTTAAAAAGGAGGTGAAACTGGCTACCTTGACTCAATCTCTCAGGATTTTTTTATTTCTTAGAAATTTATAGACACTTTTTAATTATCTTGAAAAGTGTTAAAAAGGAGGTGAAACTGGCTACCTTGACTCAATCTCTCAGGATTTTTTATTTCTTAGAAATTTATAGACACTTTTTAATTATCTTGAAAAGTGTTAAAAAGGAGGTGAAACTGGCTACTTTGACTCAATCTTTCAGGTTCGATGCCTGGCCGGGATACTTTTCCGTCTGCAGGGAAAAATTCGTTCAACTTTCCACCACTTATAAATCTCAGTATATTGTGGTCGACCTTCAATAGCGCCATACATACAAGTTTACTACATGTCTATGTGTGCACATTTGTAGCAAGACAGACATGCATGCAACATTTCGTTTGTACTCAGCTGTGTTTTCTGGCACTAAAAGCGCATTTTTCTGTTTCGGTTTCAGAAATCGCCAAGAAATTCATGGAATCCAAAGTGTCATAAATCGGTTTAATCACAGAAAAATTAAAATTTTACTGTTTGAAATGTTAAATCCTGCAGGGTGTTATTTTTATGAATATAACATATAGAATCAATGATTGTATAAAATTTAAATTTCGTCAATTAAAAAAAATAATAATAAAAATTTTGACGTAAATGGAATTTTATACGTTATAAGAACAACATTTTAAACATTTTTGCAATTGAATTATAACTAACGGTTTACGAATTATCAATTGGTCGCAAATAAGAAAGGACACCCTGTATATATATATGCATATATATTACGTACATGACGCTATCTATTTATTCTATATATCCCAGAGAAATATTTAGTTTTTTAATACGATAAATAAAATATCTCTGCATTCAGAACTATATCTTGGGAGGTTTAGAATGGTGCTAAATGTTTGTTTATTCGTTTCAAACATTTTTGCGATTCGATTAAACAATTTTCTTTTCCAGAACTTCTTGACACAAATCGAACGAAACATGATAAAAGTTTCGAAATAGATAACCAATCTGTAATATATATATTTTTTAATGTGACGTTTATGTTATTTCCACTACATAAAAATGAAAATTGTTATTTTTCTACTGTTTAAAAAAACATTTAAAAAAGTGAACTTTTTGTTAATATTAAACCATTCACGCTGTGTGTATTTATTTTTCATTTACATTTAAAATACCGGGTGCGCCATAAGTTCCTTAAAAGTTAAAAATTCATTAAAAGAAACAAGTGATTCTAAAAAATTGCGGTTTGCAGAAATTAGAGAATTTTTTCAATGAAAAAAAAGGTTAAAAAAATACCAATAGAGGGCGCTGCATGCATAGTATGAAGCAGATTTATGGAAATGAGGCTGTTAATAAAATCCCTCAATACACACAGATTATTCATTCGACACCAGCAGTTTGCTATCGTTACCAGATCAAGCGCTGTTTGTTAAACTCTTTTAGAAGAACGGGGAAGCAGAAACTGGCGAATATTCCGCACGGCAAAATCACTGAAAACAATAAAAGAGCCTGTTTCATGTGCTGGGATACTGCAGCTTGTCAGACGTTTCCCAGAAATGAGTCTTTTACTATAAACCTAATTTGCACACTCATACTATGTGCCATACTATGCCAGCCCCATCTATCTGTAATTTCCTTAACTACAACTTTATTTTTTATTAAAAAATCCGATCACCCTCTAATCCCATTCCAGCAAATAAGAATTTTTTAGCATCAATTTGGTTCTTTTTAGCGAATTTTTAAAGTCTTAATGAATTTATGGCACATCAGATATAAATATACTTTGCAGGTGAGTACAGTTTCTATGACAATTTTGGTACAGGATTTTTCAGCTTTATGTTTTAGCGGGTAAATAATACAAATTTTGCTATTAATCGCCGAACAATTTTTAATCTGAAGAAAAATTGTTAGACGAAGATTTTTTATCTGAATTAATGGTGCCATATTCGTTTGAAATTGTAAGGATTGTACTCACTTTGCAGCTTTCCCTTCTGATCTAATACAGAGGTGATCTAAGGGATGGAGAGAATGCGGCGAGACTTGATGTATCGCTAATAGTTTAGTCAATAGATAACATACGAAAACCATAAAGATAGTTGCCGAAACTCCCACTTTTTATATACCAATACTTCCGAATAAAAATATTAGATTTATTTAATGACAGAAAAATGAGTTAACCCTTTCCGGCACACACAAATTCTGTTCGTAAAATGAGACATTATACTGACTGACACCGGAATTTACAAACGACTTTTTTAGAAAATAAGAACTCCTTATTTTAAACTTTCATTGTTAAAACAAAATTTTTGTAAAATATTCTTGGTGCCGTTTGCAAGTTTGGAATTAAAATTACGTGTGACCGGAGTGGGCCATTGTATCGGAAAGGGTAACCCTCTAATTAACTCTAGGTAACCTCTAGGTAAACCCTAAAGGGGGTAGCATATATGCTACCCCCACTGTTTCCAATTAAGTAGATCTTTTAATTCAGATATTCCATACTCAGACATTCCATACCAGAAATTTAAAATAGCAACATTTACTTCATTTAAAGACAAACATTTCGTCATTTAACAAAGCTAAATTTATTATTGAAATTTTCTGGTGTGAATTTAAATATTCTGAATTACGGAATTTTTAGAACGTATTCTACCATAGGAATTAGAAGGTTAAAATAAGATGAAGGTTACTATTCGAAAAAGTGGTACAACCCTTTCACCGTTAATTCCGTGTTTTTCCATTTCTAGAAATCATGTTAAAATGGCTGTACACAAAATTATTTTCAACAAAATTCTCCTTTGAATCGTATATAGAATGAGGGGATGATATTCCACATTAAACTGCGGTTAAAAAATGTATATATCCTAGGATATACAAGCATACAAGAAAATACAGGGAAACTCTCAGACGGTGAAAGCGTTAAAAAGCAACAGTTTTGGAAGCTACGCATAAAACGTGGTGTGCAAAAAGAAAAAAGAAAAAAAGAAAAAAAAAGCTCCAAAGTGTGTGTTACAGTATATAACTGGATATGTTTTCCATTTTGCAAACAGCTGGGCGGCGAGATCGACAGATTGCTAGCTTTCTGTTCGCTGGACCTTAGTGCGATTTATCATTGCGGTTTATTTTAATGATGTTACACAATTTCAAACACATTGTACTTGATATATCTCACTAAGGTGCATTACAAGAAGCTTAATATGGAATAGGGTATGCATAGCACTTATAGTTACTTTACAGGGACAGTCAAAAGAATTCCGTTACATTACGCCGATGGAGAAAAATCGTTTGCGGATTAATTAAATAATGTTTCACTATTTTAAACGCATTGAAATTTATATATATCACTAAGGTGCATTACAAGAGGCTTACTACAGAATATTGTGTGTATAGCAGTCATCATTCATTTACAGGGAGACATAAAAGAATTCTCTACTGTCTGTTAACAATAATTCCTAGAAGTGCGTTTTAAGGTACTGAACGCGATTTTAAATTTAACTCACTTTTTGTCTATTACTTGGTGTGTATAAACTCTGTAGATCATATACAGGGCAGCACAAAAGTTCGCGAACACATTTCCGTTTATTGACAGAAACTCCAGAAGGAGAATTTTAAACTGTGCTATGCGTTTCTCAACTGAACGAAAATTTAGCATCCTATGTAGTATATATACAAATCTATAGATCATATACAGGGCTGAATAAAAGTATTCGGATATTTTTCCGAATATTGTATATGTTGTAAATTCCTGAAATTATGTTTTTAAATATGTTATGCGTTTTCCAAATTGTTTACTTAGATGTTATTTTTCAGCTCATTAAGCGGTATGATTTGTAAAATTATTTTGGAAGCGTTGGAAAGTGTTATATAATCTATGCTTGACGCATGATTTTTGTTCTTGTTTAAAAATTAAGATTGCTTGTTTGCCACCTTTTTTCCTGATGTAGTAATATTAGCCTTATTCTGCGATAGGCGAAAATAACACAAATTATACTTTTCAAAAAAGTGATGACAAAAACGCAAATTTTATTTAAAAAAACAGTAGCGCGAACGGGCACCACTGGTTCGTGATGGCGTGTTTTTCCTGCGAAACTTACCGAGTTATGATACTTAGATTTTTATGAATTTTTTGCATTTTATAGAAAATGTATACTGGAAGCGTACTAGAAACAGAAAAAAGTTTTTAGTGCCATAAAACGATGAAAATTTGTGAAATACACAGTATTATACTTAGATAGACGCGTAGAAATTGAATTTGTACTGGTAAACAGATTTTATATAATGTGTATTCATCTTAACAGAAAACAGTATCTATATTTCGCAAAGTTGTATCAATCATTCTGTCTAAAGGCATTTCAATTAAAAAGTCCGTTGGTAGCATACCTAGCGAATAGCGATTTACAAAAATAATGGTTATTGGTATTTAATACTTGTGCTACGGTGGAACGATGTAATATATTAACCAAAAGTAACACTATTTCCCATATCTACATGAATAATAATAATAAATCAGAAGGAATTCTAGAAGCTTAGATAACAGAAATTTATATTTTAAAGTATGACACCAGAATATGGAATAAAATAAAAGAATAATAGTTTAATGATATTGGTTATCTTAGAATGGAAAATATATTTCTGCTCAAGTTATACCTATCCCGTTTCCACAGGATGGCTTGCATTTACCCCTTAGCTATTTCGTTTTTTTTTTTTTTTTTTTTTTCTTCTGTTTGTTTTTATTACAATAAACTAAAAATCGGCACGATGCAGCACTTTTTCTGTGCTAATACTCACTTTATAATGGTCGAAAAATTGTTTACCAATTTATAAATTAAAGTTTATACTTAAAAATTAGTGGTATCTAATAGCTTTTAGTAACGAAGCAAGCAAACTCTTCTTTTCCGAGCGGCGTTTGGAAAAACTGTTAAGAGCCTACATCAGTCATGCAAAAAAAAAAAAAAAAAAAAAAAAAAAAAACGCGCAAGCTAATGTTAAGTCTATGGGAAGGTTCTTGGCAGATTTCTCACTCGCATTTTAATATTTTTAAATGATGATTTGCATAGGATAGCCGAGGTCGATCTCAACGTTTTTAGTTTTTCGATTTTGGTTCCTGTTTTTTTATTATAAGGGTACTTTCACTTTCAGAACCAGTTCCAAAATTGAAAATGTCCGCTTATAAAAAAATATAATCAAAATCAAAAAAGTAAAAACTAACAACGGTAGAGATTCATTTAAAAATATTAAAATGCGAGAGAGAAATCTACCAAGAACCTTCCCATAGACTTAACCCACAGGTGCCAAGTTCCCACCTAATTTTCCGTAATATGTGGTTTAACCTGACCCAGTTTAACAACGCCTCAAACCAGAAAAATTATTTATTTAATTTCAGGATTCTACATAGAATTTATTTAAATTCATTTCTTAAAAAAATTTCTGGTGCGAAACGTGTTAAGCCTGGGTCAAATTAATCCACATATTACGGAATATTAATGAGAGCTTGGCACCTCTGCTTAACCCTTCTTTGCATGAGTTTTTATTTTACAATTGTGTTTTTTTATACATACATTAAATATTAGACACCCGAAATTTTAAGATAGATTTTTAAATTTGTTCAGAAACATAGTTCACAGGAAATTTGCTGGATTAATATTTCTATATAAATATAGTGGTGGCGAAGAAGTTGATTTATTTAATAAAAGTTAAATAAAAAGTGATGGAAATTTACATCACTACGCAATTAAGGGTTAACCCATTAAAGACTGACAAGCTTTCGCAACATTATTTTCCTTACACCGTGTTTTAAGGTAATACCAATTTGTTTTTAGGATAAATATTTGCTTTATTAGAAGCAAGAAACACCATGATAAAGTCACTCTTAGGTTACTGTAATATAAAAGTGGTATGAATCGCAATATTTGTATTTTATAAAAAAAAATAATTCTGTTCTTAATGGGTTAAAGAAGAAACACTCAAACTAATGTTAAGTCTATGGGAAGGTTCTTGACAGATTTCTCTCTCGCATTTTAATATTTTTAAATGATTTCTTTTGCATAGGATAACTGAGGCTGATCCCTAACGTTGTTAGCTTTTACTTTTATTTTATTTTAGTTACAGTTTTTTTATAAGCGGACATTTTCAATTTCAGAACCGGTTCTGAAAGTTTGGAAAAGAAAGTCCGATTCTGATCCTCATATAAAGCAACTGGAACCAAAATCGAAAAAGTAAAAACTAACAACGTTAGGGATCGGCCTCAGCTATCCTATGGAAAAAAATCATTTAACCGTTTGAGTGCTGAAAATTCGGCCTATAGTCCGCGGAACAAACAATTGTGTTTCAACCCAGAAATTTTATTTTATAAAATGTTACTCACTAAATCGCTGTAAATACTTCAACTGTTGAATAAAAATTAAATGATTTCAATTATAGAATAAAATTTCTGGGTTGAAACAAAATTTGTTTGATCCGCAAATACATTGCGGCGCTATCGCGCTTCATAGCACTCAAACGGTTAAAAATATTAAAATGCGAGCGAGAAATCTTTCAAGAGCCTTCCCATAGACTTAACATTAGCGTTCGAGTTTCTTCGGATGACTAGTGTAGGCTCTTAACAGTAGCTTGAGCGTTTCTTCGCGTGACTAGCGTAGACGTTTAAAAGCCTACGCTAGTCACGCGAAGAAACGTTAAAGCTAATGTTAAGTCTATGGGAAGGTTATCGCGCGATTTCTTGCTCGCATTTTAATTTATTTAAAGGATTTTTTTTGCATAGGATAGCTGACGTCGATCTCTAACGTTGTTAGTTTTTACTTTTTCGATTTTGGTTCCAGTTTTTTTTATATAAGGGTACTTTCACTTTCAGAAGCGGTTTCAGCCGGTTCCAAAATTAAAAATGTCCGTTTATAAAAAAAACTGTAACCAAAATCAAAAAAGTAAAAACTAACAACGTTAGAGATTGACCTCAGCTATCTTATGCAAAAAAAAAATCATTTAAAAATATTAAAATGCGAGCGAGAAATCGTGCGATAACCTTCACCTAGACTTAACATTAGTTTCAACGTTTCTTCGCGTGACTAGCGTAGGCTCTTAAGAGGTTAACTGTAAAAACAAAATAAGCGACTACCTGTATTTCTAGGTCAAATAAAATGCATTCCTATCCTTTATTGAAATTTGTGACTGTGACATTTCTTGTCTAGTTCTACACAGAAACTAACATGCTCAACTCATAGTACATACTGGTGTATATTCAGAGTGAGTACACTTCTACTACGAAAATTCAAGTAGCGTTTTTCGTTTTATTTAATCTCAGAAGGATTTTTTTTATCTGAAGAAAGTGATTACGAAAATATTTGTAATCTGAAATAGATGCATTACTCCATTGAAATTGAAAGGAGTATACGCACCTTGTATACTTTTATATTATATAAGCTATTCATGAATTTTTAATTCGTTATTTCTATTAAGCCAGCATAATTGTGAATTCCAAATTAAAAAGTAACAAAAAGTAGTGTTATCAGTAATAAAATGACTAAACCATCGCTAATGATCAAATGTCTTGGGCAGAAATATTTTCCTACATTTTTTTCTCTATTTATTTATTTATTTGTAGCATTGGTAAATTTTGATATTCAGGAAAATAGTTTTAAGCGTTTTCATCTTGACAAATTTAGTTGAGAATTTACATAGTTACAACTGAAAAATCATTATATTAAAATGTATATATAGTTTTTTAGTTGTTTAACTCTTAACTATTGACGATTTTCTAGTCGAAAAAACATCCTGTTTGTAATATTCATTAAACAAGCAACACACATGCGGGAGATATGTGACCGACAAGGAATGAACAAGGATTTTACTGCCCGTGCAAGATGGCGTCACCACAGTACTCCCCCACATCGTTGACGCTGAACCAACAATGTTCACTCGTGTTGCGTGACAGTTGCCAGGATGATGCTGTCACGGCGTGCGCACATATGGCCTGAGATGTGATACGTGACAGGCTTTTGTACTATAATGCTGCGTTTACACTATATGGTCTTTCAGGTCTATTGGGTCTTTCTGCTCCAAGGGTAGAAAAAATTGCGTTTACACTATGGCATAAGAATTTGGCGTAAGGAGAAGAAACTTATTTTTGCGCATGCGTAAGTTTTGCAGCTTGGATGGAGGGGGAGGGGTAGTGTTTGTTTGTTTACATTCGCAATGAAATGAACATGCAAATATTTTGAGGGTTAATGCCTGTGCTAATTTCTTTTTTACTTAAAAAACGGAAGGCAGATAATATAAAAGTGATTTTTTTTTAACGTGCTTCTTTCGTTATTATTATTAAAGGTTTGGGAAATACACAGGGGATATAGATACAAGAGATATTGTTGTATTGGGCTGAGAAAGGCTCAGTGAGCAGCCAATTTCGTATTAAATATAGCCATATACAGTGTATACAGAAGCCCTATTCCGTATCTGTACTGGGTCTCACAATTTCTGTGCACATTTTATTTTCCATGGTAAAAATTAAAATATATGGAGATCATACAATTCAGTTTGTTGCAAAATAATACTGACAAAAATAATTAAATAAGGTTTAATTTATTATACAAAATAAGAAAATTCCTATCAAGATATAAATAAAAAATATGAACAAAAGGAAAAAATCATTCTAATCAGTATTAGCACTAACTTAGCATAGACATACATTTATAGAAACGTATATCTACATGTAAATAAAATGTCTATTACATTACATGTAAATTTATAGAAATAAAGCATTTTACATGCACATGTGCCCACAATGGGAGCAAGGCAATTAATGTTATCTGAATTTTCAAATTTTATAAACTAAAGTTTATTTTTCTCTGATTATTTTCAAAAAAAGAAATAATAATAATGTCAAATAATTAATCACTAAGACAAAAAGAAACAATTTTTTTTTTTTTGGCTGAAGGGCTCTGATCACCCTTTTCCTCAAAACAAAATTTAGTTCTGTTTTTCTTTCTAAATTTAAGTGTTCAAAAAGGATCTTAAATGGTGGGTTCAGCTCCCCCCCCCCCCCCATCCCCCGATAAAAAATTAATTGAACATAAAAACAGTTCTTCGTTTATAAAATGTCAATAGCAGCTTATTTTTGGTTTCTTAATTATTATATGTTTGAACTGCTTTTTAGTTTTATAAGTGAGAATGTAGATTTTCTATCATGCTAACAGAAAAATATACCGTTTCCCTAACAATATTGAAAAAAAGAAAATGAAACCAAATGACATGACATTTAGTGGAATTCCATTTCTCATGGCTTGAAAATAAAGTTTCTACTTTATAGATAATGCACGTTAATTTCAGAAGGGGAAGTGGCCTTTTCTGATGATAAAACATTATTTTTAAATGGAAACTTGCATTTTCATTCAGGAAAATTAAATCCTCAATGATTACATAAAAATGCCATTTTTTAGATGTTTTAGTCATGACATCAATCCAGCGCCTGATTTACAGCAGGGCATTCGGGGCACAGGTCCTGGGCTCCTTAAATGCTACTGAAGATTTTTCAATTATTGGTCAAAATCTGGTAAAGTTTTCACAATTAAAACACAAAATTAATTGGGAAAAACCTGTTTATTTTTTTCATTTAAAAATAACTACTTCACTTGCGCAACAACACTCGCTCGCTAATATTAATTCTATGGGAGAATTTATATATATATATATATCTCACTTGTATTTCACTATTTTTTTTTCATTGGATAGTTGAGGTCAATAAATGCAAAGGCCGTTTTTTACTTTTTCGGTTTTGTTTACAGGTTTTTTTATTAAGATATTTTCACTTTCGGAACCGATTTCGAAAAATCATTAGCAAGATGGAACACTAAAGATCGATTATGAAGCTGTTATAAAAACTTTTATTGCTAAAAAATTAAGAAGAAAAAAAAATTATTAAAGTCAGTAGTGGTTATCTTAATAATTAACGCTATTAGTGATATATATTTTTTTACCCCAAACCACTGTAAGCACTTGTGCAAGCCCCCCCTCCCCCCATAAGCATCTGTGCCCAGGGCTCCCAAGCTTGTAAATCGGTGCATCAGTGAGAAAGTTTTGTTTGAAAAGAGCAAGAACTGACTCTATTTATTAATACAAATCATACAAAATATCACCTTTGCAGTATTAAAACACCTAGCTATAAGATATAGGTGTGTAGTATACAAATGAAATAAATATAGCAACTTTTTAGTTGGAGTCATTTTGACGTCACACTAAAAGAGTCTTATTGAAAGAGATGCAGTGTGCAGTAATTTTTTTTCCTTTAAATTTATATGTTTATTTTTAGGTGTTTTAATTCTAAATATGTTTAAATGAAGATACTACATCATTTTAACACACTTGTAGTAAAGGTTTTAAATTTTATATATGAAAATGTGCATCATCTGCACTGAATGATGCCAATTTCATATGTAAAAATAGAGCAAGTTTGATATTTTATTGGCTAATAAAAATATTGCCCATACATAAGACTATTTTTATGCAACAGAAAAGAAAATATTGCATTAGAAAATTTAATTTTTTTGGAGTTGACAATTTTGTTTTGGTTCTAAAACATGTGTATATTAAGTTTCATGAAAGTCTGTCAAACATTGTAGATTTATATAAGCATTGGTGCAGCGAAGGGAGGGGGGGTATTTCAGTGTTAAAATCAACTTCCAGAGTACTTGAAAAACTGACAAAATGCATAGAAAACCCCTTGTGTTAAAAAAAAATAATGTGATGTGTAAAAAACAAAGTAAAGAAAAGCATAAGCAGCATAAAATGTTTACCATTCAACTGTTTCAAAACTTTATAATAGAATTCTACACAAAATTAATGAAAGAAAAAGTTAAGAGCAATAGCAGCAAAGTAGTACATATTTCATTGCTATTGCCTTTTTTTTTTCCCCTCTGAAAATGCTGTGTTTTAAAACACATACATGCTAAATATATTATGGTTGATTGTGCTTTTCGTTACGGCAGTTTTTATGTCATGTATTGTTATCAACAAAATTGTTTATTTTATCAGTAACAATGGTTCAGAACCCCTCCCAGATGAAAATCCTGGTTACGCCATTGGTATAAGGATCATACAAATAAACACTTTCCAACACTAACAGAACATTATTAATAAATTTCGTTTTTATGAAATGCAATATCTAAATGAGCAATTTAAAAGCACATAACTCAGTAAAAATCTATTTTCAACAATTGTTGTCTGTCCATATCCTGTAATGTGTGCAAATTCTTTCATGCAGCACTGTATATAGAATTTATACAGACCCAGGGCCAGTGCAACGTTGTGTGGGGCCCTGGCAAAGCAGTTAATGGTGCCCAACGTGTACTGCAATACTGTATTAATGAAATTTATTTTTAAATTGTATATTTCATAGTATAATATAGAAAATGTATGAAAAATAGTATAATTATTTATTAAATGTTAATTTGATTTAAGAATGAAAGTAATTTAAAAAATACTAATCAAAATTAGTTAATTAAAATCATTGAACCCTTAAATTAAATAACAATTAATTTAAAAACAATATATTTAATAATTATGTTCTAAAAATTTCCCCTTCATCTAAATACATATGTAGGGGCACTAAGAAACTATATTCCTGGGCCCCAAGTTTATTCTCTGCACCTTAGCATATTTGTTTCAAAACATTGACCCCCCCCCCACACCTCCTTTTTTTCTGTGAACGTCCGTGTTTACAAGCTTAAAATATTCATCTAATGAATTAATTGTCATTACATTTTGTTATTGCTGTTAAATGAAATTATTTTTTACATAAATATTATTTTTTGATAAAATAAAACAATGTAAATCTAACAAATCACTAATTTATTAGTTTAATTCCTGAGGCAAGCATTTTAATTATTTAAGTAATTCTGCTTCCAGTGAAAAATACCACTGACAAACTTCCTTATTTCTTTTTCTTTAATTCATGGAACAAAAATATTAAATCTGGCTATTAATCTCATGGAGGTGTTTATTTAAGCAAATAGTAATCCGCTGAATTTTAAATTAATTTAGGGATTATTCTAGATATAGTTAACATATCATTTCGCCATACATTTTCTAGTTGCGCCGTGCTGTTACAATGTTCTTTTTCACAGAGTTTTCTTGATAAAATAAAAATATGTATCAACGTAACATATCTGACAATTTTAAGCATATTGGTGTTAGTTTTAGTGCTAATAATGGCAGAAAAGTTTGAGGAAAACATGGCAATTCTTTGTTGATTTAACAAACTAGCGATTGTACTCAAACATGATTCAGAATATTATGGTGAAACTCCAATTGTATGTTGAAAATAACATCACTTTCACTACAAATAATAAAATACAGTGCTTGCATTAAAATAGGTATTTGTTGAATATATCTAATAAATAGACCGAAAAGGCCAATTTAGAATTATTCAAACATGATCTAAAAAAATTTCAAATTAAACAAATTTTAACATTGGTTGAGTAAGAATTTCAATGAAAATATATTTTTATGAAGAAAACTTGCATATCGCATTTCAACATTATGCATTCTTTTGTTTCCTGAACGCTCCCAACCCTAATTAAGACATATAAATTTGCACTCATTCTGCCCATGATCAACTATTTGTTGCTCATTGTCAACTATTTGTTTTCGAGCTATCTTTCATTTTAATTATTTGATTTACAATTATATATATATATATATATATATATATATATATGGGATAATAAGCTAACTCTGGAATGAAGAAAACCCTTCATGTTTGAAGAATGAATAAAAATCTTTATTATTATTTTTAGACTAATTTAAAAATAATGTCTTTATAAAACGATTTCTACTGATAATTCAACTTTATTTTTGACTTGAATGGATTCATAATGATATTTAATAAGTAACATATCATAAAACATTAAAAAGTGAAAATTTTTGATTTTTTAAAATTATGATATATAGACTTTCTTTTAAATAAATGCTTTTACAAATTACATTTATTTTAATTCCAAATGTTTATTTAATTTTTTAAGAGAATTTTTAAAATATTGTTTTAATATTTTCCTTGTTTATTAAAAAGGTATTGTTATGAAGCATTATATACATATTAAAATAAAATAAAGACTTCAATAGTAAAATTTAAATAAACTCTCTTTGTAACTCTTTTTTAAATTAAAAAATGGTTTGAGGATTTTCTTATTTAATATACATTCTGTTATGTAAAAACAACACAAGTAGATACATGAAAAGATCATTTATAATAAAATTATAGTCAAATGATAACAGAAAATTTTTAATAAATTTCCTTTATTTGAAAATACAAGTTACAGAAATAAAACAACAAAATATAGCTCTATATAATAAATATTATCACATAACAAATTTATTACTGAATATAATGATATACTACATATCAGAAATAAAATACATGGATAACAGTCTGGATGTTAATGATGATGGCACGATACTTTACAGAAACAGGTATGTATTTTAATCTAATGGGAGAAACAAGTTATTAATAATTTTCAGTTATTATAATTAAAAAAGATAAATAATAACGTCAAAGCCAAGCACTGGCATGCTTATTTTTTTCTAAAAAGAAAGAAAAAAAATGGAAATTTCAGTTTATTATTAAAATAAATACATAAATTAATCAGCTAGATGAAAAGAAATGTTTCATTCAAACTGCTAAGAATATCCTTGGATTTGAAGATATCAGAAATACAAGTGGTTTTAACTCCAGTTCCAATAAAAAGAAAAAAAAAATATTACTATATTTTATTTATAGTGCAGTATAGCCCTGTAAGTTATTTGAAGACTTTTGTACACACCACATATTAAGCTAAAAGGCAACTTAAAACTCACTCACATCAATTACCAACTGTAAATGACAATGAATATTTTTCTTTGCGTAGCCCTGTATATGAACTTATTTATATTCCACAAACTTCTATTAATCTACTAAATATAGTTCAACAGGAAAATGCATAACACAATTAAAAACTACCCTTAAGCTAAAAAACTACCCTCCCATAGTCTGTAATACTGACGAATTCCCTTGTGTAGCTCTGTGTATGAACAACAGAGTTTATAAACACACAAGTACTATGAAAAAATTTAGTTAAACTTAAAAACGCAAACCAAAGTTGAAAATGCACCTATCACACAGACTGTAAATATCACATATGTACTGTAAACGATATCTTTTGTGTGTCCCTATAAGTAAACGCAATGCACACCACAATTTCAAGAGAGCAATAAAAACATTTCTTGTTATCAAATAAAGTTATTAAGAAGTGGTGTTACTGCACAATCTTTATTTTTTGCCCAGATTGGGGGCATAAAAAATAGGGCTATATCTGAATAAGCAATTTTATAGGAAGCTACTACAGTATTATCTTTATTTTTTACAGGAAAAATGTGAAAATGCTACTTCCAAGGTTCCATATGTCTATAAAATGACATGTTTAAAGGAAATCCAATGTTAAATATCTTCTTTAAAAAAGAAAACTATTATTATTCTAGTATACATGAAAGATAACAAAACATTTAAAGCAATCTTTTGAGGAATAGGTATGGCTAATATGACACAATTCAATAAATAAATAAAAAAATCAGAAAATTTATCCTCAGTGTTGAATTTAGACATTTTTCTCCTGGAGGAATTTCTGTGGCTCCGAGGGGACATTATAGAGTTCTGGAGGGGAAATTGTACTTTTTGACCATTAAAAGCATAAAATCTCAAATCTTTCAGCAGGGGCGGGGAGAAAGATTTGAAGGGCCATCCCTTGAATTCAACACTGCTTGCTCTCCCCTTCCCTGAATATTCAATTTTTAAAAAAATGTTAAACTTATATCGGAAAACATACAAAAACACATTTGCATTTATTATCTCAAAACATTCACTGCTGTAGTTTTGGGATGGTCAATAGCAACGCACACCTGACAATGTTTAAATTTCAGTTTTCAAAAATTGCATTTTTATTAATCACTTGGAGTAAATAAAGTAATTTGACTAAAATAAATTATGAAGAATAATAAATTAAATTTCATTTTTAAGAATTAATTTTCAGCTGCCTGTATCAAAACAAATTGAATGTTTAATTGCTTTACATAATTTGTAAACTTATTTTTCATGGATTTAGGGAGAAAGTAAATTAATAATTTAATTAATAAAGAGATATATGAAAACAAACTAGTACATAACAATATAGGTAGTTGTTTTTTGAATTCTAGAATAAGAAAAAATAATTATTAATGCAAAGTGCATAAAATTTTCAATTATTAAATTCTTCATCTACAAAACACATGTACTTCGCTAGATTTTCTATCATTGGTAACAAAATTTGATTTAAAAACTACATAATAATGAATATTTCATAATATTTATTTTTTTAAATATAACCTAATGATGTTCCATCAAATCTCTCAAAATATATTATCTTCAATATTTAGTTAAACTAACATAAATAATTACTCTCACTTCAAAGAACTGTAAGTAAACAAACCAAATTATAACCTTGATAATATTGTTAAAATACATTTTGGATCATTTCAACATTTAATAAATTATTATATATGCAGCTTAATAATTATTAAGCATAGCAAATTATAACCTTCATAATATTGTTAAAATACATTTTAGATCATTTCAACATTAATAAACATTAAATAAATTATTATATATGCAGCTTAATAATTATTAAGCACAGCAAATTATAACATTGATAGCATCATAGATAATACATTTTAGATTATTTCAATATTAATAATATTAATTCAAATAAATTATATATTCAACTTATCTGATAAGTTACTTTAGTTTTTGTTGAATTTGATTTTTTTTTTTTTTTTTAGTCTGAATGATACTTTCTGAAATATCAGATTTCTTGAAGGGAGGGGCGAGGGGTAACTGCTATCCTCTAGCATAACACTTATACATTTAGTGTTTACATAAAACACAAGTGCTTATGCAAGTTTATATGAAACATAACTTACACACTTGCATAAAACTACACAAATTAATTAACTACAAGTTGTGTTTTTAGATTGATTATTTAACACCATTTTATAAATTAAAAAGCTAATAGCAAATAAACCTTCAGTTAAAAAATTAAAGGAATTAAATTATGAAAATCATAATTTTTGAATTGAGAATGGACATAGCTTTAACTGATTCTCTCTGATACAGATTGATTTTGTTGGAAAAATAACTTTATATGAAACAACATTAATAAATACACAACAATGTAATTTTGATAAAATGACTTACTTACAAGCATCATACTTACAAATATTACTGAAGATTCATGCCTTCAAAAATAATCATGCAAAATGCCTGTTGAAAAGATCATCATTTATAAATGCGTAAGTGAGATCAACATGTAGTAATTGACAGGTATTCGCATAGCTATTGAGAAAAGTAGTGTTCGATTAAAAGCAATCTGTAATTTAAAGAAAAGATTATAATAATCATAATAAACTGATAAAAACAACAAGTATTTTTATTTTTATGTTAGCCAGATACTAGTGATATATATAGTACATGTTAAAAGGGCACCAGTGATATATATACATGTATATCTATCACTGGTGCCCAGCTAACATAAAAGTACCAAACAACATAAACAGTGTAAAATATATTTAAAAATCCTTCTTTATTATGTAACAAACTCAATATACATTGAAAAACTACATACAAGTTAATTACAGTCAATCATACAAGTTAATGTACTTTATTGATGGACATTATATTTACCGCAGTTTCTGCTTGACAAATTTGGAAGCAAAAATAGCACAAGTCCAAGGCCCGAATTCAAATTTCTTGCAGAAGATCACAAATGATAGCGACTTACTAAACTGTAAAACTACACATAAGTGATCTCCTGAGAGCAATAAAATATACATTTCCTGGCACCAGTAGATTCACCAGACAATCTCCCTTGCACCGTTCATGGATTTTGAAAGTTTTAAAACTTTTTCTGAAAAAAATTATGAAGTTTTCCAACTTTCCAACTGAAACCATTCTTTGCTGTGAAAGGTGGAGGGGGGGGGGGGGGGGGTTACAAAAATTCATGTAATGTACTACAGATTAATTATTAAAGAAAATTTAAAAAAATAAACATGTAATAAAACTTTTAAAATAATAAGGAATGGTTTAATAATTAGCAATAATAAATAAATGTAAAAACTGTTTACTTAAAAGCATGTTTGTTAATTTTAACAAAAGTTAAATTTTATATTTGTGTAGTTACCATATTAGATTTTTTTTGTGTGGGGGAGAGGTCTAAGAAACTAAATACAATCTAAAATCTGCAATATTTTAGATATATATTAGGATGGATTCATTGAAAAAATGAACACATTTAAAACTGATGAATAACAATGCAAATCAATGATCAGTCAATTATATGACAGTAGCAGAGAAAACTGAGAAGTTAATTAAAAATGAATTATATGGCTAAAAATTTATTGGTACCAGTTTTAAGATAAAGTTAAAAATTGCCAGTAACAATATTAAATAAATACCTGAAATAAATCAAAGTATTTACTCAGAAAAAAAGACATTACTGTACATTATGAATTACGATCGCACTATTCTAATTTTTATTCATATACTGTGAAATTTGTTTTTTTAATTCATGCCTATGAAACAAGGTGAGTTTTGAAATAAGTAACGTAACTAACAATTAACAAATGAAATGGTAGCATAGTATATAAATACCGGAAGATAGTACTTAAAGAATTTATGAATACATAGCTTTATAAAGAGTTTGGTAATATAAAAAGTAACATAGCTAACAAATGAATTTTAGTAGCGTAGTACATGAAGATACATGAAGATAGTAATTTACGAATACATAGAAGAAACTTCTACAGTTATGAAGCAATGTAGAGAAACATTAAAAATATCTGAAAAATATTATGTACCTTTGGTTTGTAAATCCCTCTTTTATTTCAAATCTTTTTCAAAATCTTCATCTGTCGTCTGCTTCATCAAAATTCGTCAATTTTTTTAAAATGGCGGAATAAACAATTATGAAGCACGCTGATTGGTTGGGTCTTAAAAAGAAACGCCAAAGCCTAGACCTCAAAGACCACGCCACACAGACCACGCAGACCTTCTTAAACCCTCTTATACCTGGACCTGACCGACCCCGCAGACCTGAAAGACCTGATAAGCCATAGTGTAAACGCAGCATAAGAGTCGTCATAGGCTTTTGTGCTGTGATCGTTTCACAGGCTTTGCGTGCTGGGGGTGTTTTCAGTGCTGTCATCTGTTGGACTCTAGAGCAGATGATGTTGCTGAAAGAACGCGTTAGTTTGACCAAGGTCACCAATGGTCACCATCGGATCTACCAATGCGGGAGAAATTGATCGAACCAGAGAACCCACAGGCAGTAGGTGAGAGCTTTAGTGTCGAGCAAAAAGCTAGGTCGATCGCTTCCTACAAGGAACTCGTTTTTACTCACCGTGCAAGATGGCGTTGCCACAAAACTTTTCATCATTAATAAATTAATGCTTTTATAGAAAACATCTGCTAAAAGAAATTATGGTGTGAATAAGTTAGACGTATTATTTTAAAACATTTATTTCATTTATGACATCCAGTAACTATTTTCATTGCTATCTAAATTAAATATCTTAGACGTAGATTCTTCCTTTTTATAAAAATTAAAGCTGGATCGATATGGTTATCATGTAAATAATATAATACTTTTATAAAAGCAAAAAGTATTACTTAACTTTTTTCTAAACGAAGTGAGTAAAATAATTTTATTGGTGATGATTGTATATATTAACAGAATGCATTTTATTCGATGAAACAAAATAAAGCATTACATTTTATTTATTAGATGCGTATGAATTGGACAGACATTGGTTCTTCCAGTGATGAATTTCGGAAGTCGATTCCCCCTCCCTTTCCAGAGAATCAAAATTTTTAATTTTTTGTTTATTACTGATCTAAAAATGCAAATTCTTTCCCCAAAATCCAGAATTTCCTCTTTCCACACGGTGCTCAAGAAACATCTCCCGTAGAAAAATGTCTAATTCAGCATCGGGTGCCACTACTCCAGCCCGTAGCTCCGCCCATGAAGTACATATTCATATTGTATTATATTTTCATAGTTGTAATGTGTGTTATCATAATTTTTGCGATGCTAATAATATATAGATTAGTTTACAGAATATTAGTAATATAATGATCAATAAAAACTCAATATTAAAAAAAACATGTTTAACACGATATATAGCTTAGTAGTATAGCTATATTTTCCTCACGCAGTCTCACAAAATTAATGTGAAGGTATGAATACACGAAGTGAGATTGCGCGCTTTACTTTATAATAAAAAAGTGAATTTTTCCAATTTATTTAAATTGTTAACTTTCCGTTTGTCCCGCTAATTGAAACTAAATAAATCTGGAATAAAATTTTACACTTTCTAATTAGTGTATTTTTATTATGCTTCTGGGATTCCGTTTAATCAAAGATTTAATGGAAAAAGTTATAGATTTTAAGTAATAACTAATTTATAATAATGTAGAATTTTTAATAAAATATAGGACATTTGGCCGAAGTTCGGCGTGGAATTATTCGATGTTTGAATTAGTAACTCGTCTACGATATCGTCTACGATTAGTAACTCGTCTACTAAAATATCAACGCAGTGTCCAAGTTTGGTTCTAATAAACCCAGTATTTTGGACATTATTATGAAGTCACAAGGCAATACTAAGCTCTAATATAATATATTTCCATCGCTCAAATGAGATTCGAACCCAAACAATTCAATAAATACTACCGAAATAATGTTCGTATAACTCACTAACCAATGAAAACAATCCCTAAAAATTTTATTTAAATTAAAGAAACTTAACATCTATTAATAATGAACTGAAAATACAGCCAGATTCACAGTAATGTTCGTCGGATTTTCAAAGAGCTGATATTTTCAAACGGTTTACTGAATCGTCTTGACGAACGAACTGATCCAAGATATTTGCAAATTCAATATACTGTTCCAATATGTAAAAATAGCAAATAAAACCTTTGTGCAAGAATATTAAAAGAAAGTCTTGCTTTTTATAGTAGGCTGTGCTTTGTTCTTTGTCGCACTGAACACGAATCTCGCTTGTGGATTCGAAACAGCTGTTTGTTGCTTTTTTGTGTATTATTTACGCATTTTTAACATTGGTATTATTCCTTTTAATATTCCAATTTGGTTGGAATGGTTTCAGTTTTTCGGACGCTATCGTGAGGGCAATACTGAAAAAAATTACACTTTGAAATCTGAGTAAATCAATATTTTCATTTTGTTATGAAACTTTTTGTTTCAAATATAATGACATAATACTTTCAAATCTGAAATACCAGAAATACTAAGAATATTGAAACGTGGACATACTCAAAACTGAGCACATAGAGGTCTGTTCATACTGATTTCTGAAACATGGACATACTCAAAAATGATTAGAATCAGTTCAAACTCATTTTTGAAACATGAATATACTCAAAAATGTGCACGTAGACGACAGTTCATACTCATTTTTGAAATATGGACATACTGAAATATGAATACATTATGTTTTAATCTTGAGTGTGTGCATGTTTTCAGAAATGGGTATATACATGTTTCAAACTTGAGTCATTTTGATTCGGAGCCATTTTGACTATGCGACATACTCAGATTTGAGTATTTCTTGCTTAGTTTCGAAAATGTTGTGTTTAGAGTTTTGCAAAAAAATACACAGATATATAAAAAAAAAATTGATTGCAATAGGTCGATTTCTAAAGATATTAACCTAACGAAGTGATTTAAATAGGTCAATTTTTAACGATATTAACATAACAAACTGATTGCAATAGTATCGATTTCTAAAGATATTAATCCAATAAAAAATGCATAATTAATTGTTAGAAGTTGAATTTTTGTAATTTTCACATAACAGAATGATTAGCATTTCAGCAAAATATTTTACATCAAAACTTCCAATGGTCCCCTAAGACTAACAAAATAAAATAAAGAAAGAAAGCAATTTTCATACGACAGTTAGAATATTTATTGATTTTTTAACTGGCTGGCTTAGTGAATAATACTAACAGCAGTATCTTTTTAACAAGAAAGAAAAATCTTGTGTCAAGCATATATTATGAAACATTTTCAAACACATTCAGAATACTGTAATAAAACTACACCGTTTAATGAAAAAGGTGATGACAAGGGTTGACCGCCACGGGAACTCAGTTTCCGCTTTTGAGTATAAATATCCCGGGGCGAATGTGTAATGACACACAATGTGGAAAACGCATAACATATTTGAAAAACCAATTACAAGAATCAACATTAATGGTCGAAAAAATATCCAAATTCTTTTATGCAGCCCTGTATATGACCTATATACATACTACACAGTATGCAAATATTTAGTTTATTTGAAAAACGCATAACGCTACCGCGCGTTCCTTTTCATCAATTTCCGCCAATAAACGGAAATGTACTCGAAGGATTTTGTGCAGCCCTGTGTACGACTGTAAACTTTATACACACCAAAATAATATGCAAAAAAATAGTTACAATTAAAAACGGATATCACAATTAAAAACGCTCTTCCAGCAATTATTGTCCATAGACAGTAATCTAATAGAATGTTTTTGTGCGTCCCTGTAAATGAATGATAAATACTATACCCACCATATTCTAGTAAGCATCTTGTAGTGCACCCATATAATGCATAAAAATTTTAATGTGTGTGAAATAGTGTAACATACATAAAATACATTGCAATCAATGTTTTCTCCATAGACCATAATGTAACGGAATTATTTTGAGTGCCCTGTAAACTAAATAGAAATGCTGCGCACTTCATTTTCAATACCGAGTACGCCGTAGCAAACCTCAATAACATATATGAATTACATGGCAATCCGAGTATATTTATGCGAGTTAAAGTGCGGAGAGACAGACGACTAGACAAACCGAATTCATAAACTCTTTTCAACTGTGCTGGAAAGTGTTATAAAATGCATTTATGGCCGTTTTCTTTCAACAGATACCTAAATAATGTTTCTTAAAATATTAAAAGAAATAGATATTTGAAACAATATTGACACTTTTAATAATATACTATAGAAGAAAATAAAATATTCCCAAATCACTTTGCAAACGTAAAATTTACCATTAAAAAAGCATTATTAAATAATTTCTTATAATAATGAGAAACTATTCCAGGTCTCAAAATTTTTCGTCAACATAAAGAAATTAATATTTTTAAATTTTTATTATAAACAAAAAAAAACTACTTTGCAAAAACATGGCTTCCAAATGGTCCGCTTTTCGAATACCGGTATTTTCTTAAAAAAATTATAATTTTAGATTTTCCTTTAAACTTTTTCAGAAACTACTTTCGGAGATAAATTTTTGGAGAAATGTTGTAGAAACATACCATAAAATTTTCTGTTAAAAAATATTGGTATCCAGATGGCGGACCATTTGGGAGCACTGCAAATAGGAAAACACCAGTTTAACTAGTTAAAGTCATTGCGTTATTATAATTGGATACATATATAAATAATAAATATTACCATAATCAAAAGGACGCAGATTGTGTTAATTCCGAATTATTATTAACGTAAATTAACACTAGAACGACCGTGAGCGGTCATTTTGACCGTTGCCAAAAAAACATATTGCGATTCGAACCAGAAATTACTTTTTTAAATAAATTAAATATAAAACTCACAGATATATGTTAAATATATAAGTTAAATAGTTTTAAATAAAAATTCTGGTGTGAAATAATTTTATAAAATTTGAGTAAAATTTCCGGTTGTTCTAGTGTTAAGGAAAGGTATAGTTATGATTTTGCTTAAAATACATAAACTAGTAATGAATCATTTTATCCAACTTAAAAAGTTTTCTTACTCCAAGCTACAAAAATTTCAAGATTTTATAATATATATATATATATATATATATATATATATAATTTATTGACGAAATTTAATTTTAGTCGTTATATTTTTTTTCACATAATTAAAATAATTACATGCCGCTTCTTTAGTAACCATTTTTTGTGTCATAGAAATACAAAATAAAACATTTACACGAGGACTCACAAGGAAGGTCTTCTTAAAGCGCATACTCAGAAAATTTTGAAAAAAATGCTAATAAAGCTACACATGTATGTAATAAAGGAACAGTGAAATTTATCTGCGGAATCCCAGTAGAAAATCTACAAAAAAATAAAATACTTTCGAGTATTTGGCGCAAAAACATTCGATTTGGGTAGCAACATTTTTCCTTCGCCAAACGCAAACGATTTTAAAGCATTTTAAATTGCTTGTAAAATGATTATTCGAATTCGCAATATTTAATGAATTTAAACTTAAAGGATGAAATATTTATTATTTTTTGTATAATATATACAAGCTGCTTTTTGTTGCAGTTATTTATTTTTACCACTGAAAAAAATATGTTTTATGTTCTGAAAGCTGCAAATATCTATTTTATGTTATAGCGAAGCTGACATTTAAGTTATGTGTATTATTGAATTATTGAATCTTTATGTTTATTTTCACTTTTAGTTAACAATCGAAATTTCAAAAATATATGAATCTGAAAGACATATTAAAGTAAGCGAAGAGTTTGAAGAAATTCTTGTTATGAGACCGGTCTATGAGATTTTTGTAAAATTTGAAAGCGCAAAATTGTCATAAGCTTAAAAAATTATACGAATGGGTTAATTCTATGGCTGATGATTCCATACCCTCTTGTTCAGAATCGTTTTCATTTTGCGTTCAACATTTTCAACTTTCTGTACGTTTGCATTAATATTAATTTAAAATATTTTTTAAAATCAGATTAAATAAATCACTCGCGTTTTTTTTTTCTCAATTTATTACCGATTGAATGAAATTTTGCCTATTGTTTTATCCTCCATTCCACGATTTTTTTCTAATTTAAATGGCTTCAACGGTTGTACAAGTAACTTTTAAATGTATTTTAAAAGGAAAAGCCCGATGACAAACGGATTCGCTATACATTTCTATATTGAAGAAGTCGCTGTTTCCATAACAATAAAAACTTTCTTGAATTGACAATGTTCAAAATCGGGCTTATTTTCGAACTTGAAACTATTTTTATCAATTTAAATTTTGTTTTAATGCGTAAAATACAATCGTTAAATTCCATTATATATACATATAAATGTGTATACAAAATTGTAGTTATAAAAATTATTTATTATGTAAGTTAAACATGCATAAACAAGTTCAGTATGAAAAAGTTTTTCTTTAAAGAGTATTTGTCATAAAAGCGTATTTTTTTAATTTCTTTCCGCCGCCAACCGGTGATAAATCGCCAAATAAACGAAATTTTCATATTTTTTACGGACGTTATATCGAGGTTCCGCAGAATTTTTTTTATAGACGTATACATCCTCATGAGAAGAACATTCTGTAATTTTTTTCAAAAATTTCTGAGTCTGCGCTTATGGAGACCTTCCTTGTCAGACAGCATCTGTCCGAGAATACATTCAAACTTGAACAGATGCTGTTCGAGCCCTCGTGTAAAGGTAAATATGTAATGATAACCTTGTTAAAATAGAAATACAAATTCTAAATTTATAGAAATCCTTTGTATATATCAGAGGCGTCACTCTGTAATTGATGTGTTTTCAAATACACAATCATGAGTATAGGAGTAAACGTTTGGACTTAAGCCTATACTTTTTAATTAAAAAAATAAATCCTGTAATATTAATCAAAATGAAACCTATGTGTTTTTTTTCATTTTTTTTTTCAAATGCTATTCGAAATAATGTAATTGTGCCTGCCTAGTTCTGATAAATAAGGAATGACACATTACCTCTGTCTTGCAAGACGAATGATGCGATTTTTGTACATATGTCAGCACAAACACATATACTGTCTACCGAGTCAATCTTTCCTCCTTTATAGTTAACTAGTTACGTAATAAAGAAAAGTAACAACCTATCTCTAGTAAAAATAATTAATAATAATAAATCAGAAGGAAATGCAAGAAACGTAGATAAAATAGGTTGAAAATTTAAAGTGACACACCAGAATTATCATACGGAATAAAATAAAATCAATAAGAGATTGATTTAGCAACATGTTTGTCTAGTACGAATTTATGTTCATGTTTTAGCTATCCTGCTTTGGCAGGCTGGCTAGCACAAGCGATAAACACAAATTTAAATGCATCAATTTATCAAAACTTGTGACTGTGCAACAGTCTTCCGAACATTTTATATTTAAGTTGTGTATGTATTAGGTTTACACCCTGACTAATAAAATGTGTACATAGACATTTTTTACTGCAATAAAATATATTAAATTTCAACATTTATTTTTCGACTTTATATTAAATAAAGTTATATAAACAAGTAATCACAATTTTCCAAAACTTTCTAACTGCTAAAATTCTTTTGTATGCTTTGTAACGTAATCGCTCGCCAGCAATTCAAACAAGGTGATAGAATTTCTCTTTCCTTCTTTATCAAATTTCTGCTGTACAGTTTGTATTTGCTGGAAGTGAAAGTGTTGTTTTCTCAAGACAGACTAGTGATTTTATCTGTCGATGTTTTTACAGAATATAGTGTTAAAACTATACTTTAAAAAGAGGAAATTTTAAATCTTACTTATGCATCTATATTTTCTGCGTTGTTACTAATATAACAAACTTTTGTGTCTTTCAATGTTATCAAATATGTTGCATTTCTAACATTTTTTTAAACTTTAAATTAAAGAAAGTCGTGTATTCAATTTTCCTTTAATTTTCAATATTTTATTGATGTTATTTTTTATAATTATAATCCTTCTAACAAAAAAGCACTTGTCCCAACCCCCAAATCTTCAGAAAGTCTGGGCTGGCACTTGAGACTATTTTTTTTTAATTCTATTCGTACCACTTTCTTGCATATTTTTGACAGTATGTGCAAGAGAAATTTGCAACAAAATCTTTTTCTTTTTAATTAATAGTTCAAGCAGAAAATAGAATAGTAGCAAACGGCATCCCTGAAAAGTAGATAAAGCGCTTCTGGGCATGTGTTGTTTATATGAGTCTACCAAATGATTCTCGCCACATAACTGGTTAACCCTTTAACGGATGAAGCACTTCAATTGCTAAAATGCTGAAATAAATGATTGACACCGGAAATTATGTACAATTTTATTTGTACATAATAAAAAAGCGATATTTCACATATATAAAAAATGGAAAATATTTCTATTATAATTCTGCTGTCATTGTTGAATTTCGTAATTAAAATTTTATGTCCGTTAAAGGGTTAACGCTCAAATTAATTCCAATAGAAATATTTTAACTGCTTGTCATATATTTTAGTACATAAATGTGTCTTAGTAAGTTAAACACGAAAATTGAGAAATATACCATTAAGTTTTAAAATTACAGCTTTTACCAGAATTAGTACATTCTAAAGAAAAACCTTGCTGAAAATAGTAATTTATAACTGTCCTCATATGAGGACGCAGAAGACCAAAGTCGTTATTTAATAAGCCGGCGCAGATGAATGAAAGAAATTTTGCAAGTTGAAAAAAGCGCCCTCTTACGACTGATAGTACTTTTGCTTGCTGGAAAATAAATTTTACACCAGAAAAATACAAAGAGAAATTGTTAAATATTAATCTAGTTAAGCCCGAGTAAATTATACCAAGCTGTGATTTGCCAATGAATTCGCACGCAGCTGTAAAGTCTGTGAAGAGAGTATCTACAGGGTTCGTACGTTTTTACCGCAACTTTTTAAAAGCATTTTTCGCCTTATTTAACTACAGAAAAGTAATACAAATCCTACAATTAAATGAAGTGTCAATTATTTCTTCTAGTTAAATATTAAATAGAAAAATTCTGTTAAAAATTGTGGTAAAAGCGTACGAACCCTGTATCTATCGTATGTAGTACGAGTAGCAATTATTTTCTCTACAAACTTTTGCTTTGACAACTCGCCGCAGGAGAGATAAGTGACGCTCAAGTACGGAAACAAAATGTGCATATTGTGCGCCTACTGCGCACTTCTGTTTTGTCCACCGGCCGCAGGAGAGGAAAGTAGCGCTATTGTCTGCTAACAAATTTAACACGGACGTTGAGTATAATAGCTCTGCAGAGGACCGACAAAATTGATATGAGCAGTGTTGCCAGTTCTGCGGAGTTTTTCTTTTCATTATTCAGTTGCTTCACCAGTTCCACGTTTTTGAAATAATAATATTCGACTTATTTAATCTGTCATTAAGTAAGATGAATAATACTTTTTTTTTTTAAAGTGGCAGAAATCAAACAGTCTGAATAAAGAAACCCGCCTAACTGTCCACAGTGGATATAAGTTAATGATTTTAGCAGGGTTATGGGTAACAGTGAACACAAAATGCTGCAATGTCAATCTGGGTGAGATTAATGCATATTCTCAAGATGCATACATACCTCGAGCAGGGAGTACCACAGTTTTCGAATACTAATTGTCTTTAAAGTGGCAGCAATCAAGCAGTCTGAATAAAGAAACCCGCCTAACTGTCAACAGTGGATATAAGTTAATGATTTTCGCAGGGTTATGGGTAACAGTGAACACAAAATGCTGCAATGTCAATCTGGGTGAGATTAATGCATATTCTCAAGATGCATACATACCTCGAGCAGGGAGTACCACAATTTTCGAATACTAATTGTCTTTAAAGTTGCAGCAATCAAGCAGTCTGAATAAAGAAACCCGCCTAACTATCAACAGTGGATATAAGTTAATGATTTTCGCAGGGTTATGGGTAACAGTGAACACAAAATGCTGCAATGTCAATCTGGGTGAGATTAATGCATATTCTCAAGATGCATACATACCTCGAGCAGGGAGTACCACAATTTTCGAATACTAATTGTCTTTAAAGTGGCAGCAATCAAGCAGTCTGAATAAAGAAACCCGCCTAACTGTCAACAGTGGATATAAGTTAATGATTTTCGCAGGGTTATGGGTAACAGTGAACACAAAATGCTGCAATGTCAATCTGGGTGAGATTAATGCATATTCTCAAGATGCATACATACCTCGAGCAGGGAGTACCACAATTTTCGAATACTAATTGTCTTTAAAGTGGCAGCAATCAAGCAGTCTGAATAAAGAAACCCGCCTAACTGTCAACAGTGGATATAAGTTAATGATTTTCGCAGGGTTATGGGTAACAGTGAACACAAAATGCTGCAATATCAATCTGGGTGAGATTAATGCATATTCTCACGATGCATACATACCTCGAGCAGGGAGTACCACAATTTTCGAATACTAATTGTCTTTAAAGTGGCAGCAATCAAGCAGTCTGAATAAAGAAACCCGCCTAACTGTCAACAGTGGATATAAGTTAATGATTTTCGCAGGGTTATGGGTAACAGTGAACACAAAATGCTGCAATGTCAATCTGGGTGAGATTAATGCATATTCTCACGATGCATACATACCTCGAGCAGGGAGTACCACAATTTTCGAATACTAATTGTCTTTAAAGTGGCAGCAATCAAGCAGTCTGAATAAAGAAACCCGCCTAACTGTCAACAGTGGATATAAGTTAATGATTTTCGCAGGGTTATGGGTAACAGTGAACACAAAATGCTGCAATGTCAATCTGGGTGAGATTAATGCATATTCTCAAGATGCATACATACCTCGAGCAGGGAGTACCACAATTTTCGAATACTAATTGTCTTTAAAGTGGCAGCAATCAAGCAGTCTGAATAAAGAAACCCGCCTAACTGTCAACAGTGGATATAAGTTAATGATTTTCGCAGGGTTATGGGTAACAGTGAACACAAAATGCTGCAATGTCAATCTGGGCGAGATTAATGCATATTCTCAAGATGCATACATACCTCGAGCAGGGAGTACCACAATTTTCGAAAACTAATTGTCTTTAAAGTGGCAGCAATCAAGCAGTCTGAATAAAGAAACCCGCCTAACTGTCAACAGTGGATATAAGTTAATGATTTTCGCAGGGTTATGGGTAACAGTGAACACAAAATGCTGCAATGTTAATCTGGGTGAGATTAATGCATATTCTCAAGATGCATACATACCTCGAGCAGGGAGTACCACAATTTTCGAATACTAATTGTCTTTAAAGTGGCAGCAATCAAGCAGTCTGAATAAAGAAACCCGCCTAACTGTCAACAGTGGATATAAGTTAATGATTTTCGCAGGGTTATGGGTAACAGTGAACACAAAATGCTGCAATGTCAATCTGGGTGAGATTAATGCATATTCTCAAGATGCATACATACCTCGAGCAGGGAGTACCACAATTTTCGAATACTAATTGTCTTTAAAGTGGCAGCAATCAAGCAGTCTGAATAAAGAAACCCGCCTAACTGTCAACAGTGGATATAAGTTAATGATTTTCGCAGGGTTATGGGTAACAGTGAACACAAAATGCTGCAATGTCAATCTGGGCGAGATTAATGCATATTCTCAAGATGCATACATACCTCGAGCAGGGAGTACCACAATTTTCGAAAACTAATCGTCGCCTTATTTAAACTCATAATTTCTGTTACAAATAAAACGAAAATTATTATTCGAAAATCCTTTTTTGCTCGTCGAACGTAATGCCACAGAAGCCAGAAAGCGATTTTCTTATATTGTTTTTCTCGAAACCATACTTTTCAAACTGGGCGATCATTTTTCTCAAGAAATATTCCACCGCTTTCCTCAATTTTTTAAAGAAAGTTGATAGTTTTAGATGGAGATTTTATCCCCAAAAAGTACAATATTCATTGATTAATTATATTTTTCAAGCTTGCAAAAGATAAAGAAGACAAAAAATACATTTTTTGTTCAAATAACCGCCATTTTGTAAAAAATCAACCTTTTAAACTAAATGTTGCCATGAGATCCATAAAATTTAATGCCTTTTCATAATTTGGTGACTAAATTCATTTCAGATGCTTGTGACCGGAGAAAAACTGTCGCCCGAATTGCAATTCACGTCGCGCACCTGCAGGTCTGTTTCTTAAGGCGTATTATTCATTTTTTAGGTGCGTTCGTAATTATATAAATACGTAGCACCTATAGTCCTCGTCAGGTCCGTCCGTCTGTCCGTCTGTCCACATATCAAAGCGCAAAGACTACCCAACCGAATGGTTTAAATTTTAATGTATATAATCGCTGCAGAATTTTGTCGAGTCATTTCAAATTTTATGAAAATCGAATCAAAACTTAAATAGATATTAATAAAAGTTTTTATCATTCTATTAAATCCTATCATACGTAATTAATTCAATAATATCCCATGATAGATAATGATTCTAGGTTGCTATGGTGATTACGTCATAGTTAAGATGGTGTCATATTATTTTCGCATTACTGAATTTAAAAACCTAATTTGTATACTAAGATTGTTTATTTATTGCAATACTATAATCTACCGACAGTTTTTTGAATAGATGTTTCCGGAGAAATAGATATTAACTGGAAAAAAGAGTCTAAATATGGATTTAAGCTCGGAAATTTTCAAAGGTAGGCTTAAGTTTCCCATTGAAATTTTTAGTAAACGTGAACAAAAGATAAAATATTGCCAACTTAAAATGTTCTTATTTTATTACGGAAATTAATCATATCATATAATAACAGCAGGGTTCATAGTATATAGGAAAACTTTTATTGTTCCAACCAGTATCCGTAATCAATAATCCTCAGCACATGCAATAAAGATTTAGCAAATCATGAAGATAATTATTTCAAAATAGTGGTAGGAACAATAAAAGTTTTCCTATATACTATGAGCCCTGTAACAGACGATAATTCAGTTTTTCAGTGAAACAATAACGATGATTTTTTTTACATTGTCTTGTATTGGGTATTTACCCATAGTATAATTTTAATGTAATAGAATTGTAAATTAATTGTTTCTAAAGGTATATTGAAACTTTATTTCATAAAATAAAATTAATATCTATAATATGTAAATCTGCACATAAATTAAATTTTGTATTCATGCATTTTGCCATACGAGTGTAACTTCTATTGTACCAAGATCTGAATAGTTATAAAACTAGTTACAGTACTAACGCACCTTTCACGTACAATTTTTAACTTGTTTTACATACAAAAATTTAAATATGTAAATGAAATGTCAATAAATATAATGCAAAAAGTCCGAATATGATGTCTCTTTTCTTTGTAACCGAAAACAAATTGTGAAAAACATGTGAATTTTAGGCCAAAGAAATAGAACTTACCCTTAATAATCCTACTTCAAAAAACAAAATGTTTAATTCGATATCTGAAGTGAATTACACATTTGATTCGATTACCTGTAATTATAGAGATTAAACTGTTACTTTCATACTAATATGTACTTAAAAACTAACAAATTAGACTGTTATAATTGAGAAAAATATTTAACCATAATTATTAAATGTAAAAAAAAAATTTCCATTTTAGCAGACAAAATTCCTTATTTTAACAAATGTCTGTATAAACAGAACAAACGAAAACTGTCGCAAAATATTTACATTCAAGGACTTCATTCGTTAAAAGTCAAATTTAATTAGATCTGATTGTGAAAATATTAACACTCTTTTGTGAAATCATGAATTATTCTGTTTGATTAGTATGTTACTTTCAGATTTAGTAATGAACATTTCTATTCTTTAGGTGTTTTCTCATGAAAATTTTCGTGATGATTTCAAGTTAAACTCAGAAAGTGACAATTGAATATAATTTTCATGCATGTTTAATATAAAAATATTCGAGAAATTCCAAATTAATGAATACGACCTTTTGATCTGAGATTTTAGATAAAAATAACACTATGAGTTTCATTTATTTTAGTCCCTTGATGTAAAATGAAGAGAGCAGCTCTTAATGAGATTTTTCGTGCCAAGTAGTAAAATGATTAGTTACACTAGTTAGTCGACTAAAGTTACTTAAAATATTTTTACTACTACAAAATTTGTAGTACAGTAAACTATTCAAAATATATTTAGTTACTCTTGTATATGAAACATTCACATGTTTTTGATTGACAAAATGTATTAATCATAAAGTTAAACATATTGTTTTCTTTAAAGAAAAAAAAGAGCTTATTTCATTCACAAATTTATACTATTAAATTGTACCAGGAAAACATAAAATAATTATATGGTACATGAATTATTATTAAATCGGTTATTCTATTCTAATTGCAAATTCTATTCTAATACCAAATTTTATTCTAATTTCAAATTAATGAATAAAACATTTTGACCTGAGATTTTAGATAAGAATAACACTTTGAGTTTCATCTATTTTAGTCCCTTCCGGTAAAATTAAGAGAGTAGCTCGTTATGAGATTTTTCGTGTCAAGTAGAAAAATGATTAGTTACACTAGTTAGGCGACTAAAGTTACTTAAAATATTTTTACTACTACAAAATTTGTAGCACAGTACATTATTCAAAGCATATTTAGTTACTCTTGTATATGAAACAGTCATATGTTTTTGATTGACAAAATGCATGAACCAAAAAGTTAAACATAATTTTTTTTTTTTTAAGTTTATTTCATTCACAAATTTTTACTATTTAATCTTACCAAGAAAACATAAAAAATTATATGGTACATGAATTTTAAACGAATTATTATTAAATCGGTTATTCTATGCTAATTCCAAATTCTATTCTAATCCCAAATTCTATTCTAATTCCAAATTAATGAATACAACCTTTTGACCTGAGATTTTAGATAAAAATAACACTTTGAGTTTCATCTATTTTAGTCTCTTGCGGTAAAAGGAATAGAGTAGCTCGTTATGAGATTTTTCGTGCCAAGTAGAAAAATGATTAGTTACACCAGTTAGTCGACTAAAGTTACTTAAAATATTTTTACTACTACAAAATTTGTAGTACAGTACATTATTCAAAGCATATTTAGTTACTCTTGTATATGAAACAGTCATATGTTTTTCATTGACGAAATGCATGAATTATAAAGTTAAACATAATGTTTTCTTTAAAAAAAGTTTATTTCATTCACAAATTTTTACTATTTAATTTTACCAAGAAAACATAAAAATTTATATGGTACATGAATTTTAAACGAATTATTATTAAATCGGTTATTCTATGCCAATTCAAAATTCTATTCTAATCCCAAATTCTATTCTAATCCCAAATTCTATTCTAATCCCAAATTCTATTCTAATTCCAAATTAATGAATACAACCTTTTGATCTGAGATTTTAGATAAAAATAACATTTGAGTTTCATCTATTTTAGTCTCTTGCGGTAAAAAGAATAGAGTAGCTCGTTATGAGATTTTTCGTGCCAAGTAGAAAAATGATTAGTTACAGTTAGTCGACTAAAGTTACTTAAAATATTTTTACTACTACAAAATTTGTAGTACAGTACATTATTCAAAGCATATTTAGTTACTCTTGTATATAAAACAGTCATATGTTTTTCATTGACGAAATGCATGAATTATAAATTTAAACATATTGTTTTCTTTAAAGAATAAAAAAAGTTTATTTCATTCACAAATTTTTACTTTTAAATCATACCAAGAAAACATAAAAAAATTATATGGAACATGACTTTTAAACGAATTATTATTAAATCGGTTATTCTATGCTAATTCCAAATTCTATTCTAATTCCAAAATAATGAATACGACATTTTGGGCCGAGATTTTAGATAAAAATAACATTTTGAGTTTCATCTATCTCTTGCGGTAAAAGGAATAGAGTAGCTCGTTATGAGATTTTTCGTGCCAAGTAGAAAAATGATTAGTTACACTAGTTAGGCGACTAAAGTTACTTAAAATATTTTTACTACTACAAAATTTGTAGTACAGTACATTATTCAAAGCATATTTAGTTACTCTTGTATATGAAACAGTCATATGTTTTTCATTGACAAAATGCATGAATTATAAAGTTAAACATAATGTTTTCTTTAAATAATAAAAAAAGTTTATTTCATTCACAAATTTTTACTTTTAAATCTTACCAAGAAAACATAAAAAAATTATATGGTACATGACTTTTAAACGAATTGTTATTAAATCGGTTATTCTATGCTAATTCCAAATTCAATACTGATCTCAAATTCTATTCTAATTCCAAATTAATGAATACGACATTTTGGGCTGAGATTTTAGATAAAAATAACATTTTGCGTTTCATCTATTTTAGTCCCTTGCGGTAAAATGAAGAGAGTAGCTCGTTATGAGACTTTTCGTGCCAAGTAGAAAAATGATTAGTTACACTAGTTAGTCGACTAAAGTTACTTAAAATATTTTTACTACTACAAAATTTGTAGTACAGTACATTATTCAAAGCATATTTAGTTACTCTTGTATATGAAACAGTCATATGTTTTTCATTGACGAAATGCATGAATTATAACGTTAAACATAATGTTTTCTTTAAAGAAAAAAAAAGTTTATTTCATTCACAAATTTTTACTTTTAAATCATACCAAGAAAACATAAAAAATTATATGGTACATGACTTTTAAACGAATTATTATTAAATCGGTTATTCTATGCTAATTCCAAGTTCTATTCTGATCCCAAATTCTATTCTAATTCCAAATTAATGAATACGACATTTTGGGCTGAGATTTTAGATAAAAATAACATTTTGAGTTTCATCTATTTTAGTCCCTTGCGGTAAAATGAAGAGAGTAGCTCATTATGAGATTTTTCGTGCCAAGTAGAAAAATGATTAGTTACACTAGTTAGTCGACTAAAGTTACTTAAAATATTTTTACTACTACAAAATTTGTAATCCAGTACATTATTCAAACCATATTTAGTTACTCTTGTATATGAAACAGTCATATGTTTTTGATTGACAAAATGCATGAGTCATAAAGTTAAACATGTTGTTTTCAAATATTATAATAAAATGACTTCGTTAACTTTAAATTAAAGTGTAATTACTGCTTAAAGTTATAAAAAACATAACACAAAAGGCTTTAAAAAGTGTCTTTCAATATAGATGACATATGTTTCATGCGCTCAAACGTCGATTTTTTCTGATCAAAATGATAAATAAAATATCCTCGCAAAGTTTTTGAAAATGATAATTACAAATAATTAACATTATCATTTTCAAAAATAATGCGAGAATACTTTATTTATCATTTTGATCTGAAGAAATCACCATTTGAGCGCGTGAAACACATGTCATCTATATTAAAGACACATTTTAAGCCTTTTGTGTTAGGTTTTTTATCACTTTAAGCAGTAATTTTTAAGCACTTTAATTTTTTCATATTATTTTCTTTAAAGAAAAAAAAGCTTATTTCATGCACAAATTTTGACTATTAAGTCTTACCAGAAAAGATTAAAAATTTGCATGATACATGGATTTTAAACTAATTTTTATTGAATTGGTTATTCTATGCTAACTTAGCAGACAACAACTGCACTGTTTCTATGCAGATTAGCCGCAGGCGACTGTTATCCATCTACGTTTTCAATGTGACGTCAGTCATGACATTTTGGTTGGAAACTGACTCTAAAGAAATGGTTGCAATGTTTCCTTTTTTTATTTACCCCTTAACCTTCCTACCCTATTGAAATTTTATTCAACCTTGATAAAAACATTTCACACCAGAATTATTATTTAAAACTATTTAAGACATTTATTTTACTTAGTTTTGTCGTTCTTTTATTTAACTTATTTTATGAAAATTTTTCTGGTTCGAGTCGAATGAAATCACATATTCAAACGGGTCGATTAGACGCATTCAGGGTAGGAAAGTTGAGAGTTTCTTTTTTCTGTTTTCTTTTTTTTTTGACATAATAAACTAAAAATAAGGACAAAACACCATACTTGTCGTACTACAATATTCGCCTTACATAACGGAAAAAGATCTGTCAATTAATAAAGCGAAGATTACAGTTAAAAAGTAATAGTATGCGAAAGCTTCTAGTAACGAAGCAAGTAAACTCTTCTTGCTCGAGCGGCGTTCGGTTCAAAACTTCTAAGTGGTTAAATCAAGGATGTATTTTGCATTTTAAAATTATTTTTTTGTTTAGTCAAATGCTTGTATTTAAATTGGCTATTAGCTTTTTTTCATTAGTATGATTTATAAATCAAGGATCTTATATATTTTTTTTCTTAAACTAGGATGACTAAAATACGAAACATAATGTTTATATAAGCATTATATTTACTATCAAACTCATTAGAATAACTTTGTTTTATGTTAATAATGGAAAACGCTGCAAAATGAAAAATTCCAGTATATAACTTATGTAAAAGTCAAAGTTTGCATAAGCAAAAGGTTGCTAATTCTGAGTATGTGCAGATAGGATGTGCGCATATTGAAGCACTTATTTGCAGTTTTTAAACAAATACTATAATTTAGTATTTATGCAAAACTGAAAAAAGCCCCCCAAAACTAAGTACAATTTTTTAACACCGTTTTTTAAAACACGATTTTTGAAACAGAATTTCATTTGGTGTCCTTGGCAACTTTCCCAGGGGGGGGGGGGCTCAAAAATTTTCAGGGGGTGGTGAACCCCCCTGCCACCCCCCTAGCTACGGCCATGGGTTAAATACAAATCGTAGAAAATGTTTCCACTGCGTATAAAGTACTAGGACTTCCCTCAAAGGGATTAGTCTGAGTGATATTGCTGAGAACATAAAGTTAACAATTACGATATAAAGAAGATATCAACAAGAATCTAAGTGAATATACAGCATATGATAGACAAGAGATAGATAAAGATACAACATATGAAAAATAGCAAATTAAATGATATAATTACAAAATATCATATATAAATTCATATACTGTTATGTTTTCATATGCATTTTTTTATAACATTTGGCAAATAATCTCATTTTCTTAAGCGGGAATTGCTCAAAACTTTAAAAAAAAAAACCGCCGGATCTTTTAAAACGATATTTTTAAAGTCACATAATCAGATTTGCAGCCAATAGCGTATTTTAGCAAGCGTAGTTTAACGCAAATTTAATTTAATTTTTGCAACATTTTCTTTGTGACAAATATCTAAATAAAATATTAAAAAATAAAATATTAAATATTGAAATATTAAATCAAATATTTAATATTTGAATTAAAAAAATTTCCTTTGTTTATTTGTATAACTATTTATAGAAACTCGTATACTTCAAACCACATTGATAACATGCTTTGCTACAAACGTGTCTACCAGTCTAACTACTCGTATGTCTTAGCTGTGTCTCTCTCCGAACTCATCTGTCTACTGTCTCTCTACTCTTCTGTATACCCGTCTCAGTATCCGTCTGTCTTTCTACCCGACTCTTTAATCGTGTCTCTACCTGTCTCGCTTCCCGTTACACTACTCGTCTATCAACACGTCTGTCTGTCTATATACCCCTCTCTCTACCCGTCTGTCAAGTCGTCTCTGTACTCGTCTCTCTATCCACCACGCTACCCGTCTCCCTACCCATCTCACTACCCCTCTGTCCACCCTTTTTTGCACCTGCCTCGCTACCCGTCTGTCTATTCGTTTCGCTACCCGTTAGCTTATCTCTGTCGCTATCCGTCTCTCTACCCGTCTGTCTACCCGTTTGTTTACACGTCTATCTATCTCTCGCCAACTCTTCCCAATATTTAAACAATTTAGTAAACGGAAGCCGCTTATCTGTTATTAAATGCAAACAGGAGTAATTTATCTAAAGAGTGTAATCAGATGCAATTTTTTAAATACATACATAAACCAGCATAATACTTAACCAGTTTTATTTTCATAGTAGTTTATATCATTTGACAGTAAATCTCAACTTCTTCAACCCGAACTGCGTCAAGCTTTTTAAAAAAGCCCCAAGGTCCGTATAACTGGGAAGGGGAATTGTCCTCAGGGCTATTAGATACATGTTATTAAGTTAAGTGAAAGTTTCGTAATCGGGTTCGCAGCCAATTTCTTATGTCAGAAAGGGTGGCTTCACGCCATTTTAAATTCATTTCTGTAACTTTCTTTTTCTTTTTTTGGTGGGTGGTTGGGGGGGGGGGGGGGGGGGAGGGTTCCAAATATATACACTTAAATTCAAACTTTTGCCCCCATGTTAATATTAGTGTTGTTTGTATTATCAATTAATACTTTGTTGTTCCAGCTTCATTCGAAACAAATGTAAAAGACTTCTACAGTTTTTTTTTTCTAGGAGAAAGTTCCGTAATCGGGCCCTAAGCTAATCGGGGAATTTAATATCATTATTGTTTCTAACTCTTATAGAGTTAAAAACAATATTGTTGCTAGCATTACTCTTGTTTGTGAACAACCTCTTCTGTGTCTCTGAATAGGGAAAAGTTCCGTATCATGTACTGGTTGGTGCCAAAGGCAGTTGTAGAATCTTACAAATTTTTCTAGAGAGCGGAAAAACATGTTTTTTAAAATATTTACAAATATACGTTTATTAAACCATGTTTTTGAGCCATTTTAAACAATTAAGTACGGTGCTAAAATAAAATTTTATTGCCATTTTCGATATTTTAATAAGAAATGAAAATACATAACAAACAAATTTAACAAAACTAAGCCATTTTTGGGTACTTCTCTATTATCCCGTTGACCACTTTTCATAACAAAAAACTATCGCCAAACTAAGATTAAACGCCAAAAATACAGTCCCATTTACTTGATGCCAGAAGCATTATACGTATTTGTTATGCCATCAAGTGGTTTTTAATTCGACATTTGCATGTATTTTTCATTATGTTTTACTGATTTATTAGTTATTTCATTCATTAAAGTAACAATTGTGTCCTTAAATTCTTATATTTTATTTATTTTGATATTTCAATGGCAACGTTCTCCCGTTTATTTAGCGTTACAGTTTGGCGATAGTTTTTTGTTATGAAAAGTGGTCGACGGGATAATAGAGAAGTACCCATTTTTTGTGATAAATAATTGTTATTGACAGGGGGGCAAATTGTAAACAATTAATAAGCGAACTTAAAAAATTACCGGAAAAAACTTGTGGGAATCTCAAGAAAGAAATATCTGATATAAATAGCATTTAAAATCTTAAAATGGAGAAGTGGTCCGTATAAAAATGCAAAACATTATACACCTGATATAAGAATTTTTTTAATTTTTTTATATTTCCGAAAGCACAGATAAAAGGGTAAAAATCCCGGCACAGATGCCATATACTCACCACGTTGGCGCGATTTTCCCCCCGCCCCTTTGGCGAAAACTGTTTGTTGTGTTTGTTTACTTTTATTTTTTATTTTAATTCTATAGATTATTTTTATATGTATATCAATATTAATTTAGGCACAGATGTCATATACGCACCAGATTGGCGCGATTTTTCCCCCGCCAATTTGGCGAAAACATTGTTTTTGAATATTAGTTACAAATACCATACAATAATAGCATGTAATTTTTTATCTACCCTATATATATAAAATCCTAATGAAACGAATTTGTGAAACGATTTTATGAAACGAATTTATGAAACGATTTTATGAAACGACTGATTAAACGACTGATTATGTTTCAGGGCTATTTTTAATAAAATATTAAACGCTTGATGGTGAAATTAATACCAATTGTCCATAAAAATCCGCTGATGTCAAAACTGGTAATAGAATTTTGAAATTGGAATTAGTTTTCGAGATATTAATTTTTTTTCTAATTTTAATGATATTTCTGTAATGATGGCAACTAATTACTCAGTTTTTTTTTTTTTTGTGACAAAAAAGGGAAAAAAATTGAAAAGGATCCCGATAGGGATTTTTCATTTCTTTTTATTCGTCATTTTCAAATTGAATTTGAATTTATCTTTTATTTCAATCGATAATGAAGACAAGATTGTGATTAAATTATGTTTTTCAGGAAAATTTGAAAAAAAAAAATCACATTTCTATCGTTAGGATTCAATCGTCTCTCAGCATTTAATTTAATTTATAAACTGAAAACATTTTGAATAAATTCGTCCAAATGACGTCATTTATGTAAATACGTCATTTATGTTTATACAATTTATTTAATATAAAGAAGCCATTTATCTATTTTTATGTACAAAAAGAGGTAAATTGAACGACAATTATAAATAAATTGTATATATACATATAAATACATGTATAAACAAGCATAAACGTTCGGTGCTTTTCCAGTATATGGGCCTTGACGAAACAGGGAAAATAGCCTTGGCGGAAAAGGAAATTTGGCAACATACTTTCTGTCAACCTATTCACTTTGTCATTTTGTGTACAGAAGCATTTTTTCAATATTTATACAATTTGTTTAGCGTAAAATGTCATTTATCCTATTTTATATATAATCAGAAGTAATTTGTATAGAAAAAAAAAACAATAATAATATGTGTATAATTAAAATACGCATATAAACAAAAAAATCGTCGAATTTGTTTCCATGGCTGTTTATGTCATTTGGCACCAAATCTCACTTTCTGATGCCCGAATTGCGCCAAGCTTTTTTAAAAAAGCGTCAAGACTCGTATAATAGAAAAGCACCAAAAGTTCATTGGGATTGTTCTCATAACTTTTGGCAACGAATCTATCCCTTTTTGAAGCTCGAATTACACCAAACCTAAAAGCAAAGGATGCTATACTGGAAAAGTACCCGATTTTCTTATGGACAATATTCAAGTGACATAACATGGCGTAAAATTATTGCGGAAAGCGAATTTGTTTAAATATCTCATCAATTGATGCCGAATAAATGCAGGCATGCATGCACAAAATATTTAACTAATTTTGTATGATAAATAATTAATACAAAATTCGTATATACATATTAATTAAAATAAATAATTTACATATTTAAAATAACATGAAAATATGCATGATGGTGCACTAAAATAGAGAGAAAATTAAAACCTGTTACGGAAAATTTCTATAACATAGTACTTTTCAATACCGTGGTTCTTAATGCTATTCACAAGCAGATGGAATTTTTCTCATCCTTAAACATAAAGGAAGAATAGAATACAGATCGTTGTTATAAAAGTCCGAGAGGTAGCCACAATTTAAACCTAACCATTTTATACAAGCTGGTTTTCAAGTTGTAATTGATTTTACTTATCAATCCCAAAAACAGTCGTCAGTTGTCGCAACAGCTGTGTATGAGGCCATGATAATAAAAAAAATGCCGCATTAAAACGTTAAAAGCATGGCAATCCAATTACAGATTTACCAATGTTTTTAAAACAAAGCACGCTGTCATGTTTTTAGAGGCCTTGAAGTCTGAGCGGGGGTTGGCGAGCGTAGCTCGCAGGGGGTAGGCCCCCTAGTTTCAATATAAAAATAAAATAACGTAATAAATGAAATAGCTCCTATTATTCAAAAATGGGAAATAAAAATAAATAAATGATAGTTTGATATAAATAAATATTGATATATATAATAAAAACAATTTATAGAATTAAAATAAAAAATAAAAGTTAATAAACAACAATTGAAACAAAATAACCGGGTTACCATGTGAGGCATAAAATTGCCATTTTGTTGCAATCGCAAAAAAATCACGTGTACTATTTGTCACACTATTTGTAACTGATATTCAAAAACAAAGTTTTCCCCAAGCTGGTGGAGGGAAAAATCGCGCCAACGTGGTGCGTATATGACATCTGTGCCTTGTTTCATTTCACATAGAGGTACTGCTCTATTATCCCGTCGACCACTTTTCATGACAAAAAACTATCGCCAAACTGTTAGATTAAACGCCAAAAATGCAGTCCCATTTACTTGATATCAGAAGCATTATACGTGTTTGTTACGTCATCAAGTGGTTTTTAACGCGACATTTGCGTGTATTTTTCATTATGTTTTACTGATTTATTAGTTATTTCATTCATTAAAATAACAATTGTGTCCTTAAATTCTTATATTTTATTTATTTATGTATTTTGATATTTCAATGACAACGTTCTCTCGTTTATTTGGCGATAGTTTTTTGTTATGAAAAGTGGTCGACGGGATAATAGAGAAGTACCCACATATGTATTGGTACTTTTATGTTAACTTGGCGCAGTTGATAAATCGCCAAATATTTTTCTCATAACATCTTCATATTGCATTCATTTCATTTAAATATAAATCTTTCACTGATTTCATTTGAAATACATACATTAAAAATACACGTCTTTCACTCATTTAATTTAAAATACACGCCTTTCACTAATTCCATTTAAAATACTAAAAAGGAAAAGAAAATAAGAAATAATGCCACAAATCGAAACCTTTTATTTAAACATTAAAGAATTGTTCCTAACATACACACGCGAAATAAAAAAGCTGTTAATGGTGTGATTTACGCCAAATCTCTAATACTAATACTACTCTTACTAATCTCTAATACTTTTCAAACAGAAAAAATTCCAGATTAACTTTCCATTTTTATTAAATTGAAATATATTTTATTGTGCTGAATATTAGTGCTTGCATATTTTTTTTGCTCCATGTATTCCATGAACTTTTCAATTCCGATTGTCTACGAAAATCTCCCGCCGGTGAAAATGACGTACGCACAAAATTTAGTGACGTATGTACTTTAATTGTGCTTTTTTATCTATTTTTTTAATATAACTTCCAAACGGTTTGAGACTTATTCTTGGTAATAAATAGACGACGTTGTCACCTTTATAGGTACCTGCTGTAAAAATTTGAACGAAATCCGTTAAATATTTTTTGAGTTATGCTTGACGAAAGGTTTTAATATCCATCGTAGCTATATATGGGGCAAAGTAAAACTGCGCTGTGTATGAGTCTTCGTTGCACTCAGACAATTAAAACACTTAGCTGTAAGATATAGGTATAACATACAAACAAATTGGAAATACAACATAGCAACCATCTGTTTGTAGTCAGTTTCCAATCAAAACATCATGATTGACGTCAGGACTGAAATAGTCAAATATATTTCAAAGGCGTCGGACCACTTTTTACAAGCTGTAATCCTTACCGTATACTTCTAACTAGCGTCTACATCGCGCCCCATCACAACGGCTTTTATCACAAATGCTTCCGAGAAATTCCCTAGCACAGCGTGCAGGCTCATATGATGACATTATTTTTTATTTTTATCTTAAGAACGGGGTGTTGCATATTCTCTCTTCATAATTTTTACGGATAAAAATTAGAAAACGGCTTACGAATATCATACCTGTACAAGTTAAATGAGCTTGATTTAAATTGATTAATATCATCATTTATATATACAGGGTGTAACTGAAATTCTTCAACAAACTTTGAGGGATGATAGTACTCATGAAGATGAACAAAAAATGCAATAGAACACGGGGTCGCAAATGACATTTAACCCTTTCAGGGACAGTGGTATGTCTAAAAAACCACTTAATTTTAATTCCAAAACGCCACAATGGCACCAGAATTTTGCTAAAATCTTTTCCATTTAATATTTATGTGAAATATAGCCTTTTTCATATTTACAAACAAATTTTTTTGTAAATTCCGGTGCCAGTCCATTTTCAGACGCATTTTTTCTATTTTTATCCTTTAAGCCTTTTAGGGGCAAACTAATTTTAGTACTAAAATGTTGAAATAAATGACTGGCACCGGAATTTATAAAAAAATTTGTTTGTAAATAAGAAAAAGGCTATATTTCACATACATATTAAATGGAAAAGATTTTAGCAAAATTCTGGTGCCATTATGGCGTTTTGGAATTAAAATTAAGCGCTTTCATAAACATACTACTGCCCCTGAAGGGGTTAAACGTCATTTGCGACCCCATGTTCCATTGCATTTTTTGTTCGTCTTCATGAGTACTATCATCCCTCAAAGTTTGTTGAAGCATTTCAGTTACACCCTGTGTATATATATATATATTTATCTTTGAATAAAATAAGTTTTTTTTTTCTTTTGAATTTATTTGTACTGTCGTCGGGATTGTTTATTTTAAACTATATTAAAACTTAATAAAATCATAATAAAATAAAATTGATAAAAGTAAATACTAGACTACATTAGAAAAAAAACATCTTCCTTTTAAGTATTAATTTAAAATATTTGAATAAAATAAGTTTATTCTTTCTGTTGGATGTATTTGTACTGTCTTTGGGATTCTTTATTTAAACTAGGGACTTTTTATTTTAAACTATATTACCGAAAACTTAAACTTAATTAAATCATAATAAAATTAAATTTATGAAAGTAAATACGAGACTACATTAGAAAGGGGGGAAAATCTACCTATTAAGTATTGATACAAGATACAATATCCTAAAAATAACAGTATTGATAAATATTCTCATATTTATACTGCTTCTTGTCCTAGATCAGTGGTTTCCAAAAAATAATAAATAGATATAATCACATAATTAAAATAATAATAATAAAAAAAACACAACAAACTATAGTTCCGTAAAATATCGAATAGGGGAAACCAACTGAACAAGCTACCGTATTTTCCTTTCAAATAGGGAATTTTTCGGAGTACAGGGAATTTCTCAGGAGCATTTGTGACAAGAGCCGCTGTGATGGGGCGCGGTCTAGACGTTAGTATACTTCTACACCAACCGTAAGTGAAATGTACCGCAAATATATATTTTTTAAATATTGGTACGACCAGAATATAAAAATAGCCACCGATGTCAAACTTCTTAACGCTATGCCTCATTAAAAAAAATTGCTACAAGTTTCGGGACGAAATTATTAAATTTGTTAAAATTAAAATTATGTGCATAATCTGACTAAAATTACAAAATAATCGGAATAAAGCGCATGTGTGCATTATTTTGTATTGTTCATTTAGAGAATAGCACATGTAAACATTAAAATTTTTATCACGAAACTTACATAAATACGCAGAAACATAATTGAAAATTTAAAAAAAAATTTAGTGCAAATTCAAATTCAAAATTAAATTTGATATATAAGATACTTAATTACAAATTGGTATATTTAATCTTATAAAACTACCATTGAGACATGTCCAAAAATATGCGATCCAAAAATTCCCGGAATGAAATTGGTATAACCGGCTTATTAAATGAATCTATTTTGAACCATGAATTTTTCATATTAAATGAAGCAAAATATGTACAACAAATTAACATTTTGTACAAAGTTACATTTTATTAAACATAATGTTTGGTTCTAGACAGATTTCTTTGATCTATGCAAAATACATTCCGAGAACTTTTGAATCACTCACGTATACCACATACATTTCACTACCAGGTGGCGATTTCTCATTTAGCAAATACTTCTGCTGGTCTAGGTAGTCCTAACTTACCTGCCAAGTTTCCCTTCTTTTTAGTGCAAAAACAATTCGAAATTGTAAAACACAAATGCTGTTTTACTAATTCTTTTAACACAGTATACAATTTCTAAAGAAAAAAAAACCTTATATCAATCCTTGGTTTTTTTCGTTAATTTCAATGAGGTTCAGAAGACTTCTTTCACAAACAAAAGAACATTTTATTGTGGGAGACGGGACACATTTAGATGGATAATGTATATTTAAAATAGATGGATTGAACTTTATGCGGTTATATTAAAATAAATGATCAAAGTAAAAATAGCACAAATAAAAATGTATAAAATGGCAAACAGCTGTTTCGGAGTCCCTAAAGCTCCATCATCAGTGCCAAATTTAAAAGATTAAAAACTTATTCAAAAGTTTAAGCCATGTATGTAAGCTTGCGTTTCCGTACGCGACCAAGATAGAATGGCCTCCATTCTATCTTGGTCGCGTGCGGTAACGCAAGCATATCTATATGGCCGATGGAGCTGTCGGGGCTCCGAAACTGCTGTTTTCCATTTTATATTTTTGTATTTGTACGTTGATCATTTATTTTAAGGATTATGTATACACAACTACTTACACATAAAATATTACATAACTGTCAACAAATTTATTTTGCTCAATTTTAAGTTCTTTTGCTCGCTTGAGGCAATTCGAATTATGAATGCCAAGTTACTATGACATATATCCTAATAATATTATAAATGTCATTGTGTGTGTGAATGTTTGACTGAAGTAAACGTCAAAATGGAGGATTTAATGGCCCTGTATCTTTGCATATAGATGGATTATAACCCGGAAATTATATTTTATTAAAATATTTTTCTTAATACGTAATTAAAAATTTCATTATTTTCATAGAGAATCAATAAAATTTTTTGCATATAATTTAACCATTTTTCATTATCGTTGTTAGAGCTTTGATCATTGCCAAGAGATAAAAACGCGGAAAATTTTTTTTTCCTCAACAATTAATTTTCAAATGAACGATTTTTACATGAAAAATTAAAATTAAAAAGAATTCAAAAGAAGATGAATTTCCATGATATTTGAAACAAAAATATGGAGTATTTGTTGTTATACATGAAGTATGAATATCGTGTGCGTTGAGAAGAGGTTTTCTGTCAAAAACTGCGTTATAATTAGGAGGAAAAATGAACGATAATTATAATATATTAAGAAAAGATTTCGCCTGGACCATGGAACTATGAAAATGATATTCCTTGGCTTGGACAAATATAACGTGATAAGTAAAACATGTCTTTTCAAAAGAAGCACGAATATTAGTGTAAAATGAAACTAGATAGAAAACTGACGTCATATTTAAGATGAAGAATTGAAATATTTCTTCAGAATGGTTTCGCTCTGATTTCGGTTGACGGTTTCTGACGGTTTGGCTCTCGGTTTCGCTCATATGAAGATTACATCTCATATGATTTACATACACTCTTTACAATAATTTTAAGATATCTAGTACATATTTGACAGGAAAATCTGTTTCATTGAAGTTCGTAAAATTAGTGAAAACCGCATAAAAAGATATATCTATAAATTCAATCTGGGAATTTAATTCTATATTACGCACTCGAATAAAAAGAGAATGTGTACCAAAAAAAAATCCCTGATGGCTCGGCCTACAGCCACAGGTAGATTTCGAAGCCGCAGACCGCGGGGCGCCTGTTTATTGAGAATTACAGAAGAAAGAACTTTTTGCCATGATGCGGCAGTTGGGACCACCAAATTCGAAAGATACATGTGCCTGTTGGCGGAGCCAACAGTGATTTTTTAAAATTTTTATTTTATTATTATTATTATTTTAATTTTTTTATGTATTTTTTTATGCCTATAAAAAACTTGTCAATATAAAAGTTGTAGATAATAGAAGAAAGTTGTGCATAATTATGGAAGTTATCGTGTCCATAAAAATTTATTAGATAGATAGATATAAAGTTTTGAACTGCGGGTGGTCTTGGGTTCTAGGAGTCGTGATCGGTGTAGATCTGCAAAAAAAATTCAGAAATTCTAACTTAGAGGAGAACGTAATAGGTAGTATTTCTTACGAAATCTACCTAAAATCAAAACATGAAATACTGTTAAAATTATTTAGGTAACTTAAGTCGGGATTGCGTTAAATCTGAAACCTTTAAATAAATATTTTTTTTTACTATATTTCCTATAAAACAAGAAATTAATGAGTGTTAGTTCTGCTCTCTATGTTAGCTCCCTAAATTTATAGTTACAATAATCTGTTATAATTTTATGATGTATTGGAACAAACATTAAATTTTCGAAGCAGTAAAAAGCCATAAAAATTTTATGACCGCTATTATTTAACATTTTACACGATGTTATTCCAACAGAAATACTCGTAATGTTTACTATGTACTTAAAACCATATGGCGTTGTTCAAAAATGTTGATGAATATGTGTTACGACTGCCAGAGTATTGATCGTAAACGAATACTTGCCGGTTAGAAAACCTTTGATGGTATATATGTTTTGAATATTAAATTATATTGCCAGAATTTCGTATGAAGTTTCTTATGTAATAAAAATTTATAATATCCTTTAATAGTTATATTATAGTATCGTATTTTTTTACGTTTGATAATTATTAATTGTACATAAACTTTATTACTTTTTTTACAGTTTTGTTTAAATTTAAAACAAGAATTGAACGATCGTTGAATCAAACTATAGTAACTGTTTATAGTATTTACTAAATATTTTCATGTATGAAATTTTTAATACTACAGAAATATTATTATTTGTCATAAAGTGTATTTATAATTTGATTCAAATACACTGGCTTCCAAAAGTTAATATAAGATTTTTTTTTTCTTTAACTTATAAACAAATAAATATGAAAACCTAAAAGTTGGTTCATGAGTTTTTTTTACAGCTTGTGTAATGAACCTTTTTACTGTTAATGAGGTTACTGATGGTAGCTTGTGCCAACAAATTTCACTCATCTAAGAACGCACGTTTTGAGTGCTTTAATATCCTGGGAGGAAGGAGGTTAACGTTGAAAGAAGGAATCTATATAGTATATAAAACACTAAGAAACGTGGCGGCGAAAAAGCCGTTATTTCTCTTTTTCCGATGACAACGAATGATTTGTTTTCACTAATTTGCAAATATAGAGAAAAGTATTTGAAGTATCGATTTAAAACTCACCACACATATGTAGATCCATTTTTTGTAAAAATCGACAGGTAATTTTTCTTAATTTTTGCATAAAACTAGCTATTTTCTGTAAAGGAAATTAAATAAAGTGCAAAGTCAAACAAAAAAACGTGCCATTTTTAGGTGCATTCGTAATTATATAAATGCGCAGCACGTATAGTTGTCGTCGGGTTCATCTGTCCGCATATAACAACGCAAAAACTACGCAACCGAATGGTTTGAAATTTAGTATATATTATCCTTATACAATTTTCTCGAGTCATTTCAAATTTTATGAAAATCGAATCGAAACTTTTCTTTATTCTATATTATCTTATCGTACGTAATCTATATAATAAAAGCACAAGTCATGTGACGGAGGAAAACAAATACGGGCAAACCACTTCTTTTTTCATATGCCAGGCGGACATTTTTATTCAAAATTATTTTTTCGAATAAAATTGTATAAAAGATACATTTTTGAAAGATCGTTGAAAAAAATTGTTTGTTTGCGAGATGAGTTACATTAAAAAAATGTATGGATTCTAAGATAACTGCAGTGGAAATTATGTTAACAGCCGAATATCTCAATCCATTAGAGTAAATAAACACAGGAGATTAGTTCCTTATGAGTCATAAAAATATTAAACCATGGGCGTAATCGTTCGCAAAGCAATATCTCCATGGTAAATTTTACAGTGCTGTCTGGTGCAGAAAAAAAATTGCATTTGTAAACGTGGCATACGTAATAAGAACAAAAAGGCATGCTCATTTCGCTCATAGCAGACGATATAATTCATTTCACTGAAATAATAAGGGTGTTTTTTTTACATTGTGAAACTAGTTATAAATTACCTATATAAACTACCTAAAACTAAAAAACCTATGTCACGCTTAACGTACAATTTCCAACTTGTCTTATTAATTAAAACATTAGATCCATTTTTGTACCTTATGTAATTTAACCTCATTGTTGTTTACATCGTTATGACGTTGACGTTACTGATACACATATTTGTAATTTATAATATAGATTGATTTTAAGAGTTTTACTTCTTACGTACGTAACGGCCGCGTGTTTGCTTTTATTTGAAAGTGCGAGCTGATAGGTAACGAGATTAAATCTTAAAATCTTACATTCTTTGTAACACATACACTTTCTAATACATACGTACTAATAATTTATATATATATATATATGTGTGTGTGTGTGTTATATAAAAAATTTATTTCCTTCGCATATCCGCATTTATTTCGCATTAGTTCTTTAAATTAACCTAACTTCTGACATAGTCAGTATTTCCTTAATTCTTAATAATATTTATTCCTATTTAATGTCCTTTAAAAAGCAATAACCCGTATATTAATAATTATCCTATTCCAAATCTTAATCTAAAACTTTAAGTTCATTCGTAGCTTTTATCAACTCCCCAATCTATAAAATTCTGAGAGACGCTTTTGTCATTTTGAATGTTTTTAAAAGCTATTTTTTTTTATTATAATTCCATGCTTTGCTTCGCGCGCTGGGTATTTTTCACTTCAAAATCAATGCGCCGTTGTGTTGGGGATTTTTTCGTGTTAAATTTTCTCCCTCGCGCCTCATTCGCTTGGCTTGAACTTGCCTCTCACTCATTGGTTTGTGCGCTCGTGACGTCGTATTCAGTAACTCTATGCGTCGTGAACAAAACTCGCTTGCAAGATTTGGAGAGCAGATTTTTGTTGTGTTTGGGAGTACTAACCAAATGGTTATCTGGTGTTGAAGTCACTTAGAATTTTCATACAGCTCTTTAACATCTATTAAACGATGTAGTGAGCCATCGTCAAGCCTGAGGGCTATAAGTTTATACCGGATACTGTGGGAACTGTTCCTGGCATCGCTCCTGTTTATAAATAAACGATTTGTCTGGATATCTGCTGCTCTTTATTGACGAAACTCTTGTGGTGTCTCATCATTGCCTCACCTCTTCGCCATGATTCTTGATATCGGCTGCAATCATTCACCATCTTGAACAAACTACCATTTTTGGTGGAATAAAAAATCATCTTCGTAAAATCTCCACACACACATATATATATATATATATATATAAGTAGTAATAATACGTTCGTGCCCTGGTGGTGGAAGGTAGAACTAAAACATGTTTTAATTATTCGACGTTCGTTTGGAAAAATCGACCAGCGAAGCGGGCGTAGCCTGCTAGTTCTTAGAACATTCCAAGTATGTGGAATCTCATTAATGCCCTACGACCTTGCAATTCATCTAACAAAAAGTCCCTATCCCCCAAGAAAATCATCGAAAAATTAAGATGTCTGTTGTGTCGCATTGGTCTGAACAATTAAGACATTTTATTAGAAATAATTCCGATAGTGTGTAAATATTTCACCAGCATTACGCAAATGCATAATATTCGTGATATGCTTCAAAGATATATACTTCAAATTATATTATTTTCTAATTATATTATTACATTTGCATTACATTGTTAATATTCACAATGTAATACAAAAATTCTGAAAATATAGTTATTTTCCATGAAGTGTATTTCCAACATGATTTAAATATACACTAAAACTGGTATTTTATACGAAATCATTTTAATTTTGTAAAGATATTTTACCAATATTTAGTAACAATTGATAGAATATATTAGTGATATATTTCCAAAATATACATGCAAAAATACCTATGATACATGGGATTGCATTAGAGATATGTAAAATGCAATATCAGTATTTAAGGAATATTGTTATTTTTCAATGAAATATATTTCTAATTTCAAACATTATTCAAATATTTGAAAAATATTGACTCTGTCAGAAATATTTTCCAAGAAATTGTGCATGTATCTTTTCAATATTAGTAGACAATATTAGTGATGAATTTCCAAAATATATATACCCAATGATGTTTCTACAATGTATTATGTTGGTCATAAGTACAATTCAATACCGACATTATGGAAATATTGTCATTTTCCATGATATTTCATGGTTGACAATAATTCACGTTTGAAAAGCTTCAAAAGCATGTATAATGCGACACGCATATTACTCCAATATTGATATTTCATAAGAAATATTTTCGGTATTATGTAAATATTTCACCATTATTTTGAAAATACTAGTAGATGATATGTTAATGTGTTTTTAAAATGCACATGCTAAATGATTGTAGCAATATTGGGTACTTCTCTATTATCCCGTCGACCACTTTTCATAACAAAAAAAATCGCCAAACTGTAACGCCAAAAACACGGGAGGACGTTGCCATTAAAATATCAAAATAAATAAAATATAAGAATTTATGGACACAATTGTTATTTTAATTAATGAAATAACTAATAAATCAGTAAAACATACTGAAAAATACACGCAAATGTCGAATTAAAAACCATTTGATGACATAACAAGCACGTACAATGCTTCTGACATCAAGTAAATGGGACAGCATTTTTGGCGTTTAATCTTACAGAGGATAGAGGATGACCACATCGGGAAACCCAGCCTAAGCCTTGCGTTTAATCTTACAGTTTGCGCGATAGTTTTTTTGTTATGAAAAGTGTTCGACGGGATAATAGAGAAATACCCAATATTGTAAATACAACTTTTTTTTTTCGCCACTGAATCATCATTTAACTATTAATAAGCCATGCGTTTGATAGATTTGCAGTCACATTAAAATACACTAATATTGGAAGCATTGTATAATATAAACTTTTTTTTTCAATATTAATTGGAAGAAATTATTTTATGCAATAGAATCTGAAATAAAAACAAAGATAGCATTAAAACTTATGTGCATTTATTTGCATTTTTAGTAATCATTTCAAAGTAATTGCGAATTATTATTATTATTATTATTAATATTATTATTATTATTTTTTTTTCTATTATTATTATTATCATTGTTATCATTATTATTATTATTATTATTATTATTATTATTATTATTAATCTACAGAACTAAATGAAAACCAATCATTGCTTTTAGTTGAATATATTTATATATTTTTTTTTTAGTTAAAAAATATCTCAAATTCTGTTATTCCTTTGCATTTCACAATGGGGAAACCTCAGAGTAAATAGCTCTTCCTTGAAATTCCCTTCAAAATGGAATCTGAGTCCAATGCATATGATAATATCTAAGATAGTTTGAGTCAACAATGCTTCTGCTGGAATGCCCATGATACTGAAAGAAGGTTTCGATTTTCAATTTTTGTGAATATTTATGAACAGTTCACGGTGATACATTCTGAAAATATCATTAAATATTTTGCTTCTGAAACGATTGCATGAAAATATGCATATATATGTCAAGAAGGAACAGATTTAAATGTTAGTTATTTTCGATATCTTTAAATTATTCATTTTTCTTATGGTTATGTATTCTAAAAAATCTTAGGCTTTTTACAATTTAATTTGTAATGGTAAAATATTATAAAGTCCTTATTACTAATATTTCGCAATATTGTTTAATCCCATACTTCATTAATTGCTAAAAAGTATTAAATAAAAATCATGAAAACAGTAAAAAATGTTTTACAAATAAATTTTTTCAGTGTTCCTACACTTTCCGGGAACTTACCAGTATTTTCTTATAGAAAAATGTTGACTTATGTATTCGTTCAATTGCATAATGTTAGTTTTTCTTTAAATCGATACTGGTTGTTTTCTGGCTTAAAGTCAGGGAAATTCCCAGACCTGTAGGAACCCTGTGTTTACATGTTTCGGCGTTACCGAAGCTTTTTTTCAAAACAAATAAGGATATTCTATAGTTGCAAGATCTAAAATGCAATCAATTGAAACGCCATCATTCACGTGATTGATAGCGTTTCAATTCATTGTATGATATATTCATGATTACCTACAGCAAAAAGCTTTCATTCGGAATTTTCGGTATGAATTCGGAATTTCTGAATAAAAAGGGAGGCCCAACTGGCAATTCTAACCTCAAATGCAAATATTAAAGAGCTTATTCTATCAAACAAGTTGTTGTAAGAATGTTAGATGATATATCGGTTGTAGTCTATATTGAAAAACTGTGATGTTTAAAATCTTGTCAGTGCAATCACATTTATGTTAAATTATTAATAAAAATACAAAAGTAGATATAACACATGTCTTTAATTTTATTTAGAAATTAAATACTGATCTTATAATGAGAAGAAGCTTACAAATATAAAGAAATATTTTTTTTCTTTCAAAATTCCAATGGTAAGTAATTATGAGACTTTTTTCCCTTCCGACTGCTTGGTTCTTGAGTGACCGTTTCTTTGAAAAAAGTCAATCAATTGAGCGGAAACTGCCTTATAAAATATCACGGAAACTTCATGTATTCATGTTGTCATTGCTGTTCTTTTCAAGTGTTGACATTCTGTTTGAAGTTTTTTTTTCCAGAAAAATATCTATTATTATATTACGCTCTGCATATCTCATTCTTTTATAAGTGAGTCGTTAAATTTTTTAAACAGATTATTAAATATAATTTAATACTGTTATCAGTTTATAGCCACCAGTACTTTAACCCTTTCAGGGGAAAAGTATTTCTGTTGCTAAAATTTCGAAATGATAGACTGAACAAATATTTTTAAAAATGAATAAATACTTTTCTTAACGTACATTATTAAAACAAAATTTTAAAAAAAATTCTGTGTACCAATTGGCAATTTGGAATTAAAATTAAGTTGTATAAATAACATACCACCGCCCTTCAAGGGGTTACAGAAAATAGAATTGCCACTTGATGGTCGCTAATGCTTCCCTTTCTAATTCCCTCTCCGGTAAGAATAGGATTCTCATCCTCTCTCACTTTCCAATTCTACATACAGGTCTCGGTCAGTTTCCTTTAACCCTTTGAAGGGCGGTGGGATATAATATATCTCACTTAATTTTAATTCCCAAACGCCACTATGACACCGGAATTTTCGAATCAAATTTTACTTTTATAGTATACGCGAAGAAACTCTTTTACTTATATGGAAATAAATTTGTTGTTAAATATCGGTGTGAATCATTGATTTCAACATTTTAGAAACATAAGTACTTTGACACTGAAAGGGTTAAAAGAGGTGAACACAAAATTTTGTCCACCGCTAGTTCCTTATGAAAATTTTAGTTTTAGATTTATTTTCCAAATGTCATATAAGCCCTTCTTGTAACTGTTGTAGTAATCTACTACGAAAATAATTTTTAAAATTTTTTTGTAGTAAAAAAAAGAGACCGCTCCGAGGCCTGTATATTGTTTTAGAATACTTTTCATGAACTTCGTAACCAATACAATAAGTGAATTTTTGCAATGGGCAACGTCGTATAAATACCGAAATAATCCTTTCTTGAAGAATATACACTTATAAAAATAAACACTACTTTGTGTACAGTGTCAGTACCACGTACTTAAAGAATGTTTTACTGCACAACGCATTGTATTTTCTTATTTATTATTTACGGTAATTTCCGGTCATATTTCATACAACATAGAAAATTTAATATGCAAATTAATGACGTAGGTAGCAGAATAGACCCTTTAAATAAGGTGCATACACTCCATGGAACTTCCACCGAATTTTCCACCACCATCTCAGGTTTGAAAACAGTTAATCCCTTCGCAAAGAGCGTCCTTTACAGAATTTTTAATCTTTTATCAGCGGTTATTCAAAATAAAAATTTTTGCTCAATTTAATACCCAGAAATGCTTTGATCAAATAAGCCAAATTTTCCATTAAAAATTACTGGTAGGAATGATAAAAGATTTTGAGCACTTTTTGCTAGTGATGTGCCGAATGAATGATTTTCATATTCGAATCATTTGAGAAAGCGCAAAAACATAAATGTCAACCTTAGTATTTTTTAATCAATTACTACCAGAAATTTTATAAGAAAAAAAGGAAATTTTAATTTAAGTAGAATTACAAAGATTACCATATCGTGTAATATTTGAACTTTTCACCATCTATAGCTACAGTTTGCTGACGTATAATACAAACAGGTACTGCTGCAACTCGGTTTGGCAACGTGAAGCAAAACTGTCTGTATTCCAACTCAACTTTCATTTTTAGATGCGTTCGTAATTATATAAATACGTAGCACCTATTGTCGTCGTCTGGTCCGTCCGTACGCTTATAACAACGCAAAAACTACCCAACCGAATGGTTTGAAATTTAAGATATATTATCGTTGCAGAATTTTGTCGCGAAATTTAATTTTTTTTTTAAAAATCGAATCAAAACTATAGAAAATATTAATAAAAACATTTATTAAGAAATTTGATTTTTTTTTAATCGGTGCTTTCTTTTTATAGGAGCTTTCGAAGTTTAATCGTCAAGCGACCGAGATACTTATTTTATGACAGAAATTAATCTGCAGTTCATTTAACAGAATTAAAAATCCTCAAGATCTGAATATTTATATAACTAGCTATAGTACGAACGCACCTCGTTTGTAACGTTTGATGTACAATTTCCAACTTGTTTTCTTTTCCATTGTAATGCGAAATAAACACAATCGCCGAAACAAAGAAACGAAATGTTAAAAAGAACTCTGAATAAGAACGAAATGAATACACAACGCGTACACTGATGCAAGAGCTGGACCAGACTAAAAGAATAAAAGGTGGAGGGAGAGAGATATAATTCGAGAAACTCCTATTTTCTCTACTAAATATCTGGAGGAAATTGATTAAAAAACATATGAAAGTTGGCAAGTAAGCTTTTGCTTCTCTTTTTAACAAAACTTCATGTGGCAGCTGATTAAAAAAATACGAAGGTTGGGTAGTATGTTTTTGTGCATGCCCGAATGATTCATTCGAGTGTCAAAATCATCGTGTCATGTATACGAGGCGCTCGTTGCAAAGAGGCTAATGAAAACAGAATTCCCAATCAAATGGTCTTTTGTAGTTCCTTCTGTAAGAATGTAATTATCTCCTCAATCTCTCTTATCAATTCTGCACAGTTTTGGAATCTACATGGTTTTGGAATGGTAAGTGAATTTTTGTAATGGGCAACGTCGAATAAATATAAAAAAAAATCATTTTTTGAAGAATATACACAGGGCTCGCAGCGGTTCTAAAGTTTTCTACATCTGCTACTACTATTTCAAATAAAAAATCTTCATAATAGTTTCATTTAACACCTGTAAGATATATCTACAATCGAGATTTTGATTGTAAAATAATGGTAGCAAAGTGAGAATATTTTATGAACGCTCTGAGACCTATATAAACTTACGAAAATAAATATTGTTTTGTGTACAAATTCAATACCTCGTCTTTAAAGAATATTTTACTTTACAACAATCTTTTGTTTTCTTAATTATTATTATCAGTCATTTGTATTCATATTTCATGAAACATGCGAATTTAATTAACAAATTATTGATAGAGGTAGCAGATTGGATCATTTAAAATATTAAGTTAATTAACACGCTGGTGCGATAAAATAAAACAAACAAACTTTTTAATAACACCACAAATTTAAAATATACCCACCATATAAAAATCATATACACAATGAAAAAGATTGGCTGATGCCTCCTGCATTCTTGTTGGCTGTTTCCTCTAACATTTCCGTTTGACTTACCATTTTCTTTCAGCCTTGCTCCTGCCTCCCAAGTGGTAGCATGTCTTTTGCGCCTTATAAAGAAAGACAAAGTTTTTTCGAAAGGCCTAGCACATCCCTTAAATTTATGGTGTTTTTAAGAAGTTCGTTTGCTATATCATTTAAAAATTATTATACGCCGAATATCTAGATTAAGATTAAAATAAATCCTTACTTACAGAATATCTTTTATATGTGCTCATTACCTCCCCGACAAAAACAAGGAAGAAAGAAAGAAAAGGGGGCTCCCCCTCTCTTTCCCTGTTGCCGAACTGTTGATGTCGGTTAAGGGGCTTCCGAGTTGCAATCAACTTAACACCCAGGCTATGAGTGAGTATGGTGTCTTGTAAAATTTGCGCCGTTGGGAAAAGTTAAGATGTAGTATTAACTACATGAAAAATGAATGTAAAGGAAAGATAAAAAATTAAGAAATGAGATGAAAACAATTTTGGAATAAAAAAGTAAAGCGATGGATTTTAATGAAAGAGTCTATAAATGTAAGGAAGTGAAATGGTATAGCTGTAGTTATAAACTACTATTTACAGTGAAAAAGTAAAAAATGGGGTTCGGAACATGTTCGTAAAACAGCACGCAATTTCCAGGTGGTGAAAAAGGCAGGCAAAGCTTATCTTAAAACAAAAAAAGAACTTAAAAGGGCCATACATTTTTTTTTTTTGGTATAGCTTAGTAATAAATTTTAATTAAGAAATTAGGTATTATTGTGGAAACATTACAAAATATTAATAAGAAAGAGTGATTTATAGAAATGGTGAGCACTAATACTTTTAGTCAATACACTCTGTCAATACCCTGTAAATTTTTTATACTTTAATTAATTTATTTATTTTTGTATTTTTTCCGGGGTAAGACAAGATATTTAGGCAAATATCCTTAGTTTTGGCAGCCATATAAAATAAAGAGATTCAATGTCGGTTTAAAGATGAAAAATGAGTTTTTTTTACTGTTAAAAATATTGATCTCATTCGTTAAAAGATGCTTTTAAATGAATTTAGTTGTTTAATACCAAGTCAATTCCGTAATAAGATAAATCCGGGGTAATCATCCATATCGTAATTTATCATTCAATGTCCCATAAATTTGCACAAAAATTATTGAAAAATAATTTTTCTTTAACTGGTTAAATATAAATAATATAGCAAGGAAAATCCTGTAATAAAGAAAAGGAAAAATAAATGTAAAATAGGGAAAGAATTTCCTTAAATCTCACAAAATATTTTGTAATAGTTAATTTTTATTCTTGAAACTTCCAACTTTAAGGATTATGTAATCTTCGGAATTTTTTTTTTTTGTTAATAAACTAATTTTTGTATGATAGAGGTGGAAAATAAAAGCGATAATTTTTTTAATTGAGAGAAAGTGATGAAACATGATGATTTTACTATGTCGCAGATGCCAAACTTTAATATTTTCGGGTATGGTATTTTCGAATAGTTATCTTCGTCTGATTCAATTTCAAATTTCAATCAATTAATAAAGCGAAAATTTCTATTCGGAAATACTGATACTTAAAAATGGGAAAGTTTTAGCAGCTGCGCTGCATTATAAAACTCTTAAATAATTAGAATAAATAGATAATAATTAAGATAATTAACATAAAATTACAAATGGAAAATAATTAAAAATACAAAGTATGCAATTTTAAGTGTATACGTCTTTATATAAGAAATTTATAGTCATCATATTATACAATTGTTAAATCGTTACTGGTATTTTAAGTAATTGCATTTTATATTATCCCTTGTTGTATGTGTATATTCCGCTGCATTTATAAATAGATAACATTTTCTGTGTAGAAAAAAATAAGATCTCAAAATGTTCTGTAATTCCAAAAACTAGCAAAATGGATCTTGAATCGTTTAATTAAAAAAAACTATACCAAACAATGCTTCACGTCAGTATGTTATTCACCGCAAAGTCGTGCATTTTTATAGAAAATATTTATTTATATTTTTTTATAGATAAATAATGTAATGGTAGTCAAAATGCATCAGCCAAAAAAAAAATAATAACAATAAAATAAAGTAAAATGTTTGTCCACCTAAATTATATTTAACTTCTTTCTCTTGCTTTGAAAATATTATGAGTAAATTTAAACTTTTTTGTTATTATCGAATTTAGTTTACTTATAGTAGTTTTTTTTCTAACTTCTTATCTATTTCTGTATGGAAATCACAACGTTCAAATACAAATTTTAAAATATCAGATTTTTGTTTAAGTGAGTGCTTAACCAAAATGATTGCAAAAGCTTCAAAATACTTTAGAAAAAATAGTTTCTGAATTTAAAAATTCTTTCTTTCTCATTTTTTAGTACTCTATCTAAATTATTATGATTTTTAAAGAGAGAGATGGAAAGAGAAAACAAAATTTTTGATTTAAATCGTACAAGTTATTTTCTAACTGCTAACTTTTATTTCTGAAACGCATAGTTGCCATCTTACGATTTTTTCCGAGACGAACAGTTAGGTAATGATTACGTATTTAACCCTTTGTGTACCAATTTATTTGAAAAAAAAAAAAAACATACAGAACAAACACATCAGAAATTTGGAATAGTGTCTTTTCTGCATTTATTGACAGATATTCCCTGATTAACCCCTTGGGGACGAGCGACACGTATACCTGACGCAGAAGATGCTCATAATCCTCGATTATTCCCACCAGTTGCTTTTTATTGTAGGCTTTGCCTTATTTAATGATATCATTTCTGCGATTCAATTAGGCGAAAATTTCTGTTTTGAAAAACCGGTGGTAAAAGATTAAAAATTCTATAAGGGACGCTCGTCGCGAAGGAGTTAAAAAGAAGAGACAAGTACTGTTTAAATTTTCTGATATAAATTCGAAATTTCTGAATTAAACACAAATCCGTGGACTATTCTGATGACGAGTCTCAGTCGTCAAATATATCAAAGGGGTTAGTAAAATTTTTCTTGAATCTAATTAGAAATGTGGTAAAGATTGCTTATTTGACTCCATTTATAATGTAAAATTTCTGACATTAATTTGACTTCGAAAAATATCAGAAGTTGTCAGCTATGGAAACGTGCAGCTTTGTCGTTTGCTTAATCTTTTGGATAATATTAAATTGTATAATTCGTTGCTAGCAAATAAATTTCGACTCAAAAATTTTCATTATTTTTCAGGTGAAATTTTTACAATTTTATGATTTTAGCCCTATGAGCTTTCTTTATATTTCGCGAAATGAGGACCTTAAAACAATCATGAAAAATTAAAAGATCATTAAGATTAAACGTAACTATTAGCAGGGGTCCACTTGATCAGTTTTTAAATATAGCATTTTTTTTCAAATATACTCTTTTTCATTTTTTTAATTTTTTTCATTGATTTTCAATAAATCTTTTCGATTTCTCTTGTAGAAACATAGTCCGAAGATTATTTTGTGCAAATGCTGTATAAACCTACCTCGAAAACATTTCTTCAGAAAAACTGGTATTTAAAAAAAACGGATAAGTGGTAGTCTGCGTTTCGTACTGATTTTTTTTTTAAAGTCTAAAGAGTATTCATACTCTAAAAAATATGCTATAGAACATAAATAACGATACGTCCATAAAAGCTTAGAAAAGCTAATAAGAATAAGTAAGCTAATAATAATGAATAATGAAAATAGCCCTTTCCAGAATATTGCGATAATTTGTACCCTGTATATCTATTGCAAACATGTCAAACAATTTATAACAAAGCGTAATTTAAAAGTTATTTTTATTTTTACTGCCTGTAAATGCGTAAAACGATATTTAACTAAACATAAGATATTAAAAATATTTAATTTTCTACCTAATTAAACTTTGGTAACATTTTTGAAAAGCTTCCGTCAGTTTCAGCTAATATCATTATCACATAATCCTCCCAATTCGTTGCTGACAGATTATTGGCACTGTAAACAAGGTTAATTATGCTCTTAAAATTACTAATTTCCCTTCACTTACATTTTGATTAGCGGTTCTTTGAAGGTTATTAATATCATATAAGGCACCAGAATTTAAAACGGCGATCCCTTTGATACTGCATTCTTTTGTATAGTACAAAATCATTAATATTTTCCCGTTATATGGAAAAATTTTAAATGATCATGTAATTAATTTTTCTTCACGACAACTTGTTTTAATAAAACATCAACCATCTTTAATTTAATAATATTTTGGTTTAGTAAGAAACAAAATTTTAATTATTTATCACATTCAGAAACAAATGCATACCTGCCAAATTTCGACTAATCTTCCGTACAATGTAAGTTAATTGGATCCAAGTTAAAAAGTTTCTAACCAGAATATATTACTCAGAAAACAATATATATTTAATTTCAAGATCTTACATGGAACCTTTTCACCACCTGGCGTTAATGTGCCATTTTACGAACAAGTTCCGAACCCCATTTTTTTGCTTTTTCACTTGTATAGTAGTTAGTATAACTACAACTATACCAATTCACTTTCTTCCATTTTTTACACTCTATCCTTAATATTCTTCGCTTTACTTTTTTATTCAAAATTTGTTTTCATCTCTTTTTTTAATTTTTCATTTATCCTTTACATTGTAAATGTTCATTTTTCATGTAGTTAATACTACATCTTAACTTTTTCCAACGGCTCAATGTTATACAAGTCACTATACTCACTTATAGCCTGGGCGTAAAGTTGACTGCAACTCGGAAGCCCCTTAACCGACATCAACTGTTCGACATGGAACCTATTTAAATGCATTTCTGTAAAAAAATTCTGGTTTGAAACATGTTTCACCTCGTTTAAATTAACTTACATTGTACGGAAGTTTAGTGCGATGCTGGCAGGTATGTAAATGTAACGTGATGTTTAAAAATATCTACTAACAATGAGTGATGAAACTTTTGTCAAAAAACTGTATTCTCTTTTGTTATTAGGTAAAGGTAATGAGGTTTTTATCACTATTTTAAAGCTTTCATGTTTGTTGCGCAATATGTGTAAAAAGCCACAGAAACGGCAAGCGAAACTTTAACTAATAGCCATTTTACTTAACATACAGGGTGATTATAATTAATGTATCATTTTGAAAATACTGTAACAAATGAACCAGTGGTCAGAATGACTTCAAATTTGAACTGAATATACTGGCAGAAGGGTAAAACGGTATAGCATACGAAAGATAAAGTTCCGAAGTCTATCAATAGATGGCGCTGTAAGCGGCATAACGAAAGTGGATTCTGCTACAAGTGTAGCATTTTTAATCGAAATAACGTCTTTGACATGAGTTGCACAGTAAACCAACCGTACTGTTCAGTGTGCATGAGTGTTTTGGTTACGGTAAAAATGACTTCCAAATCGGTCAACGGTTGCGGTACTGTTAGTGGAAAGCCCCTCCACCACGGCAAGGTCGTACCACATTGAATGAGAAAAATCTGTTTTTAATTGTCTTTGGGCCAAAAACCGCATAAAATGAACATAATGATTCGGTTTTTAATTGCGCATGAGTGTCTTTTAATTTGCATAGTATGCCGCTTACAACGCCATCTAATGATACACTTTTGAACTTTTTTTCTTATGCCATACCGTTTCCCCTTTCTTCCAGTATATTCAGCTTAAATTTGAAGTCATTCTGACCAGTGGTTCTATTTTTACAGCATTTTGAAAGTGACACTTTAATTATAAACACCCTGTATATCACAGTTAAAAAGATGGGTTAAAAAATCCATTAAAAATAATTACTATAAAAACTTCGATACCATCATGAAACTGTTCCCACTTTATACAGTATAGAAGCTCGTTTGTACGAATCTCTTTTTTACTAACATTTGTAATTTTACTAATTAGCGAATGATCCCGGAAAACTTTCTTATACACAATGTAATTTTCCGGTCCTTTTTACGAACTATAGATCAGGAAAATCTTTGTTTTGGGAATTGAGTTTAGTTTATCGGAATAAATTATCATAGTCAAATGAACTTTCAACTATTTTGAGGCAGATGGTGAAAATATTCCGAGAAATTCGACAAATAGAAAATGGAATTTAGATGGGACAGCGACCGTTCAGTCCTTCCCTTTACTTCAGGAAGGGGGGTGATAAGAGGATTATTGTTAAAGAGTTGATGGCTTTAAAGTGCTTCCTTTTTCTAAAATTGTTTGATCTGAACAACTCAATCAATGAAGGTTTGTTAGTCGAGAGGGAGATTGAAACAGATTTAGTTCGGGGAAACGTTTTGGTACTTTCGAGTTATAACTGAATTACGATTTTGCCAAGATTGCAGTTACGGTTTCGGCAAGATCATAGCAAAGCTTATATAAACTTCACATGTACGCATATCTAAATACTTCCAATGCTATATGTGCCCTATACGTCATTATATACATATTATTTACGTCTTATACGCGATATATACATCATATACATCTTATACCCATGTCATATATACGTCATTTGTGCGTCATATATGAGTATAACTGGGTCATATGCGTCACGAAATGTTATATACATCAAATATTATCATAATGCCATATATGCTTAATAATTTGGCAATACATCTTGGTCGCTTGTCGATTCATCCTCGGGGGCCTCTATAGCACGAAAGTACCAAGTCTTTAGTTGTGTCGCAAATAAATAAACGCACGTGTTTTTGTTTTGTTTTGTTGAAAAAAAAATATTTTAGAAGCAGTTGCTAATGAAATATTAATCAAGACACAAATTGCCCAGGAGTACTGAATTGCAAAGAATAGCAGCTTATGGATAATTTTAAAGGTACGAGAGAATTTCTATGGAACTAACAATGCATTTCGGAAATATTTTCGGGATTCAAAACATTCAAGTAGGAAAAAGGTTTGCTTAGTTGGGTTAAAAAAATTAGAAGCTTAAGCATTCTTGTTGATGCAAATGTGCTTAACGTAAAACACTTTTATTTTAAATTTCCAAATTAAACATCAAGGCTTCAAGGCGTCGGATTGTTGGTTAAAGAAATTTAAATTTCAGAAAGTCTCGAGTTTAAAGAAGTTTGGTCCAACTGCGGACCGCGTGGAATCAGTTTTTTCCTTTTAAAAAAGTTCACATAATACAGAATGTCTGTGATGAAATAAGGCGAAAATTTCTGTAAAAAAGTAAAGTAGTTCCACCTTTTTGATATAACTAGGATGCGTACATTTGTACAAGAATTCATGAAGATACTTTTTCGTCTTATTTAATGACAGAAAAGCATTATAAGCTCTTCGGTTGTTCACAGAAAAATATAAAATCGGAAGAAAAAATAATAGGCAAATATTTCCAATCAGAAATATTGATGCCTACTTGTCGGAAATTCCAAGGAGATACTTGAATAAAACTCGAATATAACAGCAAGCCGAAGATATTTTAGATCTTCTTAGCAAGAAAGGAAAAAAAAATTTGGCTTTTAATTTACAGTTGTCATATTCATACTATCTGCAGACAGTGCAGAGCATTCCTCTGCTGCCTGCTAGTATCTTGACCTATCAGTTAACAGTTGTTTTAAGGTATAATTTTAATGTTGTACTTAAGATAATGGAGATATTTTCATGTTTTGAAATGTAATATATTTAAATTAAAATAACCATATTTTTAGTAAAAACTTTGATAGATTGATGCTCTAAATTAAATGAATTTATTCTATTTCAGGGTTCGTACGCTTTTACCACAATCTTTTAACAGAATTTTTCGCCTTATGTAAATGCAGAAATGTATTACAAATCGTACAATTAAGCGTGGTGCTTGCAATTTCTGTTACTTAAATATTAAATAGAAAAATTCTATTAAAAATTGTGGTAAAAGAATTCGAACCCCTTGATTTATTTACGAATTTTGTTTAATAGTTAGGTTACATGATTTCATGACATGCTGCCAATGAGTCTGTTTGATATAGGTTATTTTGTAGTTCACATTAGATTATGGGGAAATCTGAGACGCACGGGAGATCTCAATGGGGAGGAGTACTAAAATAGGTTATTTTCAAAAGGCACCCAACAAGAATTTACGCTACATTACATGAGGAGAAAACACCATATAGTCCTATACTAAGAACATGATATAACTCGAAGTGCTGTACCGAAAGCAATCCCGGCATTTCGTCATCTAATAATATTCGGTGCTCACTTCTCGTTAGCCCCGATACTATTTTATTTGCAAGAGTACTTCCTACGGGGACAGATTGCTTGGTTAACCACTTAATATTTTTGCCCGAACACCATTCGGACAAGAAGAGTTTGCTTGCTTCATTACTAAAAGCTTTTGGATACCACCAATTTTTCACTGTGATCTTTGGTTTATTATTGGTAGATATTTTTCCATTACATAAGTAAATATTTTAGTTCGGAAAAAGTGGTGATTTGTCCTTATTTTCAGTTTATTGTGTTAAAAAATCGAAACCTTTTAAGGAGTTTAAGTATTTGCTTGATGATAATTCAAAGCTATCTAGTATCTGTGAATGTTTTGTGAAGAAATGCAGTAAAACCTGCTAAGACGAAATCTCAAGTGACTGGAAATATGTTCCATTTTAAACAGATTTCCAATCTTCTTTTTTAATTTTCTTTCATTCACTTCGACGGGACCATAAACTTTTTCTAGAATAGATAAGTTACGTTTCTGTATGTTTTGCCGCATTTTGGTTTTATATATACATCTTTCATTAAAAAAAAATATTTCCATCCCTTCTTTTTTTGCCATAACTTAAAAAATAATAGAAAAATTAATGTATCTTGAAGGTATGACATCTGTTAAGAGTACCCCCCCCCCTTCCATGACAAATTTCTGGCTACGCCACTGATGTGAGAAAAAGTACTTCAAGCGAAGATAAAATATTCCCTGAATCCCGAATTAAATATTCCGGGAAAGCAGTTTCTTTATTTAACTAGAAACTAACTTTAATCTATGCTTTAAGGTTTATTTGATTTTCTGACTATTTTTTTCCTTTTTTTTTTATGGAAGTTGCTTTGAAATAACTTTATTAATAATAAAAGATGAAAAGATGTAAGCTAAATAAAGCAAGCAAGATACTATACAAGAAAGCTAATGAATAAATATATAATGAAAGAAGATTTTAATAAAAACATAGTATGAGAATTACTTACACACTTAGCATTTTCTTCGAAATATATATAATAAAAAATAAGGAATCGGTTGTTTAAAAATATACATCTATAAGAATTTAACCATCGATATGCGCGGGTTGTTTTTACCACTATTTCTAAGCAGTATTCTTTGCCTTAATTAATCGCAGAAAACGTCGACCTGCTCTTAATAACTGTTTTCGAATCTTTACCTTATTTCATGGAGAAATTTCATATTTGGTAACAGTGCTAAAATGCAGCACGCCTGTTGCCGACTCTTGATAAACGTGAACAAGTTGGAAATTGTACGTTAACCCCTTCAGGGGCAAAGTACTCTTGTAGCTAAAGTATTGAAATGATTGATTGACACCAGGATTCACGAACGAATTTATTTCAAAATAAGTAAAATCTATTCCTCGTGTACCTTATAAATTCAAAATTTGATTATAAAATTCTGGTGTCATTGTAGCATTTTGGGATTAAAATTAAGTGGTATATACAATATACCAACTGAAAACTGGGGTTTTCATGCAGAATTATCCGATTTTCTTCAAATTTTGTATATAGGTTCATTGTGATAAAGCGCTTCCTTGATTAGTCTGGGGGGTTCACTGGTTAAGTATAAAGGGGGGAAACGGGGGGTAATCCCCCCCCCTTAATTTAGATAAATGGGTTTTCCATGCAGAATTTTCCGATTTCCTTTAAATTTTGTATGTAGGTTCATTGTGGTAAGGAGCTTTCCTGATTAGTTTTGGGGGTCCATTGGTTAATTATAAGGGGTGATGATCCCCCTTAATGTATTGTCGATTTCTTTATTTTTCGAGGGGCTTATTTCAAATTCTTTGAAATAAGAGTATAATATACAATTAGTGTGAATAGCCTGCGAGCTCAATGGCCTCTGTTTAACTGGGCAGTTTTCTTTTCTTTTTCTTATTACGTATGCCATGTTTACAGATGCGATTTTTTTTTGACGCCAGAGAGCGTTGTAAAATTCACCATGGAGATCTTGCTTTGCGAATGATTTCCTCCATGGTTTAATATTTCTATGACTCACGATGCATGAATATTTTCTTTATTTACTTTAATGGATTGATATATTCGGCTGTTAACCTAATTTTCACAGAAGTTATCTCAGAATCTATACACTTCTGAATGAGACTCATCTTTGAAACAAACAATATTTTTGAACGATCTGTCTAAAGATGTAACTTTTATGCAATTTTATTCGAAAAAATAATTTTGAATAAAAATGGCCGCTTGACATATGAAAAAAGATGTGGTTAGCCCGTATTTGTTTTCCTCCGTCACATGACTTGCGTTTTTACTATGTAGATTTACGTATGATAGAATTGAATGAATAAAGAAAACTTTCATTAATATATTTTTAAGTTTTAATTTGATTTTCATAATATTTCAAATCACTCGTCAAAATTCTGCAACGATTATATACATTAAATTTCAAACCATTCGGTTCGGTAGTTTTTGAGCTGTTATATGCGGACAGACGGTCGAACGGACGGACCAGACGATGACTGTAAGTGCTACGTATTTATATAATTACGAACGCACCTAATAAATGGAATTAAAAAATGTGGTACTTCTCTATTATCCCGCCGACCACTTTTCATAACAAAAAAGTATCGCCAAACTATAACGCCAAATAAATGGGAGAACGTTGCCATTAGAATATCAAAATATAAGAATTTAAGGACACAAATATTATTTTAATTAATGAAATAACTAATAAATCTGTAAAATATAATGGAAAATACACGCAAATGTCGAATTAAACACCACTTGAGGACATAACAGTATAATGCTTCTGACATCAAGTAAATGGGACTTCATTTTCGGTGTTTAATCTTACTGTTTGGCGATAGTTTTTTGTTATGAAAAGTGGTCGACGGGATAATAGAGAAGTACCAAAAATGTACTTAAAACTTTAATATGAATACGTAGAAGAATATACGTAGATTATAGAGTACAATTAGCCGGCTTACTCGATCCGCTTTTGAATAACACACGTTTTTCAAAGAAATACCTGTTGCAAATTTTGTAGAAACATAGACCGAAGTTATTTTTTTGCAAATTCTGTAAAAGCAGACCATGAAAACTTTTCTTCAGAAATACTGGAATTAAAAAAATGAATCAGTAGCAGCCCTGAATAATGTATTGATTTTTAGGGTTTCATTCATCACACGAAACCCTATTACTCCCGCTCCGTTATCTGTCCGTCACAGAGCCATTCTCAGAAACAATGTAACTTACAGAGTTGAAACTTTGTGTATATAGATGAATACCAGGTATGAAGCTCAAAATATTAAAATTTGAAAAAATCGTATTATTTTAATAAATAGAGATAAAAGACCAAAATTCTAACAGCCTTTTCCTATTAAATGTAAACATTTTTCGTTATAGCTGTTGCCAAAAATTAAAAATTCACAATGAAATTCTTTCTACAATAATTAATTTTCTATTGAACGAATTCCACGTGAAAATTGAAAATGAAATAAAAAGTTTCACCAATTGAAAAAAAGATTAATATGAAATAAAAATGATTGACGTCATAGTGGTAATAAAATGGAAATTTTCAAAGATTTATATATTTCAATAATATAAGGAGTATGAGTATGTGTATGTACACAAAGCAGATTAATATTACGTCATTAGAGAATTAAAAAGAAAATCTGACGTGATATTGGAAGTTTAACGAATTTTTCAAATGTTTGAGAATAATACAAAGCGAGTATCAATATGAGTAATAGAGAATAGTAAATATATGAGTTTGAAAAATATATTGAATCATGATAAAAATCCGATTACGGAAATATTTGTATATTTTAACATTTTGAATGTGTACTAGATGTTTAATTTTGAAATTATTTTTTTAAATATCGCATTTTGTCCGCAAGACAGATATTATTATGATAGAATATAATAGCGGTCATCGCCCGCTATCGGGTTTGTTTAGATATTCGAAAAAACGAAATAATAGACCGGTAAATTTTTACTTTATAAAAAACATGACTTTTTTTTTTGTTGTTGTTGCTAAATGAAATTTATTTGGATTTAGTAAAGAAAGGATAAAGTGTTTTGAAAGGAATATTAAACGAAACCCTTTGAGCGATCTTCGATCACACTCACCCACTTGTTTTAAAATATAATTAAAATTATTGATATCCTAAAAAATACTGTAGAAAATAAATAGCGATACATCCATGAAAACATAGAAAAGTTAATAATAAGAATAAATAAGCTAACAAAAATGAATAAGTAAGATATTCCTTTTCACGATATTGTGATTATTTTTACATTATATATCTACTGCAAACATGTCAAGCAATCTATCAAAAATACGTAATTTTAAAATTTATTTTATATTTACTGCCTGGAAATGTATAAAACACTATTTAACTAAACTTTTAGAAGACAAGGTTTTAAAAATATTTAATTTTATACTTAATTAAACTTTGGTAACATTTATGAAACGCTTCCGTCATGTGTTTCAACTAATATTATCATTACATAATTCTTCTAATTCTATGCTGACAGATTATTGGCATCGTAAACAAGTTTAATTACGCTCTTAAAATTTCTAATTTCCCGTTAATTACATTATGATTAGCGGTTCTTTGAAGATTATTAATATTATAAAAGCTAGCAGAATTTAAAATTGTGATCCCTTTGAAATAAATATTTCCTTTTATATTGTAACATTTTTACTTTCTTCTATCTTTACCAGAAGAAAGTATTGGTTTCATGAAAATTTTCGACTTCCGGTTTTCGATTGATTCATACGTTTTAGAAGGTCCTGAAAACGATTTGACTGTTTTTTGAAAATGTCTCTCTGTGAGTCTGTGACTTTGCCTCATTCAGTGACTTAATCAGTATCTTTGTCTATGACTCTGTCTGCGACTTTGCTTGTGACTCAGTCTGTCTGTCTGTCTGCTTCTGACAAAAATTTTGTGAGCGCTCTATCTCAAGAACTGATGCACGAAATTTAATAAAACTTTATATTCAGTTAGTCCCTGATATAAATTGATGCTGATTAATTTTTGGTGAAAATCACCCAATAGGTGGCGCTGCTGTGCTGCATTTTTCGTGGTTTCCGCAATAGCTCTATCTCAAGAACTAATGCACTTATTTTCATTAAACTTCATATTGATTTAGACCTTGACATAAATAGGTTCTGATTTCGTTTTGGTGTAGATATCCCATGAGGTGGCGCTGCTATACCACTTTTTTCATGATTTTTACGATAGCTATATTTCAAGAACTAATGCACGGAATTTCATCAGACTTCAGATTCTGTTAGACCTTGACATAAACAGATGCTGCTTACGTCCTGGTGTAAATAGATCAACAGGCGGCGCTGCTATGCTACTTTTTTCATTATTATCAAGATAACTATATCTCAAGAACTAAAGCACAGAATTTCATCAAACTTCAGATTCTGTTAGATATTGACATAAGATGTTGTTGATTAGGTTTTGATGTAAATCTTCCAACACGTGGCGCTGTTATGCTACATTTTGCAAGATTTACACGATTTTAGCAATAGGAATATCTCAAGAACTAATGCACGAGATTTTAATAAAACTTTAGATTGAGTTAGACCTTGATATAAATTGGTGTTAATTCTTTTTAGTGTATGCGAAACCTGTGTGAGATATTTTGGGATATGCACATCTGACTAGTGTATTATCACTTAATAATGTTTCTTCACAATAATTTGATTAAATGAAACACCAAATGTGTCTAATTTAAAAATATTTCTATATTTATTAAGAAATTATATTTAAGTCATTAATACATTCAAAAACAAATGTGACAGGATGTTTTTAAAAAACTACCAAAAATGTGTGAAGAATCTTTTGTCATAAAGAATGTATTCTCTTTTATTATTAGCTAAAAGTAGCATGTTTCGCTTAAAAATAGAATGTATTAAATGATATACATGTAATATTTATTTTCAATATATTTATATGCACAGAACATTAATTGTATAAATATAAATACTACGTACATACTTTTAGAAATAATTTAGCATTCGTTATGTAACATTTACACCTATAAGTAGAGTTTGAAATATGAAAAGACGTATTTTCACTTGACCGATGCAAAATGTGTTAATTAACTTTATTTAAACACTAGCTAACCCACCCGGCGTTGCCCGGGCGCGAGATAATTACAATCTCAGAGAAAGGCGTTAACCCCCTCCCCCCCATACCCGCAAATATAATGAATAATTTGTTCAAGAGAACCACCGTCACCTACATTAACGCGATCATTAAAAAAAGAATTACATTTTCCTGATAATTAGAACGTAACGAAGGTGCTAGGCTAAAATGGCCGGCAGATGACACCCCTTCCCGACCTCAATTTCAAATCTGTATCTTAATTAGTTACCTAAATTTTTGTTCATTAGTAAAAATTGGCAAGTATTTCCTTTCATTTTCACAAACTAAATGGAGGGATCGGTCAGAGAAACAGATCTCTTTGTAGTTCAGTTTTTAATGAAAGAAGATTCCTGTCTGAAACTTTCTAGGATTGTCTTCACTTGCGCCGGCAGATTTTTGGCAGTTTTTTGCATAAATTAAGAAAAATTACCGACCGAATTTTTCAAAAATCACACAGTCACATGCGGATTTTTTTTTTTTTACATATGCTCAGAAATTTTCTCAAGTAGTTTTCTTAAAATTCGCTAATTAGTAAAATAATTTCGACTACGTTCATTTCCGCTCGCAAATCCAATGCGCCTGTTCGTTTCTTTCGCCATTTTGATTTAAAAGATGTCATTTTAGAAGCGATGGTTAATGAGAATCTAATTACTATCTTGAGTAATTATCAAAATATTAAAATTCTGAGACTCAGGTGCACATGGCCAGACCTTGGACTATCCACACCTAAATTTACAGACTTCTAGGTAGGCTAGATTTTGCTAGCCATCGCCAACAGATACGCACACACGCAGAGCGAAACTTTCTTTTATTAATATAGATATATAAAGAAGACCTAATTCTCAATCAGACATTGCTTTCTGCTTTTATTTGTAAGAATGTAGAATTCTAACCCCCCTCTCTCTCTGTATTTTGAATTGTACAGTCGGTTTGTTATCCCCCCATCTATTTTATCAGCAAATACACGCAGAGGATAGCGAAAATAACCTTTTGATTGGGAATTTGTCTTCCTTAAATATATATTTAAAAAATCTGGATTGCCATAATCCTATTAAAAGTGTATAAAACGTTGTAATTTACAATACAAATACCTAATTTTGATACGATATTTAGATTCCTTGGTGCATTTTACCTTGGGGTACAAAACAGCAAGTCATTCGGTCAAACAGTTCAGTAATCATGCAAGTTTTAAATTTGGAACTTCTAATGTTATATTCATTTTTAATCCGTATAGTTTTTTGAGCATGATTCAATAACTACTCGGCGGAATGAGCTTTAAATTTAAATTCGCATATCTAACACATTGACGGATACTTGCGGCTATAGTCGCCAAAGCGAAGTTCACAATGTGGCATGACGACTATAGCCGCCCAAAACGAAACGGTCGTTTTTAGACACTATGGCTATAGCAGCACAAATGTGCATTTACCGGCGTACAAGTAGAAGCCCAGTGTCATGTTTTGGAGACAATTTTTAGGTTGAAGTTCGTTTTCCACCTGTTATACGAGTTGCAGCTTCAGTATGCACGTGCAGGGTGGCTAGTGGTCAGGGAAAAATACAGTAAAAAAATTTTTAATTACCAGTATATTCTTATAGAAAAAATTCAAATTGATTATTTGATCGAATAATCAAAATAAATTTTTCTATAAGAATATACTGGCGTTTATCACTTTTTTTTACTGTATTTTTCCCTGCCCACTAGCCACCCGGACGTGGTTGTGAAGGGAGTAGTGCAACCTAATTAAAGGTGCTGAATTAATCGAAATTAAGTTTATTTAAGTAGAAAGAGTAACACTATACTTCTAATATTCTAAAAATTACAAAAACATATAGTGTCAATTTTCGAACTTCACTTGTTCCTACTGTCCGTCAATGTGTTAAAGTTCATAGAAATCGTTTTCACTTACAGTGTTCGTACAATTGTACCACACATTTTTAATAGAATATTTTGCATAATTCAATCACAGAAAAATATTACAAAGTCTGCAATGAAACATAGCGGCTGAAAAATCTGCGATTTAAATATTAAATGGAAATTTTTAATGGAAAATATTGATGTCAGACTCTTTGGAAATTAGTCTCAAGTTTGTAATTGTACTGTTTTGTAATTGTACTGTTCATACTGTTTGTAATTGTAATTTTATATTTTGTTTCTCTGTAATTTGCATAATAGGAGAGTAATTAATGCCTTGTTAAGAAAATGCACGTTGTAAGAGGGGAATTGTTGGAATACAACGTTCATTTTCTCCTCTCCGCACATATGGCTCATGCGCGTACAGTGCACCGGAAGAGAGAGCAGTTGTTACTTTAAGAAAAATGTCGGCGCTCAGTCGCATACGAGCTGTATATATTTTGTCTTCGTTTAATTGTAAATAAATATCTTATGTCGTGCTATTCTGCAAACTCTGCTTGCCTCATACACCTACAAAGCCTTTTGTTTATGTGTAATTGTTACTTAACATCATATTCTGAAGATGGTCATAGAAGTTGACCGAAACGTCAATTTGATGTAATTTTAAAGTATAATTTTACATAAAAAAATTTTTATACACCATCCAGTAAATCGTGTGGTTTACTATACACAATATTTTTTATACAATAATAAGTAACTTATGAACTCATAAAGTACCGCCCATACTATGATAGAACAAAAGTCTTTTTATCCTAGAAATTTCCTATTTTAACCATATGCTGCACATTGATGCTTATACAGCGTAATTTCCGGCGTATAAGCCGCAGCTCAATTAAATTTGTTTCGGACCGGAAATTGTTTTTAGTGAAATGTAACATGCTACATCTTGGCTCTTATTTGAATTTATTTCTTTAAAAATAATTCTGGTTTGAAACAGACTTACTGTTTGTCGATCACAAGAATAGCTCTCGCCAAAAAGTCTGTGCCTGTCTGTTGCCGTGGAAACAAGATTCGCTCCATTTTCGACAGGGGAAGCCAGAAGACAGGTATTCACATTGGTTTACTAAGCGCCTTGAGGGCGTGTTGGCGATATTTTATTATTATTACTTTTTTTTTTTGTAATTATTTTAATCGATTCATCGAATGAAAGTAAACTATTTCATATATTATTTATATGATAATATTTAAATTTTACAAATGAAAATAAAATATGAATCAATATGAATTAATCATGAAATTAATTACAGTAAAAACTAAATTAAATTAACTTAAATAATTGTTTCAAAATTAATATTTTTATAGCCATTAATAATTATCAATGACTTTAAATTATTAGTACAATGACCGAACTTCAGTGATTATTATAAATTTCAGCATGTATTTTCAAACAATTTGCAAGGACGGATAAATTTTTTTATCATTAAAAACATAAAAAAATCCCTGACGGCTCGGCCTACAGGCACAAGTAGATTTCGAAGATGCAGATCCTGGGGTGCCTGTTTGTTGGGAATTGCGAAAGAAATGACCTTTTTGCCATAATACGGCAGATGTGAACCGCCTACTTATAAACCTAACTTGTTTGCAGGCGGAGCCAGCAGGGATTTTTTTTGGCTATAAGGGTTAGTCCTATAAAAATTTGTCAATATAAAAGTTTTAGATAATATTAAGAGGATTAATAATAAATTTAAGCGGATTTGATATCTTGTGAATTGACGAAGTTATGATTTTTTTCTTCTAAAACACCCCTTTCCCCTCCCCCCTTGGGGCCATTTTTAATTATATCTAAAATCTGTCATACATAAATTTTCGACCCTTTTCCTAAAAGTAATAATAACTTTAAACGGATTCGATACGTATCATAATTAAGAAATTATGGGGTTTTTTCTGTTTTCACAAAAAGCCCCCCCCCGTGGTTCTGAGATTTTATGACCCTTAATTTTATGTATCAGTTTGGAAGAGATTTATGCAGATATTTTCCAGTTATCGTGTCCACAAAAAAACGACGTAGATAGATAGATAGATAAAGTTTTGAACTGGGGGTGGTTTTGGGTTCTGGGAGTCATAATCGGCGTAGATCTGCAAAAGTTTTTCAAAAATTCCAACTTAGGTCAGAATGTAATAGGTAGTATTTCTTACGAAATCTACCTAAAAATAATAATACGTTCTAAACTTTTAGAATTTTGTTCCAGCATGTGAAAGTCCTCTAAATCACTCTCAGAAGTCTCGGTTTCTTCTGAATCAGAATCGCCGGTATTAATGTTAAATGACAGTTCGTCCAATAAATCCTCTAACAGTCCATCTTTTTCCCAGTAATTATTTTCAACGTTTTCCACATATTTGCAATGCGCTGCCCATTCGGCCGAAGTAACCTCAGTGATAGCTGTTTGAAGTAGAGATTTTAGATTGTCCTAACTTGAGTCACTTGTAACATTTTGTTCTTTTACTTTTCTTTTCACAGAGGACCACACAAATTCTATTGCGTTTAGATCGCAATGACAAGGGGGGGAGTCGTAGAACTTTTCTATTAAATTATCAATTTTAAAGATGATTTTCTTTGGACGATTACTTCTATTAGAGAGAGCAGTTTCGCTTTCCGCATTTATTCGTCGCAGTATATTTTGTTGTGTTTTAGCCAGTCTATCATAACTTTTTTTGTAGAAATATTTCGTAGGAGTGCGGTTTTCAACAGTCGTATGATACGGAGCATTATCATACATACGGCACTGTTCGCACACACATCCATTTTTTGAAGTTTTCGTAGCCAGATTTTACGTGCTTGCGATTTCAAGACTTCACCTTTCCTAAACTGGAAGGGCATCGTTTCAGTTTAACAAATTAGAAAAATTATTTAAACAAATGGGAACAAATAATTTAAAAAGCAAAATCAAAATTAAATTAAAAATACGATAACGCGTGCAACTGCTGATCTGAGAAGAAGAATGATGTGGGGTAACCTTTTATTCCGCCAATTCCTCACACGCGTATTCCCCATTCGAAATGGATAGGTCTTGTTACTATAGCGACCGCCACAAACCAGACTTCTTGGCGGGAGCTATTCTTGTGGTCGACAAACAGTATTTCACCCGCGGCTTATAAACCGGAAATTACGGTAAATCAATTAAAATTCAACCTTAAATAAAAATCAGCTCCATGCAACTATTATATTTAAATGAAAATATTCGTCGTATGTAATCACAAAATTCGGCTATTTAAAAAGATGTAGAGATACTGTTTAAAATTTCTGGTCTCTAACTCTAAATACAAATATAATAAACATACTTTCAAAAGAAAAATTTGTGCAATGTAGGGTTAATTTAAATACCTAAAAACCAGTAAGACATAAATTATTTAGACAAAAATCTTTAGTCTTGGTTGTCTTATCAAAAATGCAGATGCGATGTCTGTTTAAAAAAGAAAAATGAGCCTTTTACCATTAAAAATATTGATCGCACGAGTAAAAAGATACCATTAAATGCATTTAGTCGTTTAATTCCAAACAATTTCTTTAATAAAATAAATACCAAACTAATCATCCGTATCCTACTTCAACATTCACTGAACCATAAACTTATACAGAAAAAAAAGAAAAAAAACATTTTAGAAAGGTAAATCATCATTATGCGGTTAAATAACTACAGCAGGAAAAAAATATTTTTAAAGAAAAGGAGATTGTGCAAAAGAAAACTTAGTTTTTTCTTTAAATTTCTCAAAATATTTTCTAATAACTAATCTTTATTTCTTAAACTTCAAACATTATGGATTATTTAATCTTCTATAGGATTTTCTTTTTTAATAGACTAATTTATTTTTATGATAGAGGAATAACAGACATATAAATGAAAAATGAAATTAATATTTTTTTTTAACTAAAAAAATTTTTTTTAAACCCTTTCAGATCCAAATCTGTTGGTAAAATGTTTAAATTATGAAATGACAGCATAAACTTTCAAAATAAAAGAATAGGTTTTCTTCCATTACATAATGAAAAGAATTTTTTTCTAAAATTCTGCTGTCATTATAGCATTTGCGGATTAATATTAGGTGGGACTAAATTTAACCCACCATGCCGAAAAGGATCAAGGAAATTTTACTGCTCCATGAATCTTTTCATTAAATTTTTTTTCCCCTTAGATTTCCTTAGAATCTTAGAATTGATAAATAATGGTAGTGATAATCATCATAAAAATTTATATTCAAAATCTATAAATACTCAAAGCATAGTGCACGTGTATACGAAATTATATAAGTGGCTGCCGCAAGTCCTCCTCCAAAGCCGTTAAATGAGCTGGAACAAGCGTTGCGACATGTATGGGAGTTGTTTCCTTTACCAGTGTCCAACGACTTAATTGAGTGTATGGAAAGTCGATGCCACAAAGGCATTACAAGTAGGGCATTACAAGTCACATGCCTTATTAGAATCAATTTTTTTCACAAAAAACTGCTATTTATTTATTTATTTATTTTTATCAAACAGTGGACTTTTGCAAAAAATGCAATTTTTTATTTGTAAACATCATGCTTGATGTTAAAATTAAATAAAAAGCGATAAATAACTTTTTAAAGCACAATTCTTCTAAATTTCATGTTTTTATATTCATTTGTTTTCCAATTAGACACAAAAGACTGGTTGTACCTTAACTTCTGGAGGCCAGTGTATTTTAACCATATGCTCCGCATTGATGCATATATGAGTCAATTAAAATTTAACTTTAAAAAAAAAATTAGTTGCATTCAACCACTATATTTAAATACAAATATTCCTCTTATGTAATCATAAAATTCTGCTATTTATAAAGGTGTAGAATTACTCTTTAAAATTTCAAGTCTCTAACTCTAAATACAAATAAAATAAAACATACTTTCAAAAGGAAAATTTTGATAAATGTAGGGTTAATTTAAATATCTAAAAAACAGTAAGACTTAAATTATTTAAACAAAAATCTTTAGTCTTGGTTGTCTTATCAAAAATGCAGATGCGATGTCTGTTTAAAAAAGAAAAATGAGCCATTTACCATTAAAAATATTGATCACATGAGTGAAAAGATACCATTAAATGCATTTGGCCGTTTAATTTCAAACAATTTCCTTAATAAAATAAATGTTAAGCTAATCATTCGTATCCTACTTCAACATTCACTGAACCGTAAACTTATAATAGAAAAAAAAATATTGTGAAAGGTAAATGATCATTATGCGGTTAAATAACTACAGCAGGAAAAACATATTTATAAAGAAAAGGAGACTGCGAAAGAAAACAAAATTTTCTCTTTAAATTTCTCAAAATATTTTCTAATAACTAATCTTTATTTTTTAAACTTCAAACTTTATGGATTGTTTAATCTTTTTAAGGATTTTCTTTTTTAATGTACTAATTTATTTTTATGATAGAGGCATAACAGATATATAGATGAACAAGTTGGAAATTGCACGTTAAACGTGACAAATGAGGTGCGTTCGTTTCGTGCTGTAACTAGATTTACAATGTAAAAAATCATCGTTATTATTTCAGTCAAATTAATTATATCGTCTGCTATGAACGAAATGAGGATGCCTTTTTTTCTATTATTACGTATGCCATGTTTACAATTGCGATTTTTTTTTCGACACCACACAGAGCTGTAAATTCACCATGGAGATCTTACTTTGCGAATGATTACCTCCATGGTTAATATTTTTATGACTCATGATGAATGAATATTTTGTTTATTTACTTTAATGGATTGAGATATTCGGCTATTAACGTAATTTTCACTGAAGTTATCTCAGAATCTATACATTTTTTAATGTAACTCATCTCTCAAGCAAACATTTTTTTGAACGATCTTTCTAAAAATGTAACTTTTACGCAATTTTATTCGAAAAATTAATTTTGAATAAAAATGGCCGCTTGGCATATGGAAAGAGATGTGGTTAGCCCGTCTTTGTTTTCCTCAGTCACATGACTTGCGCTTTTATCATATAGATTACGTATGATAAGATTCAATAGAATAAAGAAAACTTTTATTAATATCTTTTTAAGTTTTAATTCGATTTTCATAAAATTTGAAATGACTCGACAAAATTCTGGAACGATTTAATTTTCAAACCATTCGGTTGGGTAGTTTTTGCGCTATTATGTGCGGACATACGAATAGACGGACGGACTAGACGACGATTATTGGTGCTACGTATTTATATAATTACGAACACACCTAAAAATAAAATTAATATTTCTTTTAACTGAAAAAAAGTTTTTTTTAACTCTTTCAAACACAAATATGTTGGTAAAAAGTTGAAATTATTAATAGACGGAGGAAGCTTTCAAAATAAGAAAAAGTTTTTCTTCCATTACATAATGAAGGGATTTTTTCCCCAAAAAGTCTGGCGCCATTGGAGTATTTGCGGATTAATATTAGATGGGACTGAATTTAACCCGCCGTTGCAAAAAAGATCAAGGGAGATAATGGTATTGATAATCATTATAAATATTTAGATTGAAAGTCAATAAATACTCAAAGCATAGGGCACGCGTATACTAAATTATATAAGTAAATTTATAATCGTATTATACAAATGTTTAAATTTTACCGGTTTTTCTTTAAATATTTTCATTTTTTTTTTTACAAGCAATACAATGTGTTTTATGTATGTATGGCAGTGCATGTGTAAATATATGAGTTTTTCTTTATTAAAAGTCTAAAATCTCATAAAATTCTGTAGCATAATGAGGGTGTGTACATTTTTACCACAATTTTTAATAGAATTTTTTGCCTTATTTTTTATTTAAAAAAAATATTACAAATTCTGCGAATAAATAAACAAGGTAGATATCAATTCTCCGATTTAAATATTAAATGGATTATTTTAAATTAGAAAAAAGAACGAAAAATCATGCGTCAAGCATAGAATATATAACACTTTCCAACACTTACAAAATAATTTTGCAAATCTTTACCGTAAGGTGTAAGATGATATCTAACTAAACAATTTTGAAAACGCATAACATATTTAAAGATCCAATTTCAGGAATTACCAACAATATTCGGAAAAATATCTCACTTCTTTTGTGCAGTCCTGCATTACTAAATAAATTGCTAAATTTTAGTTCAGAAATGCGTGGCACAGTTTAAAATTTCCCTTCTGCAATTTCTGACAATAAACGGAAATGTACTCGAGAACTTTTGTGCTGCCCTTTATACAATCTATACAATGTATACACACCAAGTAATAGACAAAAAATGAGTTAATTCAAAAACGCGTTCAGCAACTGAAAAAACATTCCCACAAATTATTATTAATAAGCAGTACTTTGCCTCTTGTAATCCACGTTAGTGATATATATTAATTTCAATATGTTTGAAATAGTGAAACATTATTATTAAAATAAACTGCAAAAGATTTTTCTTCATAGACCGTAATGTAACGGCATTCTTTTGAGTATCCCTGTAAAGGAACTATAAGTGCTATGTACACCACATTCTATAATTAGTTTATTTTAGTGCACCTCAGTGATCTATATCGATTTCCATATGTTTGAAATTGTATAACATCATTAAAATAAACCGCAAATTATTTTTTCCCTTAGGCCGTAATGTAACGGAATTCTTTTGTGTGTCCCTGTAAAAAAACTATAAGTGCTGCACACTTCATTTTCAATACCGAACATGGCATAGTAAGCCTCAATAACATATATCAATTGCATGACTATCCAAGTATATTTACGTGAGTTAGAGCACGGACAGACAGACGGCAGACAGACCGAATTCATAAACGCTTTTTAATTATGTTGGAAAGTGTTAAAAACGGTGTCAGACTCCTTGGAAACTCCAAGGAGCACATTCAGCCTATTATTCTATAGGTTAGTTCGTTGACTGTATTTTTTTTTCGCACAAAGTTCAAAGGAGGACAGGATGCATCAGACGAAATGAAAGACAAAGCACTTTAAAATATTTACAGGTGAAACACAGAAAAGAAGCATAATTATCTGTAATTCGAAAAATTAGCAAACTGAATCTTGAATAGTTTAAAACCCTTCTTTGCATGAGTTTTTCTTTTACAATTGTTTTTTTATACATATATTAAATATTAGACACCAGAAATTTTAAGATAGATTTTTAACTTTGTCCAGCAACATAGTTCACGGGAAATTTAGTAGATTATTATTTCTATATAAATATAGTGGGGGCGTAGAAATTGATTTATTTATTAAAAGTTAAAGAAACAGTGATGTAAATTTCCATCACAATGCAAAGAAGGGTTAATTAACAAATAAATAAATCAAACCACTACCCTCTGTATATTAGGCCTACGCGCTGGCACAAAAATGGCAGCTGTCGTAGGCAGCATATTCACAATATCCGCAAAGAAACTCTTAGAGAAGGACGAAGTCCGATGGGGATTGGCCGAATTGTATCACGTGCATGACGTACTAAGCAATGGTTGCATAAATATTTTCAACCACATTCAGCGAGTAATCATTATTTTGGCGAGAATTTTCACACGCGGAATAAAAATTACGTTATATAATGCTGCGAGAATTATATCACTTAAAAAAGAAAAAAAAAAAGGAAGAAAGTAGTAATGTACATTCTGCGCTTCAATTCGAAATCGGGTTAGCGCTATCTATTGTTTGATTTTTTTATATGTGTTAATACATTTAAATTATTTCGAACTTTGTTTCTGTATTTATCGAAAGTTTATTATTTTTTTTTCAGCAAATTTCTTTTTCATTTTAGTATCATCTATTTAAAAAAAAAATAATGGTTGACCATATAAGGGGAGCCCGAGCCCCCCCCCCCCCCTCCGGCCGTTGGTACATTATTTTTTATACATTATTAGCAATAAAATAGAAGAATTAAACCTTTATTAGGGTATTTGAAATATAATTACCTTCTTAGCCTGCCCCCATGGATGCCCATGTTCATAATATAACATTCTATGGATAAAATTATTTAATTTTAGATGATTCTAAAGATTATTGCAGATAGTGTTTAAATTCAAAGTCATTTCAAAATAGAAAATGATATTTCCTCATTATAATTGAAGCAAACAATAGTTATACATAAAACCATACAACTGTTATGTTGACGAAATGCATATTTTGGGCGGATGTGATCAATGTTTCCCGAATGAGAACAACAAAGCATAAATAATGGTTTTCGTTATTTTATGTATTAATATGTTTAAAGTAAAACATTAGAAGTTGTAATACAGGGGAAAATAACAAATTTAATTACACCGTGATAATAATTCGCCTAGTAAACGTTAGAAGGAATTATTAGAAATGTTTTTGGACGATTACACAAAATTTCACTGCATTATTTTCACCTTAACATCATCTTCTGTTTTAATATTTTTAATTTTACATGACAATGTATAGTTATTCCCCTCTTTAGGTTCAAAATTAACAATTTTATACTCATAATCATCTGGTAGCATACACTGCTCCATCGGCATCGCGAAAAAAATAATTAAAATGCACTACTATTTAAGTAAGAATAGAACTCAAACTCAGCTGGCAGAGCCAAGATATTTCGCGCCAAGTCACGTGACACAATTCGGCCAATCCCCATCGGAGTTCGTCCTTCTCGAAGAGTTTCTTTGCGGATACTGTGAATATGCTCGTAGGCACAACTGCCAACTTTCAACTAAACTTCCTTACAATGTAAGTTAATTTAATCCAGGTTATTTTCTAACCAGAAAAACTATGAAAAAATAGGATATATATTTAGTTTCATATGCTTATACGGAGCTTATTTGATTACATTTCTATAAAAAAATTCTGCTTTGAAACGTGTTTAATGTCGTTTAAATTAACCAACATTATACGAAAGTTGAGTGCGATGTTGGCAGGTATGCGTAGGCGATTATTTTCAACGTTTGTACGGTCCCTTGAATTTAAATACCAGTATTTACTAAAAGTATTCTTCGCCGCGTTTTTCTGAGATTAAAAATTTCTCAGATTATTTTTTTCTCAGCAAAACGTGGCGAAGAATCTTTTTAGAAAATACTGGTATAAAAATTCAAGGGGATGTGAGAACGCAAATAAATACACCTGAGGCAGCTGCCATTTTTTTTGTCAGCACGTAGGTCTATTAATCAGGGGGCGGTGACAGAACAATGCTTTACGCAGGGCTCAATAAATGCGGTCGCCACTAGCGACCAAGTTTTTTAATCTGTTTTTTTATTTAATTTACTTACTTATATATACTTTATATATATATATATATATATATATATATATATACAGTGTCTCACAAAAGTGATGGGACACTTGTGCTTTATAAAAAGAAACTGCAATAAAATAAATAAACAAACATGTGCAAAAATTTTTTGGGTGTGTTTCATATTTAAAGTTAGTAACAATTATTACATAACATACATTTTGTCAAAATATTAAAATATTAATTTAGTAAAAATACAATTGTTCAGAACGGAGCAAAAAATGGCTCACATAAGTGATGGGACACTTACTTTTCCATCAAATATTTATCCAAAAATTTTACTTTTTAAAAGGTTTTAATATTTTGTTGGATTTCCTTTTACTTTTAAAACATGATTTAATCTTTTTGGGATGGATTCGACTAATTTTTTTGTGATTTCTGGAGTGATTTTACCCCATTCTTCTTGAAGCACCGATTTTAGTTGTTGTTTTGAAGAAATGGTGTGTTTGCGAATTCTTGATTCCAATTCTTGCCAAATATTCTCTATGGGATTTAAGTCTGGAGATTGTGGTGGTGTTTTTATTATTTCAGGACAGTTATATAGCAGCCAGAGTCTAACGTTCAGAGCAGTGTGCTTGGGGTCATTGTCCTTGTAGAATTTAAAATCGTTATGAAGGTTCAATTTTCGTGCTGAAGATTTCAAATTTTGCTTTAAAATATCAATATACTTGTACTGATCCATTATACTGTCAATAAAAACAAGATTACCAACTCCAGCGGACGACATACACCCCCATACCATAACTCCTCCTCCACCATGTTTTACTGTTGGTACCAAGTTCTGTTTGCGAAATTCTTCCCTGGGTTTTCTCCACACCAAGATTCTACCGTCAGAACCAAATATATTAAATTTACTCTCATCAGCAAATATAACTTTATTCCAGTAATCAGAATTCTTATTTATGTTGGATTTTGCGAAAGCTAGTCTGAGTTTTCTATTCTTTTCACTTACGAAGAATTTTTTCCTGGCTACTCTACCGTGATATCCAGCAGATCGAATTACCCTTCTAATAGTCTCAGGATTAACAATTATTCCATATAATGCTTGTAAATCAGCAGCAACTTTTGAAGCACTAATTCTTGGATTTTTTTTAATATTTCGAACGATAATTCGCTTTATTCCATTGGATAGCTTTGATGGTCGGCCAGGTCTTATTTTATCCTGAATCATATGATTCTTTTTATATCGTTTAATGATATTGAAAACTGTTGAACGACTCAAGTTAACTGTTTCAGCAGTTTTTCTAATAGATTTTCCACGTTCAATATGCAAATTAATGACTAATTTTCGAATTTCAGGCGAAGTTTCTTTTCGTTTAGCATTCATGGCTACACAGAGCTAAAAAACACAAAAATTCCAAAACAAACTGGAGAGAAATACTGCAGACGATTTTATAAATTATTGCCAATTGCTTTTAAGTAAAAATAAAACCCCAAAAAATATTTTTATTGCTTATTTCAGACGATTTTTGTTGCATATATAATGGTGTCCCATCACTTATGTGAGCTATTTTTTGCTCCGTTCTAAACATTTGTATTTTTATTAAATTAATATTTTAATATTTTGACAAAATGTATGTTATGTAATAATCTTTACTAAATTTAAGTATGAAACACACCCACAAAAAAATGTGTACATGTTTTTTTAATTTATTTTATTAGTTTCCTTTTGTAAAGCACAAGTGTCCCATCACTTATGTGAGACACTGTATATATATATATATATATATATATATGTATATATTTGCAAAAATTGACATAAGAAATAATCACAAACGGTTTCCCTTCCACCCACCCCTACCCGTACTCGTGCGCGGCAAGCAGTGATTTTTCTCTTTTATCGTAATTTTAATGGAAGAGCCAAGTTTAAAAGGTATTTTTTTCACACCTCATGCACAGAAAACATCATTCTTTTCCGTTATAGCATGCTACCAAGCCATGTGATTAGAATGTGAGAAAAAGAGAGTGTGGGGGGGGGGGTCAATAAAGCAGTAACATAGCTGCTAACTTTTACGCTTTTTTGTTACCACTAAAAATTAATAGAAAATTTTGCCTTATCACATGATTTTGGCGATTTAACCCTTTCTGGTACTGTGGTCCCACTCCGGACACACCTAATTTTAGTTCCAAATTTGCATTCGACACCAAGAATATTTAATAAAATTTTGTTTCGATACTGAAAGCTTAAAATAAGGAGTTCTTATTTTCTAAAAAAGTCGTTTGTAATTTCCGGTGTAAGTCAGTAATTTCTCATTTTACGAACAAACTTTGTGTGTGCCGGAGAGGGTTAATAAGGTAAAATTTACTATAAAATTTTAGTGGTAGGAAAAAAGCGTAAAAGTTGGCAGCTATGCAGTAAGAAATAGTGAATTTTGGATACAATGCTAAAAAATGTACAAGGGTGTTTTTTTTTGTTTGTTTGTTTCAAATAAAATTTTTGTATTTCTGAATTAAAACGGATTAATCTATCATATTAATTTTAAAGAATAATAACATGTAAGTTAAGTAATTATAAATAATTCATTTGAAGTAATTAAAATTTCAAGAATAGTAAATATTTTTTTTTTCACTGGCGACTAGAAATGTTTGCTGTCTACCAGATTTCATCAAATTTGTAAAGCCTGTCTCATGTGTTTGTAGGAAATATATTTTTCTTTAAACCAATCAATACTATAATAATGCTCCAAATGCCTCAGGCAAAAAAAATAATGTTTGTTTATTCATTTGAATTTCATTTAATTTGCGTGAATTGTTTTGGTAATGGTTTGTGTAAATTTAAAACTTCTTCAGCATTATCAAATTTAGTTCACTCAAACAAATTTGTTCAGCTTAAATTCTACTTCCCTATTTAAATCAAAACTTTAAGGAAAATAGTTTTAAAAGTTTTGATTTTTATTTGGGTAAGCGTTTAACCAAAATGGCTGTAAAAGCAACACGGCAGTAGAAAAAAATGGTTTATAAATTAGTAATTCCTTCCGCTATAACATTTAAAGTACTCTAAATGATTGTAGATAAAATGCAAGTCGTGGAAGTCCAGATTATAAAAATGAAAAAGGAAACAAAATTTTGAATTTAAACTTTACAAGCTATTTTCTAATAGCTAATTTCTCTAACAGCTAATTTTTGTTCTGAAACAAACAGCTTCCAACCTCCGATTTTTTGTTGCAAATAAATCGATTTTTTCAAGATAAACAAATATCTTAATAACCAGAAAGTACATACAATAAAATGTGTCTAGTTTCTAAGTACGGATATTTTTTATTACTTTATCAACCAATATTTAAGAAAAAAAGACAACTTTCGTCGTAGATTTCTAATAATCTTCTAACTAGATTATTATAGTTTAGAAATAGTTGTCGGCAAAATAGCAAAATTACAAAACAGAAAAAAGTGGTACTCCTACAGTGCTGCTATAGAAATGACCTGCTATAAGGTTATTTTATTTTTTTTTTAAATAATATTTATTTGTTGTGTGTGTGTCTGTTGGCGATGGCTAGGAAAATTTAGCGCACCTAGAAGTCTGTAAATTTAGATTTAGGTAGTCCAAACCCTCTCTTGGTGCACCTGACCCTCAGAATTTTAATATTTTGATAATTAGCCTAAATATTAATTAGATTCTCATTAACCATCGCTTCTAAAATGACATCTTTTAAATCAAAATGGCGAAAGAAACGAACCAGCGCATTGGATTTACAAGCGGAAATTATTTTACTAATTAGCGAATTTTAAGAAAACTAATTGAGATATCATTTTGAAAATTTCTGAGCATATGTAAAAAAATATTCTGCATCTGTCTATGTGATTTTTGAAATATTCGGTCTGTATTTTTTTTTTTTTTATGCAAAAAAGTGCCAAAAATCTACCGGCGCTAGTGAAAACGATATCCGAGAAAGTTTCAGACAGGGATCTGCTTTCATTAAAAACTGAACTACAAAGAGATCTGTTTCTCGGGCCGTTCATTCCATTTAGTTTGCGAAAATGAAAGGAAATAATTGCCAGTTTTTACTAATGAACAAAAATTTAGGTAACTAATTAATATATAGATTTGAAATTGAGGTCGGGATGGGCTGTCATCTGCCGGCTATTTTAGAGTAGCGTCTTCGTTATGTTCTAATTATCAGAAAAATGTAATTCTTTTTTTAATGATCGCGTTAATGTAGGTGACGGTGGTACTCTTGAACAAATTATTCATTATATTTGCGGGTATCGGGAAGGAGGGGTTAACGCCTTTCTCTGAGATTGTAATTATCTGATCGGGCCCGGGCAAAACAGGGCGGGCTAGCTAGTAATTTATAAAACTGAAAAGAAAAATTGAAAGAATTTTAAAAAAGAGAAATTTTAATCAACTTTGATATCTCCGTACAAAAAAAAAAATCTGAAAGGTTTGTTGCTGAATAAACTACAGATTCGTAGGAAAAGGTTGAAGACATTAAAAAAAAATCATAATTTCAAAAGTGATTGAGGAAATTCAATAATGTTCTTTTCAAAGTACTCGGCAGTTATTCGTGATTTGTGTGATGCATCTATTTCGCTGCCGCGTCCTTCTGACAATAAATGGTCATAATGAATGTTTTTGTTATTCGAATGAATCATTCGGGCAGGCGCAAAAGGATAACTGCCAACCTTCGCATGATTTTAAATTAATTAAAACCATTGTTGCCAGATAGTCAAAAGTCAATTTTCGCAAAATTTCTGAAATTTTCCCAAATCAGGGATTTTTTCCGAAAACGTCCCCAACTTAGTTTCTACTCAAAAAAAAAATTTCTACTTTCAATTTACAACTATAAAAATTATTTAACTACATTAAGCTCAAAATTTTTCTCCAAATAAAGCCTTTTTTTGGAAGAATTTCCCATTTACAAAAAGTAAAATTGAATATTTAGTTCATGATCGTAAAATATTCCACCTGCGCCATCTACTGAGCATAGTTTTTTAATCTTTAGCAACTCATGATTGAAAACGGAAAGCGGAAAGTCGTTTCATGTTAATTATGTTTACCAAATATCTAAATCTAAATTCTTATCTACTTCCTTGTTTTGATGAAAATACAAAAAACATATATTCAAAATGATATATAGTTTGGTAAAAAAAAGCAACAATGCTTTATGACATTGTATTCAGAATTTCGCTTACTATATTTGCTTATGGGTACATTGAAAAGTTCACAAGAATTAAAGTTTCAGAAAAAAAGAAAGGAGAAAGAAAAAAGAAAAAAGAAAAAACTGAGATAAAAATTAATAATTGGATTTCCGTTTTCAGAACATTAGAGATGTACACAATTGGTTGAAAATGATGCAAAGAAATATGTAAACTATAGTGTTATACGACTACGAGAAAATTGATATTTACGATTTCGGTATTTTATTTTCATTTTCCAAATCAAAGTTGAGTTCGAGACAAATCCATTGTTGCCAAGTGACTAAAAGTAAACTTAACGTGAAAAAATGAAAAACATTTCCCAAGTTTTTCCTCCAAAATGTTGAAAGTCCCCAAAAACTTCACCGAAACGTTCAAAATTCCCTATGAGGACAAGATCCCCAATCTGGCTACACTGATTAAAATCAAAAAATAAAGTTTATTTATTTATTGTTTTTTACAAAATTTCTAGTTTTTATTGATTAAAAAGAATACAATGGTTGGCAGCTATCCTTTTGCACATGTCAGAATAATTCATTCGAATATCTAAATCAGTTTCGGCATTGGTAATCTTGAAAGTCGATTTTCTCGCCAATGTCACCTACATATAGCTAAATTTGGCGAAATGTTGCCGGCATTATAAATTCGTTTACTGCCAACTGTTCAACAGCTTTATAACTGTTTCAACCGTCATTCCCTTGAAATTCTTTGATCAGTAGTAACTCTAAAATGACCCACTAATCGAATTTTCTCGAACATGTGAACTAGCCCAATGATCTTCTCGTACCCCAAAATGGTAGGATACAAAATTTGGTCAAAATCATTAAAGTCGTTTTTTAGATAAAATTAGCATACACACACTCACAAGACTTGCTCGTACGAGTATATGATATTTATTTGATAAAGGTACTTTTATAGTGTGCCTGCACTTAAAACAAAAGCATATAACATTACATTTTTTAATGTTGTCTTTGGCGAGTATATTTTAACGGGTATTTAAACATATATTCTTTCCTTTAAAACATTTTAAAATTTAAAAATAATCCATTTTTTAAAACAATTAATCATATAAATTTATAATAATTAAATATCTACAAAAATAAAATGAACATTCCTTAACTTAGTAATTCAATATAAAACTTCTTTAAAGTTTCAAAGAAAAATCCATAGTTGCCAATCCACCTTATTTTTCGAACACCACTATTTTTAAAAAGTATTCTTAGATTTATTTTGTTGCAGAGTTTCTCTTATTAAAAAAAGCCAATTTTTCTTTTTGGAAATCTCGGCGTTAAAATAACTGGAGTTTAGGCAGCTTTGAAATACGCTTTCTTTAAATCAATATGTATTTTAAAATAGCAATCAAAAATCTTCAGACAAAAAGAAATGTCTATATAAGTTCCATTAACTTCTTCCTTTGTTCCGGTAATAGTTAAGGTGAATTTAAAATTCTTTAGAAATCAACAGCTTTAGTTTTGCCAGCAAATTATTTTTAACACAAATTATTTTTCTGTATTCAAATCAGGACGTTTAAAACAACTTTTTTTTCGTATCACTTTAAGTGATTATTTAGCAAAAGTACGAAAACAATTTAAATAAAAGTGATTTTTTAATTAAATTTTTTTTTAATTCCACTTTTTTAAATCTGTGTGTTCCAAATTGCGACTTAATGAAAATGTTACTTTTTTTCATGAATTTCTGCAGTCGTTAAATACATTGTAGAAAAAAATGCCTTTTCAAATTAATAAAAATCTGTAATAAATAATTTCAAATCTCTGTTTATAAGGGGTTTTGTGAAATGTATACAATGTTCAAATCACTTATTTAAAATATATAGTTTTTAGCATACTTTCCATCCTCCCACTTTTTTACAATCAAAGTCTTACTTTTAACCAGAAAATTTACTTAACACATTGACGGGCAGTAGGAACAAGTGAAGTTCGAAAATTGACACTATATGTTTTTGTAATTTTTAGAATATTAGAAGTATTGTTTTACTCTTTCTGCTTAAATAAACTTAATTTTGATTAATTCAGTACCTTTAATTATGTTGCACTACACCCTTCACAACCACGCCAGGGTGGCTAGTGGTCAGGGAAAAATACAGTCAAAAAAAGTGTTAAACACCAGTATATTCTTATAGAAAAATTTATGTTGATTATTCGATCAAATAATCAATTTTCATTTTTCTATAAGAATATACTGATAATAATCATTTTTTTACTGTATTTTTCCCTGACCACTAGCCACCCTGCACGTGCATACTGAAGCTGCAACTCGTATAACAGGTGGAAAACGAACTTCAACCTAAAAAATTGTTTGCAGAACATGACACTGGGCTTCTACTTGTACGCCGGTAAATGCACATTTGTGCTGCTATAGACGTGTGCGGCTATAAAAACGACCAACGATGTCTAAAAACGACCGTTTCGTTTTGGACGGCTATTGCCGTCATGCCACATAGTGAACTTCGCTTTGACGGCCATAGACACAAGTGTCCGTCAACGTGTTAATTACATGCATCTTGCTTCTATGTGCTAGACAGTGCTAAAGAGTGTAAGCGGCTTTGAGGGGCTTCCTAGGTGACCTTAGCTTTCCGGCCAGCTGTCGATACGTATCTTATTATTAGATGGCTCATTGGAAAAAAGTATAACTGTAGTTATAAACTACTTAGAAAATTTTAATGATTTTAAAACAATTAATGTTTATAAAAAGTGGTACAGCATAAACATTTTAAATAATATAAAATTTTAAGACTAATATAAAAATTAATAAGTTAAAATTAAGAAATAATAATAAAAAGTTAAAAAGATAACTTTAAAGAGTAAAAAGAATTTTAAAATTAAAGTTTTAAAAGAATAATAATAATTTAAGAAAAAATATGGAAAGCACTAGTTCAATTCAACAGTCCAAGCAAATAAAATGGCAAATGCCCCAGAATTAAAAAAAAACACATTTTCAGAACCTTTTTGTTTTAATGAACAGTATCCTTCTAACCAGGAAACCACGTTATAGTATAACAATGAAAAACATCTAAGTAGGCAGCAATCGAAAGAGCATACTAAAATGTGTTTTCTAACACATAAATTATTTGCCCTCGTCTCCTTGTTCTCGAGATATAAAGTCTTAAAGTTTGCTAATGTATTTGTTTAATTTAGGGAGCAAAGACATGGTTATGATTCAGAAATTTTAATAATCAGATTAATATAAAATACAAAACATATTTAGATATAGTAATATAAAAACGAAAGAAGCCCGCAAAAATAATGCTATTAACAAATATGGTACTGAACCAAAAGACGACTGAAGCATAGAAAATAGTGGCACCAAGAACATTTCATGAACTTAATTCTAGTGCAATGATTACAATCGTCCACCTACTGTGAGAAACAAAATTGCAATGGCGTTTCAAATGGAAGTGACCCAGTTTGATCTAACCCAGACATGTACCAAACATACCGAGTCGTATCGGAGTATTATGGCGCACTAAACTGGAAATTCACAAGTTACTACAGTTTGATGATATTTTTACGTTGAAAACGCAATGACTCCTCTTTCCATCCTATCGACTCCTCCTTCCATCCTCTTAACTCCTCCTTATATTTTATTAAATCAATAAATTAGCATATTTTAAGACATTATATCTCGATAACAATGAAATGAGGGTAAATGATTTATGCGTCAAAAAACATGTTTCACTACGCTCTTTCGATTGCTGATTTATTTTTTTTCATCATTACGCTAAGAGCAAAGCTTCCTGGTAAGTGGTATTACTCATTTTAAATTTACTTTATTTTATTCTTAAAATAAAAATTCTGGTTGCATTTTTTTTTTATTTAAAGGGGTCTGGCGCACAAAAATCATCAAATTTTTGAAAATTATTTTATTGTATTAAAAAATTCTCTGTTTTTATTCGCTTAAAATGACGTTTAAATCATGTTTCTATCTTAAATAGAACAGGATATATTATTTTTTTGTTTTAAAAATCTAGCTTTCAAGTAGTGGTTGTCATGGAAACGTTTTTCTGCATGATGTGTTCTTTTACGCATTCTCGTCTTTACATCGTTATAAGTCAAAAACAGTTAAAGATAAACGGTTCAAACTCGGAACATGTCTTTTTCAGTTATTTTACTTTAATTTGAATTCAGCAAATTTGAAAAAAATATTTACTTTTGAAAATATGTTTTTAAAAAAAGAAGTTACATCATTTTTTTAAAGTTTTTATTTTAAATATATATATTTTTTAATTAATATTTTTTAAAATACTGAATCAAAATTAAAATTTATATATTTCTGTTTATTTAAATGAAAAAAAAAATGAAATTCTACAAATAATATGTCGAATTATAACGATTTTAAATTACCCCACTTTTTTAATAAATTTTAAATTAAATTTTTTTTTAAGTTATGAGAAGTTTTATCATGTGATTTTGTTTACAGATGATATGGTTAACCATCACAAAATTTTTCTAAAATTTAACTCAATATATTTTTTTTTGTTTAACTGTGTCCCGGACCCCTTAAAAAACGTGGTAGGTTGGAAAAAGGTTTTTTCCTGTTTATCGAATTAGAAAATATACATTGAACCCTCCAGAATGCCTGTGGGATGATGGTGTTTTATTATCAATCTTCCCGGGGATGTCCTGGGGAAGAAAATGTGCTATATGGGTCTTTCAACATCAAGAAACTTGAACAATTATAATTGGAAAAGGAATTGGCAATTAAAAATATTTTTGCTTTGTATAGTCAGTATAGAAAAATATAAAGGAAAAGCATGCGTCAAGCATAGATTCTGAAACACTTTCCAACACATTCAGAATACTGTAACAAAATTTCATTGTTTAATAAAGTAAGAGCTGATGTCTACGTAAACAATTTGGAAAACGCTCAAAACCTTTGAAAACCCAAGCACTCGACTTTTTTTGTGCATATAATCTATCTATAGGATTTACACACACCAAATAATATGAAAAAAAATTAATAAAATTTAAAAACGTATATCACAATTGTAAACGCACTTCCAGCAATTATTGCTCTTAGACAATACACTAATAGAACTGTTGTGTGTGTTATTATATATGAACGATAAATGAAATGCACATTATATTCTGTAGTAAGCATCTTGTAGAATGTATATAAATTTCAATATGTTTGAAATAGTGTAACCAAATTAAATCACACTGCAAACGATTTTCCCCCTAGATCATAAATTAAAGGAATTCTAAGACTCGAATTATTACGATTTTTGAAATACGGTTCAACTACATATTAAAAATCGCTTCGAAATTTGTATTCATATTCTGAAACAATACAATAATCTGAGCCTAATAACACCCTTGGTGTGATTTTATTGTAATCGTTCTATGAATAAAGGCAGGTGTGTAGTTTTTTATACTGATTTTACTGGGTGCCCCAAAAATGACTGATGGATTTTAAAATTCAATAACTTGTACACGGTGACAGATATTAAACAAATTCTTGCAGGAGGGTTATATATGATGTCATTAGTTTTTTTACTGTTACTCTTGATTTTATTTCGAATTTCAAACAATAGATGGCGCTGACAGCGATTGACGCTCAGTCGAGGCCGAAACTGATGCCCCTCAGCACTGATGCACCGCGCCCTGAATACTAGGCCTGCGAGCTGATAAAAACAGTGGCTGCCGCAGGCGGATTTTTTTCCCACGTTTGAACGGTCCCTCGAACTTCAACACCAGCAATTTCTAAAAGATTTCTTCTCATCATTTTACTGAGATCAAATAAGTGAAAGAAAACTTTTAGATATTATTGGTGTTGAAGTTCGAAGCACCGTACAAACGCTGAAAACAAAATCCGCCTGCGACAACCGCCATTTTTGTCCGTGATCAGGCCTAGTATTCAGGGGGCGATGCATCGATGCTGAGGGGCGTCAGTTTCAGCCTCGACTGAGCGCCAATCGCTGTCAGCGCCATCTATTGTTTGATATTTGAACTAAAATCAAGAATCACACTAAGAAAACTCTTGACATTAAACATAACCATCCTGCCAGAATTTTTTTAATATCTGTTACCGTTTGCAAGTCATTGAATTTTAAAATCCATCAGTCATTTTTGGGACACACGATATAAGAACAATGATTTTGGGACAATATAAAGTACAGTATCTATAACTCATCCTAAATTATATTACTGGCAGTCGATGCGTTAAATGAATTTTATAACATGTTTTTTAATTGTACTTTAACACTTAACTACTCTGGCAGAAATTGTCGCATAGCTACCGGAAGCGCTGAGACTGCTTGATCGAAAGATGAATAAAAGGGTTTATTAACACATTGGCGGACAGTAGGAACAAGTGAAGTTCGAAAATTGACACTATATGTTTTTGTAATTTTTAGAATATTAGAAGTATAGTTTTACTCTTTCTGCTTAAGTAAACTTAATTTTGATTAATTCAGCACCTTTAATTAGGTTGCACTACTCCCTTCACAAACACGTCAGGGTGGTTGTGATCAGGGAAAAATACATTAAAAAAAAGTATATGAACACCAGTATATTCTTATAGAAAAATTTATCTTGATTATTCGATCAAATGATTAATTTGAATTTTTCTATAAGAATATACTGGTAAGTATCATTTTTTGTACTGTATTTTTCCATGACCACTAGCCACCTTGCACGTGCATACTGAAGCTGCAACTCGTATAACAGGTGGAAAACGAACTTCAACCTAAAAAATTGGTTCCAAAACATGACACTGGGCTTCTACTTGTACGCCGGTAAATGCACAATTGTGCTGCTATAGCCGTAGTGTCTAAAAACGACCGTTTCGTTTTGGGCGGTTATTGCCGTCATGCCACATAGTGAACTTCGCTTTTAAGGCTATATACGCAAGTGTCCGTCAACGTGTTAACTAACAGGATAGTATTTAAATGGACGCGTCCAATAGAGCTTCGGTATTTCATCGATAAGTAACCGATGAGATAGGTCAGTTACCAAAGTATACAGTGTTGCTTACCGATCCGCAACCGATGTCGTTCAGTGGCAGTGACTAAAGTCATCAGTGGGAAACCGAACTCACCGGGGAAAAAAATCTCGATTATTTGGGTCACGTGATCGGTTACATGAAAATTTATTTAAATTGAATTGGCAACAACCAGTTTCGGCACTTGCTGACATAATGATTGGATTGAGACAAAGAGAAACAACAACGAAACAATAATTAAAATGACATAATATTGGTAAATACCGTCCAGTAGGTCTGTCGACCGGTTAGACACCGGTTACATACCGTGACGTATATTTGACCGGTACCAACTGAAAATATTTCGAATCGAACCAGAACTTGTTTTATAAAATTTCGGAAATATGCGAAATAAGAAAGTTAAATCTTTTTAAAATAAAAATTCTGATGTGAAATTCAAATAGAAATATTTCTCTAAATTTAACGACTTAAAAGTCACTTATTGGTGAACGATAAAACGGGACACAGTGAATATGTAAATTAAACTATACAAGTATTTATTGCGATTGCCGGTATAACATTTGCATAAAATTCTTACAAAGTGTTTTCTAACACTAGAACGGCGAGAAATTTCACTCAAATTTCATAAAAATATTTCACACCATAATTTTTATTTAAAACAGTTAACTTATTTATTTAACTTATTTTTGTGCGGTATACATTTAACTTATTTTATGAAGAAATTTCCGGTTCGAATCGACATTTTTTCATTTGGTAGGGCCAAAATGACCCTTTGCCGCCGTTCTAGTGTTAACTCTAAATATAGCACCAACCGGTCATTTGCTCGGTACAAAATGAAAAAAATGTCGATTGGAACCAGAAATTTCTTTATAAAATTTTGGAAATTAATTAAATAGTAAACGAAGTAATAAAAAAGTTAAATAATTTAAAGCTAAAAATTCCGATGTGAAATATTTTCATAAAACATTATTAAAATTTACAGTATGTTTAGCGTTAAACAATAGAGTGGAATAAATCTGCAAATCACAAACCATATTTGGCTTATGGCACTTTTGCGTTTGTTTTGGTTAAATAACCACGTAAACAAGATAAAGAAAAATCTGTTTTAAAGGTTCTGAGTTGAATACAGAAACAGAATGTAATTTGAAGAAAAAAATGTTGTAAAAAACTAAATATGATAACGCAAACGAGTTTCTAAATTCACTGAAAAGATTGACAAAACAAGTGAAGCATGTTAAATGTAAATTAGGTGGACAAACATTTTGTCTGACGCATTTTAACTACGTATTTATCGATTTAAGGAGTAACTATTTGGTTTAAAATTTTAAATGGATTTTCTATTGAATTACATTATTAAGGTAAAGAATTGTTTCGGTTTATTCTTTATAAATGAAACTGCTATAGATATGTCTTTTATTAATTTTTTTTTTAAATTACAGAACACTTAAAGAAAAAGTTATGCGATTATAAATGTAATAACAGATATGAAGAAGTGGTTATTTTTGGGTACTACTGTTTTTAAATACTAATTTTCGTCTTTCTTAATCGCAGAATTTGGCAATTAATTAATGAGAATATTACTATTCTGAAAGAAAAGTACTTCAAAATAAACACTTCTACGCATCCTAAATATAATATAATTGTAAGGCGCTATTTATTTCTTTATTTATATTCAATACCATAGATGCAAACATATCTTGATTACACAGGAGTATAATACAACACAAACGTGTTTAAAACTGGAAAGTACATATGAAGAAATGTGTCTTCTTCCTATAAGGTACGTATTTGATTTCATTTTAAAACTTTTGATTAAATAAAATTTTTAAGTTGGAAATATGTTTGTCTTGGATCAGACTCCCCAGAATCATTAAAAGTGTTGACATCGATGCAATACACATATATTCCAGAAGGTGTAACATGCAATCATTCCAGTTTAAATTAAAATAAATAAAATTTGAACCAGAAAAAACAAATTATTGAAATGTTTCTTGTTTCTATGTGTTTATTAATTAATTTCATTTTTTAAAATGAAAATAATCTGGTTTAGTACGTGTTTTAACACCTTCAGGGGCAAAGCACTCTTGTAGCTAAATATTGAAATGATAGATTGACACCAGAATTCACAAACGAATTTATTTTAAAATAAGTAAAAGCTTTCCCTCATGTACCTTATAAATTCAAAATTTGATCATAAAATTCTGGTGGTGGTGTGACATTTTGGGATTAAAATTAAGTGGTATTGGTATATATAATATACCGGTGCCCTTCAAGGGGTTAAAAAGCGGAAGATTGGCAACTTTTATAATCTTTTAGATTCGTTTACAAGAGAAAGCTACCAAAAAGCATTCTTTTGTAAATTGTGCTACAATTCAATATAAAAACTGGCAACAGTTCTATCCCGTAATAAACAATTCAAAGCTTTAAAACACTTTAATTCGAATAGTATGCTAAGTCTCAACTCAGTTTTATGGTTTAAAAAAGATTCTATTCTACATTCGGTTTGAAGTTTCTGTTAGATTTCAAAGCATATTCCAATCGTATAATTTGTAAAATAGAGAATTAAACTAATTAGACACACAATACAATATATACCTGATACATAATGTTCTCAATTTAAATGTAACAGCAATTTGACCCCTTCGCGACGAGCGTCCTTTACAGAATTTTTAATCTTTTACCACCGGTTTTTTAAGACAGAAATTTTCGCCTAATTGAATCGCAGAAATGCTATCATTAAATAAGGTAAAGCTTATAGTAAAAAGTATCTGGTGGGAATAATCGAGGATTCTGAGCATCTTATGTGTCACGTATACGTGTCGCGCGTCCCAAGGGGTAAAAAATTCCAACTTACAATGCTGACAAATATATATATATATATATATATATATATATATATATAAAATCAATATTGGACTGCTGTGTTTCACAAGATACTTTAGATTATTTTGATACTTTGAACTCACCTTACTTAAACACTTAACTGCAGTCAGCCGCCTCAGAGGCCGCCGTTTTATTTTTCAATTTTCACAGTTTAACTATAGAGACAAGGGGAATTTCTTTGGAGCCCTAGTATTATAGCCAAGGACTTCTGAATAGGTGAAATTTAATTATAATAGTCCTTTACATATATATTGGTACATGCCACGTTCAGTGGAAACTAATAAAAGTGACCGATGTAACTGTTTTCTTACCGGTTGTTGGTATAATTAGTGTTAACCCTTTAACGGATAAAGCACTTCAATTGCTAAAATGTTGAAATAAATGATTGACACCTGAAATTATGAACAAATTTATTTGTATATAACAAAAAAGCGATATTTCACATTCATAATAAATGGAAAACATTTCTATTAAAATTCTGGTGTCATTGTTGAATTTCGTAATTAAAATTTTGTGGTTTCGTAGGGAAACAAATGAACGTTAAAGGGTTAACAAAATACTGTGTAAAATTTTTATGCAAATGTTATGCCTGTTATCGCAAGACATACTTTTATAGTTTAGCTTGCATATACATTGTGTCTGGTCTTATCGTTCTCCAATAAGGGAGATTTAACTCTTTAAATTTAGAAATATATTTCTTTTTGTAAAAATGTTTCAAATGCTTGTTTTAAATCATCTTAAATTCAGAATAGTTCATTTTGTAAAAACTATTAAATTAATATTTTTATACGATCCCTGTTTCCTGTAAGTTATAGTTTGACGAAAATTTCCCATTCTCCAAAAATAGATAATGCATTTCTTTTCTACTAACCAGAGTTACATTCTTATAAAAAACGAAAACAAAACTAATTTCAGTGCAACTAAATTTAACCAACTTTTGATTTTTTAAAAATTGCAGCGTTTTTCGACACGAAAAACAAGCTTTATAGTTTTTGGTGCAGGGAAACAATGATAATTCATAAAATTCAAAATATCATACCCTGGCACGATTTAATTGTACAAACATATATTCTTTTAATATTCTTGCACAAAGGTTTTATTTGCTATTTTTACATTATATGGTAGTTTAGATTAAAGCTTATTTTTTCCATTATTGGATTGCAAAAGTAAAATGAAATTGTATTATAACTTGATTCGTTTCTTTCACTATTTATACTTAACATAAATGGTTTCTACTTCCCACTGAATGTTACTGTTTAATGCATAGCTGCCAACTTTTACGCTTTTCAGGCAAACATTTCTATTAATTTTTAGTGGTAACAAAAAAGCGTAAAAGTTGGCAACTATGTTAAGAGCCTACGCTAGTCACGCGAAGAAACGCTCAAGCTAATGTTAAGTCTATGGGAAGGTTATCCCGCGATTTCTCGCTCGCATTTTATTATTTTTAAATGACTCTTTTTGCATAGGATAGCTGAGGTCGACCTCTAATGTTGTTAGTTTTTACTTTTTTGATTTTGGTTACAGTATTCTTATAAGTGGATATTTTCAATTTTGGAACCAGTTGGAACCGGTTGGAACCGGTTCTGAAAGTGAAAGTACACTTATATAAAAAAAACTGGAACCAAAATCGAAAAAGTAAAAACTAACAACGTTAGAGATCGACGTCAGCTATCCTATGCAAAAAAATCATTGAAAAATATTGAAATGCGAGCGAGAAATCCCGCAAGTGTAGGCTCTTGAGAGCCTACACTAGTCACACGACAAAACGCTCAAGCTAATGTTAAGTCTATGGGAAGGTTCTTGCCAGGTTTCTCGCTCGCATTTTAATATTTTTTAATGATTTTTTTGGCATAGGATAGCTGAGGTCGATCTCGAACGTTGTTAATTTTTACTTTTTGATTTTGGTTTCAGTTTTTTTTTATATGCGGACATTTTCCATTTTGGAACCGGTTGGAACCGGTTCTGAAATTGAAAATACCTTTATATAAAACAACTGGAACCAAAATCGAAAAAGTAAAAACTAACAACGTTAGAGATCGACCTCAGCTATACTATGCCAAAAAAATCATTTAAAAATATGAAAATGTGAGCGAGAAATCGAGCAAGAACCTTCCCATAGACTTAACATTAGCGTGCGCGTTTTTTCGCGTGACTGATGTAGGCTCTTAGTGCTTAGAAAATTGAAAGAGTCTCCTTCAAAAATATTTTCACTGCTAGGAATTGTTGTGCGATGAATTTTGCGTGACAAATTGATGCGACATCGTTCAGCATTTTTCAGCACTATATAAAGTAAAAATTACTATTAAAGGTTTATGTTTAGGTAGGTTTTACTGTTTATGAGTTCGGTATTTTTGAATAACCCCCCTCCCCCCGCTAAATTGGAAAAAAATGTTTTTAGGACACAGGTACTATATAAAACATTTAATTATTAACTTTCTCAGTAAATGTTTACTTAGTGTCTTAGCATTCATGTTTATCTCCTCTCATCAAAATATCAAGATCCGATGAACGCAATAAATTTTCAAGGATAAAACAATCTAAAAAATATTTCGTCATACTTTCCTTTTTCTATCTTAACACGTTTGCTGCCATCATACATTGATTCCTTGCAAACCTGCAGTCCATTGCATGATCTACATTATCGCGTATTTTTCAAAACTAGACGACGAGCCCAGCATTATCCGGGCCAGGGACATTAAAGATACCCATAATCAATGTTGAGTTCAAACATTTTTCCTCAAGAAGGACTTTTGCAGCTCTGAAGGAGGAGGGGGGTGGACACTGTCGAGTTTCGGGGAAAATTGCACTTTTACGCCATTGATAAGTTTATTGTGGTGTTCGAATAAAAACTTACAAACTCTTAACGATTTATAGAACTTAACAGAAGTAATGACGTTATGAAGTTTTGGAGATAATTTTTTTACATATAAACGAAATTATTTTCCCTTTTCTCTGACTACGCATAATCGATAATAGAACTTTATAAAAATAGACAGTTAAAATGTCTTCGCAAAAAAGAGAAAAAGTAAACTAACCCGAAAAGTTCAACCCCCGTAAGGTCACAGGACGTAATCACATGACACGTGTCGCTCACGGCGAAGGAACACTGTTGCCATAACAGCAGCCTTTTGGTGATAAAAGGTTACCTTACACACAACTCGCACGGAAAAACATTCAGAAATGTTTCTTAAATTTTTAAAAATTCTTATAAACTCAAATTATTATTATTTAAAGAAAATAAATTGATTCCCAGATGTTTCCTCCATACAGGGGTATAAAATATGAGATTGGGTGGATATGGTATCAAGTAGATACTGAGTGATAAAAAAACAAAGATCACAATGTCGTCAAAAGGGGTTCTCTTCTTTAAAAGGTCGCGAAAAATTAAAATATCGTTCTGCGAATTCCGAATAAACTTTATTCAAAAGTGGACAAAATTTACTATATTGGGCTAAGATATTGAATTTAGATTGATTTTATGTGTGGATGAAAATCGCCGGCGAACTAGTAAAAGCGGAGAAATAAGCTAACCTCTCCGTTCAATATATTGTAACAAAATACACGAAATCTGAGCATCAGGTTCATTCGGACCTCTCTTATTCTATAGGAAACCAAATTTGCACACCTCTAAATGCGATATAATTCTATAGCCATCACAACAAACAAACAAACAGACACGCACACAGTAAAACATGTTTTCTTTTATTAATATAGATACGTGCCAGAAATTTTGAGGAAAAAAGTTCAATGTAAAATTCCACAAATACAGTGAACTCTCACTTATACGCAAAGCCATTAAATAATAAGCCCAGTCAGATAAATGGGAAACTTTTCGCAAGTTGAAAATAGCGCCATCTAGCGGTTGGGAGTGCTGCATTCGGCACCAAGAATATTTTAATAAAATTTTGCTTCTAAAATTAAAGCTTAAAATAAGGAGTTCATATTTTCTAAGAAAGTCGTTTGTAAATTCCGGTGTCAGTCAGTAATTTCACATTTTACGAACATAATTTGTCTGTGCCGGAAAGGGTTAATTGCATAGTGATGTAAATTTCCATCACTTTTTATTTAACTTTTAATAAATAAATCAACTTCTACGCCACCACTATATTTATATAGAAATATTAATTCAGTAAATTTCCACATTTTTTTTTCATTTTAGTTTTAGCTTTAATGTAAAAGATCCCAATAATTAGCAAGCTTTTAAAGGAAGTGCAAAAACAAAACATCGATAAAAATCGTATAAAATATCGATATAAATAAATCGTATCTTTTCTCTGCGACCCACTTCTGTTTTGTCCTCCTTCCGCAGCAGAGGTTTGGCGCTAGTGTGTCGCTAACAAATTTAACACTATCTGACTGGGCTTATTATTTAATGGCTTTGCTTATACGCGATACACGGAAATCATTTTTCCGTACCAGTTTTTTTATAAGGTAATTTTCGGCTTATTAAATCGCAGAATTTATAAATCGAATTTCACTGTTTTAAAATAGTGGTATGAAAAAGTAATTACTGAACATCGCGTATAAGTGAGATATCACTGTAATTTTTCTTTAAATAAGTAAAATATTACTATTAATGTTTTTGTGGTAGAAATAGCGGCAAAACGGATTACACCTTGCCAAACGATCGATAGCTGGGGAGTTGTATGTTAGTTAACCCTTTGAAAACGAGCCAGGACCAGGACTGGCGACCATTCAACTGTACCATAATTTACAATAAAAATTTCTTTGAGTAACTTCTCTTTATTGGGAAACTTCTCTTTAATATATCCTAATATGAGTCTTTCGCAGAGATTATTTTTCAAAAAGTGGCACGAATAAAATAAAAAATATTCCACTGGGACTTTATATAGTCAAACGTTCAACATGTTAATTTCTTTTCATGTTTTTTACCAGTTATATTTTTCGAAAAAATACAATATATTTTATTTTATTATTTTTTTTAATCTGTTAAAGTGCGCGGAAAATTTTATAAATAAGTTCTGAAAATTGGAAATTGTTCTTGAATTGATTAAAAAAAAAGCTCAAAGAAGAAATCCGAACATAAAATATTTTCTGAATCATGGAGGAAATTTTCCGGAAAAGTAATTTTTTTTTAAAACTAGCCGTCAACTTTTAAATTAAATTTTAAAGTTTATTTCTTCGTATGAAATTATCTTTTGTTATTTTCTTCATGTTTTTTTATGTAAATTATTTTGAACTAATAGAATAGAATCTAAACAATGTTATATTTAAAAATAAAAATGAAGATGTGTATATGAATAAAAACAAACAGGTTATTATAATAAAAAACTATAGAATAACTATATTACGAAAAATACTTTATAAAGTTTCGAATTTTTAAAAATATAATGGATATTGGCACCATTAGCATTTACTTAGCGAAAAAAAAAAACTTATGAAAAGTAAAGACTAGTATTATTTAGCAATTTAATGTTAATAATATGAACGGCTCCCACTAGGTTATTTTTTAATACCAGTTTTTTCATACTACATTGCTATTACCTTCTTTTTTTATTTATTTTGCAAGTTTAGCCAAAACCGACCTCAAAGGTTATTTCTGTTGCAAATGTTGTAAAAATCTACAACGAAAATCTTCTTAGAAAATACTCGAATTAAAAAAGCGTAGCGTTGGAAGCCCTGCATTAACCCTTTGATTCAGAGTTGCCAGTTTGTATTCAGAAATCCCGAATTCATACCGGAAATTTTGAAAAAATAATGTTTACTCTATGTAATTGCGAAATGTTTGTCATTAAATAAAACAAAAATTACTTTTCGTAATTTCTGGAATAAATTCGAAATTTCTGAATAACTAATCAGGCAAACTGGCAACTACTGTATACTACTGTGAATACGAACCAGGACTGGTTACTATTTTAATATTCATTCGTACCACAAATTTCTAAAAAAAAATGTGGTAGATTTCTCTTGAAAAATACCTTAACCCCTTCAGGGGCAAAATACTCTTGGAGCTAAAATATTGAAATGATTGATTGACACCAGGATTCGCGTACAAATTTATTTAAAAAAAGCTTTCCTTTATGTACATTATAAATTCAAAATTTGATTCTAAGATTCCGGTGTCATTGAGACATTTTGGGATTAAAATTAAGTGGTATATATAATGTACAAGCGCCCTTCAAGGGGTTAACCATTAGTACTTTGTCGTCCGGCGACAGCACAGTGGTGTCGTACTTAAATAACCAGAAAATTTTTGTACCAGCAAAAGTGTTAATTTTACTGTAAAAACTACAAATGAATTTATATGTAGGGGGTTTTTGAGGGCGTTGATTTTGTTGACTCCTCTGGAAAATGGTTGTCTCCGTGTTGACATCCTGGTTTTTTTTAAAGAAAACAATATATCATTGATTTTTACCTATGAAGTTAAAACTTTGCTGTCCGGTGACACCACAGTGTTGTCGTACGCAATGTAACTTAATTTTAATCCTTAAATACTACATTAGCACCAGAATTTTGGAATGAAAAATTCCCTTTTATCAAGTACATCAAGAAAAGATATTACTGTTTTTCGAATAAATTTGTTTTTAAATTCGGGTACGAATCAATCATTTCAACATTTTACAAATAGAAGTATTTTTACGAGGCATGCGGACGGCAAAATGTTAATATATTCTAGTATGACAGAGATTATTTTTCGGAATGCAGTCAGGGTTGCCAATTTGGTCTTTATTTGAAGTAAAAATATCTGAATTCTTACCAGAAATGCAAAATAGTCATTTTTGCTTTATTCAGTGGCAGATATTTTGTCATTAAATTTACTTAAAATTCTTTTTTTCAGAATTTCCTGTATGAATTCAAAATTTCTGAATTAAAAAAAAGGCCAAACTGGCAACCCTAAATGTAGTACGAGCAGAATAAAAAATAGTCTAGTAGGACGTATATGTCCCGATACGTAGGTCAAAGAATTAATGACTATAACATAGCTGCCAAGGACCCCCGGTTTTTGTATACCACAATTTCCGAACAGTAACCTTCGTCGTGATCGCAACCTTTTGTCATTAAATAAAGCAAATATTTCTATTCGGAAATACTAGCACTCAAAAATTCGGAGATTTGGCGGCTACGATATAGATTATAGAAAATGATAAGATACGGATTTTTAAAAATATTATAATAGTATCAGTAAAGAAATCGACACAGATTTAGTGTAGAATATAAATAACGGTAAGGTAATGAAATCGTGTAAAAGCTGTTAATAGTATAAAACAGGGTTGCCAATTTGGCCTTTCTTTAATTGAGAAATTCCGAATTCATAACAAAAATTCAGAAAGTTACCTTATGTAAAAAGCTCTTATCTTATGTAATCTCGAAATGCCTGCCATTAATTAGGTAAGGTTATGAAACCGTGTAAAAGCTATTAATAGCATAAAACAGGGTTGCCAGTTTGGGCTTTCTTTGATTTAGAAATTCCAAATTCATACCGAAAATTCAGAAAGAAAGTTTGCACCTTATGTAATCACGAAATGCCTGCCATTAAATAATGATAATAATACTATTCGGAATTTCAGTTATGAATTCAGAATTTCTGAATTTAGAAAAAGGCCAAAATGGAGACTCTGGTATAAAAGCGAATAATAACTAATAAGCTAATAATAATTAATAAGAAATATATTTCTTTACATTACACTTGACTATAACCCTTATATCTATTATAATTATAATTTTAGACAGTTTTTGACAAAACGTAATTTTAAACTGTCATTTTATTTTCATTGTCTGGAAATATTTGAAATAACATTTAATCCTTTGAAGGGCTGTGATATATTATTTCTACTACTTAGTTTTAATCCCCAACTATCAAACTGGCACCAGAAATTCTAAATAAAAGTTTGCTTTTTTAAAGCATGTGAAGGAAATATGTTGTTTAGCATGTTGTCAGTACCACCCAGTTTGCTTGTCTACTGATCATTATCATGCAATTTACATGTACAGTCGTGGAAAAAAACTGAACACCCCCCACTAACTCTGCAACAAATTATAGTAGAAGGAAGTGACTGGTACCAAACGATTGGAAATAAAGTCTACTTTTAAATTATGTATATAAAATTTGCTTAGGGGGCCCTCTACATATCAAAACCAGCTTAAACTTTATTTTTGTCAATGGCAACACCCAATTTTTACATAATATTTTCAATCTTCGGTTCAAACTATGCCTAGATACTAAATTTTAAGTCATTTGGATGATAAGTTTTCGAATTATGAACATTCAAATGTTAGAGCTTCTAATGCTAAATTACATTTTCATATTTTTATTAATATCTCCTGAAATTATAATCCTAATGTGCTAATGTTTTGTTTGGTTATAATACTCAAAAACCCAAACAGAACTACGTAAAATTTGAGATTTTTATAATTTTATAATATGAATTATGAATTATGAAATTAATATTCGAAAAAATTAGGAATTGCAACCTACAATTTTTTTGATGGATTCATATTTATTATGTCCTGCTTTATGCTTATTCAAAATTTCAAAATTTTCTTCCAAGTAGTTTTCAAATTATGCTTAAAAAACGGCAAGATGCTGCTTTAAGGGGCCATCTATGATGTGCATTAAAGCATAGTTTGAACAGGGATGAGAGCGCTCCCACTCAAATGCCAGATTCTCTCCACTAAACTTTAATAGTATTTGTCACCTTATAAAAGGACAGAATTTCTGAATTTCATTACGGTGGAGAATACTATTAAAATTTAGTGGTAAAAATCGGACATTCGTGTCGGAGCGCTCTCATCCCTGTTTCAAAAAATATTATACTTATAGGCTGGGATTACAGTGACTTGATAAACTTAGAGATTAAAGTCTGTCTTACGATATAAACAATGCGTAAACCGTATTTTAGTGCCTCGCGATCTTGGGCTAATTTGAAAGCTAGCTTAGCCCTTTCAGGGCAAAGAACTTCCTTTTCTAAAATGTTGAAATGAATGAATGACACCGGAATTTATGAAGAAATTTATTTGGAAATAAGAAAAAGCTATATTTTATACATGAAATAAACAGAAAATTTTATACCAAAATTCTGGTGTCACTGTGGCATTTGGGAATTAAACCTAAGTGGTTTCATAAACATACCACCGCTCTTGAAATGGTTAAACTGATGCGTAACTGAATGCGCGCGCGAGCACAAGACACCTGACAACAACATGTGATTGGAGTAAGATGTAAGATAGCGAAGCACTAGAATCATCCCAGCCTTGATAAGTATATATATATATATATATATTTCTTTTACTTTTTTTCAATGTCTACTTTTAAATTTTTCATTTAAAATTACGTAAAACGTATTTGCATGATATGTATGTTTACGTCATTTATGCAAAATAGTTTCGCTTTTAGTGATAAATTAATAAAGCCCATTTTTGAAAAATATGAACAGTTCTATCTTAGAAAAAAATTAATCATTTTTGTTATCTTTAAATGAATTTATAGCTTCTTTTCCAGTCTAATAATGCTATATTGTTTTTTCTGCAGTATATATGCATGAAGTGAGGTTTCTTATAAATGCATATGCGTAGTGTATTTGCTGAAACAAAATGGCCCCACAATTAACTGAAGCAACGAAAGGCCAAATGATTGGCATGTGGCAAGCTGGAAGAAGTTTTCGTTGTATAGCTAGGCATTTTCAAGTGTCCCTTCAAACTGTTTCAACATGGATTAACAGGTGAAGTTTATATAGGTAGTTTATGGGAGAAAAAAAACTTTACATTTACATTCAATTTATTTAAATTTACATTAAAATGACGTTACTGGTAATTATTTTTATGTTTCGCAACAGAAATTCGATAAACCGTCTTTATAGAAGTGGTCGGCCTAGGATCTTATCAGACAGCCAAGCTCGAGAAGTTGTTGCGATGGCTACAGTAGATCCCTATATGTCTTCTAATCAAATTAAAGATGATTTACAACTTCAAGTAAGCATATATAACTAATAGACGATAGAATGTATTGTGAATATATATATATATATATATTTACGACATACTTTCTTGATGGCGGCTAAAAAAAACAGCATTAACCGAAAACCAACGACTCAAAGTCATTTAGTAAGTCTCCAGTTCTTCGGTTCGAGTGTACAGTCCATTGGGATTTAGGTTTCAGCCACGGTTTACAAATATTATTAAACGCAGCGGAAGAATTGCAATTTCGATGTGGGACTGCATGTCGGCGCAGGGCATTGCATTTCTGTCATGCATTCGAGATCATCTAGACGCAATATCTTATTGTGACATAGTAGAACACGCAATGATACTTGATGTTTTAGAAAACCACTGTCCTGATGGATTTTTTCTCTTCCAACAGGTATATATTGTTATTTGGTAAATGATATTATTAAACAATAAGGTTTTCAGAGCATACTATATACTAATTATTTATTAATATTATTAATTAAAATATATTAAAAATTATTTATTTTATAGTTTTGCGCGATTTAGAACATAATTTTTTACTGGTTTATTTTCCCAAAACATTGCCCCCCCCCCCCCTTCGGCATCAATATTCAAATCCGAATTATCGCTGCTTGCTCTAGAATGTTAATTGATTCTTTCATTAAATGAATTAAGAAAATATTTATAAATGCAACTTTCTCTATATGCTATGCCATACCATTAGAATTAGTTTCGGTTTTAAAGAATAACTAGTTATTTTTCATCGCAATAAAGAGTCTTTTTATGACAGATATAAATCCTTTAACTTGCCAGCTTTGGCACACATATCATATCGACAGCGATAAAACACGCCTTTCCACCATCTTTACAGAACTGGGTGAAAATTTTCAATAGAGGCATTAATCAGTTAATTGTAAAATTTCATATGAACTACCAGAATAGGTTTAATCATAGAATTATTAACCCTATTTTGAAGGAGAATAACGGATGTAAAGTTTTTCAGATGTCTTTATAACATAGATTTAGTTTTTCAAATAAATCGGAATATAAATCTTGCGAACATATCTCAAGACAAGACACGCCCCCCCCCCCCTACTCAAAAAAAGCAATGTCGGGATTTATTTTCAGACTAAAAAGCAATTTATCTACGTTTTTTTTTTACTTCGATTCCTTATGCTGCTTTATACTATTTTTTTTATTCTAAATTTTGTATTTGCCAATATTATTCACGTTTCTGCCAATAAATTTGAAAAAAAGAGAGTTAAATATATAAATACTAGATGGAACCCGTCAAAATTTGACGGCAAAAAACTTGATAGTACCATAAAAATAAAATTCATAGCTGCTTTAAAATGTTTGAAACTTTTGCAGAATAATTCAAATAAATAAAAAACCCACTTTGAATTAAAGCTAGGTTGAAGAACAGCAATTGGCTAAGTTTCACTGGCACATGTACTCGCGGAATTTCTTTCATCTGACACATTTAGCGCTGTTGTGCAAGTAAATGGTAAGTGCCCCCTTGGGGAGGGGGAAATGGCGGGATGGACCAAGGAGATGCATAACATGAATAAGCAGTCAAAGACATTTCAAACGATATGTCACATGAGGGGTGTGTGCAAAATTTTAAAAAGTACCCCCTTGGGGGGGGTGTAAAGTAGGGGATGGACACGGAACATGCATAATATGATTAAGTGGTCACAGACCTTTCCAACGATATATAACATGAGGGTTGTGTGCAAAATTTAGAAAAGTACCTCTTTGGGGGGGGGGGGGCAAAGCGGGGAGATGGACATCAGAGATATGCATATGATTAAGCAGTCACAGACCTTTCCAACGATATATGACATGAGGGTTGTCTGCAAAATTTAGAAAAGTACCCCCTTGGGGGAGGGGGGGGTGGCAAAGTGGGGAGATGGACATTGGAGATGCATAATATCATTAAGCGGTCACAGACCTTTCCAACAATATATAACATGAGGGGTGTCAACAAAATTTAGAAAATTGCCCCCCTTAAGGGGGGGGGAAGTGGCGGGATGGACCCCGGAGATGCATAACATGAATAAGCAGTCAAAGACTTTTCCAACAATACGTAACATGAAGGGATTGTGCAAAATTTACAAAAGTACCCCCTTGGAGGGGGCAAAGTGGGGGGATGGACACCGGAGATGCATAATATGATTAAGCGGTCACAGACCTTTTTAACGATATATAACATGAGTGGTATGTGCAAAATTTAGAAAAGTGCCCCAATTTGCGGGGGGGGGGGGAAAGGCAGTCACAGGTCTTTCGAACGATATATCATATGAGTGGTGTCAACAAAGAAAAGTCTCCGCCCCGTGTAGGCAAAACATACTCCCCCCCCGCCGCCATAATTATTGATGCAGACTCATTTTTTAAATTCGTTCGCACCCCAATAATTCTTTAGGATGAATTTTGTTTGTTTGATACACCGTGGCAGAATGCGTGCAATGCAGCGACAGGCGTCACAAACTTTTTAGGGCACCTGCAGACTAAAAACATATAATCAATCTTCGCGGGAAAAAAATCCTAGATTTCGTCAAATGATCACGGGAAAACACTAATTTCATCAAAGGATCATGTAAAACGTGAATTTTGTTAAAAGGCCACAGAAAAACGCGATTTACACAAAAGATGAGCAAATTTTGTCAAAGAATCGCAAAACAGGAAATTTCACCCAAAGATAGCGCTTTCTTGCCAAACTTCGTCTAAAAATTGCGGAATAAAATGTATTTTATCAAAAAATCGCTGGAAAACGCACATTTCGTTAAAGTATCGCGAGAAAAATGCGAATTTCTTCAAAGATTGCTGAAAAAACGCGAATTTCATCGAAGGATTGCTGAAAATTCATGAATCTTATCAAAAGGCAGCAGAGAAAATGTGATTATTATGAAAGCATTGCGAAAAAAGAAAATTTCGTCTAAGGATCACAGAAAAACGCAAATTTCATGAAAGAATCGTGGAAAATAAACGCAAATTTCGTGAAAAAAAAATTGCAGAAAAAAAAAACAAATTTCGTCAAATTATCGCTGAAAAAAAAACACGAATTACGTCATAGGATAGCTGAAAAACTTATGAATCTCGACAAAAAAAAGATACAGAAAAAAATGCGAATTTCATTAAAGAATCACGAAAAAAATGCGAATTTTGTTAAAGGATTGCGCAAAGAATGTGAATTTTTTGAAAGGTTCGTGTGAAAAATGAAACTGTCTGTATTAAAAACAGCACACACACAAACATCTATACAAACCTCAATACACACAAACATATTATAGGCAGGGGTTGAAATTCAATTTTTCCAAAGACGGGAGTCTCCCTACCAACATTTTTAAATGGAGGGGAGTTGTAATGTTTGGGAGGGAGAAAAAAAATCTTTAAACCCCACTATTCTTTTACGTGCTATTTAAAGAATTACATTAATGCAGACATGACAAAATACCATTGAAAAAATTAAGTCAACTGAGAATGATTATGTAAAATGTTTATTTTTATTATAAAAAAGGGAAGAAAGTTAAGTTTTATATATGCAGTGTATTTTTCAAGTTCCATTAAATGTGTTAGGGACCCTTAACAATTAGGTTGTTAAATAAATTTCTGACTTTAGATTTTACTTGATTGAGATTCACCGATCGATCGTGGAAAAGTCGCAAAGTTCATCAATCTGTCGCGGAAAAAACGCTAAGTTCGTTGATCAGTCGTGGGAAAAAAGCAAATTTCGTCGATCGATTGCAGAATAAACACAAAGTTCGTCGATCTGTCCCCAAAAAACGCAAGGTTCGTCGATCAGTCGCTTAAAAAACGCAATGTTCGTCTATCTGTCGCAGAAAAAATGCAACGTTCGTTGATCTGTCGCGGAAAAAACTGCAACGTTCGTTGATCTGTCGCGGAAAAAACGCAAAGTTCGTCGATCAGTTGCGGAAAAAAGCAAATTTCGTCGATCGATTGCGGAATAAATGCAAAGTTCGTCGATCAGTCAGGGAAGAAAGAAAAATTTCGTCGATCGATTGCGGAATAAACGCAAAGTTCGTCGATATGTCCCCAAAAAACGCAAGGTTCGGCGATCAGTCGCTTAAAAAACGCAATGTTCGTCTATCTGTCGCAGAAAAAATGCAACGTTCGTTGATCAGTCGCAGAAAAAAATGCAACGTTCGTTGATCTGTCGCGGAAAAAACGCAAAGTTCGTTGATCAGTTGCGGAAAAAAGCAAATTTCGTCGATCGATTGCAGAATAAATGCAAGTTCGTCGATCAGTCAGGGAAGAAAAAAAAAGTTCGTCGATCGATTGCGGAATAAACGCAAAGTTCGTCGATATGTCCCCAAAAAACGCAAGGTTCGTCGATCAGTCGCTTAAAAAATGCAATGTTCGTCGATCTGTCGCAGAAAAAACTCAAAGTTCGTTGATCTGTCACGGAAAAAACCACAAAGTTCGTCGATCAGTCGCGGAAAAAACACAAAGTCCGTCAATCGGTTGCGGGGAAAAAAAATCACGAAATTTATCGTTCGGTTGCAGGTAAATTAAATAATGCAAATTTCTCCAAAAATGCTGAAATTTTTTGGGCGGGAGGCTCCCGCTCATCATCTTTTTTGGGCGGGATTTCAAAATTTTCCGCGCGAATCCCGCCCTGAAAGGTATAGTTTTAATCTGAAATAATATACTGAACTTGAACTAACTTTTGAAAAATCGGGTTAACCCAAATCCAACTTGCAGAAATCTACACTCAGTCTGAAATCGACTCGAACCATAAAGACAGTTAACCCAACTTGCAACAAAAATAATTATTTTCTGTGAATTTTCTGATTTTTTCTTTTCTCAGAAATGCTGTAGTCATTTTGTCCCCCAATTTTGCCCTTTACAATTCAGCCAATGAGTGGAGGGGGCCAAAGGAGCGTTCCTTATCACAAACGAAAGATGAGATACGTTCGTTTGATGTCGTTGTTGAAAATTTATGGATTTCTATTATTAAAGTAATTTTTTCATTTTACCGTATTTATTTTCTTTTTGTGTTGTATGTATTTTGCTACTTTGAATTTTTTTAAACTAACCCCCTTTTTTTTTTTTTTGGAGACTGAGAGAGAGAGATTTAGTAATTTGGTGACACGAAGTTCAGCAAATTCTTAAAATCCACAAATCGTTTCCAATGTAAACAATGAAATTTACAATTAAGTTGCAAGTGCAAAATTTCAGTTTTTTAAAATTTTCATGTCATTCTGATCATTATACATATTTAGTTATGCATTATTAATTATTTACTTGACCTTTACTTTTAATATTTTAAATATTTCAAACTTACAGCTGAATGTAATTATTAAAACATTTGAAATACTGCATTCGAAAAATGAAATTTCAGCTTAGAAACTCGACAATTAAAAAATTTAAAGTAGAAAAGTACTTATGATATAAAAAGAAGAAAAAAAAATACACCAGAATTTATCTGTATTACGAAAGCGGGAGAAATGATTTTCTGTGCTATACGAAAAGATATCCAAATAACTCAATCATGAACATAGAAATAGGTATCGGTTTTTATGTTCAGGTGCACTCAATCCAAACTTGAAACTTTTAAAACGGTCATTGAATGAATGAAATTCATCTCCGCCTTTCACATCCAGAAAACTTGCTGTGTCGCCAATTATGTTTATATTTTATATATATATAAAAAAATAATAATTCAGGCACTTTTCCGTTATACGGACACCATTGTCGCCAAACATACATACATACATACATTTTGGCATAGTATCCGTATAACAGAAAAGTACTAAAATTCATGGTTTAAAATCACAATAAAATATCATGAAATTTATTGATTAGTTGTGGGAAAATATCGGGAAAATAATGTGTTTTTCGTGAATTTTTTGTTTTGTTAACAATGTGGTTAGAGAGACAGGGAGAAATCCAGAAAACTTGCTGTGTCGCCAATTATGTTTATATTTTATTATATATATATATAAATAATAATTCAGGCACTTTTCCGTTATACGTGCACCATTGTCGCCAAACATACATACATACATTTACATACATACATACATTTTGGCATAGTGTCCGTATAACAGAAAAGTACTAAAGTTCATGGTTTAAAATCGCAATAAAATATCATGAAATTTATTGATTAGTTGTGGGAAAATAATGTGTTTTTGCGAAATTTTTTGTTTTGTGTTGTTGTGTTTAATTGTAAGCATGCATTATAATTTTCAGTGCATTATTAAATTGAAATTTTTGTTTAAAATATGTAAACAAAACAGTGACCAGAAACCTGCACAATTTCTAATATAGATAGATAGATGCATGCATGTAGTACTTTTAATTATTTGGTAAAAATACTGTGATCGTCACTGAGAAAACCTGAATTTAACCTAAAAGTAATTGTCGAGTGTTTAAGCTGAAATTTCATTTTACGAATACAGTATTTCAAATGTTTTAATAATTACATTTAGCTGTAAGTTTGAAATATTAAAAGTAAAGGCCAAGTAAATAATTAATAATGCATAACTAAAAGTAATTGTCGAGTGTTTAAGCTGAAATTTCATTTTACGAATACAGTATTTCAAATGTTTTAATAGTTACATTCAACTGTAAGTTTGAAATATTAAAAGTAAAGGCCAAGTAAATAATTAATAATGCATAACTAAATATGTATAATGATGAGATTTTTTTTTTCTTGAATTATTCAGTGAAACTCGTCTTATAATTGTACGCAAATAATTCACATCAAAATCTTAAAATAACAAAGTTTTCTTTCGTGTTTAGCTATGCTTAATAACCAAAAAAGCTTGATTAATACAAAAATTATTTGGTAAAAATACTGTGATCGTCGCTGAGAAAACCTGAATTTAATCATATCACACAGAATTTCATATTAAAAGTTTAAAATTAGTTTGTTTACATCGGAAACGATTCGCGGAATTTTGTGCCACGAAATCTCTCTCTCTCTCAAAAAAAGGGTTAGTTATAAAAAATTCAAAGTAGTAAAATACATACGATTTAAAAAGAAAATAAATACGGTAAAATGAAAAAATACCTTAATAAAAGAAATCTATAAAGTTTCAACAACCGAACAACCAAATGGAACACATACGCTTCTAGAGAGAGGAAAAAGCCTTCACCTCATTGGCTGGAACATCGCGTCTGAAGATAGTAAAAGCCACAGACAATAGAATCCTAACAGACGAATAAGAAGGAGCCTGCTTTGAGCGCCGTCTGGAGGGGGTCAGTAAAACTAGCACTGCTCTAGAGCGGTTTGGCACCAGGCTGGCGAGATCAAGGCGTGAAATTTTCTTGTTTGCTTGCGGCGTGAAGAAATCAGGTTTCAGCACGTGTTTGTAATGTCCTAAGTTTTTGAAAGGTAAGTTATTTTCTCTTATTTATTGTATTATTTCTCTTTCAATTTCAATGTTTATAAATTTTTTTGTACTAGTATTTGTTATATTTTTTTCAGTTCTGAAAAAATGTTTTCTAAACCAGCCAGAAAGATCTTGATGCCGCTGAAATAATAAGTAGAAAATTTCAACAGACTCGTCGTTTCGTCTTCACAAAGATTTCTGCAATGGAGAAAGAAAAAGCCGCGTCTCTTATTTAACCATCGGAGTGTGAAAAGTAGGCTATTTATAGATTTTTTCTTTTATTAAACAATTTTACACGCTAATAATAATAAAAAAAATGTAGTGTAGAAATATCATCATCAACATGTTTAAAAAAAATTAATATGGAATTTTTTCTGCATTAATAGCTTTAAAATAAGTAATAATTGCTTTTGAGGTAAATATTAAGTGTTAGAACAGGCAAATTTGAGTTTAAAAACATTAAAAACTACAAAATTTCTTGTAAAACACAGGCAATGAAAGTTTTTAGCTTTTTCACTGAAATCAGATTTTTCTTAATCTTAATGTCATTTTGTCTCTTTCTGAGGCATACAAAATCATGAGAAAAATCATGATCTAAAATAGGGGGGGGGGGGGGAGGTAAATGGATAAAATTATAATGGTGTACAAATTCTATTCTATGCTTTTAAGTTTTCCTTGTAACATTTTCAACATTGTAAATATATGAGTAACAATATAAGTGTTTTTTTTTTTTTTTTTTTTTTTCCTAGTTTTCCCAGTTTCACAAAATATTCTTTGAAATGTAAAATGAAGTGGTGGTGGTGGGAGGGGGGGACTAAAGGAAAAAAAAAACTAGATTTTAAAAATATGTATTTCTTTAAAAAGCACTAAACTAAAATACATAATAAATTACCTCTATTTTGTGCTCCTAATGCCTGCACATGTAAATTTTACGACATTATCTCTGATTTTTGTTTTAATTCATGTTTGCTTCAGTTTGAGTATCTATGCTAATACAGTACAGAAATTTTAACACAAGGATGTGCTTGAACTCATAATATAAGTATAAATAAAAGAAATTAGCGTGGACAGATATCATACTGGTTTTAACACCTAAATTAATAATACTAGAACTATGTTAGGGAAGAACTACTCAGTAAATCGACAAAAAAATTGCATATGAAAGTAATATATATATATATATATATATTTATTTATTTATTTATTTTTGACTGTGTAAAATTTGAAATTGAGTGGTGTTTAAAAGTTAATAAGTTTGATAAAAATGAAATTGTTCACCCAGGTCATTGCCACTGGACTGTTGATATGATGTCAGCGTTACATGTTTTTAGTTTATAATATAGTAGATTCTTTATTTAGAAAATTCGGCAAACTTATTACTTTTAAATTCCAAATTAAATTTAAAATTAAAATGTTTCTTCTGTTTATTGGGATTTGTTTTCATTCACTTTCTATGTAAAATTAAATTATTTAAATATTTTAATAATTGTTTTGACCGCTTGGTCAAAACATATCTTCATATTTATCAGGATGTTTAAAACTACCTTTTTTACATAGTTGAAACCAATACAACCCTGGTCTGTAAGCTGTTTACATTCTTTTGTGAGCACTTGTTTTTTAAATTATACAAAATATTACCAAACGACAAAAAATCAGAAAAAGGAAATTTGTTTTTAATGTAACATTCTCATTTCATATATTATTCAAGATCTCTAAAATTACTTTTTGTTCAGTATTAATAGCTTTAGTTTAAATAATATAATACCACAATCTTAGGTACTTAATTATAATAAAATGTATTATGACAGGGTGCACTTACCTGCAACTTCTGTCTATTTATAAATAGTTAAATTTATTTATATGAGTTAAGGCTTTTATAGCAATCAGGGGTCTGTCCAGACTTTTTCCCCAGGGTCCTGTTTTTGTGAAAATGGTAACAACTTTTTATATTTGTGAAAAATCTAATCCTAATTTTGTGAATTTGAAATGATCGTTATATTCAGGTTCTTGTTTATACATTTTTACGGAGATATATGGATGTAAAATACATGTCTTTTCTTTATATATGTAAAAGTGACAGGTCAGATTTTACTTTTAAATGATTAATTTGTGAAATGTTTGATTTAAAGATAGAAAAATTTTGTGGAAAACCTATTTTTAAGACAAAGAATTTTGTGAAGGGTGAATTTTGTGATTTTTCCTGTTTTGAAATGAAAAATTTTGTGAAGAATCCTTTAAAGGACCCAATTTTTTCCTAAACAGATCCCTGGCAATCTGTATTCAAATGTCTGTTTTTATCAGTATTGAAAGGTTATATATCATTAAGTATATTACATTTCAAGAGGAGGAGGCGAGGGATGTGAAAGAGAGAGGGTGTTTACACATTTTGTGACATTGAATCAAAAATTGAATTGAAATATATCAACAGAAAGACAGATTTTCATATGTTGAACATACAAATTACATAAAGCTAAATTGGGTAAAAGATGTGTTGCATCAGAATGCTTAATTTCTAATTGTATGATTATCATTTGCGGAATTGTTAGAGAAAGAATTGGACTTAAAAACGTAAACAAATTTTCTTAAGATCTCCGAATTTGGTTTGCGGTAAATTTCAGTGCTTCAAAAGTTTTACAGATATATTTATGAATTTTTTTTTTACATTGGTTTATATAGATAGATACATAGATATAGATATGCTGTGAACTAAAAGTTAAAATGTATGTTGTATTTTTTTAGACATTTATATATATATATTTAAAAGTTACCTGCATTTTGTGCTCCTAATGCCTGCACATGTAAATTTTATGGCATTATCTCTGATTTTTGCTTTAATGCATTTTGTTGCTGCAATGTTTGCTTCAGTTTGAGTATCTATGCTAATATAGTACAGAAAATTTAACACAAGGATGTGCTTGAACTCATAATATAGTATAAATAAAAGAAATTGGTGTGGACAGAAATAATACTGGTTTTGGTTTTAACGCCTAAATTAATAATACTAGAACTATTCAGTAAATCATTGACAAAGAAATTGCATATGAAAGTATATATATATATATATGTGTGTGTGTTTTTTTGATGGTGTAAAATTTAACATTGGGTGGCGTTTAGAAGTTAATAAGTTTGATAAAAATGAAATTGTTCGCCCAGGTCATTGCCACTGTTGATATGATGTCTGCGTTTCTCTCTTTTGCTTTATAATTTAGATTCTTAATTAAAAAAAATTGAGCAAACTTGTTACTTTTGAATTCCAAATTAAATTTAAAATTAAAATGTTCCTCAGGTTTATTGTGATTTGTAAAATATTTCATTTAAATACAGTATTCAAAGGAACAAATCTGACTTTTATTAAGTTTAAGGCTGTTAGTTGAAAATATTCCAATATATATATAATATTCCATATCTGGAGTCGATGCAGATTTTTTTTTTCTTGGGGGCACAGTTTGTGAAAAGTAAAGGTTATTTTTGTGAAATTTTATTATATTTTTGTGAAAAATAACATTTTGTAATGAAAGTAGAAATCCAGCTACTCTAATTCGAACCAAGCGTTTATTAACAAAAACTTTTTTTAAATACTTTTGCTGAAGTTTTCCTCTCTGGTGAACTTGTTTGTTTACAAATTACACATTTTAAAAGTCACAAAATAATATATAAATGATAAATAGTAAGTTTTTATGAAATGGAATTTTGTGAAAAGGCCTATTTTGTTAAAAGGAATTTTGTGAAGGGGCCTGTTTCATTATAAAGAATTTTGTGAAGGGGTCCATTTTATTAAATTGATTTTTGTGAAGACCCCAAATTAAAATGCTAAATAGGCCCCAAATTAAAAAATCGACCCTTGCATATAGTAGATAATCTTTAAGTTATTGCATTGTATTATTTATTTTAAAATACTCTGAAAAGTGATTTGTTAAAATATCATAGAATTTTTTGTAAATTTCTTTTTTTGGTACTTTTTGGTTAGCCGGGCACCATTGATATATATACATGTATATATACGCACACACACATATCTATGTATACATATGGATACATACACATGTATGTATATATAGACAATGTATATACATATGTATTTATGTATGTACATATATCACAGATTCTTATGATTTTTTTAAAATATCAATATTTAGTATTTTCTAATTTTCTGTAAATTATGCGAGCTATAAAACTTTTCATTGATTCTATTTTTATGAGCCTGACTCTGAAACCCTGAACTTAAAATTTGCTGTTTGCAGCTAATGATTACTTGAATTTTATTTTACATTTTCATTCATTATTTATATATTAAACCATGGATATCAAGGTGATTTCTTTTATATTTCTTATATGAATATTTTTGCTTCTTTTTCCTTTTTTATGGAGATTAATCACATATACTTCAAAGAAAATGTCTGTCAGCGGCCATCTTATGGCCACTTTCCTACGAGGAAAGAGTATTTTTTGTATTTCATCAAGGATTCTACTTTTGTTGGTTGAAATATGTGTATATTAACATTTTTATTTGAGCTAGTTAATTTTAAATTAACACTAATTGAAAATTTTAAATAAATAAATGCAAGAAAATTTGGCGAATGACTTTATTGCCACCACAGGTAATTTTACTTTAAATGTGTTATTAATGAAAGAGCAAAAATTGTAATATCTGTTGTCATAACCAGGGGCGGGGGGAAAATACATCATTTTACTCACTACTGGCGAGTGGATTTTTAGGCAGCCTTTGAAATCTGTAAGCTATTGAAGATTTGCCAAAAAGCTTTAATTTTTTTACTAATTATATTTTGCAACTTTACAAATTACCATGATGTAAACATGGTACTAAATTCTATCCTGTACTAAAGTGTCCTCTGTTGTATATATTTCTTTTTTTTTGGGGGAAAAAAAATATGAAAATTAATCTACTAATAGTAATTAAATATTTTTGCAGTCGCATACATTTTGTCATAAAATTTTTCAACTGTACTTTGCATCTTGCTGGCTGGTAAGATTTTCTGAAAATTCCCCAACCCTGGTCATAACTACTTGCTTATTCTAGTGCATTTTATTATGAAATTTATGTACAGGGAAAGGGAAATGTCCATCAGCTATGCAGCAAAGATTTTCTTTTATCTTTTTTTCAATGAGAGATACATTATGAATTTAAACAATGTTAGATAAAAATTAATGTAAAAAAAATATAAATTACATGGTTGCTATGATTACATTTTGTAGTAAACCATAAGCTTCTCAAAATAAATGATATTTTTGAAATTTCTTAAATAATTTTAGTCATTAAAACAAAGTTTGATATTTTTAACCAATATTAATCTATAATTAAATACATTTTTACATACATTTTTATATGGACAATTTTGAATTTTACTTCATTAGATGTGTTTTTTTTTAATCCTATATTTAATCGTGTCATAGTGGTGAATATGAAGTGTTTTTTTAAATTCTATATTTAATCATATTATAGTGGTGAATATAAGACTTACAAAAAAAAAAAAAAAGAGGGGGGGGGGTTAATACAATAAAATGAAAATAGGCAAAATACTATCCTCAACGAAAATATTTATGAAAGTAATGGTATAAATGCAAAAAGTATTGAACAATTGATTAATTTTCTTTTAGATATTCCTTTTTTAATTAAAAATAGAAATTATGTTCTATGAGCAGATAGATATAAAAATTTTAATTCATTGCTTTCAACTAAGTTTTGTGTTTAAATTGTTGATATTATATCATTTATCTTTAAAAACAGCAAATGCTCTTTACCCTCCTCCCCCCCTTTAAATTAGTATTGCAATATGTTAGTAATATTAATATTAACTTGTCGATATATTGCGATATTAAGTTTCTTAGATCGCACAGCCTTAGTGTGTATTTTCTGTCCCGAGTGTCTAAAGAGTGAGTTATAAATTGCATGTTGATTTGGCATTTGACTTCTTATTTTTTTTTCTTTATATTTAAATTAGATAAATAAATCTGTAATGTTCTTATTTATTCATTTGTATTTTAAATGTAACTTTTTTTATATTACAGGTTAATTAAGTACAAATGACCCAGCTTTTCAGAGCTTTTTGGTGGTTTCCTCTGTACTCAACGTAGATGCAGGATGGATGAAAATATTTCCACCTAATTGCCTAATTTGTTATTTTACTTTAGCCTAGAATTTATATTAAAAGTTTTATTGCAATGTAAATAAAATATGTTTTTATATAATAGATTGGGCAGAAAGATGTAAAATGGTGTTTGTTTGCATGTCTGTGTAATCATTTGTTGATTGATTTTTAATTCTTGTAATTACAGGGGTGAAAATTTGCTTCAAGCCACAGACTAAATTTTGATTTAGTGCTACATTCTGCTACTGAAGTGAAAAAAATATCTGAATTCTGCTCCAATCTGCTATAAGAATGTAATTTTCCATAATTAAAAAAATTGATAGAAAAAAAAACACCTTTATATGGACATTTTTATAGGCTTTCAGAAATGTTAACACAATATTATCCTTGTAGCATCATTAAAGTTAATAAAAATTATCAATAACAAATTCTGCTACAGGTTCAGGTCTAAATTTCACTTTTTACATTATTTATTACACGTCATCTTAATTAAAAGAGGATGTTTACTCAAAGACGCAACTGCTGTACTGTCATTGAAAAAGAAACATTATTGCAAAATATTTTTGGCATTAATTGTTCTCAAGAAAAAATATTTTCTCCTGCTTGCCAATGGGAAACATTCGGACATATTCATAACTCATTTTTATATGAAATTTTCAGGGCATGACTACTGAATTGATTCGGAATTTAATAGCATTTTTCGATAAGTTAGTTAAAGTCTTTGATAATGAATTTGCTCTTGAGTTGTGATTATTCTATCATAAAAACTATTTTAGTGCCTTAAGAACTTAGGTTCAAAGTATAAACTTTGACAACATTTTCTAAAAAATCCTTGGTTTTCATATTAAAAGGGAAAATGCTATTCGATTTCAATGGTACAGCCATTGTGTCCTGCTACAGAATTGCTAAATGCTGCTACAAAACTGCAATTTCCACCCCTGTAATTAGTATAGCTGCCAACTTTTATGCTATTTTTATAGTTATTTTTTATTAAGAATCTTTGCCTTATTTAATTGCAGAATTTCTATGATTAAATAAGATAAAAAAATAAATATTAATTCTTTAATAGTTAATATTATTATAAAATATTCTGAAATTGTGTTAATATAAAAGTTGACAGCCATGATTTTTATTCACTACTGAGGGATAAAAAAAAACAAGATTTTGTTTTTCAGAATGAAAATCAAGATGGAAAATTTCAAAATAAGGTAAGAGACAAGAGAAAATAAAATAATCATTAAAACTATACTGAGAAAAAAAAATCCTGTCACTAGCATCTAGAAACTAAATTGCGGCTCTAGGGGGGGAAAAAAAAAGTTCCATGTCATTATGAATTTTAGTTCCCTTTGCTGGAGAGTTCTGGTCTCCTCTATTAAAATTCAAGAGTGTTTTCTTATATTATCCTGGTCAAACTGATTTTAATCTCTGCAAATAAATATGAACACAAGATGTTAGTTTTAGTAACTATAATTCTAGTTTATGAATTTATTCTGGATATCAAGGGTTAATTTCTCACAATTCAAATGATTCATAATACAATGTATCGTTTCATCACCTATCTCAATGATTTTGTCTATTCAGTTTATTTGTTTATGTTATTTGCATAACTCGGAAATCTATATTTCTAGTTTAGGGATTTAGAAATTTGACTACTTATTCGTATAAAGGCGGTACAAGTTTTCTTTCAGTATAAAAATGATCGTCAGTATAATTTATAATTAAAATAACTATTATTTTTAACATGTTTCTTTCATAAACTTTTTACATTTTGGGTAGTAAAAAAAAAGGGTAATTTTTTTAATGTAAGTACATAGTGAGACTTTTTCTTAATAAATTAAATAAACTGACTATAGTTATTAAAATTCATGGGTACAAAATATGCCTTGAAAATATCGTCAAATTTTAAAATTAATAAATAAGTTTACTAATGTTTATTTTTGAAAACAACATAACAAAAAAGAAGACAGAATATTTTGCAGATTTATTTCTTCTTAGGTTTCTGATTAGAATAAATAAGTAAAAAATATGAATATTGAAAAAGTTTTCATAAGTATTTATCAAGAAAGAAAACCATTTATTTAACTGTACAATTTTAATAATGGTTATAGAAGGGAACATTTTAAAGAATTGAAAGTATATAAAAAAAGAAGAGAGAAATTATACAAGGTTTTTTTTTTTTTCCCCATAAGTAAAAGAAATTTTAGATTACAATTTAAAGAATTTACAAATTACTTATCAAACTGCACAAATTTATCGAAAATCACTGTAAACATTTCATGAAATAGAAGTGGAAAAAAAAAAAAAACTAAGAATAAAGAATGAGAAAGATATTTCAAAAATACAGAATTGACTGGAATTTTGTTAAAGGTTGGCTTCAACTGTTTTCACATGAACATAAATATGAATAAAATACTGGAAATGAGCATTAAAAATAAGTGTATGGAGAGAAGAAAAACTTCAAAATAATTCTATATATCTAAAAAAAAAAAGTTTGAATTTAAACCAAATTAAGTTTTTATTTAATGTATTAATTAAAATCGAGATATGTAGTACCTATCGTTCAGATTTTTAATTGACACACAAATTTACACACTAAGTAAACATTTTTATAAAATGGGGGGGGGGGGGAAGCAGTAAAAATTCTGGATTTATAGATTTTTGAAGCAAATAAAATTCTGTATTACTTTTAGATAAATGTTAAGAATATGTTGTGCTTAGTAATTTTTTGTACACAACGCACATTTTAATTTCGATATCATTATGGCACATGGGAATAAACTTTTCTTTTTAATGAAAACATTGTAACTTTAAAAATTAATAATTTCAGAGCCGAAAATATGAGTAAAAAAAAAAGTACATGGGAAGAAAAAAATAATAAAATCTTAGTCACAAATCAAAATTTATTTTAATAAAATAACTAATTTGTTAAAAAAAAAAAAAAGCTGGATTTAGTTTCATATAGCCATAATTAAAAAATGACATATTTTATTATATATCCATTTTTAATTAAAAAATATTTAATCTTTTAAAAATTAATGGCAATAAAAATTGAAGTTTGAACTATTGCTTTTTCACAAGGTCAAAAATGCGCAGTTGTTGAGTAGGCCGTCAGCAGCGGCAAATAAATCCCAATGTTTGCAATTTCCTCCATACCCCACTCCCCCTTTTTTAACCATCATATTTAAAATGTCGCCAAAAGAGCGATAAATTGCCAAATGCTGCAGTCTTACGGCAACCATGCTGTTTGTTCTACTGCCTTCCTCCAGACGGCGCCAGCTTCTATGCGAATCCCATGTTAAATATAATTTCCATAGCAGCCAATGAGAGTATCCCTTCTGAATGTATTCTATTCTGTTCTGTGGTAAAAGCCTCTAGCTGATTAGCTGAATGCTCGCGCATGCGTATAAATAGCATTTTTGCACGAAAAACTAAAAAGCAGGTTAGCTTTAAGTATATGGATATGAAAAATCTGAGAAAAAGCATTATAATAACACCTGTAAAATTCCAATAACATTTACATATTCTAAAACTATTTTAATTACAAGTAATCTTACATTTTTTAAAATCGGATAATTCAACACTTGTAAACATTATTTTACCGCATATAAGAATAACCGAAACTTATTAAGTGAGTAAAATGGTCATATCGGTAAAACATAATACATTAAAAGAAGTGACTTAATCATTCTGCAGCATTTCAACAATCGAGTACCGAACTTCAATTTGGATACAGCCCTTAAAATATGCTCATTATAAAGTAATTAATTTCTCTGAAACTAATCGTAGGAATTTCATGAAATTTGGTATCTAGGCATAGTTTGAACTGCAGATTTCAAATATCTTGTCAAATTTGGGTCTTTCTATTGGAAAAAACAAAGTTTGGGTGTGTTTTTATATGTAGATGGCCCCCTAAGCAAATTTTATATACATAATTTAAAAGTAGACTTTATTTCCAATCGTTTGGTACAGGTAACTTTCTTCTACAATAATTTTTTGCAGAGTTAGTAGGGGGTGTTCAGTTTTTTTTCCACGACTGTACGAAAATTCACTTGATTTCATTTCATTTTGACTTAAATCAATTCGACAGGGAAATAAACGCGTTCACTGCCGGGTTAAAATTACCGGGATTTTATTTTATTTAGAAAGTTCAAATTCATACCAGAAAATACTAATAGCAATATTTACTTTATTTAAGTACAGACATTTCGTCATTACATAAAATAAATTTTCTTCTTTCAAAATTTCCGGTACGAATTCGTAATTTTAGATTGAAAAACCACAAGTATACTCGCGGTTGGCAGCGAATGGGTTAACTGCAGTTCTTCCCGGAAATCTTCTTAGCCTGAACAATGTCAAAGTAACGGAACACCCGGTCCGAGTATACTGCATCTGATAATGGTATTAGCCGTTCTATTTCTATTTCTTCGCAAGCTTCTCTTTGTAGAGATTTCCCCTCCCATGTCTAAATGAGACTCGCAATATGCAACAAAATATGGCAATTCTTAGAATTTATGATATTGATCTTCAAGGACACAGCCAATTCTTGGTGAAATGTATTATATTGATGCAAAAGAAAAAACTCCTGTTGTAAGACACTCAAATTAACCCATTTTAGACCAAGCATAGAAATTTTATAAAATGTGATATTATTTGCTTTGAAATTTGCTTAAATTACATTCATTAAGACACCAAAAAAGTTTCGTGCATGAAAAATAACATTTTATTTAATTTGACGCTACCATTATTAATTTACCACTAATAATTTACCATTAAATTTAAATAAAAATTTTAAGTTTTCTTATGGCATTAGTTTTATTTTTACTTTATTTACTGAACTTGCAACTTTACTCCATTATAAAAACATATGATTTATCTCAAGTGGAATAATTATACATTTTCAAAAAGTCGAATTTGTCAATAACCGCTTCAAGTAAAAAACCAGCGTATTTTGAAAATTTCTCAACAGAAAGTGATTACTTCAATTAAATTACTAATATTTTATAGACGTCTCCAAAACCCTTAAAAATAGCAAAAAAATAAAATTAGTGAAAAATATACGTCACAGTGTTAATAAAAATATATTTATTGAAATAGTGCGTTTACGCACCTTTGACCGAAAATGGGTTAAGAAGGCCCCACAATTACTTTGCTGAATGCTCTTCAACTAATGATTGATTAGTAGTAAATATGAAGAAAAATGTGTTACCTTTATGGACCAGATGAGAGTTTTACACTAGCTCAATCAAAAAAACGTAAAGATAACCAGCAACATAACGCTCCTTGTTCTAAGCAAATTCTCCCTGCTAATGAAATTGAAAATATGGATGAGTCTGAGAATCTATTATTCATGGAGGACTCCCCTGCTCAGGCTATAGTTTAGAAAAACCCAAAATCTATTATGGTTACCCAAGTCTCACACATCATCGATTTGACCAATGAATTGTCGTCAATTGACAAATTGAATTTTTAAGTATAACTAGTAGGTAATTATATCAGAATTTCGCCTGCCAGCATCCGAAACGAAATATCTGTCCCCAAACATTTTAAGTAAAACAATAACCAGCACTATCTCGTCCCCGATAGGGACATTCCCATGAAAGCAGTAAAAAAGAGGGCCCCCTAGATCCTTGAATATGTTACAAAATAGATAATTTGTTGAGTTAAAGAAACCCTAACATGTAGAGGTTTTACTATCCTTAAGATTTCCCAGATGAAAAGTAGAAGCGATGAAAAAGTTACCCCCTTTGTACCTTTTAGAACTTTCCAAAAACGAAACTTCTTGTGAAAATGTTAATATAAGATCTATTTTCAAACTTTGTGCTGAAGTGAAGAAATTCATATCGATAAAAAAAAGCTTCCCCATGTTATCGTTGACAACTGTTCTACCAAGTTGCAATTTATTGTCACGTAAATCCTAAATGTGTAGGATGAGACGGTAATCACTTTTCAAAGGATTGTAATCTAAATCCTTTAATGAGCTGATCGCAAATTCAAATTTAAAATCTAATGATAAGGAGTCAAGTTTTTCTTTTTACTTATAGGAAAATTTTCTGGTTTCTTTTTTATTTTATGTAAAATGTATGGTCACTAAAAGAGTCTTTTTTTTTTCAAGGGAGTTTCCAGGATTTGCCTATGTCCTTAATTGTTTGCTACGTTCTTGAATAGTTTGAATGTCCCCCTACCCCCCCCCTTCCTTTTTTTTAATCTTTTCTAAACTTTTTCTAACTTTCCTTTACAGAATTCTCATTCTGGCGAAGCTCCGCCCTCCTGTTTTCGGATTGGTTGCTCGCGCAGCCAACCGTATAACTAGACTCTTTGGTGTCCTTCTGCTCATTGCGTCTTCAATTTCTCCAGGTGTTTGCACCAGTTTGGATGGGTGTATCGGTCTGTTTCAGGACCAGGTTGACCGCTAAAGGCATTCGTCTAGCTGTGCGCATTTGGTTGGGTTGTCTAAAATTTTCCTCTTTAATTATGTCTATCCTTAATTTTATTCTAGTGCACTTACAGTACTATTATATATTTTTCTGTATGGCTCTTAAGATGTGATATACCGTTACTAGGGCGTATCGAAAAAATCCAAATTTTTTAGATCTTTTAGCGGTAGTGCGGAAAAGTTGTGAACTCCCTTTATTAAAAAGTGTGCGGAATCTTAAAACTGTGAGTTGATATCTTCTGTCGCCTCAGTGGGTCGAAAGCTCCAAAAATTGGACTAAAAATGATTAAAATGCAAAAATTAATAAATAATAACAGATTTCGCTCTTCGGTTTGGGGTAGTGGTTACAAGTTACTGTTTTGTAACAACAACAACCATAGAAAATTGTAGAATTATAAGTTAATATCTTCTGTCGCCTCATCGGCATCGAATTTTTAAATTTTAATGCAGTTTGGTAGTTTTCTGCATTAGTGTTTAATGCTTGCACAATGCACAATCGAGACAGACTGGGTTTGTCGATCTGCCAAAATAGTGGAATGCCTTATTTTCACGCCGAGAAACAACAACAACAGCCATAAAAAATTTTAGAATTATACGTTAATACCTTCTGCCGCTTCATCGACACCAAATTTGGGAAAATGAAAGCAAAATTTTAAATAAATACACGTCACACTTACCTCATTTTAACGCGAACACAAACTTTATTTTACTTTTCGAACATACAAATGACAAAAGCATTACTGGCTTGTAATCATTTTTGGTCTCAAATTTTGACATGTGTTTTCTGGATTCTAGGGTCGCTCTAATAAATCTATCCCTGTTCTGCATACCAACTGTTTTTCCGGAGGCTGCAGTGACTAGTTTCACAATCCTGTCTACCGCTTGTGTGTGTGAAGCAAATTTAATAAAGTCCCAGCAGTACATTGGCATACTGCCCTGTATCATCTTCAGAAATTCTTGAGAACTGATCTCTGTGAGAACAGGAAGCGATATCACATAACAAGCTCGCCAGTCAATGAGATCTACATAGTCTGTAGCTATAAAGTTAACAACAGGAATAACAAAGTTGCGAACACAATTTCCGTCTGGGCTAATTTCTCTTGCCTTGATAATCCGCCGATCTGCAAGGGTTCTAATACAGCACCTATCATCAGATAACATGGCCAAAAGCTTGTTTACTTGAACCGCAAAGTAAGTGTTGCGAGAAATAACTGGGTCGATTATGTCACAATACTTTTTTGGCAATTACCGAGATGAGTTGATGAAATGCCACAGGTGTCTAGCACCATCCTTTATGGAATGACGAATCTTAATTCGGAACCATGAGAGTGCGTAGACTCTGAGAATGAATACAACCAATGTTAGCAATTCATTTGATGCGTCTGATGTTGATATATATAACCTCAGTAATCGATTGGAAGCTGTTAGCCAGCGGGACAAATTCAACGTACCCGGTTCCCGGGTAGCTAGATCTGAACAACAAGCACCAGAACTAATGGCGGTACAAATGTCTAATATGTATTTCTGATCTGAAATGAGGGTGGTAGGATCAATGTCTGGCAACTTGCATTCAATACTATTAAAAGCAACAATTGAAAGCTTTTCGCATCCTTTAAGGTTTTTCCAATGCCTCCGGTGTAAGATGTGGAGTCAGGTGACTTGGCGTCTATGGACTCAAACAGGTGTCGTAATGGCAACTCATTGAAATAAAGTAAGCAAATAATCCATTGGACTAGTCTCTGAAGTTTCAATTCAAGCCTGCGAATTACGCCATTAGACATTCCTGTGTTCACTACAATACTGTCACACCCGAGAACAATAAGGTTGCTAAAATCGTCCAATAAAGCACTTGTTATGTATTCGTAAATGCTATTAGATATATCAAGACTAGATCCGCTTTCAAGTGTACCATGTCCCATATACGTAGAACCAGGCTCTGATACAATACAGCAATGCTCTTCTACAATTGTTCTTTAGAACTGCTTGTCCTCGGGTGTTTCTGATGTTAAGGTTTTGTCATGTCGTCCATCAAAATAAAGGCCAGATACAGTGGAACGATTTTCATTTGATTTTGAGACCAATTTTATGTAAATTCTCAATTTTTCTCTCTATATTTTATTTTTGCCTGTGAAGAGACTGGTATCTGATTCCGATATTAAACCCAAATCTTGCATAACATGCAATGCTGTTGGAGACACCATACCTTTTACTGACAAGAACTGTGTTGTTCAGTTTTAAACGCATTTGAACACTCCTTGTGAGTTCCCACATTTTCTTCACTATTTTGGCAGACCGCCAAATCCAGTCTGTCTCGATTGTGTACTGTGCAAGCAGTAAACAATTATGCAGAAAACTACCAAAATGCGTCAAAATTTCCAAAATTCGATGCCGATGAGGCGACAGAAGATATTAATCTATAATTCTACAATTTTCTATGGTTGTTGTTGTTACAAAATAGTAACTTGTAACCACTACCCCAAACCGATGAGCGAAATCTGTGATTATTTATTAATTTTTGATTTTTAATCATTTTTAGTCCAATTTTTATAACTTTAGGCCCACTGAGGCGACAAAAGATATCAACCTACAGTTTTAAGATTTCGCAAGTTTTTTAATGAAGGGGGTTCACAACTTTTACGCACTACCACAAAAAGATCTAAGAAATTTGGATTTTTTCGATACGCCCTAACCGTTACTCATATACAGAGCGTTCAGTTACTCTGCAACTGAGAAGTTCCTGAACTTATAAACTGTTCACTGTTTATTTATTTATTTATAAATCAATTTGCTCATAAATATTGGTAGCAGTCAATCGTTTTAGCTACAGAAATACTGTGACCTTCAAAGATTTAACTAAACTAGTAGAAGAAAATATTTTTAAAATATATAATTTCTCTTTAATTCCCGTAATATTTTTTTCTTTACTTTATATTACAATCATCTATACTCTTTATATCTATTACAAACATTTCAGACAATCTTTAACGAAACGTAATCTTAAATATTCATTTTAATGTTATTGTTTGGAATTGAGTACAACGCCATTCAACTAAACTTTTAGAAGAAATATTTTTAAAATATTTTATTTTCTTTCCAATAAAATTATGGTAACACATATGACACACATCCGCCGTGCTTTTCATTAAATATCATCATTGCATAATCTTCTTAATTCTTTACCGACAGATTTTAGCATCATAAACAAGGTTAATTATGCTCTCAAAATGTCTCATTTCCTTTTAACTTACGTTATAATTAACAGAATATTACATGTTATCAATATTATATACTATAAAAAATTAAAAATAAGATCTGTTTGAAGTTTTTTGTTCTGTATAGTCCAAAATCTTGAAATTATTTTCTTTTATCTATATTAATAAAATAAATATGTATGAGGGGGTCAGGGGGTATCTGCGTTGGCTAGGAAAATCTATCGTGAAAATTGGATGAGGATAGTCCAAGGCAGGTCCACATCATGCACCACCGGGTCACTTTTTCATTTTTGTTAATTAACCGAGATATTAATTAAAATAACAATGAATATCGCAAAATGGTTAGAAAACTTCTAGTTCGGAGGTCCGGAACACCGTTCCCGAGAATCCAAAGAAGGGATGATCCGAAATTGTGAAAGTGGCTTTTTCTTCGTTTTTCTAAACGGGTATAAACCGAACTGTCCAAAATGCGGACAACCTAAACACGTTTTCTTAAAATTCGTATTTTTTAATTTCGAACGCCGCAAGCCACAAAAAAAAAATACGAGTTTTAATCCTTTCAAAAAAGTTCGATTTTGCGGGAGATTTCATCAGGTTTAATTTTAGAGATACTAAGGCATCCAACCCGGGCTTCTCGGGATAGGGAATATATAGGTGAAAACCATTTATTTTTTAATTGAGAATTCTAATTAGATTGTTTACATTTAGTAATTCTTTTAGATTGCCCCCTAACAACAAACAAAGAACATTTTTATATGAAGTATGACAATTATAATATTCAAGTAAAATTTTGAAATTTATTAAAAGCGGCCATTTCGTATTGGCCTCGTGCCAGAAGTTAATAGTCGAAGAAATCGCTAAAAATTTCGTTATATACAGCAATTTTTCTTATACCTATAATTTCAGTGGTTTTAAGCGCTTATTTCGATTACATGTCTGTTAAATTTGTGTTTTATTTATACTATTTTATTTGTTACGTAATGAAGTTTCAATTTCGTTATGGAATATTAGCTGGGAGTGCTGAACTTTTTATATTGTTTAACACTAGAACGACCGGAAATTTTACTCAAATTTTATAAAATTATTTCACACCAGAATTTTTATTTAAAACTATTTAACTTATTTATTTAACATATTTCCGTGAGTTTTATATTTAATTTATTTTAAAAAGTAATTTCTGGTTCGAATCGCAATATATTCCTTTGGAAACGGTCAAAATGACCGCTCATGGTCGTTCTAGTGTTAAAGTTCAAACGGATTCATATTTTGTAATCGTCTGCAAGCGATAGAGATAGATTTTTTTTTTTTTTACTCATGATTGAAATTTAATTTAAATGCTATAATAAAAGAGTAAATTGAGATACAGTTTTCAAACAAATTGTATTTGAAAGTAGATTTTTAGGTAGCTTTCAATACAAAAAAGTATAAAGCTACCTATTGCAGCCGTTCGGAGGAAAGCAGTTCCGGAAAATTTCGATATATTTTCACCGATCATGACCACCAGACCCCAAAACCACCCTCCGTTCAAATGTTGATTTATATATATATATATATATATATATATATATATATATATATATATATATATATATATATCTCCATATATATATATATATATATATATATATCTGAGTTATGTCATACGATAACGCTCGTATTTATAAATCAATTTTGATGAAACTAATTGTGTGTATTAAGCTCACCAATGTCTCGACCGAGTTCGTTGGCCAGCTTGGTCCGCCATTTTGTTTCAAGATGGCGGCCATTTAAAAATTTAAAACTAAAATAAATATATAAAAAAGTTAAAAATTCAAATTTATTTTTAATTAGGTGTTAGACCTTGGTACGAGGATTCCGGAGCATTTTTTTGTTTACCTCTATCTTAAAAAATGGCTGAGATAGAGCAGTTTGAAATTCTTGGGTGGCTGACATTTTGAAACAAGACAGCACATTACAAAAATTTTCATTGTTGTAATAATTTTTCTAATCATACGCATAAAACTATATATTCATATCCGTTAGCGCCAAATTCTTGCCAAACTTGGCGATATTTGGCGAAATATCGCCAAATTTAGCGACCAAAATAAGTCTTCATAAATGAAGCCAATTTGGCTATTGCTCAATAATTTGGCGAATTTCTTATTCAAATTCAGTATTAACGAATCTTGGGTAAACGTTTTCTTTGCATTTTAACTTGCTGTTTTCGTGTAACATTAGCTAAAATTTTAAAACCAAGATATAGGAAAGCTACCTTTTCCTCCCGGTACAGGCCGGAAGGACTTTTTCTCTATATATAAAGGTCTAAAAATTCAAAATGTGCGATGCTTAGAAATTAAAAAAAAATGTTGTAGCAAAAATCTCAAAACCGAAATTTTATCGTCCAGTGTTGCCATTCGCAAAATGACGTCAGCGTACCTTTGAGGCTCTTTTTCACAAAACTGTATTTTTTGACATTCTGAGCACTCTCATTTAAAAACTAATTATCACAGAACCTTGATAAATTGACCAAATTTTTAAAAATGTTGCTCCAAATTTTAAAAAATGTTGTAGCAAAAATCTCAAAACCGAAATTTTATCGTCCAGTGTTGCCATTCGCAAAATGACGTCAGCGTACCTTTGAGGCTCTTTTTCACAAAACTGTATTTTTTGACATTCTGAGCACTCTCGTTTAAAAACTAATTATCACAGAACCTTGATAAATTGACCAAATTTTTAAAAATGTTGCTCCAAATTTTAAAAAATGTTGTAGCAAAAATCTCAAAACCGAAATTTTATCATCTAGTGTTGCCATTCGCAAAATGACGTCAGCGTACCTTTGAGGCTCTTTTTCACAAAACTGTATTTTTTGACATTCTGAGCACTCTCTTTTAAAAACTAATTATCACAGAACCTTGAAATTTTGCGTATAAATAGTTTCCATATATACTTTTATGCTGAACCTAAATTTAGCCTGATTTTTGTCGTAGAAAATTTTTCTTGAAAAATTAAATCTAACTTTCTTGGAAAATTTAGTGAATATCATTATAAAAACCGTTAACTGTGCTAATAAATTTAGGTTCAGAGTAAAATATAGTAAAAATAAGTAAAATAAATGAAATAGTAAGTATATGTCTGCAGTAGAAATTTTTAAATCTTGCGCACAAAATGCAATTTTTAGTATTTATATTGTAAAATGCCATTTTTGTCGTTATCATTTAATCTATATATATATATATATATATATTAACTACAAGAAAGTGTGAAATTATAGAAAATTTTTTTTGTACTTCATTTATTGGTTTTAAAACTACAGAAATTTTCGTACTGGTTTAATTATTGTCCTTTTCAGGCTGCTCAACGTGATCTCCCCCCCCCCCCCCTTAAGACGAATAAATTACCTCTCCAAATTTCATATAATCTACATAACGCAATCTATGCAGAATTGCCTGTTTGCCCTCTATTTTTATTCAGAAATTCCGAGTATACACCGGCAATTCTGAAAAAAGAATTTTTCTTACATTATGTAATCACGAAATGTCTGCTATCAAATAAAGCAAAAATTACTATTCAGAATATTTGGTATGAATTCGGAATTTCTGAATAAAAAAGAAGGCCAAACTGGCAACCCTGAATGCGAGGCTAACGAAAAAGACAGGCTACCGCGGTGCATTCCACTTATCTTTTCGCACACGTCCATTGGTGCATTCGAGCATCACGTGACACCCGCGATCTGTAAAAAAAGATATGCGTAAAGCACCGCGGTAGCCTTTCTTTTTCGTTAGCCTCGCCTGAATGCATGTGAGGACAAACATACATATAATATGTCTAAATGTATTGACATTAACCCTCTAATGCCCATGGTAGCATGTATTCTGGAAATTCTAAAATTACGAAAATCAGAATTCACACCAGAAATAACAACTATTAATTTACTTTTCTTTTTAATCACGAAATGTCTGTCATTAAATAAACCAAAGATTTCTACTCCAATTTTCTGGTGTGAATTCCGAAAAATCTAAATAAAAAATCCACGAAATTGTTAACACTGAGTAGCACATATGTGCTACTATGAGGGGGGGTGTATTACAGGGTAAAGTTCAACTCCTTGTGATTAGATAAGATATTTTTTTCATGTCAAAAGTACTGCTATCCAAATTCTAGGATTTTGTCCCCCTCTATATACGTCACGTATACGTGTCGCTCACCGCGAAAGGGTTTATATAAAAAAATCTGTCTGTATTACTTAGCAAAAATATTGAGTTTTTTTTCTAAATAACGTAAAAGTCCATATTATTTTTTTTAATCTTTGAAATTATGCCACATACCAACATACCGATAGTAAAAAACTACTGTTTCTATCTGAAGTACAGTTTGTTACGTTGATATAAACATCGTATTACTTGCATGGAACAGAACTTTAACTTTTAATATAAAATAGAAAAGAAAAAAGATATCGATAATGGTCTGACCAATGGCACAGCAAGAGAAGGTTTTGGAATCTATTATTTTCAAATACTAATCATTGCCTCATTCTTCATAGTTATGACATTAAATAAGGCGAAATATGCTATTCGGAAATAAATATATTCACCAATGAAGTCAATTAAGGGGATTTTTTTATTCAGAAATTCTTAATTTAAACCAGAAATTCCGAATTGCAATTTTCGCTTTATTTACCCCTTCGCGACGAGCGTCCTTTATAGAATTTTTAATCTTCTACCACCGGTTTTTCAAAACAGAAATTTTCATCTAATCGAATCGCAGAAATGCTGTCATTAAATAAGGCAAGTCTTACAATAAAAAATAACTGATGGGAATAAAAGAGTATTCTGAGCATCTTATGCGTCACGTATACGTGTCGCTCGTCCCCAAGGGGGTTAAACGTCTGTTATTATATAAATAAAAAATTATTATTAGAAATTTTTCGCATGAATTCGGAATTTCTGGATATAAAAATCAACTAAATTGGCTACACTGACCTGAAAATGTAGAGTTTATATAATTTTTATTAAATATTCTTAGAGTTATCGAAATATGCTATTTGGAAATAAAGATATCAATCAGTAAAGTCAATTAAGGAGATTTTTTATTCAGAAATTCTGAATTTATGCCAGAAATTTCGAATTGTAATTTTTGCTTTATTTAATTACAGAACGTCTGTTATAGCAATGAAAAATTATTATTAGAAATTTCTGGTTAGCATTCGGAATTTCTGAATATAAAAAACAGCTAAATTGGTAACAGTGCCCGAAAACGTATAATTTATATACCTTTTATTAAATCGTCTTAGAGTTATTAAATAAAATTTATTAAGGGAATATCCACAAATTTAGGGAAATTAAATTAAGAACACAAAGGAAAAAACTTCCTGTTTGTATCAGTAAAATTATAGAGGCAATTTATGTATAAAAAATAAAATAAAACAAATAAACTCACATGTCGCAATTTTTTAAAAGAATTTTACTTATAAAGTTTCTAATTGCAGTTTTATATTTACTTACAGGTAAATGTATGGTAGCAAAATATGGTCCATTTAAGCTTTCGGATAATAAAATTTCGCTATTTCTCGAAAATTATTTATTGCAATGAACTAACTGTAAACTTATACATCCATGTTTTTCACAATGCCCCCCCCCCTTTTTATTTTGAAAAAAATTATGTAACTCATAATCCATAAATTTTGCAATATGAATTTATAAATAATTTTCCTAATTAAAATTATGATTTTGATGAAAAAAGCGGTCTAGATATGTAATTCGCTGAAATCAAAACTTTTACGTCGGATGATTCTTTTGAAAAATTTAAATTACAGTTTGTCACCTGAATTTAACATTATCATCCGTAAAGTTTGACCTCTTACAACTCCATTAAGAATTACAAAAATACATAAATTATCTATATTTCTGAGCTGATGTAATCCATTGTATTCACATATGGTACGAAAAGTGCGTGTTGTCATCTTAAGCATCGAAGTTGGTGCAATTATTAATACGTAGACATTAATACTATTAAAAAAAAATCATATTCTGAAAGCATATTCCAAATAAACACATGGCTGCCAAATCTAAATTTTGTCATGTCAAATAAACATATTACAACCAGAAATTTTACAGGATAAGTGATAATAAATGATTACAATATAGAAACTAGTTACATTTTCTAACATACAGAATGATTATAATTAAAGTCCCAACTTCAAAATGCTGTAAAAAAGGAACCACTGGTCAGAATAACTGCAAATTTGAACTGAATATACTGGAAAGAAGACGAAACGGTATGCATAGATGTCAACATCTCTTAGTTATTCCGGAGTCTCATCCAAGACAAACATGTTTTCTGCCGAAAATTTTATTTAATCAGAAATATTTAAATGAAATGTAGTAATTATTTTATAGAAGGAAGATACATTTCCTTAATTACAGACACTTTACGGTTTCAAACGTGTTTTTCTTAGATCAGACTCCATAGTAATTAACAGATGTTGGCATCTATGGGAATCTAAAAAATTTCCAAAGTGTATCAATAGATGGCGCTGTAAGCGGCATACGATGCAAATTAAAAGACACTCATGCGCAATTTAAAAACGACTCATTATGTGCTTTTTTATGTGGTTATGGCCCAAGGACAATTAAAAACCTGTTTTTCCTATCCAATGTGGTACAAACTTGTCGTGGTGGATAGGCTTTCCACTAACATTACCTCAACTGTTGATTGGTTTGGAAGTCATTTTTTCCGTCTAACAATCGAAACACTCAGGCACATTGAACAGTACGGTTGGTTTACTGTGCAACTCATGTCAAAGCCGTCGTAATTCGATTAAAATTGTCACTTGTAACCGAATCCACTTTTGTTATTCCGCTTACAGTGCCATCTATTGATACACTTTGAAACTTTTTCTTTCTTATGCCACACCGTTTTCCCCTTCTTCCAGTATATTCAGTTCAAATTTGAATTCATTTTGACCAGTGGTTCCTTTTTTACAGCACTTTGAAAGTGGGACTTTAATTATAATCACCCTGTACAATAAATAGCATTTAAAAGTATAACTAGTACAAACATAAAGAAATTAAAAACATGTGAAGTGAGGACATGCGCTTTTTCCAAACCTATCTTCTTGAATCCTCACAAAGTGTTTGAAATAGTGCTCTCGTTCATTCAAATGACCACGTCTTCTGTTATTATTCATTAATTATAATCACCCTGTACATGGCTATTAGTTGAAGTTTTGCTTGCCGTTTCTGCGGATTTTTACACAAATTGCGCAACAAATATAAAAGCTTTAAAATAGTAATAAAAACCTCTTTACCTTTACCTAATAACAAAAAGAATACTTTTTTTTTTTTTTTTGACAAAAGTTTAATCATTTATTGTTAGTAGATATTTTTAAACATCACGTTACATTTGTTTCTGAATGTGATAAATGATTAAAATATTGTTTCTTAATAAACTAAACCATTATTAAATTAAAAATGGTTGATGTTTTATTAGAACAAATTATCGGGAAGAAAAATTAATTATATGATCATTAAAAAATTTTCCATACAACGGGAAAATATTACTGATTTTGGACTATACAAAAGAATGCAGTTTCAAAGGGATCGTCGTTTTAAATTCTGGTACCTTATATGATATTAATAACCTTCAAAGGACCGCTAATCAAAATGTAAGTGAAGGGAAATTACAAATTTTAAGAGCATAATTAACCTTGTTTACGGTGCCAATAATCTGTCAGCAACGAATTACGAGGATTATGTAATGATGATATTAGTTGAAACTAACTGAAACGTTACATAAATGTTACCAAAGTTTAATTAGGTAGAAAATTAAATATTTTTAATATCTTATTTTTAGTTAAATAGTGTTTTACGTATTTACAGACAGTAAAAATAAAAATAAATTTTTATATTACGCTTTGTTATAAATTCTTTGACAGCACTTTGAAAGTGGGACATTAATTATAATCACATATATTAATAATAACCTTATATTAATAATATATGGTTTGAAAGGTATGTATTTTACTTAGGAAAATGTCTGGAGATTTGACACTATGCAAATGGCAACAGGAGGCGGTCCCTTTACACCATTAAAATGTAAAATTAGCCTATATCTCGAGAACTACTTATTGCAATGAGATTTTAACTTACAACCTAAGTTTTAGACGATGGTTATTTTATATATGTAAATCATTATGGAAGTCATAATTCATATATTTTTTGTTTTATTTTAATAATAATTGCCATAATTAAAAAGATACGAACTATATGTGCTACATAATTAATTTTTAATGGTGAATATTTATAGTAAAGTTCAATAATACATAAAGATTACATGGCAATCTGAGTGTATATACAGGAGCTAGAGCAGGGACAGACTACTAAACGGCAGACAGATAAACCAAGTCATAAACACTTGTATCTATGCTACAAAAGGTTAACAATTGGAGAAAATATTTGGAGAATTGGAACGCATAGAGCATTTTAAAGATTTGCTAAGAAAACTAATTAAAAATTTTATTTATTTATTCTTTTAACCCTTTGAGGGGCGGTGGGATATATTATATCCCACCTAATTTTAATCCGATTCGAACCAGAAACTTTTAAATAAATTTTACTTTTTTAAATTGGATGGGAAAAAGTTGGAAAATTGCTTTTCCTTATTTTGAACTAAATTCTTTCGTAAATTCCGGTGGCAATTCAACGTTACAAGAACACAGTTGCTTGCCCCTGAAAGGGTTAAGAAAATTGAAACTGAGAAAGAAAAAAAAACAGTTTTAAATTAATGGTACAAAACTAGAAATTGCAATCTCGCAAGTTATGATATACAGAGCCAGCATTTTTACTCAAAGAATCTACCAGAATTTTCAGTTAGTAATGTACAGAGTGTCTCATTTATTTTGCAACCCGCGTAAACGCGAAGCAAATGAACAACACGAGTGCACGCGCACGCTGGTAGCGCAGGTAGCGGTGAGGAAGGGCATGCGAGCAACACTACCAACACACTAGAAAACCGCACGAAACACTTCAGTGCTAAGGAGAACGAACTAAAAGGTAGTTTTGCGTCATGGTGCTATGTGCAGAAAAACGCACGTTTATTATTGAACATTATTTTCGAACATTTTCGCACAAAACAGTCAAGGAACGATATGAAAACAAGTTTCCAGACTTAGTGGTGCCGAATAAGAGCACAATTAAGCAAATCGTGGACCATGTTCAAACAGAATGGACTGTGGAACCGAAAAGGAAGAACCGTCCCTCGTTTGTCCTAACTAACCACAAAATGAAGGAATTCGAGACGAAAATCAAGGAGAAACCAAGACCTCCTTATCATAGTATCAGACCTCTCAATCAGCAAGTTGCCTTTGACCGCTATACTTGTCCTTCTACTAGCGCCATCAATCGTCAGTAATAGTATTTACGACACGAAATCACACGAAATTTTTCCACAGCTCCATTTGTTCTATGCATTTGCTTATGAACTAGTAGTTTTCCTACCACTAAAATTTTATAGTAAATTTTATCTTATTAAATTGACAAGATCGTGTGATTACATGACGAAAAAAATTCTATTAAATTTTAGTGGTAAGAAAAAAGCGTAAGAGTTGGCAGCTATGCGGTAGCAGACCAGCTAGATTTTTCTATAGATTTTTCTATTATATTTTTGGATACCAGTTTTTTAGTAGAGACAATTTTGTTTTGTTTGATCGGAGAATTCTGGGATTTAAAAGAACAACATTTTCTCTAAAAATATACTGGTATCCAAAAATCCCGAAACATGGCAACTGTGCGGTAGTATCCACCAGGCGGCGATACTTTCCGGAGAAAGTCAATTAATAAGTTGGCAATTACCGCGGACATTTTCTCCCATAGACTTTCTCCGGATTGTCAAGTCTGATCTATGATAAGGGAGTCTTGGGAGAAACCGGAAACGTCAGTAAGAAAATTAGCAGATAAACGTTTCGTTTGGATTCAACAGGATGGCGCTCCTGCGCATATGGCCAACGACACTCTGTCATTTCTCCAAGAATTTTTTGGTGATCGGCTAATTACAAAAGAACTATGGCCTCCACGCAGTCCAGACCTGTCACCGTCCGATTTCGTCTTGTGCGGCTAATTGAAAAATCGCGTGTTCCTTGAATCGGTAGCCTGGATTACTGAACTGAAAACTCGCATTACGGAAGAGATAAACGCTATCACACCAAACTCGAAACCTCCTCAAACGGACCCAGACATGTAAAGATGAAGACGGCGGTCACATCCAACACCTTCTGTAGTCGTTTAAGCACTTCTATAAAATAAACATTAATGTTTGTACATTGTTCTTTTTTTGGGGTTGCAAAATAAATGAGACACTCTGTATTATTTACTTTATTTAAACATGGAACAATGGGACAATGTATTTAGCAGAATGGACTACCTAGTTGCGTATCAACTAAACTTCCAGGATAAATGTAAGCAACTTGCAAGGCAAATTGGGAGCTGTGAGAAATATAGAAAGTTAAAATGAAAATAAATATAAAATATAAAATGTTTAAATGTCTGTCATTAAATAAAGTAAACATTATTATTGAAAAATGTCTGAGATGTATCTTGAATTAAAAAAAAAACGCGTTTAATTAGCAACAAAATGTTACCAAATTAACGCGTGAAATTATTTAAGCCTGAAGGTCATAGAAAATGAAGATTGTTATCTTACATATACTTAGAAGTGCTTCCATCTAGCAATGAATCACTTAACTCTAAATCAGACAAAAAATTAGATGATTAGAACATTTTAACTATAACCATCATAGTTTTATTTATACATGAACTTCCAGAAACTCGGAATGAATTATGATTTACCCTGTAGATATATTACACAATTAAGTCGCAATTCTGAATATAAAAAGAGGTTTTACTCCATACAATGATTAATACTTGAAGAAAATGTATTGATATTTGATTTATGAACAACGGTCATATTTTAACCATCAAACTTTTATATATTTTTAAAATTATTTTTATGTGCTTCAAATGATATTTATCATACTTAGTGCATTATATCTCAAAATGACAGCTGTTGCAATAAAACAAATAAACATACGTTTTGCTTCTGCTCTTAGAAAAAGAAAATCAATTTTGAAAACAATATTAGATAAAGAATAAAAACAATCTTGGGATGAATTTATTATACTGTGAAAGTCACCAGCTGCATAAAATAAATATAATTTTGCAACAATATTAAACACAATATTTATGCTTCTTTTCTTAGATAAAAAGGAAAATCAAATTTGAAATCAATATTAGATAAACAATGAAAAACAATTAATATGCTTAAAATTTACCAGCTGCATGAAATAAAGCAAAATTTTTAAAAATATTAAAAACAATATCTTTGCTGATTTTCTTAGATAAAAATAAAATCAGTTTTAAAAATCCATAATATATAAACAATAAAAATAATCCTGGAAACAATTAATATGCTATGGAAGTCATGAAACGCATAAAATTAGCATATTTTTGGTTCTTTTCTTAGATTAAAGAAAAAATCCATTTTGAAATTAGTATTAGATAAACAATAAAAAGCAAACCCGAAAACAACTTGTATGAAAAGTCACGATATGCACAAATAAACACCATTTTGATCTGCCTAAACATTGCATACTTTACCGACGGTAAACGAGAAATTTCGTTTTTATTCAAAAAACTTAATTGATTATGGGCATCTAATGCCTTACAGAAAATGCGTAGAGACTTGCGAAATACTTTCAGAAGAGGGAAGAGCTTCTACTGTTTAACACGTTGACGGACAGTAGGAAACAGTGAAGTTCGAAAATTGACACTATATGTTTTTGTAATTTTTAGAATATTAGAAGTATAGTTTTACTCTTTCTGCTTAAATAAACTTAATTTTGATTAATTCAGTACCTTTAATTAGGTTGCACAACTCCCTTCACAACCACGTTAGGGTGGCTAGTGGTCAGGGAAAAATATAGTAAAAAAAAAAGTGATATACACCAGTATATTCTTATAGAAAAATTTATGTTGATTATTCGATCAAATAATCAATTTGAATTTTGCAATAAGAATATACTGGTAATTATCATTTTTTTTTACTGTATATTTCCCTGACCACTAGCCACCCTGCACGTGCATACTGAAGCTGCAACTCGTATAACAGGTGGAAAACGAACGTCAACCTAAAAATTGTCTCCAAAACATGACAATGGGCTTCTACTTGTACGCCGGTAAATGCACATTTCTGCTGCTATAGCCGTAGTGTCTAAAAACGACCGTTTCGTTTTGGGCGGCTATAGCCGTCATGCCACATTGTGAAATTCGCTTTGACAGCTATAGCTGTAAGTGTCCGTCAATGTGTTAAAAAGCCAACATTTTTCGTGCGCCTCAGGGGGATTTAAGGGGTTTGAATATTACATATGAAGCCATTAAATGTTAAATCTGAGCAGATGAATGGAAGAAATTTCGCAAGTTGGAAATAGTGCCCTCTTATGACTGGTATGTCTTTTTGCGTGCTGGAAAAGGAAAATAAACCAGAAAAATCAAAGAGTAAATTTGTAAACTATTCAAAAAGACAGCGGTTCATATGGTGAAGTGTAGACCCTGAATTTAAAACCCAGGTTTCTGTTAACCCTTTCCGGCGCGGAGTAAGTCTGTTTGTAAGCTGATGAAATAGTGGACTGACACCAGAATTTAAAAACGAATTGATTACAAAATAAAAACTTGCTTAGTTTCCGATACTTTATAAAAGGAAAATTTTGATTAAATATTCTTGGTGCCGTTTGTCAGTTTTGGAATTAAAATTAGGTGCCCTTTTTTGTGGACACCGCCCGTTAAAGGGTTAAGGGCCTACGCTAGTCACGCGAAGAAACGCTGAAGCTAATGTTAAATGAATCACTCTATGGGAAGGTTCTTACGCGATTTCTCTCTCGCATTTTAATATTTTTTAAGGATTTTTTTGCATAGGATAGCTGAGTTCGACCTCTTGTTAGTTTTTACTTTTTGGATTTTGGTTACAGTTTTTTTTTTAAGCGGACATTTTTAATTTTGGAACCGGTTCTGAAAGTGAAAGTACCCTTATATTAAAAAAAACTGGAACCAAAATCGAAAAAGTAAAAACTAACAACGTTAGAGATCGACGTCAGCTATCCTATGCAAAAAAATCATTTAAAAATATTAAAATGCGAGCGAGAAATCGAGCAAGAACCTTCCCATAGACTTAATATCAGACTTAATATCATTGCATAGACTTAAAATTGTGTACCTGTTTTTTCTCCTGACTGATGTAGGTTCTTAAGTCAGTTGGACGGGTGCACTTAAACGACGGGTATTGGAGTCTATGAATAACTCAGTATTTTTCTGTTTGTGATGAACCGAACATCTGTTTTAAGAACTCGCCGCAGGACGGAAAAGTGGCGCTCATGTATGTGAACATTATTTGCATATGCTGCGCACGCAGCACTTTGGTTTTGAAGTGAGCGCAAACAAATTTAAGACGTACTTAACAGGCACTAGATATAATCGCTCTGGTTGGAAATGATGCAAAGAAGAATTATTTGTTATGGTTTTCAATTAATTTTTATTTTCTTACAAAATTTCTGGTTTTAATCGATTAAAAAAAAATAGCACATCCCTTGAATACTAGGCCTGCACGCAGACACAAATATGGCGTGTGTCGTAAGAGGATTTTCTTAAGTGTATGTACGGTCCCCTGAATTTTTACAACAGTATTTTTTCAAAAGTTTTCTTTTATTTGTTTAATCTAAAACATTCGAATATCAAACACACATTCGAATATCAAAATCATACATTATGCCCATCGCCAGGTTTGACGCTCGCCACAATTGTAAATCGCGATTGCTTAACGTGCGAAAATGATCACTCGATATCTATAATCGTTGTTCAGCAGCAAATAAAAATAATCACTCAACATCTAAAAATGTTATTCAGGAATGTCAGAAAAATACATCGCTGAATGCCAATAGATGATTTTCGGCAAATACAGAAAAATATATCAGTAAAGGCCGAAAGGTAATAATATTCATAGATGTCAGAAAATTCTTCACAGAATTGCCAAATGTCAAAACATAATATTCGTGAACATCTTTTAGGGCAAATTTACATTGAGAAATATTATATTTTGATATTGCCGATATTTCATGCTACTTAGGTGTGTGACTTTTTTTCTGTCGTTGAATGGTATTTAAATCATTCGATGAATATCGAGTATAAAGGTCCATATATTTTCTGTCATTGAATTATGTTCAAAAAAGTCTGAATTCTCTCTGAAATTCAGTTGGAAGATTTGCTACACTGCAAAAAAAAGTGTTGATTTTACAGTATAATACTGGCATCCCAGGTGCCAGTATTATACCGTAAACTTAAGAGTAATAAACAGTACAATAAGCAGTAATACGCTGTCGCGTATGCACGGTAGCGTAATACTGCTTATTTTACTGTTTATTATTGTTAATTGTACGGTATAATACTGGAAGCTAGGGTGCTAGTATTATACTGTAAAATCAACACTTTTTTGCTGTGTACGATCAAGAAAAAGATCAGACAGATCTTACATAACAACGAATCATTTCGGAGAAGGGTATTACTGCAAACTGAAATAAGAGAGATCAATTAGATATTATATAGAAATCTGCCGCAAAGATTTTTTTGTTTAAATAGTTGTGTTAGTACTTTCGTGTACCACTTCTTCTGCGACAAATATTGAACGCTGGGTATGAGTTATGATCTACAATGTTCTACATTAGTGCTGGTGTAGGATAAAATCATGATGTAGCAGGCTACGCGGTTGCCGCTTTTTTGGCCACCACAATTGTCGAATGATAATTTCTGTTTTACATTTTTCTTGCAAATGTGTCGAAATCCACTTCTTGATAGATGTATCGTTCAAATATTATAGAAACCTTCCACGAAGATTATTCTTTGCAAATAATGGTAGCGCAACAAAGAAACCGCTCCGACGCTTGCATGCAATAGGTTAATTTATATCTAACTAGCTAACCCTCCCGGCGTTGCCCGGGCCCGAGATAATTACAATCTCAGAGAAAGGCGTTAATCGCCTCCTTCCCCATACCCGCAAATATAATGAATAATTTGTTCAAGAAAACCACCGTCACCTACATTAACGCGATCATTAAAAAAAGAATTACATTTTTCTGATAATTAGAACATAACGAAGACGCTACGCTAAAATAGCCGGCAGATGACACCCCTTCCCGACCTCAATTTCAAATGTATATCTTAATTAGTTGCCTAAATTTTTGTTCATTAGTAAAAATTGGCAATTATTTATTTTCATTTTCTCAAACTAAATGGAGGGATCGGCCAGAGAAACAGATCTCTTTGTAGTTCAGTTTTTAATGAAAGCAGATCCCTGTCTGAGACTTTCTCGGATTGTTTTCACTGGAGCCGGCAGATTTTTGCATAAATTAAGAAAAATTACCGACCAAATTTTTCAAAACTCCCATAGTCAGATGCAGAATGTTTTTTTTATATACGCTCAGAAATTTTCAAATTGATATCTCAATTTGTTTAAATTCGCTAATTAGTAAAATAATTTCGAATTCGTTCATTTCCGCTTGCAAATCCAATGCGCCTGTTCTTTTCTTTAGCCATTTTGATTTAAAAGATGTCATTTTAGAAACGATGGTTAATGAGAATCTAATTAATATATTGGATAATTATCAAAATATTAAAATTCTGAGACTCAGGTGCACATGGCCAGACCTTGGACTATCCATACCTAAATTTTCAGACTTATAGGTGGGCTAGATGTTGCTAGCCATCGCAGACAAACACACACACACACAGAGCGATTTTTTTTTTATTAATATAGATAAGCTAGTATAACTTCAGATCAGGGCTGCCCGTGTAGCATTCTGTTTTAATCAGAAATTCTGAATTCATACTAGAAATTTTGAACAGTGAGTTTAGCTTTATTTAATGACTGATAATTCATGATTACACAAAGTAAAAATTTTTCTTTTGGAGTTTCCGGTATGAACTCAGAATTTCTAAACAAAAAAGGAGGATAAACCGACAATCCTGACCTGAATAAGTTTTACTTGAAATATTTGTTTGTAAAATGGTCTTCAAAAATTATCTCACTCAAAATGACAACCACACATTCACAGAAAATAATTCTGTATAGAATATATCTGCCATAAAAATCAAGAGCCGTATAAAATAAACGTCGTTAAATTCAGTCTTATATTTTCCGGTCACGTTTTATATTTTAGACAACTTTTAAAATGGACATCATCAATAGACTATGTGAATAAATAGAAAAAATGTCGACTGCAATGAAGAGCTGTTCATTTTTTTAGTTCAATACTCAGCAAAGTTCTTTTTCTTTAAATAAAGCAGAAAAATAAATATGACGAAAAAAATCTTATGTTTATTTCAGACTTTGTTTTATTATTTATATATATGTATTTTATTTTCATTTGCTTTTTAATCAGAACTTTTTGTAACCAAAAATTGTTATTTAATTCATCATCCTAAGATAAAAGTAAAAACACTTTTTCAGTGAACAATTGGTTTTTAATTTAAGCAGAAAATTAACTGTTTTAACTGTATTTAAAAAAAAAAAACATTTTTGTGTCCTAAAGAAGCATAATGTACCGTCGTGTAAAAAAAAAAAAAAAAAAAAAAAAAAAAAACACTCCCTATTAACTTTGCATCAAATTATCATAAAATAAAGTTACTAGCACCAAACGATCGGAAATGAAGTCTACTTTTAAATGATGGATGTAAAATTTTCTTAGGGGCTTTCTACATATACAAAACAGCCCAGACTTTGTTTTTTTTTCAACGGTAACAATCAATTTTGACACGATATTTTAAATTTTTGGTACAAACTGTGCCTAGATACCAAATTGCAAGTCATTTGGATGCTAAGTTTTTAAATAATAAACATTCAAAATTTAGAGCTTCTAATGTTAAATTACAATTTCATATTTTTATGAATATCACCTGAAATTATATTCCTAATGTGCTAAATTTTTGCTTGGTTATAATAGTAAAAAACCCAAACATAAATACGTTGGATTTGTAATTTTCATATTTTTATAATATGAATTATGACTTATGAAATTAATAATCGAAAACAATTGGAATTGCAACCTACAATTTTTTTTGGTGGATTTATATTTATTAAGTCCTGTTTTATGCGCAATGAAAATTAAAAAAAATTCTTCCAAGTAGTTTTTAAATTATGGTTAAAAAAAGGGCACGATGCTGTGTGGAGACCGTCTATGATGTGCAGAAAAGCATAATTTGAAAAACATATTTTACTCATTTTATTGTTGATAAGAATAAGATTTTTTTTCACTCTTTCTGCGTCTGCTTTACATTTATTTTTATTAAACTTACGTAAATCGTATTTGCATGAGATACAATTTTATGTTAGTTACGTAAATTAATTTTGCTTTTATTTTTAAATTAACAAATCTCATTTTTTTAAAAATGAACAGATTTTTCAGAACATTTTTTAGAAAATCCTTTGTTGAACACTTCACAAAAGAAAGGTTTCGCTTTACTATGAATTTTCATGTAGACATTCAAAGACGATTTTCGAAAAAATCCTTTGTTGCACACCTCACAGGAGAAATGTGAACCTCTCGGTAAAAAATCTGACTCATTGTTTTTGTTACCTTTAATTAAATTACTAGCTTCTTCTCCAGTCTAATAAACCTAATTATTTTTTCTGCGGTATATATGTTTGAAGTAATGTTTGTTATAAATGCATATGTGTTGTGTATTCGCTGGAAAAATTTACAAATAAGTCATTAGCAATCCAGTTAAAATTTATATTCAGATTGAAAAGCAATTTTTCTGGTTTTTTTCGACATCGTTTCCATATACTGCTTCATAATATTTTTTATTTTTTATTCGCCGATATTCTTCACATAAAATTTTAGAAAAGAGCAAGTACAATAAATTCAAAATCTGAGAAAAAGCGTTATATAAACACCCATAAAATTCCAATCACATTCACATATTCGAAAACTATTTTAATCATAGATAACCTTATATATATTTTTCATCGGATAATTCAAATTTTGTAAACATTATAAAATGAATATTGAATAGGATTTTACCGTATATAACAATAGCCTAAACATACTAAGTGAGTAAAATAGTCATATTGGCAACAAATAATACGTTAATAAAAATGACTTATTCATTCTGTACCATTTTAACAATCGAGTACTAGTCTTCGAACTTGAGTTTGGATACAGCCCCTAAAATACGCTCATTTTAAAATAATTAATTTCTCTGAAACTAATAGTTGGAATATCATGAAATTTGTTATCTAGGTAGAGTTTGAACTAAAGATTTAAAATGTCTTGACAAAATTGGGTCTTCTTGCCATTGAAATAAAAAAAGAGGTTTGTTTTGATGTGTAGATGATCCCCTAAGAAATGTTTATATACATCATTTAAAGGTAGACTTTATTTCCAATTGTTTGGTACAAGTAACTTTCTTCTACGATAATGTGTTGAAGAGTTTGTGGGGGTGTTCAGTTTTTTTTCCACGACTGTACATGTAAAATATTTGATGGTGGATTATTTTAACTATAGTATAATTAAAATTGATATTTTAAAATATACAGGGTGAACCAAAAGGCTTGCCCTGATTATAAATATTTATTGTGCTCAAACTATTATAATTAGACATATATTTGTTTGGATACATTGTAAGTACTGTTATAATTTTTTTATAAGACCACGTACCTCAGTAAATTTGAACGTGTGCTCCCTTGGTAGCTCGGAGAATGTCTAAGCGGTATTCTAGTTCCCACCAAGTGTTCTGTAACATGTATGCTATTACAGTACACAAAGCAGCCTTTATCCTAGTCTTCAGTTCTTTGACGTCAGCGACTGGTGTGGCAAAGACTCTGTCCTTGATATAGCCAAAAAAGAAAAAATCCAGAGGAGTAATATCTGGAGAGCGCGGAGGCCAGGGTATTGATCCATCCCTTTCAATCCATTTCTCGCCATCTATTGCACAAACAAACTACTAAAACTGACCTGTCCAATGATACAACAAGTTATACAAACGGTTATTTTGTAATGAATTATTATAATCAGGGCAAGACTTTTTGTTCATCCTATATATACCCTACTAAATCTACCTATATATACCCTACTAAATCTACCTATATATACCCTACTATCACCCTACTAAAACTGACCTATCCAATGATATAACAAGTTACATTATTATAATAATGGTTATTTTGTAATGAATTATTAAAAACAGGGCAAGACTTTTGGTTCAACCTATATACAAGGTGGCCATAATTAAACTGATAGTTCTCAGAGTGTTCTGTATCATGATCTTATTGCGAGAATAGAACCAAATTTTGTAGGATGAATAAACAAGACGGGGGATGAAGAATTCCGTGGAAAAAAACAGCGCCATAAATCTTATTAACGGTGATTTTTTTAAACTTCTTTCGCGGATCCTTTCGTCTCAATCTTCTTTAATTATCCTACAACATTTGTCTCCATTCTCGCAATTAGATCGCGCTACACAAGACACTGAGTACTATGAGTTTAATTATGGCCACCTTATATATACACACTAGAAACTCGATTTAAAGATTTACTTATAACGATAAGTTTTAATGTTTCAGATTCTTGAATATTTATTTCTATGGTATATTATCAACGTTTAAACGATAATTTTATTGAATTTCGCGTATTTCAAATATTTTAAACGGAATTATATTGCGTTGTTCGGAAAGTTCTTCCGATTTGGGAAAGTTGGTTCCTACTGAACAATTCTGTCATTTAACACTAAAACGACCGGAAATTTTACTCAAATTTTATAAAATCATTTCACACCAGAATTTTTATTTAAAACTATTTAACTTATTTATTTAACATATTTATGTGAGTTTCATATTTAATTTATTTTAAAAAGTAATTTCTGGTTTGAATCGCAATATATTCCTTCAGCAACGGTCAAAATGACCGCTCACGGTCGTTCTAGTGTTAATTATTAGACATCAATTCCGATATCTAGTATCTAATAATTGATGGACAGAATTTCCCGGTAGGAATTGTTTTTCCCAAACGAAAGGAACTTTTCGAACAACATGATAGTTACAAGAATTGAGAGATTTTGTATTTCTCTCTGTAACTGTTATCTTTTGAGTGCTGCATGGTGAAAGGTTTGATTTAGTAGAATTTATGATATCAATTTAATACTACTATTTCAAACCAATATCTTTCATTTATTATAAATTACCTGAAGCTGTTTTTGGAGTCCCCTTTTCTGAACTACAAATTATTCAAAAATTTTATAACAAAAATAGGCAAAATCCGTCTCGTTCAGATTTCGAGTCGAACACAAATAAAATCTCGAAAGTTACTTCAATTGAAACAAGTTAGATGCAGCAAAACAATATTATGAGATTTGACAGGTACTGACATTTATATAACGATTTTGAAGCAAATGAAAAAGCCATGTCTCTGACTCCATTTAACAGGGTTCGTAAGCTTTTTTTTAAATAGAATTGTTCGCCTTATTTAAATGCAGAAAATTATTGCAAATCCTGCAATTCAACGAGACGCACTGCAACTTCTGCTATTTAAATATTAGGAAAATTCTATTAAAAAATTGTGGTAAAAGCGTACTAACCCTGTTTAAAGAAAAAGGAACGCAAATATAATTTTTTTTTTCAAATTTAAAATGTTTATTTTATGCACCAAAAGTAAAATGTAATTAAATACTAATGATAAGTACATTTTCGAAAATTTATTAACCAACATTTATGCAGTTTTAATTTATATAACGTGTTAACCGATTTAACAATGATTTTATAAAGTCCTTTTGCAATTGTTAAATCGAGGTTCGAATGTGTTAAGCAGAAGCAAGGCCTCCTTATCATAGTATCAGGCCTCACAATTAGCAAGTTGCCTTTGACCGCTATATTCTCCTGCTACTAGCGCCATCAATCGTCAGTAATAGGAGTATTTTCGACATGAAATTTTTTCACAGCTCCATTTGTTCTATGCATTTGCTTATGAACTAGTATCGGTAGCATAGATGCCAACTTTTACGCTTAATTCCTACCACTAAAATTTTATACTAAATTTTATCTTATTAAATTGACAAGATCGTGTGATTACATAACCAAAAAAATTCTATTAAATTTTAGTGGTAAGAAAAAAGCGTAAAAGTTGGCAGCTATGCGGTAGCAGAACTGCTAGATTTCTCTATTCTCTTTTTGGATACCAGTTTTTTACTACAGACAATTTTGTTTTGTTTGATCGGAGAATTCTGGGATTTAAAAGAACAACATTTTTTCTAAAAATATACTGGTGTTCAAAGAGCCGGAGACTTGGCAAATCTGCGGTAGTATCCACCAGGCGGCGATTTTTTCCGGAGAAAGTCAATTAATAAGTGGCAATTACCGCGGACATTTTCTCCCATAGACTTTCTCCGGATTGTCAAGTCTTATCTATTAAGGAAGTTTTGAGCAGAAGATTACATTTGTGATACCCCAAGAAGATCAATAATAAATATTTGAAAGTAATACCTTTTTCAATCAAGACTTTAATTCATCAAACGAGAAAAAAATTACTTTTATCGCAAATAAAGTATATCCTGTTAGTTAATGCACACGTGATGCGTTTAAAATGCATCGTATAGATATTCATATTTTTATTTCTTGGTTTTAGTTCCACTTTTTAAACTATATCATTAAATTTGGTGACAATATTTCGAAAACTAATACTCGTTGGACAAAAACACTTAAAGAGAAAGTCATGGTATGAATTAAAACAATCTTCCATCTTATCAAAATCTGAAGGATCACATGGTTGGTAGTTGCCAATCTAGATTAACATTTCTGGTAAAAATCGTTTTTTCGTTGTTAATATTTGAGCCTTTTCTACTTACCTATTTTTAAATATCAATTATTAAAAATAAACTTGATAATGTTTCATCTTTTACTTACTTATTCATCTTAATTTTAACGAGGATAAGCTACATTCACATGTAAAGCATATGCATACTTTTATATAATATTTCAATTGTACAGCTGCGGAAAAAACATATACTTAAGGGAGTTCTCAAATCCAAACTGGTTACTTTCTGATATATTTTTTAATTTTTTATTTGTAAACTTATTAAATTGGTTGGTACTCTTATTAAGAAACTATGCAATCGAGTTGTTTTTTCCTTTTTTTCAGGAGAGGCAGAATACTTAAAAAATTGCGCTCAAGGCATTTTGAACAGAATTTCTGAATGCGACAGCGCAGGAAAAGGGAAAAAAGGTTTTTCTGAGAGGACAATTGCTTATAACTCAAGATGGAACTCAATCAAAAAGTGAAAAAAAAATTCTAATAGAAATCATTTTTATAATTAAGCCTGCAAGTATCATGCTTTTATGCTTAAAAGTGTCAGAAAATGTGTCAGAAGACTCTGAACTGTTGAGCGGGATTTTTTTTTTCATGTTACATTTTAATTTTGCTTAGGGGTGGTCTACATATCTAAATTGCATCAAACTTTAAAATTTTCAATAAGTTTGGCATCATGTTTGGATTTGTAGGTACATTTTACTATAGAATATCAAACGGAAAGTCATTCGGTCAAGTAGTTTAGGAATTATGCAGTTTTAAAATTTAGGGATTTTATTTTGTGAGCATCGACAAGATTATTGTTATGGAAGAGATGCTTTCAGGTTTGACGTTTAGAACTGTTTATGTTAATATCATTTTTAATCGTTACAAAACAAATAAAATATATAGAAAATTCCATATAATGCGAACGACAAATTCACCCTCTCAAATTTATAAAACACAATGTAAACACATTGATAATTTGTTGTTACTACAGAGGTGCCATAAAACAAAACACACTTTTAAAATTAAAACTATAGTATGTTCAGCACCAACATACATAATAGAGAAATCATTTGTATCTCTACTTAAATCAATGCTACCCCCCACTGAGCATGTAGTCAATTCTACTGCAGAGTTAGTTGACATAATTAAAGATTTTAAACTGGCAGATAATAGCATTCTAGCAAGCTTTGATATTAAATCTCTTTATCCCTCTATTGATGTTCAGGAAGTAAAACATATAATTGAAAATAGCATTATAAATAACCCAGCTTATAATGACAGCATTAAACATACTCTGATTTCAAGTATAAACTTAATTACTAATAGCAATGTTTTCTTATTTAATGGATGTTATTATAAACAATCTGAGGAAGCCCCTATGGGTTCACCTATATCTGGATTGTTGGCAGAATTAAAATTACGACCTCCGGAAAAACTTATCATTTCTACATCCCCCTTTAAACCGGCATTATGGGTTAGGTATGTCGATGACATACTAATCATATGGAATCACGGTATCTCTACATTAAACGATTTTCTGGCGCATGCCAACAGTATAGATAGAAATATACAATTTACTTGTGAAATTGAAGAAAATAGTTCATTACCATTTTTAGATATAGAACTTATTAAAAATATGTTAACACGTAGCATTGAGAGAAAAATTTATAGAAAACCTTGCAGATCTAATAACACAATATCCTACAATAGTAATGTTCCGTTTAATTACAAAGCAGCAGCATATCGGTTTTATATCAAAAGGGCGTTTGAAGTTAGTTCAGAAACTTATTTAAATGAAGAGTTGAATACAATTAAAGTGATTGCATATGAAAATGGTTTTTCAAACAAATTTATTAATAAGTTAATTTATGAGTTCAGAAATAAACAAGCTACAATAGTTAAAAAAGATATGTAATCTTCAAAATTCTACAGTATTAATTATATCCCACATCTTTTTGAGCGTATTAAATACGCATTAAAGAAATATAATGTAACTCTTATCGCAAAGCCCCCAACAAAGCTAAAATATCTGGTACATAGAATGATTGACCCCATTGATAATGGAGATAAGTCTGGCATTTATATTATTGCTTTTAAAGTTAATGGCAGTTCTAAAACATATTCATATATAGGCATGACAACTCGCAAATTAAAGGAAAGGATTAAAGAACATACGGCTGACATAAAAAAAGGTAAATTATCCACTGCTTTATCCAGATTAAATCAAGCTAAAGATATTGATATATTTTTAAGTAAAACTAAAATAATTTCACATTGTTCACAGTATAATAGTTGCATAATCAGAGAGTCCCTAGAAATTTTGAAAAGAGGGGATAATACATGTAATGATATATTATCTTATCAGATCCCTCGTATATGGTATAATGTATTGGGTGTCACTGGGGTTTTTGGTTTTTGCTGACCCCCCCTCCCCAGATTGTAATAGTATCATCCCAACTTCTTTCTCTCCCTCCAATTCATAGTGGATTGGTTTCGCCCATTTTGGACCTGGCCGGAGCGCGCCATTCGGAGCGTTGTCTTCTCGACGGCTTGTGTTCATCTGAGGAAGGCTAATGTTTAGCCGAAAGCTTATGGATTTTTAACATCTTATAGTTTTAATTTTAAAACTGTGTTTTGTTTTATGGCACCTCTGTAGTAACAATAAATTATCAATGTGTTTACATTGTGTTTTATAAACGTTACAAAACAGATTTTAATGGAAATACTTTTTGAGTTTTGGCGGATTTGAGCTTTAATTTTGGATTTGTATATTTTAAGCTTCTAGAAATGTGTGTAGAGACCGTGTGTAGAGAATTGTAATGTTCTTAATGCCAAAAAGGCGATAAATGAATCTCGATGGCTATTGTTTATATGGGGTTGCCTTTCTACTTGGTTTTTGAGAGAGGTAAGTTGCGCAAGAATTTACGGTGATGGAAATGACATTAGAAATATGTTCGAAATTTACTTGTACATAATGTAAATATTTTACATGTATATATCCTTTAATCTTCATTAAATGTAGAGAAAAAAGATGCCCGACTTATCTATGAGTGTGTGCCATTAATTAAGTTATGATTAGCGTTGCAAATTAAAATATAATTAAGAATCCACTGAACCACGAAGAATACGGCGAAACATTGGTGCAGCGGCCGTCAACATAAATTGAGCAATAGCTAAATACTGGTACTTCAAAAAACGGGTAAGTTATTTCAGTATTTCTCTTAAATTGGTGTAATATTATGATGAAATATTAGATATCATTTTTAATCGTTACAAAACAGATTTTAATGGAAATACTTTTTGTGTTTTGGCGGATTTGAGCTTTAATTTTGGATTTGTATATTTTAAGCTTCTAGAAATCGATGTCTTGTTAAAAAAAATTACAGGTTACAATTCTTTATTTACGAAACATAATTTCCTAAAATACATGTTTTTGTATATTATTTAAAAAATATATATATACCGTAACCTATGAATATTTTAACAGATGTTTTTTTTAGAAGCTTCATCTATGCAAATCCAAAGCTACAGCTTATTCCGTTAAATAGTTTTGAGTTATGCAGGGTTCGTACGTTTTACCACAATTTTTTAATGTAGTTTTTCGCTTTTTTTAAATGCAGAAAAGTATTGCAAATCCTGCAATTAAACGAGGCGTCTACAATTTCTCCTGATTATATATTAAATTGGAAAATTCCATTAAAAATTGTAGTAAAAGCGTACGAACCCTGTTATGAAAAAATACCTGAATTGTAATCTGTTTTGTACCGATTAAAAATGAATTGAACATTAGGAGTTCCAAATTTTAAACCTGGATAAATATTAAATTAGTTGACCAAAACACTTTCCGTTTGATATCCGAAGATATAATTGGAACAGCTGCCGCAGACGCACAGCGGATTGCGCGATTTTTGTTTTGCGCCATTTTGGTGCGAAAACACCGTTTTCGCATACCTGCCAACATCGCACTAAACTTCTGTACAATGTAGGTTAATTTGACAAAGGTTAAACACGTTTGAAATAAGAATTTTTTTTAGAAGAAATGCATTCAAACACGTTCCACGTGAGAACATGAAACTAAATATATATTATTTTTTGGATATATTTTCTGGTTAGAAATGTCTTTAACTTGAATAAAATTAACTCACAATGTTCGGAAGTTCAGTTGAAAGTTGGCACGTATGTTTTCGGGTACCTGTTAGGACTAGCTTACTAAAACAGTATGTTAGTGTTATTTTATTTAGAAACACAGACCATTTTTATTATAAACGCACACAAATTATTTTATTATAAAACACACACCAATGATTACTTATTATAAAACACACAGTGTTTCATTTATTATAAAACACATAGAATCTGCTTCACCAGGTTGCCATACGAAGCGAAATCTCGCCAAAATCGCCCGGTTGCCCAGGCGAATTTTAATAGAATTTTAATAGAATAAAATTTTAATAGAAATTTTCGTCTTGTTAAAACTCCCTAATCTTGCAAAATTACTGCCATGAATAAGGAAAAAAAATCTATTCTTTTTTGCTGGTGGAAGTGTGCCCCGTTGGTAATCAGGCATATCAGTTGAACAAAAGTTTATTCCCTGATTAACAGATCAAGAAATATATATATTAATTTAACGATATATTATAAGCGAGACTGATTTAACGGTATAATATAAAACAATCTTGATTATACTAAAATATCTTTTATTCAATTTTTAAAATAACGTTTCGATAAAAATCAATTATCTTTTAGGAAATGTAAAAGGAAATTCTATATTTCAAGTTTTCAATTTCTGTTATTCAATTTATTTTCAACAAATATGACATTTCAACAGCTGACATATTATGCTATGTCTTCCCCATTGTTTTAATAGTTTTGTTTGGGATTTTAAATTGAAATAAAACTCTAGATTCCTAATATAATATTTATTTTGTTACATGGCAGTAAATGATATTTAATTGTTTTTATAGTTTAAAATTATACATGTATGTACTAAGGTACGTACTCTTTGGAATTTAAAAGGAGTCTGGCACTACTTATTAAGATTGGAATTTTTTTAATTTATATTTAAATAGCAAAAAATTGCAACCGACTCGCCTAACCACAGAATTTGGATAATTTTCTGCAATAAAATAAGGAGAAATATTCTAATCAAATTACTTTTAAAAATGTAAGCACCCTAATGTGGAACAATTAAACGTTTCGTGACCATAATTAAAGTGACAGTACTATAGCGCCTAAGAATACACAGTGTGAAAAGCGGTTACAAAATAGTACTAAAAAATTGAATCCGATAAATGTAGAACGATGCTGAAAAGATAACGGGCCGATCGCTGTGTCATTTTCTACCAGTGGCGTAGACAGGGTGGAGGTCCAGATAGTTTGGTGTAGCAGAAAATTGCAACCGACTCGCCCAACCACAGAATTTGGATAATTTTCGGCAATAAAATAATGAGATATATTCTAGTCAAATTACTTTTAAAAATGTAAGCACCCTAATGTGGAACGATTAAACGTTTCGTGACCATAATTAAAGTGACAGTACTATAGCTCCTAAGAATACACAGTGTGGAAGGCGGCTACAAAATAGTACTAAAAAATTGAATCCGATAAATGTAGAATAATGCTGAAAAGATAACGGGTCGATCGCTGTGTCATTTCTACCAGTGGCGTAGACAGGGTGGAGGTCCAGATGGTTTGGATTTCGCTAATTTTATAAAAATATTTTTGCTTTATCTAATCGGAGAATATTCTGCAATTTTGACGCCGAAGAAAATTTTATATTACTGGTTTCTAGAGTATTTGGACCCCCTCCCCCCCACCATCCTCTCTGGCTACTCCGCTGTCTGCTAGCTGTTTTCAAAATCTAATTTTAAAGCAGATTTCGCTGAGATCGCCCTATTATTGTACCGCATCGTTGCACGTTTATCGGATACAATTTTATAGCACTCTTTAAAGCCTTACCAGTTTGGCCTATTTTAAATTCCGATATTTCGCATTCATACCAGAAATTCCCTATAATGTTCTTTTCCTTACTTAATGACATATATTTCGTGATTTCTTAAAGTAAAAATTCTTGTTTCAGAATTTCCGCTTTGAATTTGAAAATTTTGAATTAATAAAGGGAAATACCGCTTACCACACTAAGTATATTAAGTAGTCACTAGGTGCTGCAACAGTACTCAGCGTGTTCTGTAGCGCGATCTAATTGCGAGAATGGAACCAAATTTTGAATTACGATTAAACAGGACGGTGGACGAAGGATTCTGTGAAAAAAAAATTGTTTCAAAATTCACCGCTAGGTGGAAATGTGGCGCTGTGTAACAGAAAAAATAATTTTTAAATGCAGAATGAATATAGAAATAAAATTAACTTTTATTTAGTACATTTAACGATTAAAAGCAATCTCAATATGGCAATTAAACTCTCTTTTCAATTACACAGCGCTACCTTTCCACATAGCGATGACTTTTGAAACTAATTTTGTTTGCGTAATCCTTCGTTACCTGTCTTATTTAATTATAATACAAAATTTGTCTCAATTCTCGCAATTACATAGCGCAACAGAGCACGCTGAGTGCCGCCATTTTAATTATAGCCACCCGTACATCATATTTTCAAACATGTAAGGATTTTTTCGCGTGCCACCTTGCTAACTAACTGTCCGTCGCCTCTGTACAAACAACTGACACGACTGATACGCCACCTAATTTTGGAAAATGTAACTAAAATTTTAATTAACCAGTGGACCCGTGCGAGGATTTCGCACTACAATCTAATATTTTTTATCAATATGTAATATTTATTAGATGCAGGTTTAAACTTCTAAAAAAAATGTGAGGATAAAAATATCTGCAAACAACATTTAGTTTTAGTAAAGCCAGAATATCATCTAATTTATTCCGTCAAAGTTAAAGTAAAAACGGATCTAAGATTGCAAAAGGCACGCGCGAGAAAAAAAATTAACAATCGTATGTTAAGATTGTTGATGTTCCCGAAGCGGATGACGTCATCCGCTTCGGGGAAAACATGGGACATAGAAATATAAATCTAAACGTTTCAATTTCAACTTTGCTTTTTATCATAAATATAAAATAAACTCATGCGGTGTTTTTTTTAAATCATTGCTGAGCATCATATAATGTGGTATTTTATTTTTGTGGCAACAGTATTTTGAGGAAAACCTTTCATTTCTTTCATGAAATCAATGCCGATTTCATTTTTAATTATCAGCAAATTTTAATCAATGTTTTAAGGACATGTTTTAGGAAACATGTTTTAGGAAAATGTAAGTGCACTATGTCAGAAGACTGTTCAAAATCCTTTCATATGGTATCTCATTCGTCGTTCTACGTTTCGTATTTTCTTAGAAAAAATACAGGAGACAAGGAATGGTTGACAGGAGAAATAATATATACGATAACCCTTTGACAGTTAGGGACGTATACTTCCAGTAGACTGTTTTTTATTCTAATTATGACATTTTTTGAAAAACAATCTTTGCTATACATTCATACTATGATATTATCAAGAGGAATTGATTACAAAGATTTTTTTTAATAAATTGTGATGCGATTGAATATAAAAATAGTTACCAATTTTTCGCTTAACCAAAGAGTTAATAAAACTCAGGCCTTTATGTGACTTTATGTAAAAACTACATCTTTGCATTATCTGTACTTTTCGAAATATTGAATTTTTGCTTTATGTGTTATTTTTGTATCAAACGTTCCAATAGCTCAAGCGTTTAATTAATTAGTACTTTGTATTAAAAGCGCATACTTTAACATAAACCTAAATCTACAGTCTTATTCATTGCCATTCACTTCTGAGAATATAATTACATTTCATAACTTTACAAAAATAAATATGAATTTAATAGCTGCCAAATTTTACTCTTTTTTTCTTCTCACTATAAAATTTAATGCTAGTTAATTTTGCATCATTTAAATTTCGAAATCTGGGATTGAATAACACAAAACTTTCTATAAAATTTTAGTAGTAGCAAAAAAAAATCGTAAAAGTTGGTAACTGTGGTACGTAATATTTTCAATGAATCAAAATAAATCATTTAACCCTTAATTGCATAGTGATGTAAATTTCCATCACTTTTTGTTTAACTTTTAATAAATAAATCAACTTCTTCGCTACCACTATATTTATATAGAAATATTAATCCAGTAAATTTCCGGTGAACGATGTTGCTGAACAAAATTAAAAATCTATTTTAAAATTTCTGGTTTCTAATATTTAATATATGTATAAAAAAAACACAATTGTAAAAGAAAAACTCATGCAAAGAAGGGTTAAAGCAGCAATTTAAACTTATAGTGTTTAATGTTTACATATTGTATTAAAAGGCTCTTATTTCAAAACTTTTAAATAGTGAAATGTTCTTTTCATATTTATCTTTCAGAAATCCCTTTCAAGTAATACATTTTACTTTTGTTGCATATTAATTAGAGTGAATTATAAATTCAGTATGAAAGGGTTTCAGTATTATAAAAGAATGCGTTTAGCAAAAGCAATTTATATTTCAGTCGTTAAATGAACGTTACCATTCAATACTTAAAAAGCGTATTTCGAAAATTGTAATGAAAAAAATAAATTCCTTATAATGCCATAAATCACTGAGTGATTTCAAATATATATTTATAAACTCGATGCCTATCTATTTACACAGGAATGAAAATTTTAAATGTAAATATACTTTAGTTACGATAATGTAAAAGTAAATAAAATACTCCAATTTCACGTGTTGAATTGCAAATTATTTTATTTCTTAATTGAAAAGAATCCTAAAACGTGTGTTTTAAAGTGTGTATAAGGTTAGCTCAAATAAATTATGTAACAAAATATCCAATTATAAAAGGATAATTTTATGTTTACATATAGTTAGAGTACTAATTTAATGATTATAAATCCATTAATGGATTTAACTAATTAGTGTAATAGGACGAGTTTGAAAGAAAATTTTACATTCAGGTAAATAAACTGAAATCTCAGTTTTTCCAACATTATTAATAAACAGAGTATATTAAAAGCATTCAAATTAAATATGTAAAGATTTTTCGTAGTGAACTTTTAAGATAAATCTCTTAAATAAATAGTTTAAATTTACTTTATTTAACCCTTTCTAAAACATCGGGAAGTATATATCCCATTTAACTTCAATCTCCAAATGCCAAATATATACCAGGATTTCTGAATAAAATTTTGATTTTATAATGCTTGTGACGAAATGCATTTTAATTACTTATGAAGACCTTTTATATATGCCTTTGTCGTGTGAAGATGTATTTTTACTTTCTTTTATCTTCACAAGAAGAAAGTATTGGATTCATGAAAATTTTCGAGTTCCGGTTTTCGACGGATTTATACGTTTTAGAAGGTCCTGAACACGATTTGACTATTATTAGAAAATGTCTGTCTGTGATTCTGTGACTCTGTCTGTCTGTCTGTCTGTATGTGACAAAAATTTTGTGGGCGCTCTATCTCAAGAACTAATGCTCGGAATTTAATAAAACTTTAGATTCAGTTAGTCCCTAATATAAGTTGGTGCTGATTAGATTTTGGTAAAAATCGCCCGGCAGGTGGCGCTGCTATGTAGCATTTTTCGCGATTTCTGCAATAGCTCTATCTCAAGAACTAATGCTCGGAATTTAATAAAACTTTAGATTCAGTTAGTCTCTGATATAGATTGGTGCTGATTAGATTGTGGTAAAAATTACCCAGCAGGTGGCGCTGCTATGCAGCATTTTGAAGGATTTACACGATTTTAGCGATAGTCATATCTCAAGAATTTATGCACGGAATTAATTAAAACTTTATATTCAGTTAGTCTCTGATATAAATTGGTGCTGATTAGTTTTTGGTAAAAATCGCCCTGCAGGTGGCGCTGCTATGCAATATTTTGAAGGATTTACACGATTTTAGCGATAGTCATATCTCGAGAAATAATGCACGGAATTTAATAAAACTTGAGCTTCAGTTAGACTTTGATATAAATTGGTGCTGATTCTTTTTAGTGTATGCGAAACCTGTGTGAGATAGAAGAAAGTTTTGAGATTGACATATCCGACTAGTTGGTGGCTTTCTCGAAGCGATTTGGCAGGAGTAGGCAGAGTATTTGGCAGAATATTTGGCAGAGTATATACCAGAAGCTTTCTTTCCCGCTCTTTCGGTGTGAAGCATTTCGCTGTGTCGGATGATTCAAGTAATGGTGTATCTCATGTTTCGGGTAGAATTTTTTTAGTTCCGCATGAGCAATAAAAATGCAGGTCTTGAATTGGTCTTTTTTAAAAGAGACCAAATCAAAATCGCGATCACAACTATTTTCTTACGAAGCTTTTCGTTTTAGATTTATCTATCAAATATCATAATAATCCATTTCGAGGCAGTGTTGCCAGATCTGTCCTCACACTGATTCTCGATTCTTCGATTTGGAAATAGAAATTTATTGATTATCAATCATCGTGCTCGTCGTTTACAGTTTATACGTCTTTTAAGTTTTAATTTATTATTTATTTAATTGTAATAGCTATTAATCTTTTCGTAATTCATGTTATTTTCTTCAAGAAATTAATCAATCAGAATAAAATTATCAATTCGCAATTCGCAAGTTTTTTATTATTATTATTATTATTTTTTTTTTTTACTTTTTTTTTTGTAAATGGGGATTTTTTTTAAAGAAGGGCTTAAATGAGTTAAATACTTTTTACAGCGGTAAATTTAAAATTTACTTTTTTGAGTAGAAAATGAATCGGGAACATTTTTGGAACAAACCAATGATTTGGGATAAAATTTCAGAACTGTTTGGAAAATTGACTTTCGACAATCTGGCAACACTGTTCGAGGTGAATTTTTTCTTGCAGTTGTTCTAGTAATCTACCACGAAAATAATAAAAAAAAATAGTGCTTGGCACACAAGAGACCGTTTCGAGGCCTGGAAATGTATTTGATGATTTTCGTGAAAGGATTTATAAAGTTGCTGATCGTAATACAGAACCAACAAAATTAAAAAATTCTCAATCTGTAGATACTGTTATAACTCAATACTAATTCCCACTTGTAGAAGTAAAAGAATTGTTTCATAAGTTAGTGACTGAATCCCCAATGGGGGAATCACGTGATGTTCCGTCAGGCATTAAAACTTTCCTCTTCCCTGTGAATTTTTATTCTGTTAGCAAAAACGAGTCTTTTGTGGAGTCTGTAAACATTTTAAACTGCTGTGATGAGCACCTCTCCTTACTGGATTGTATGGATAATGTTTACAGTGATACTACTTGTTTTCATAAATTGAAATTTTTATTGGGTTGTTCGGAAAGTTGATTCGTACCGGAAAATTCTATCATTTTATTATTAGACGTTAATTCCGATATCTAATGCCGGATAATTGATGGGCCGAATTTTCCAGTTCGAATTGGTTTCCCAAGCGGAAGGAACTTTCCGAGCAACGCGATAAATATTATTTGTTATCTAAGAGAAACTGCTACTTATAGTAAGATCTCGAATGAAGAATGTCATAAAAACATATTTAATTTGTGGAGAATCCGCTATATTCCTTTGCATTCGGTTCTAACTTTTCAATTTATTATTCTATTATTGAAAACACTAAATCGTACATCAATCCTAATATTATTGGCACTATGATTAATGAAAAAAAGCTAAAACAAAAGCCTAAGATAATAAAATTATTTCTAATGTTGATAATCCTAGAAAGCATATAAAATAGGACTAGGCTAGTAAATTACCTAATTCGCAACAAACTGAGAAAGATGTTGATTTTCTAAATTCTTTTGATTCTATTTTAACTATTTTAACAAACAATAAATATACAGGGTGTTCCGTTAAAGGGGTCCAATATTAATAGGGGTAATAGAGGAGATCACATGGAGCATAAATCAGTATATAATGCCTGGCCGGATCTCAATAATTTTCAAGTTACAGCAAATAGAATGAAAATTCGGAAAATTGTAAAAGAACCCTCATTGCTAAACTATCGATAATGCTACATAAAAACGAAGCACATATTTAGAAAGAGCAGAAAAAAACCTACAAAATGACACCAATTGTATTAAAATAGCAATATTTATTGACGAGTTACAAGCCCTGAAACAGTGAAAAAAGTACGAAATCCAATATACATCAAAATAGTTAATCGTTAATTCCAAAAAGACAACTCTAGCTACAACAAGGAAAATGTAGTAAAATTTGGTCCATTCCGAAAACTTACGAAAAAGCTTACAATGAACCATATCGGTTTAATTGTGTGAGAGAAATTAATCAGTTTCTTAGTTACAACTCCGCTTTCTTTGACACTAGCAAAGGTTAAACTCCGCCCATCACGATTGGAAACACCGCCTTTTTAATTACTCTCAACTATACATTTTCGATCATGCTTCTTCTGAGATGCAACATTTTTAATTATTCAAGAGTTAATGAAACAAAATAACTTTACAATAATAGTCTACATTTTAAAGTGGTCTTTTATTGATATAAAGCTTAAGTTAAATTCCTTAAAATTAAACTGGTGGTGAAAATTCGGAAATAATTAAAAATATTGCGATTTGTAACTACGCAAGAAGTTTCAGTACATGTTTTACATGGACAATTATTGTATGTATATGTGCATCATAATTTATGATAGGAAATAATAATAACAAATAGCATAATAATTTTATTAATTATAAATTTAAAAAAGACACTAAATTTTAAATTAATTCATACAAACTTTGTAATTTACAATTTGAGTACACCACAGGCTGTGACTTACAAAATACTGTGCCAAAAAGTGTTGAAAATAAAAGAAGAATGACAAATAAAGAATTACATTCCACGTACTTTATGACATATGTGAAGCATAGTCTTCTGGCCTGCGCTGCACAGTTCAATGTCGGAAGGCAGACGAACGGACATTATTATAATAGGTGTTCGAAGTTGCGCCCATTAACAGAATCGCACAGCCGACAGCGACGTCGTAAAGATTGGCGAACACGCCGAAAAACTCCGACGGAGTTGGGAATGTCTCCTGCAGCGACAACGATTCGCGCTAGTAAATCCTCCGGTGTATCCACAGGCGTTTCATACACCAGCGATTTAAGGTGTCCCCAAACAAAAAAGTCTAACGGATTGAGGTCTGGAGAGCGTGCAGGCCAAGCAACAGGTCCACTGCGTCCAATCCATTTCCCAGGATATGTTGAATTGAGGTGATTGCGAACACCTATGAAAAAATGTGCCGGTGCGCCATCGTGCATAAACCACATATTGTGGCGCAATGTTGCTGGCACATTTTGCAGTAACTGCAGTAAGATATCCCGTAGGAAAACCAAGTACGTACTGCCATTGAGTACATCTGGGAGTAAATATGGTCCTATGAGATAATCGCCGAGGACACCTGCCCATATGTTCACACTGAACTTTTGTTGTGCGTTCGACGGGAAAACAGTGTGCGGATTTGTATATGACCATGTGTGCATATTGTGCGTGTTTACCACGCCCTATCTCGTAAATGTTGCTTCACCAGTAAATAAAATATTTTCCAGAAATTGTGGATTATTTTCTGTTACATTAAGCAACCAGCGTACGAATTCTGTCCGCTGAGCACAATCTGTTACTGATAACAGTTGTACCCGCTGCACATGAAAGGAGTGCATGTTTTCTGCACGCAGAACACGCCACACACTTTGGTGAGAAACACCGACTTCAGACGCAGCAGCTCGTGTACTCGTGGAGGGGTTATCTTTAAAAATATTCAGTACATCTTCTTCCATTGCAGGTGTTCGTACATGTCGAGGTTTCCCTGCATCAATGCTTGCTGTATTAAACGATCCAGTCTCCCGTAATCGTCTATCGATTTTTATGAAGAGTTTCGAACTTGGGCAACGTCTCCTTGGAAATTGCTCACGGTACATGCGCTGTGCTAGACATGCATTTCCATGAGCTTGCCCGTACATCAGATGCATGTCCGCATATTCTTCGTTAGAGTATTCCCGCATAATTATTATACATCAACTTACTACAATCCCACTTACAACAGCCTCCCTTTAACATAACGCCCACTGATGACTGCTGTTTTATTACATTTTTCTTCCTATACACATAGAAAATTTGCATAAAAAGTACTTCTTCTTCATCATCCTGAAAGTTCATGGAGGAAACGCAGCAGTCACGGAGTTTGCTTTAAGACAAGGCGAGAGCTGCACAATATGTCATTCACTTGACCAGACTGAATAATGAAAGGGTATTGATAGAGGTTGATCAGAAATGTATAATTGAAAGATATTAAAACGGGGTGTTTACAATCGTCATGGGTGGAGTTTCGCTCTTTCCGAGCGTGCAACAGTACAGAGTTGTAACTAGGGAACTGCTTGATTTCTCCCATACAATTAAACTGATATGGTTTATTGTCAGCTTCTTCGAAAGCTTTCGGAATGGACCAAATTTTATAACATTTTCCTTGATGTAGGTAGAGTTGCATTTTTGGAATTAACGATTAACTATTTTGCTAAATATTTGATTTTGTATTTTTTTACTGTTTCAGAGCTTGTAACTCGCCATTAATTCTCAATATTCTAAAACAACTTATGTCATTTCGTAGGATTTTTTCTGCTCTTTCTAAATATGTGCTTCGTTTTTATGTAGCATTATTGATAGTTTAGCAATGAGGGTTTTTTTACAAATTTCCGATTTTTCATTCTATTTGCTGTAACTTGAAAATTATTGAGATCCGGCCAGGCATTATATACTGATTTATGCTCCGTGTGATCTCCTCTATTACCCCTATTAATATTGGACCCCTTTAACGGAACACCCTGTATATTCACGGTGGCTAGTGGTAAGGGAAAAATACAGTAAAAAAATGATAACTACCAGTATATTCTTATAGAAAAATTCAAATTGATTATTTGATTGAATTATCAACATAAATTTTTCTATCAGAATATACTGGTGTTTATCACCTTTTTTGACTGTATTTTTCCCTGACTACTAGACACCCTGATATTTGTTATCGAAGAGAAACTGCTGCTATAGTAAGATCTCGGATGATCAACTTCATAAAAATATATTTAATTTGTGGAGAATCCGATACATTCCTTTGCATTCGGTTCTAACCTTTGAATTTATTATTCTGTTATTCAAAACACTAAATCGTATATCAATTCTAATATTATTGGCACTAAATTTTTTTTTTTAAAAAGCTAAAACAAAAGCCTAAGATAATGAAATTATTTCTAATGTTGATAATCCTAGAGAGCATATAAAATAGGACTAGGCGAATAAATTACCTAATTCGCAGCAAATTGAGAAAGATGTTGATTTTCTAAATTATTTGGATTCTATTTTAAATGTAAACAATAAATTGTTTTATGATTCTTCTAATTATGCTGTTAATGATATGGCTTGGGATTTTGATGCTAATTCGTCTTATCAAAATTTAAATCAAAAGACAATTATACCTTGTATTTGTATGGATATTGTCCTGGATATTCATCTGAAAAATGTTAATAACAGAACTTTTTTTGACTCATAAAAAAACTGATTATATTAGTATTAAGGTAGTTTATAATTAAGGAAATATTATTGATCATATTTAAAATAAATTAGAACTCGTTATACCGAAAAAAGTCTATGGGGACTTAATTAAACTTTTTCCCCAATCTGTGATGAATTTCAAATTATAATTAAGTTTTTTGAAGAAAAATAAAAACTAGGATTCTTTTTTCTTAAGCCTCGTAATGATCGCCCTCAGCAACTTTTGCTTACAAATACAACGAAGGATTAAAAAAATTGACGAGGTAAACAAAGTACTCGTAAATATAATTTTTTTTTAGTGAATGGTGCCTTACATCTTAAATTTTTTAAATCTAAAGCTCCAATGCTTATATTTCTCTGTGATACCTTTCCTTTGGATAATTTCAACAATTTTTAACACTTTCCAACCTAGTCGAAAAGTGTTTATGAGTTCGGTTTGTCTGCCGTCTGGCCGTGCTCAAACTCTCTGAAATATACTCGGATTGCCCTGAAATTTTGGTATGTTATTGACGTTTACTATAGCATGTTCCCTATTGAAAATGAAGAATGGAGGAATTATAGTTTATTTACAGAGCCCGTCAACAGTATTCCGTTACATTACAATCAATGGGAAAAAATCTTTAAAAGTGCATTTTGATGATATTACGCCATTTAAAGCATGATGAAATAGATATACAATTATGGAGCGCACTAAAACATGCTTTTTGTAGAATATGGCTTTTTGTATAATAATCATTTTATTATTAGCTTACAGGGTCACACAAAATAATTTTTTTGCACGATGCTTTATGGGAAAAAACTGTTTGCAGTGTAATTAAATGATGTTTCATTATTTCAAACATAATTAAATTTATAGGCGTTACTTCGGTGTACTATAAATTGCTCACTGAAAAGTATGGTGTGCATTGCATTTAACTTACTTTTACAGGGACACGCAAAAGAATTCGATTACAGTCGTAGTGCGATAATTACAATCTATGTGTGATAAGTGCTTTTTCAACTTAGTTTGCGTTTTTAAGTTTAACTAAATTTTTGCATAGTACATGTTGTCCATAAATTTTGTTTATTATATACAGGGCTATACAGAGGTATTCGTAAGTATTACTGACTATGGAAGTGAATTGCTAATTTGCATTTTTAATTGTGTTACGCAATTTCCTGATGAACTATATTTAGTAGACTTATAGAAATTTGTGGAACATAAGTAAATTCATTATACGGAGCTACGCAAATAACAAGTTCGATTGTCGTTTATGGTTGGTAATTTGTTGGAAATAAATTTTAAATTCCCTTATGCGTTTTTCACCAGAATTAAATTTTAGCTTAATGCGAAGACCACGTGGTACTCCAAAACGGTAAGACACAAAATATAGTCAAAATTGTCAGAGTCGTTTTTAGATAAAATCGGCTTGAACCGTGGTGACCCAATAATGACACACAAATCGAATTTTCTTGCACTTGTGACCTACCAAAATGGTCTTTTTGTATCCCAAAACGGTAGGTTACAAAATTTAGTCAAAATTCTTAGAGTCGTTTTTTAGCTAAAATTGGATTGACCCGTAATGACTCAAAAATGACCCAATAATCGAATTTTCTCGAATATGTGACTCAGCTCAATGATCTTCTCGTAACCCAAAACGATAGAATACAAAATTTGGTCAAAATCGTTAGAGCCGTATTTAGATAAAATTGACTTGACCAGTAGTGACCCCAAATGAACCACTAATCGAATTTCTCGAACATGTGACTTAACCCAATGGTAATCTCGTAATTCAAAATGGTACGAAATTTAGTAAAAATCATTTGAGCCTTTTTTTACATAAAATTAACATGACCCTGACTCGTATTGACCCAAAATGACCCACTAATCGAATTTTCTCAAGCATGTGACCCAGCCCAATGGTCTTCTCGGACTCCAAAACAGTAGTATACAAAATTTAGTCAAAATCGTTAGGGAAGTTTTTAAGATAAAATTTGCATGATCACACACACACACACACACACACACACAACACAACACATTTGCTCGTATTATAATACAGTTGAATCTCTCTATCTGAACACTCTCTAATGTGAACACCCTGGTATTATGAACACTTTCTGACGGTACCGGCAGAACTCCATAGACGTAACAAAAGATGAACTCCCTGTATTCTGAAACCCTGTAATCTTAACACTCCACTATTATAAACACTACTTTTGATCCCCATTCTAACCGCCTCCCCGTAAACTGAACATGTGTTTGCAGTCGGAATGCGGGGAATTCCCGCATCATGGAAAATCTCAAAAATTGTTACAGAAGAATAAAAGGGTTCGATGAACTCGATTTAAAAATAAACAGACAAAATAATTTCTAGATTTTAAGATCTACCTGATGCTGAAATTTGTTTGAATAATTCAGATAAAATCTTCAGTTAACAAAACAAAAAAAAAAAACATTTATTAAAACCAAAAAAAAAAAAAAAAAGAAAGAAAGAAAGAAAGAAAGAAAGAAATTGAAAAATATTTTTGTCTTTACCGTACGTGTAATCAACTAACTAGAACATGCTTATATTTTTAATAAACAAAAGTTCAGATATGAAATTGTTACCATTTCAGAAAAAGTAAATCATGATAATCAAATTAAATGAAATGATGAAAACAATCAATTTTTATGCAAAGAGATACAAGAAAAAATAATGTAAAAATCATGTCACGTGATTACCCCTCGCCCTAGCTGACATAAAAATAGAAAGATTGCGCAACAGAAATACCCACCCCCCACCTCCCAACGACAGATAAGAGAAAACAGGTGCTAGAGGGAGAGGTAAAAAAAAAGGATTGTGGTTTCTTTTCTTCACACCTGGTTGGCAGCATTATTGCTTCTATTTCTTTCTTCCTTTTTGCTCGGCAAAGATAAATTGTTTTCGCCATTTCACTATTGTTGGAGGGAAAGAAGCACAACACTTACGCAGATATGTCAGAAATAAGTAGGAAAACGAAGAAACGGAAAGAACTGAAGCTTCAGGAAAAATACGAAGTTGTTCAAAAATTAAAATCAAAAGTAACTCAAAGGAAAATTGCATCTGAATTTGGAATTTCGGTAGGTCAAGTCAACGCCATCAGCAAGAAAGAGAAAGAAATTATAGCCTCTTTTGAAGCAAATAAACCTTCCTCAAAGTGTAGAATTTTCGAAAATAAAACGGAAAACGAGAACATAAACAATCACGACTGGAAGTTTTTTTGCCAAATGAGAACGAAGAATCTTCCTGTCACTGAACCCCTGCTAAAGAAGATTGCTCTGGATTTTGCAGAAAAGGAGAAAATCACGAAATTTAAGGCATCAGAACGCTGGCCGAATCACTTCAAAAGCCGGCATAACATCGAATTCAAAATAATCAATGGTGAAGTTGCAGACGTAAATATCGACACTGTGGAGGAATGGAAAAGAAAGCTTCCGGATATAACGAAAGTTTACGATGCTGCTGAATTTTCAATGCCAACGAAACCGGCCTTTTTTTCAGACTTCTTCGAAATAAAACCCTAGCAGAAAGAAGCGAGAAATGCGTGGGAGGAAAAATGTCAAAAGAAAGACTTACTGTCATGCTCTGTGCCATTTTTACGGGTGAGAAGCTCAAACCACTTGTGATCGGAAAAAGTGAAAAACCACGATCCTTCAAAAATGTGAAGATAACATCATTACCTGCGCACTAGAAATAAAATCGAAAAGCCTGGATGACATTCACAATTTGCTCACAATGGTTAGAGGGCATTAACGAGATAATGAAGAGAGAAGGAAGATAAATTCTTCTTTTTGTGGATAATGCCAGATCACACACAAATGTGCAGTTGAGCAACGTTAGCCTGACGTTATTGCTACTGAACTCTACTTCTATAATCTACTGGATCATACCACTGGATCAAGTAATAATCAAGACCTTTAAAGCTCACTACCGAATTCATTTTTTGAAGAAAATGTCCGTGGTGATGGAGGAGGCAAAGTTGGCAACCAGACTAACGAAAAAGGTCAATGTCATGGTAGCTGTCCATTGGATATCAATGGCTTGGAATGAAGTAACCGCTACACCATCCAAAAATGCTTCTACAAAGCGTGCTACCAATTTCTCCTAATTTTACTTCGAGGGTCTCTGTCAACTTCTCGGAATGGACAAAACTAGGACGACGCCTTTACATCCACAGTCGGATGGCATGGTTGAGAGATTTAATCGTACCATCCTCAACAATCTCTCACTGCTAGTCTCAAGAAACCAACAAGACTGGGACCAAAAACTTCCCTTGTTTCTTCTCGCCTATCGCAGCGCCGTCCATGAAACAACTGGCTATTCCCCGTCTCAGATGCTTTTCGGTCGTGATCTTCGTCTACCTTGTGATCTGATTTTTGGTCGCCCTCCAGATGCGCCTTCATCGCCAGAGGGATACGTGCAGAATCTCCAGGCACGATTTGAAGACGTCCACAACTTGGCTCGAGAGCGGATCAATATACAGACGGAGAAGATGAAGACCAGGTACGACACGAAAGCCACGGGATATCAATTCAAAGAAGGTGACAAGGTTTGGTTTTATAATCCGACTCGACGTAAAGGACTTTCTCCCAAACTGCAATCGCACTGGGACGGTCCTTATACAGTCCTAAACAGACTGAACGATGTCGTAATTCGGATCCGAAAGTCACCAAGTTCGAAGCCTAGAGTCGTTCATTACGACAGGCTGGCTCCATACTATGGCCATAGTACTTAGTTCATTAATTGTAAATAGTGTAATGTAAATAATGTAAATTAGTATGACCATGGTCTTGTATATAAGTTAATGTAATAATTTCTTTTGCTTAGCATTATCATTATTAATGTTATTATTTAAATACTTGTATGTAATGATGTCTATGCTTTAATTTAATTTATTTTTTTTAAAATATAAGTGTATATTTTGTATAATTCAGCATTATGAATGTGTTTAATTGTTATTTTCCATGTTTGCTTTAAGTGTTTTGAGTAGTATAGCATTTGTTGGTAACGGGTTTGCTTTCCGATCAAAGGTTGAACTGCCCGGGACGTGCAGTCTTCGAGAGGGGGGCAATGTTATGAATTTTGTATATACCTGTAAATATTCCATTTGTTTAAATTTATTTTATTTTATTATTGTGAAAATTGCAGTGTTATTAATGTATTTCCTATTGAGCATCATGTAACTCAATGCTAAAGGCGTCAGATGCATTGCAAGAAAAACAACCTTACACCCTCATCTTTATAATGGAAGTCTATGGAAATATCGCCAAGGAATGGGTTTATCGCCAAGTTGGCGATGGTTTTGGCCACTTATTTTTGTCGCCAAATTTGGCGATATATCTCCAAATGTCGCCAAGTTGACGACGGATTTGGCGACTTTTTGTGCAACCCCCACTTATACATTTACATTGGGATCCTTTCACGTTTGGAGTACTCTATCAAGAGTTGAAGGACCTTCTGGTAATTTCTAGCATTAGAAAGCCCTGGAATAATCTGGAAAGATCTCTGAAGTCTATATAAGGGACCTCCACCAGTTCAGTTCAGTTAGTTCTCTGTCAAATGCGATTGAATACGCACGAGAGGCTTTGCATTGAGAACTGTGTTTCTCTGAGCGGTTTTGTATTTGATTCGCCGTATTGAACAATACGCTATATTGTTCTGTGTGAAATTTTGCTGTGCTGTTATTAGATTTGAAGATTACTGAATATCTTGTAATTTTCAGAAGACATTTGTGATCGTATTGCACTGTTTATAGTGAATAAAGCCTTTTTATTGTTCTTATATATTGGCATCAGTCCTTTCGAACCCCGAGCTCACAACAATATGTTTTAATATTTTACTATGAGAGCAGCTTTGCAATACTTTTATTTTTACATGTATTGTACATTTTGATGTATTTTATAATATATGTAAAGAAGAAAGTGTTGCACGATTGCGCTCATATAAACAATTGAGGTAAAATTAGGAGAAATTGCGTATTTTTCATCAAAAACTACGAATAATACAAACTTTGAGCTTGTGTAAGTCATATAAATCCAAACAAAATGCTAAAACTATTGTTGAAATCGTACAGGATAAGCCTTCTAATATTAAAAAGTGAAATAATTAAGTCAGTATAACAAATTCGAGATTTAGTCTATTTCATGGGCCAAAAACACCGCTTATGGATCCTGATCCTTTATGTCAATTCAAAAAGTTCCTGATTTGTCAATGAGTTATGATGGGTTTGTTTAACATGCAGACATATATTTTCCAACAATAATAAATTAACATTCATGACGTCTAAAATGTTCAAATCCTACACAAGCCAGAAGTTGGAAATTTTTTTGAATAAAATAACTTTTCCTTTTGGGAAAAAAAGAAAGTAAGAAGCGCACTTTCCAACCTAGTTTATAACTTTTTCGATGAAAACTGTATGATAATTTTTTTTTTTATCATTTAAAATTTTTATTTGGTGTTCATATGAAGTTTGCGACATTTTACTTTTACAGTTCTAGATGTTTTTTAAAGCAAAAGAGAAGAAAATATGTAATTTTTTTGAGATTGCAATGTTCCTTCTTGCAACGTCCCGGAGAAAGCAATTGTATCGTTGCTACCGTGTCAGATTATCGAATGTAAAAAAATGCATTTTTCATTATTTTTAAAAATTGGCCGATTGTCACCAATAAATATTATTAGAATTCTACGACTAGTAAGAATATTATTAAAATTTTTGTGAAAAACAGTTTTGCCAGTTAGGCCTTTATTTTTTATTTAGAAATACCAAATTCATACCGGAAATTTTGAGAAAAAAAATTAAATTTATGTAATCACGAAATGTTTGTTATTAAATATTTCGCTTTACTTGTTTTTTGCAAATTTATTATCATCTCTTTTCTTAATTTTACATATCGTCGCTACCATGTCAAACTATCGAATGTGAAAAAATGCAATTTCCATTACTTTTAAAAACGGGACGATTGTCACCACTAAATTTTATTAGAATTCTTCCCAAGTAAGAATGTCCATAAAACTTCTACGAAGAACAGGATTGCCAGTTTGGCCTTGTTATTGATTGAGAGATACCGAATTCATACCGCAAATTTTGGAGAAAACATTTTACTTTAAGTAATCACGAAATGTCTGTCTGTCATTAAATAAAGCAAAAATCTCTGCTTGAAATTTCCGGTATCGATGCGGAATTTCTAAATGAAAAAAAAGAGAGGCCAAACTGGCAACCCTGCTGAAGAATATTATTAAAATTTAGTGGTGGCAATTGACCCATTTTTAAAAGTAATGAAAAATGCATTTTTGCAAATTCGATAGTTCGACATGGTAGCGACGATATATCCTTTATCTTGTAGTTAATACTACATCTTAACTTTTCCCAACGGCTCAATTTAATACAAGACACTCTACTCACAATAGACTGGGCGTGAAGTTGTTTACAACTCGGAAGCCCCTTTACCGACATTAACTATTCGGCAGCTGTCATTAAATAAAACCAAATTTTCTATATGAAATTACTGAATGAAAAAGGAGTCCAAACTGGCAACCCTGGTCAAGAATACTATTAAAATTCAGTGGTGGCAATCGGCCCATTTTTAAAAGTAATGAATGCATTTTTTTCACATTCGACAGTTTGACATGGTAGCAACGATAATTCAAGCTTGAAGAGATGAATGGAAGAAATTTCGCATGACGACTGGTATCCTTTTGCATGCTGAAAAACGAAAAGTCATAACGGGAAAAATATTAATCGAAACGACAATGATTAATTAGGTAAAGTGTCGATGCTGTATTTAAAACGCAAGTCAGTTGAATGGGTGAATTTAAACGGTGGATAATGGTACATGTGAGTAACTTAGTATTTTTATTTTGCCATGAAGTTTTGTTTTGAGAACTCACCGCTGGACGGGAGAGTGTCATTAATGTATATGAACAAAATTTGCAATTTCTATGCACGCAGCTCTTTGGTTTTAAACACCAATCGCAGAAGAGGAAATTGGCGCCAGTGAGCGCAAACAAATTTAAAATGTACTGCACACGCTCTAAGTATAATCGCTTTGTTTTGTGCAGAAATTATTTCGTTGGATACCGAGCCCCCCATAAGGTTTGCCCATAAGGTTTGCCCTCATAAGGTTTGTTTAACCCTTTGAGGAGCGGTGGTATATATTATATACCACCTAATTTTAATACGATTCGAACCAGAAATTTTTAATAAAATTTTACTTCTTTAACTTTGACGGGAAAAAGTTGAAAAATTGCTTTCCCTTATTTTGAACTAAATTCTTTCGTAAATACCGCTGTGAATTCGACGTTACAGGAGCACAATTGCTTGCACCTGAAAGGGTTAAATGGTTAAGGTTTTTGACAACATGCTACAGAGCAGCTGCTTGCAGGAACAGTTTAATTATCACTTAATCGTCATTGGCAAACGGATACGGGCTATAAAATACTATACAAAGAGTTTCTTTAGATTTCCGGTATTAAAACATGAAAAAGGAAAATGTTCCAAACTTGTCATAAGGTTGCTCCGGGCTGCCCGTTTGGCTTCCTTTTTTTACACTTTCCAATAGTGTTTATGACTTAGGTTTGCCTGTTCGAAATCTAACTCTCATAAATTTACTCGGATCATACCACTCACATTTTTACATGTTATTCAAGTTTATTATAGCACGATCGCAATTGAAAATGAAGTGTCTAGCATTTATAGTTCGTTTACAAAGGCAGTTAACCTTCCCATTATAATCAATGAAAGAAAATCGTTTCACGTGCATTTTGATGATATTATACCATTTCAAACATCATAAAACTAATATGCATTTATAAAGTGCACTAAAAGATGCTTTCTTCAGAATATGGGATACAAATCAATCAAAATCAAATAATTACGTTAAAAGTAAAATAATCAAAAGTAAAAATAAATGTTTCAAATAACCTTAGAAATCAACATTAGATTTTTAAAAATGTCTGTTGTTAATCATGGCGGCAAAAACTTTTCTTTATGTGCAGTTATCTATGTATCATTATGAAATAGTGCTCCATTTACCATTCAAAAATTTTTCAATGTTTGAAAATGCCCAATTCACTTTAAGTCAGACGTAATTTTTACCAGTAGATGATTTTCGCACGTAATAATTTGTTTATTTCAAAGTTTTCTTTCATTTTTCATATATACGTGTAAATATATAATTCAAAATTACATTGTTCGGAAATTTTATAATTCAGGCTTTTTTTAATTTTGGCAAAGAAAAATGAAAAATAGCTGTTTGTAAAATAGGAATTAAAACTCCGTTCGGCCAATAGAATTTTGTATAAAAAATTCCATCTCCCCCCCCCCCTACCCAAAAAAATAGCTAAATTGAAAAAAATGAGTAGTCACGGCATATCACAGTCTAGTCAAATAGGTGCTTCCAAAATATGGTTTAATTTCTATGTACAGTTTTTGATCCTATAAAGCTTATGTAACTGAACTATCTTGATCGATTTCAACATCGAAAAACGCTTAAAATAGTTCTTCGATTTCAAAACCGGTTGCTGCAGCATGCTTCTTATCATGCATTTTTCTATAAAAGCCCAAGACTTTGTGTTTTAATATACAATAGCGTTTGCTTGATAAGCTGTGAAATGATATAGATACGATAGATTCTAATATGGTAATAGCAGTGGCTGAGTTAGTAACATAATTTTAGAATTGAGAGAATCTAATATATTAATTTACAATAGAACCAACTAGGGGTGTAAACATTTAGGCGTCAAGGGGCCGATTCTCACCAGTAAATTTTATTAGAATTCTTCGCCTAAATTTTATTAGTATATTTCACCTACATTTTATAAGTCTTCTTATTAGGTGAAGAATAGTAAAAATTTAGTGGTGGTAATCGGCCCATTGGCGACTGGATTTTTACACCCCTAGAAGCAACAACTATGTGTATAAAGCATAGGGCATTTAAAAAAAAATTAACAAAGAGTTACAGTGTTTAGTGAATAAAAAAACTCAGCACAAAAACGTTGTTTCCTGCTGGGTAATAAAATTTAAAATGAGATCAACACATACATTTTTAAACATTAATCCCAAATATAAGGTTTTGCGCATTTCTACGCATTAGAAAATGAGATTTAATTATAATGTTCATCATAAAATGTATAGAGCTATCCACAGCTAAAGTTGGCGTCCGAAATATGAGATACTGGTAACAATGTAGCTATAAGTGTGTCAAAGTTACAAGAATGGAATTTATTCTATGACAAACACTAGACGCTCAATTGCATCAATTAGTTGTGAAACCGATTATGAAACATTCCCCATGTATAGGATAGGAGCGTCGCTTTTTGAACCCTCTGAAATTCTGCCAAAAATAAGGCAAATATTACCATTCGGAAATAGCAGTGAATGCTTGTTCCGGTTCCAAAAGGTGTTTCGTAGGACAATAGAAGTTATTAAAATATTTCTTTCCATCTGTTAAATGTTTGTCATTCAAGAATAGTACTTACGACAACTTTCAAATCCATTTCGTAATCACTATTTTCTGCAATTAAATAAGGCGAAGATTATCATTCAGAAACGATTGTGGCAATAAAAAAACTCTTAGCAATTGAAGACAGTAACAAACACTAAAGAAGTAGAAAACCGATGGTCTCGAAAAATAGGATACGTACATTATTACTAAAATTCTAATAGGATTTTTCTGCTATGCAAAGTTGCCAAGTCTCCGGCTTTTTGAACACCAGTAATTTTTTTGAGAAAATGTTGTTCTTTTAAATCGCAAAATGCTCCGATTCAATAAAACAACATTTTCTGTACTAAATTACTGGTATCCAAAAAGCCGGAGACTTGGCAGGTCTGCTGCTATATAATCGCAGGAAAATATTACAAATTCTGCGATTAAACAATGCGATTACGAATCCTGCGATTTCATTATTAAAAATTAATTTTATAATCAGAGTAACGGCGCCAGACACCTTGGAAATTCCAAGGAGAGTACGGACCTCGAGAAAATTAAAACGTTTTACGTTTGTAAGAAATTTACTATGTTTAAAGAATTTTGTAAATGCCGTGGAAATTGCAACTTAGAAATTAATATCGGGTACTTAATTACAATTATACAAAGACTGCGATACTAAGCATACTGATATTCTACATAAATTGGTATACATTCGAGTTCAACCTACGCGAAACGCTGTTTTTATCATTTAAATACAAGTATGGAATTTAGTTTTATTAACTTTACTTTTTTGTTTCATCGGCATAAATCAGTGACATACCGCTTTCATTAAAAGAAACCAGGGTGTCAACACGGAGACAACCATTTTTCCAGAGAAGTCAACAAAATCAACAACTTCAAAGACCCCTACATACAGCTTAATTTGTAGTTTTTACAGTAAAAATGTACTTTACACTTTTTCTGGTACAAAAGAAGTTTTAAAGAAGTCCTTTATAAAATTTAATATATCCAAAAATACTCGCGTATATGTTCATTCTCTTACTTTCAGAGGATTAACAGATCCTTCGTTAGATTACCAGTATACTTAATTAGTTAACTTCACCTTATTTAATCGTATAATTCTTAATAGTTTTCTACCATTAAATAAGTTGAAGATAACTGCAGTAAAACGTGCCCAAATAAGAACACGGATAAGCGAAAACTTGTTCAATTTGAACAAATTTAATGATCCCGGAGAGAATATAGGAAATGTGCTGTTAATTTTATTCTGCATAAAATCAAGACAATCGCGCAAAAATCGCTATCACAGAACCCTTTCGGGGAGAATGTCTCTATTTTCAGCTGGAACCTGATTTCCATAATCAAAAACATATAGTTCGTGTCAAAAGATTTAGCACTTTGCACATATAGTTAAAAAAAAAATTGAAGAAGAAAATATATGAAGCCAGTTTACAATAACAGTGTTCGCACAATTGTACCACAAATTTTTAACAGTTTTCTTCGCTTTATTTAACTGCGGTAAAATATTGCTAATTCTGTGAGTAAACGCGATCGTTACGAATTCTGCGTTTAAAAACTTAAATACATACAGGGTGTTTTTTTTTAAACTGACGCTATTCAGAGCCGCCTGTAGCTCATTCTAATAACTGGATTGATACAAAATTTTGTGAATGGACTAAGAAAACCATGGGAAAAAAGATTCCAACAAAAAAAAATAGTTCCAATCACCACCGATAGGGAGAAATGTGGCGCTGTGGTAATTTATGCAACTGAGAATTAGCATAAAATACGGGCAATAAATGCAAATGCAAATTTTTACTTACGCAAGCGACAGTAGCGCCAATAATTTAAGTTATAAATGCATGCGAAAAACACCGAGAAACAATTTCAGCTCAGGTTGAAAATGAATCTCACGTTACCGCAGCACGCGTTACTTGTGAAGTTCTATTATTGTAACCAGTGCAATGCACCAGCCGCTCTTCGTTTACTTAGAACACGCCATAAACTGCGCAAAGGACCTATATCTGTTAATGTATTGAAAGCAATGATTCTGAAATTCGAAGAAACAGACTCGCTAGCAGTTCGGTCAGGCAGAGGACGTAAACCGGTGGCAGAAAAAGTGGTAATGGATGTTTCAACTGCAATCAACGAAAGGGAAAGTGTAAATGATGAATAAAACATAGCATTTTATCCAAATTATTAATTTTGTCTGTTTCTGATGTTTTTTTTTTTCAATGCACAGCGTCACATTTCCCCCTATCGGCGGTGATTGGAACTAATTTTTTTTTTTTGTTGGAATCTTTTTTCCCATGGTTTTCTTAGTCCATTCACAAAATTTTGTATCAATCCAGTTATTAGAACGAGCTACAGGCGGCTCTGAATAGCGTCAGTTTAAAAAAAAATAACACCCTGTACTTGCCAACTTTCAACTAAACTTCCGTAAAATATGTGTTAATTTGATCTAGGTTAAAGAGGTTTCTAACCAGAAAATATATCTGACAAAATAATATATATTTAGCTTCATATTTTTACGTGGAACCTATTTGATTGCATTTCTTAAGAAAAAATTCTGGTTTGAAATGTGTTTAACCTCGGTTAAATTAACCCATATTTTACGGAAGTTTAGTGCAAGGCTGTCAGGTATGTAAATAGATACTTTCTTATCATTAATAGTGGTGCCAGGCTCCTTACAAAATATATGGAGTGTTCGAACCTTGAATAAGTACTTGAATTTAATCAAAATCAAATAAAATATGCAATTTTTGTTGGTTAAAATAAAAATTACATTAGTTTTCTTTTCATTTACTTTTTTCCTTGAAGAAACGCTGTCTCAAACGTTTAAGCACTTTATGCAATTTTTTTTAGAAACAAGAGATTTGACGGGTGTAATTACGTTGTAGGACGTCGCATTCCAGTTTTATAAAAGTGGAGAAATCATTTCCACTAATTTTAAAAATGTCGAAGGATAAACTATTCCCAAAAATGAGATGTTAAACGTTTTTAAATTGAAATCGCAAAATAAAACTGTTTCTGAAATTGCCAGAAAATTTAAATCTATCAAAGCAAGGTGTATATCAAGTACTCTCTGGAAGTGGTAATTTCAACTGGAAAACAAGATGTGGACGACCTCGGATGACGACTGTTCAGACGTATCGGCGAATACGGAGATTGGCGTCTAAGCGAAATATATCCATACAGCAAATTAAAAGTAATATCGGTGTATAGGTGTCCAAAGATACTGCACATAGACGTATTAAAGAATGTGATTTCATAGTACAAAAGAAAATAGCTCGCAAACCGTGTCTCAAACTACGTCACAAACAGGCAAGAATGAACTGATATAAAAAACACATGTCCTACGGGAGAAATGGCTAACTGTTTCATTCTGTGATTGAAAAAATGGAGCTTAGATGACCCTGATGGGTGGAATTCGTATTGGCATGATCTACGAAGGTACCTTCTATGAGGATCCATCTATGAGGATCCATCTATCAGGATCTATGAAAGGAACCAATGGCATTCTTCAGCAGGCAGCAAGGCGGTAAGTCTGTTATGATTTGGGGGTCGTTCGGCTTCAACGTCCATGGAAGACAAAATTCCCAAAAAAATCAGGAGACGCCGAATCAATATTTGCTTCCATTTTGTGACATTTTGGCGTGGTGGGTGGGGGTGGGGGTTCAGAATGGATCGTTCAACAACATAATGCCTCAATCTACATGTAACATTCTACAAAAGTGTTGCTTTCATAGAAAAATGTTAAAAGTCTTGATTGGCCAGCTTTAAGTCCACACATAAACCCATTTGAGAATGTCTGGGGCACTTTAACCCGACATTTTTACAGCAATGGAAAGCAGTATGACACTCTTGAAGAACTCCAAGAGGCCATTGAGAAAGCATGGTACTCTTTGCCACCAGAAACCCTACAAAAACTAATAATTTCGGTGGACGCACGTTTATTTGAACTAATCTGGAATCAAGGAAAAATAATTTGTATGTAACAGTTTTGAAAAATGCTAAATGTAGGTGTTTTTGCCCTTGTGCATAATCTCTTGAGACAGTTTGTTTGAAAATATTTTAAATAATATTTTTTACAATTATGTTACTTTTTTTTTCTACTTACATATCATTTATTTAAACGAGCTTGCGAAATCCGCAAATAAAAAAAAATGCTATTTATTCTAACTTTTAATTATTCTTTAAAAATCAACATTTTATGCTTGTGCTTAAAATTTGAGATGTGAAGTTTGGTTCAATTCCATCCATAACTTCATACACTTTTCGATGGTAGAAGAGAAAATTCACACCTAAATTTGCTATTAAAATGCCACTTTCAGGTCGATTTTCTCCAAAATTTTACACAAACCTCGGCCTATGACAGTACATCTAAATATAACTTTTCCTCGAAAACTATTCATAAATTCTTCTCTAAAGCTGCAAAAAATCGGGAAAATCGCACAAAAAACGCTATCATGACGCCTCTTTCTGGGGGTTATACCCAGTTTCCACTGGGAACTGACGGCCATAGTCAAAACCGTATATATGAAGTTTGGTTATATTCTATCCATAACTTCATGCACTTTCCGATGATACAAAATAAAATCGCACAAAAATCGCTATCACAGCGACCCCTTCAGGATCAATATCAATAATTTCAAGTGGGACCTGACGGCCATAGTCAAAACCTATATACTCGTATATATGAAGTTTGGTTCACTTCTATGCATAACTTTGTGCAGTTTTCGATGATACAAAGAGGACACACTAGCTCACGGACAGACACACATTTTGCAAAAACGTGTTTTTCAGGATCTCTGATCCCTAAAATCAGTGATGCAAGCACTGCGGTAGAAATGGCCGAGTTTCGTCACTAAATTTTAATAATATTTGCCAGCTTATTTAATGAAAGATTTTATTTTCTGAAGCTTAAAAAGACAAAGAATGTTATTAAAATTTAGTGGTGGGGCGCAGCGCTTGCATCCCTGCCTAAAATGAGTGAATCCGTCGAAAATTGGAAGTGAAAAAAAATCGACTACAATACTTTCTTTTATTATAGATAGAAGAAAGTGAAAATCAGATGCTAGTAGTCAGAATAGAATACTGCGGCAAATTTGAAAATAAGTGTGCCACACTGTCGGATTCGGCAGCATTTAGTTTCCTTATAACCTTCAAATACCACTCTATTTCAAAAACTAACGGGATCTGTAGCTGTGTCTGATTGTTCCAGGTTATTTGCATACAATGCATTTTTTACGCGTTTTTACGTTGTTTATAAGTGTTCAAAACCCGCTCACGTGTCCATAGCCAATGTTCCGAGCCAGCACTGAATACTGGCATATAAAATACAAAAAACAACACCTATTTTCTTTAGGACTCTGTTCAAAAAGACATGCACAAAAAAGTTGGGGAAAAAATCTTTATTAGATATTTTGGAAAGGGCTTAATAGGTCTGCTTTGGAAATTTGTATCTTCCTTTGTAAGTGTATAGGCTTAAACTTTGTAATATGGTTTCGTGTAACGACAAGAAAATTGTGATTGGTAAACATACAAGATTTTACAACGTCCAAAATTAATTGCAAGAATATCATCAATGAGACTCGTCAGTCTCAGATACAATATATAATAAAATTACTGTAATTTACTACTGTTGTATTATAATGGGAAATATTAATATACACTGTTATAATTAATGTATGTATACTAAATTAAGTAATACTGCATAATGTAGCACAATCTAATATAAATTTTATATATTTGGAAGTGTCAGACATTTTGAAAAAGGTTTAATAGATCTGTTTTTTGTAATTTTATGCCTTGTTTTATAAGTGTAGAGGCCTAAACATTGTAGTATGAGATAGTGTAATCATAATAAAATTATAATAGGTAAACATACAAGATTTCCCAACGTGCATCATTGCTAGAATATCATCAATGACACTTTCCACTCTTAAATAAAGTACAAATCTCAAACAAAATCACAAATTTCTGTTCAAAATATCTTATCCATATGTCGAATACAATACGCGCTAATCCAGATCAGTGTTACCAGATTGGCCTCTTTTTTTAATCAGAAATTCCAGATTTATATCGGAAATTCGAAAAAAGAATTTTAACTTTACGTAATTAAGATTTGTTTGCATTAAGAGTTCTTCAAACTTCTAAATATTGTTATTGTATTTTTCACGTTTTCATAATATCCATTCATTACCGACCTTTTTAGTTTATGATATCGTTCCTGCAACTTTATTTGTCACCGGAATTAATCCACTCTGTTTAAAATTCCTCAGAATTCAAGCTTTTCCTTTTCTGTTTGTGACATATCAGTCAGAGAAATTTGATTGGCTGCCTACTTCTTCTGATTGGCTGATGAAATTATCACTCCAATCCTTCAGTCTTAAATTTGCTTTAACCCTTAATTGCATAGTGATGTAAATTTCCATCACTTTTTATTTAACTTTTAATAAATAAATCAACTTCTTCGCCACCACTATATTTATATAGAAATATTAATCCAGTAAATTTCCCGTGAACTATGTTGCTGAACAAAGTTAAAAATCTATCTTAAAATTTCTGGTTTCTAATATTTTATATATGTATAAAAAACACAATTGTAAAAGAAAAACTCATGCAAAGAAGGGTTAAAGCTTTTTTCTAATTCTTCTTAATATTTTTTCAAAAAAACTGTTAATATTTTTATAAATTTAACTTATTTTAATAAGTATATTTGTAAATATTGTAATATAGTTCTTTTTATTTAATCTTAATTCTATTATTTGTTTTATTTTTCTAAGTCTTGATATAATGTAATTATTTTTCTAAAATAGAAAATGTATGGCTCTAGGGCCTTTATTACCCTCTCTTACCCTCAATGTTTGGAAAATCAATTCCATTGCAACGGATCTTCAGCAGGATCCACAATCATGCTTAACCCATTCGCTGCCAATCACGAGTATACTCGTGGTTTTTCAATCTAAAATTACGAATTTGTACAGGAAATTTCGAAAAAAGAATTTTTATTTTATGTAATCACGAAATGTCTGTAATTAAATAAAGTAAATATTGTTATTAGTATTTTCTGGCATGAATTCGAACTTTCTAAATAAAATAAAATTCCGGCAATTGTTAAATAAAATAAAATCCCAGCAGTGAATGTGTTAACATCTACGCAACAAGATTGTTCGACTGATCAACTTCGAATGATGGTGAACAAAATCAATACAAACTTTGTAAGTACTTCTTGAATTCTTTATTGGTACATTGGTACAAATGCTGCCAAAGTTACTTTTTCCGAATTTTGGTATAAATTTCCCCCCACGTTTCTTTCCACCTACACACTCCTTCTGTATTCAAATCAAAACTTTTAAAACATATTTTTTTATCATATTTACGGAACCACAAAGGCAACATAATGCATCAGAAAAAAATATTTCTGAATTAAAGTTTTTCTCGTTCTATTTTTTAAATACTTAAAAAAAATCTTTAATATTGTTTGTAGGTGCATGCTTGTAAAATTAGCAGCATTTAGTTTTGTGCAGTTTTTAACATGGAAAACTAGTATATGGATGCAAAGATTCTCATAGTTTTCATTCATTGTAAAACTCTTGTCCCATTTAAAAAAAGCACCGGATCATTTTAACCCATTCGCTGCCAACCACGAGTATACTGGTGGTTTTTCAATCTAAAATTACGAATTCGTACAGGAAATTTCGAAAGAAGAATTTTTATTTTTTGTAATCACGAACAGTTGCCGAACAGTTGATGTCGGTTAAGGGGTTTCCGAGTTGCGATCAACTTTACGCCCAGTCTATTTGTGAGTAAAGTGTCTTGTAAATATTGAGCCGTTGGGAAAAGTTAAATGTAGTATTAACTACATAAGAAAGAACAATTAAAAATAGAAGAAAAATTAAACAATGGGAATAAAAAAGTAAAGCAAAAGAGGTTTAGGATAAAGTCTAATGAATGGAAAAATGTAAAATGGTATAGCTGTAGTTAAAATTAACTACTGAAAAAAGTTGAAAAAGTGTAAAATAGGGTTCGGAACATGTTCAAAAACAGCACATAAATGCCAGGTGGAAAAGGCAGGCAAAGCTAAGCTTTAACAAAAAAGGCACTTAAAAATGGCAAACCCTTGTTTATTTTTATTTTTATTTTTTTTTTTTTTTGTATAGCTTAGGAATAATTTTAATTAAGAAATTAGGCCGTACAAATTTTAATTAATTAATTAATTTATTTATTTACTTTTTGGTGTAGCATAGGAATAAGTTTAATTAGGAAATTACAAATTTATATAAAAGTAAGAGAGAGAGATTTCCAATGGCTGTAATTAAATAAAGTAAGCATTTCTATTAGTATTTTCTGGTATGAATTCGAACTTTCTAAATAAAATAAAATTGCGGTAATTTTAACCCAGCAGTGAACGTATTAATGAATGTTATTGTTATTGTGGGGACGATTCCATTTCTTATTCGCTTCTATTATTTACGTATGTCAAATAAAAATGAATGCTAATAGCGTTAACATTAACCTAACGGTTTATTAAGGCTTACTTGCACTAGCATTTGGAAGAATTTCGAACTAGTCACCTTTACTTTTGTTGAAAAAAGGTTTCTTATATTTAGATTGTGCATTAAAATACTTTATATGTAAGTCAGACAGACAAACCGTATTCATAATAAACCGAATTGATTCACATATAAAAACCGCATATTAATTGCTATTTATTTTATAGTAAAGTATATTTACATTTGCTCTTTTTCTATTTAAAACACGGTAACAACAACAAAAAAAAATCAAATAATTACGTTAAAAGTAAAATAATCAAAAGTAATAAATGTAATAAAAGTAATAATATAATCAAAATAATAAATGTTTCAAATAACCTTAAAAATCAAGGTTACAAAAAGTCTGTAGTTAACCATGGCGGCAAAATTTTTCCTTAATGTATAGTTACACATGTATTATTATGAAATCATGCTGCATTTATCATTCAAAAATACAGTGAACTCTCACTTATACGCGATACACGGCAATTATTTTTCAGCACCAGTTTCTTTTTAAAGTAATTTCCTCCTTATTTAATTGCAAAATTTACAAATCAAATTTTACTGTTTTAAAATAGTGGTACGAAAAAGTAATTACTTAAACATTGTCAATTCAAGGAAAAAGTATTGTTGCTATGGAAACAACGACTTCATCGATATGGAAATGTATAACGAATGCGTTTGTCATCGGGCTTTTCTTTTTAAAATACATTTAAAAATTACTTATATAACCGGGAAGCCGTTTAAATTAGTAAAAATTGAGGAATGGGGGATAAAACAATAGCAAAATTTCATTCAAACGATAATAAATAGATAAAAAACGTGAATAATTTATTTAATCTTATTTAAAGAATATTTTTAATTAATATTACTGCAAACGTACAGAGAGTTGAAAATGTTGAACGCTAAATGAAACCGATTCTGAACAAGAGGGTATGGTACCATGAGCCCTAGAATTAACCCATTCGTATAATTTTTAATGACGATTTTACGCTTTCAAATTTTACAAAAAATTTCATAGACATATTTGGAAATTTAAAAAACATTAGCTGAAAATACAAAATTATACAAAAAATAATAAACTTTCATCGTTTAAGTTTAAATTCATTAAGTATTTCGCATTCGAATAATCATTTTACAAGCAATTTTAAAATGCATTAAAACTGTTTGTGGTTGGCGAGGAAAAAGTGTTGCTAGCCAAATCGTATCTTTTTTGCGCCAAATACTCGAAAGTATTTTATTTTTTTGTAGATTTTCTACTGGGATTCCGAAACTAAATTTCACTGTTCCTTTATTACATACATGAGTAGCTTCATCAGAATTTTTTTTAAATTTTATGTGTATGCGCTTTAAGGAGACCTTCCTTGCTAGGTACAAGTATAGAATTTCGTTTTATTAACATATTTTTTTACTTCTCGGTATAAATTAGTGACAAACTATTTTCTTTAAAAAAAAAATCAGGCTGTCTCAGCAAGGAGGCAACCGTCTTTCGAGAGAAATTAGAAACATATATGAAATACGTGATCATTTAAAAATAAATTTGTGGTTTTTACAGTACAAATATACTTTACAGTTTTTCTGGTACGAATGACGTTGTGAAGAATTCCTATGTGAAATTTAATATATCCAAAAATACTTGCGTCTAAGTTCATCCCCTTACTTTCAGAGAACTAACAGATCCTTCCGTTAGAGTACCAGTATACTCAAATAGTTATCTTCACCTAATTTAATCGCATAATATTTTTCTACGATTAAATAAGGTGAAGATAACTACGGTAAAACTTGCCCAAAGCAGAACGTGGATGAGGTGGAAACTCATTCCATTTGAACTAATTTAAAGCTCCTGGCCGAGAATATAAGAAAAGTGCTGATAATTTTATTTTTACATAAGACGTTATCCGTGTACCGTGGAAATGGTAGTAAATAGTTAAAGAATTGAATGCATAATAATAAATATATATAATACAGAAATAATAAATTAACAGAAATAATAAATTCACTATCCAACTCTTTCATTCTTCAGCTTCTATCGCAATTTAAATTAGTCGTTGGGGGCCACCATAAAAAATACCCATCATGGATATGCATAGTATAAAATATGAAAATAAAACATGTGTAAACTATTTATAAAATACATTGCAATTCGAATAAAATCGTGGCTTGATAACGTCATAAACTTTAGATGCTCTATTACTGAATTGCGTAAAGGAAACATCCCTCTTTCTCCAAAAATGATAATCATATTAACTAACAGTTTACAGCGTCGGATTAAAAGTCTCATTTCCAATTAAAATATATCGTTGAATTGAAATTTGAATGAAATACAGTGTCATGAAAAATCGAAGAGTGTGAAAAATATGATTAGAAATATATCGGCAACTCGTTATCCGATCGACTTCATTCTTTATGCAAAATTTGTGTTTTTATTGTTTTTTTATATTCACACCTTAGAATAAACAATTATGAAAATTTTTATATATCTTTTATCAGGACGAATATTTCGAGAGTCCGAAAAAAAAGTTCCGGATAATCGAGGTTACTGAAATTCGATAGACCTCTTCTCATTATTACATACTAAGCACATACGAAATTTCAAGTCTCTATCTCAATTTGTTTTTGAGATAGCGAGTTTACAGACACACAGACAGATGGGCGGTAATATTTTTTTTTTCTAAAAATATGTTTTTTGGAATCTCCAGTGCCTGAAACGTGTAAATCCGTCAACTTTTTTTTCGATTTTTAAAATGATTGCAAGATTTACCCTATATTACGTATGATTGGTAAGTAAAAAGAATGAAATAACGATGTATAAAGGAAAGTATTCGGATGTTACTATCCCAAAACTTTCTTCTATCTCATTTCAAACACTTTTTTTTATAACACTTCAAGCTTTTGTCAATAAATGTTTCGAAACTATGGGGGGTAGGGGGGGGGAGGAAGAAAACTCGTAATGAAGTCTAATCAAAGGGGAAATATATCAAAAAACGTGAAAAAGTTTGCTTATTGCAAATATGCAAATTAAACTTAGATTGGACAGTTCGGTTATTTAGTATGATTTGTTTTTCAACAGCTACCGCGCCCGTCCCAAAAATCGATCAAAATTCGCTGTCACAGAGCCACTTTGAAGCTGATTTTCTGCAAAATTTTATACAAACCTCAGCCTATTACATTACATCTAAATATAAAATTTCGGTGCAAATTTATACATAAATTATTCCCTTAAACTGCAAATAATCGAGAAAATCGTGCAAAAACCGCTATCTCAACCCCGCTTCGGGGAGAATATCCGCATTTTCAACTAGGACCTGACGTCAATAATCAAAAATATACATATAATGTACATGAAAATAAATGTACATGAAGTTTGGCTCAATTCTATCCATAACTTCATACACTTTCCTATGGTACAATAGAAAAGTCGCACCTAAATTAGCCATTACAGTGCCCCCTTCTGGCCGATTTTCTACAAAAATTTCTATAACAATTTTTACAAAAGAACCGTTTTAAGTGGGCAGCTGCAGGACCAATACCTTTTGAATCATTCTTTTGTCAAATCCGAACAAGCATGGGATTTATTATTTGATGCTGATATAGTGAACATTATCCTCAAATGGACTAATGCAAAAATTAGTAACTATATAGGTATTCTGATATAAATAGACGTGAATTTAAGGATACGGACATCACTGACATCAAGGCTTTATTTGGTTTCATGTTATCTTCAGCAGTTTTTAAATCGAACCACGAACATGCTGATTGTTTATTTGCTAGCGATGGGACAGAACGGCAAGTGTTTCGCTGTATTATGTCTAAAATAAGATTTTTTATCTTATTGAATTGGCGAGCAAATATTTAAGGTTGGCGAGTAAGTTTCGTCTTTTGAAATGTTGTGCTTCAAATCAAACTGTATCAGCTCAGCTCAGAATATCGTGTCTCAATCTAGAGACAAGCGGAAGTGTTTTAAAATCAAGCGATTGCATTTATCTTCCAAAAGAAGAAAAAATGCGGCAACACCCACTTCCATTTCTCTCTTAAGGTGGAACGAACTTCCCCCTTCTGCATTCGTTCCCCCGCTTTAGCACCGCGCAAGCGTCAATGCATTTTTCGCTTCCGAGGCCGACTCTGACTTCAGTCCTTCGCGAAGTGAATCAGGTTTCGCCACCTAAGCTCAGCTGCTTGAAACCCGGTAAAAATGATTCGCTTTCTCCCAAATTTTTAACATTTTAAAAATTGTTCATATTTTTCATGAATGTAAAATATTTTGGATTTAACAGACAGCTCCTTCTAACAATGGTCAATTTAAATTCAGTTTGTCATAAATAGTTCATTTTCTGGGCAGGTGTGGTGGCCGGCGTTACTGTCTGAATGAATGTAAAATAGTGGCGAGCAAAAATTTTAGTCTGGTTAGTACCTTTTCAACTGAAATTTCATGCCCTGATTTAATGCATACATATGGTCGCAAAGATTCGGATGGTATTGGTCTGCCGAAGGACGAAAAAAATGAATAAACCAAGGTAATTGGTTTTACGTTTGATCTCAAAAAATCATATAAGAATATAACGGCTGGTATTTGTTTTAGCTCTGTTGAACTAGAGCAGTGCCTTAAAAGTAATGATCTTACATATATGTTGGCACTCTTAAAAAAATAATAAACGTGAAATTCCTAACGAATTTCGTATCACCGAGCCGCGTCCAGGGATCACAGAAACTCACTGTACGACTGCACTAAAGATATAACGCTTATTTTCCATGTTCCCAGAAAGAAAAAGATCGTTCTTATATCATCAATGAATCATTGTATGTGATCGCCGAACGTGTCGTTGATCGATATTTTTAAGAATTATCGATATGTGTGTCGTAAATGCTTATATCTTATTCCAATCATATGCTGAAGCTCCAATCATCGATAGACGATTTCATGCTCACATTAGCAAAGCAATTAACTCATCCTCACATGAAACGAACATTTACTGACACAAGAGATCATATTTGCCAACTTTCAACTAAACTTCCATAAATTTTGAGTTAATTTGATCCAGGTTAAAAGACGTATCTAGCATGAAAATATATCTGATGGAATACTATATATTGGGTTTCCTGTTGTTACGTGGAAACAATTTCCGTTCATTTTCTTTAAAAAATTCTCGTTTGAAACGTGTTTAACCTGGGTTAAATTAACTCATATTTTACGGAAGAATAGTGCGTGGTTGGCAGGTATGAGAGTTTTGCCCAGAGAATTAAGAATCAATATTCGCAAAATTCTTGACAAAGAACCAGAAAAGCGGAATGGATTTTATAAATCAGAAAAAAAAACTGAATCCCCGAAAAACACGCTTCGCAGGCCCTGTTGAAAAAAGATAAAAACAGCTTATAAGTGTCTTTCATGCTAATAATCAGTCAATCAGCCTTGAATGTACACAAAAAAATATGTGTTGACTATAGTAATAGTGATGTTGACTCTTGCATATACGTAGGGTAATTATTTTTGTAATCTAAATACTGCATTAAAGTCTAATTAATGCTTAAAGTGATAAAAACATAACACGAAATGTTTAAAAATACTTTTTAATATGGATCCATAGATAAACATTTCGTGTTATGTTTTTATCACTTTAAGCATTAATTAGACTTTAATGAAAGTTAACAAGTGATTTTATTATATTATTTCTAAATACTACATTTCAATTTTAATACTTTGTTGCAACGATGATGTGTAACAATTTTTGTATACGGTTAATTTTTTTATTTAATTAGCAAAATTAACAAACTAGCTTTTGTTTTGAAAATAAAAAGTCATTTTTTTGCAAAATAATATGAATAAAATATTTTTTACATGCAATTTAATCGACATGCTTTTATGAGAAGTACAACGACCTTGTTAGGATAAAATTTAAGTAAATTCAACCATTTAAGTTATTTTTTTTATTAACTTGAACTTTAACCGTCTGCGAGACTGCATCACATCATATGTGTGACAAATTTTATTCACATCAGTTAAAGATTACACCAATTAAATAAGGCAAAATTTACAATTAAATTTTAGCGGTAAGAAAAAAACGCGAAAGGTGGCAGCTATGGTATGTCCAAATTGTAGGATGATCCATTTGGTGGTGCTAAATTGGTAGCACTGAGAAAAAATGTGATAATTTGGCAATACTGTGTTGCCAATTTAGCGCTTTGTTTAAAGTTTAAAATATCTACCAGAATTTCCGTATAGTAATCATTTTTTAATTAAATCATAAAGCGTTTGTCATTAAATAAAACAACGACTACTATTCAGAAACTACAATTGGCTTTTTGAATAAAAAATACGCTGGCCGCGGTAACCCGCATATTTCGAGACTGCAATACTTAAACTGTAGCTATGTGAAACCGAAATAGGGACGGTAATCTCCTGCGGAATCATTATTTTATTCAAAAATTCTACCATAATTTTTGAGCAAATATCTTTGCTTTTTTGAATTACAGACTATCTCTATAAATAAATAAAAAACTACTATTTGAAAATTCTTGTAGATATTTAGAATCTCTGATGTTAAAACTAGTTGTTAGTAGTTTTCAAATTTAGGGCGTTTTTTATTGAAATTATCTATCAAAATTTTTGAATAGTAATATTTGCTTTAATTAATCACCAAAAATATGTCAAAGAAATATATCTATGCGGAAATTATTGTAGATTTTTTTAATAAACGTAAGATATCTGCGGGACCCAGTAGATTGAAGGATCGTAGTCCATAAACCCATCCTGCCACTGTTTATAGTACAGCAAGTGCTTTGCTACCCCTAACAGCTTTTACACTTTGGGCTCACGTTTTATTCAGAAATTCTGTAAAAAGAAATTTTACTTTACTTTACTTAATCAATAAATAGAGGAAAAAAATCATTGTCCGGAATTTTTGGAATGAATTCAGAATATTTTAACATAAAAGGCGGCCACTTTGACAACTGATACACAACATCATAAAAATCAGAATTCGAAACTTTGTAGTATTCGCTATTTACATTAACACGTTCACTGCTGGGTCAAAATTACCTGAATTTTAATTTATTTAGAAAGTTCAAATTCATACCAGAAAATACTGACAGCAATATTTACTTTATTTAATTACACACATTTCGTTATTTCATAAAATAAATATTCCTCTTTCGAAATTTCTGATACGAATTCGTAATTTTAGATTGAAAAACCACGAGTATATTCGTGGTTGGCAGCGAATGGATTGAAACAGGTTGCTTAATTTAAAAAGCAACCATCTCTCGTGACACGTTTTGGCGCGTCCCGTGTTATTGGTACGAAATACATATTTATTATTTTAACTTTAAGAATACACTTTAAACTTTTTCCGGCATTAAGAAATTTTTAAAAAAGTTCTTCATTAAATTAAATCCGTTAAAAAAATAAAAATAAAGTAAAACCACTAACATCATAGTAGTAAAAAAGTTTTGTTTGCTACTTATAAGTTTTAAATAGTGTATGTTTACATGATAGCACTTTCACATTGATTAAAGCTCTTATTACGGAACAGGCGACATTTTTTTATATGCCATCATACCATAATTTAGAAAAATATAATATAATATAATATAATATAATAATAATAGTAATAATAAATGATAGATTTCTCTGAAACATGTGCCAGTATATGTTTATGGCAGATATTATTTTTCATAAAAGTATATAAAAGTAGCCCGAATGGGATAAAAATAGCCCACTGTCAGAATACGTACCACTAATTTTGAAAAGTAATATTTGTCTTACTTAAAGATTGAAATGTGCGATTAAATAAGGAAAATATTTCTATTTTAAACAGTGAAATTTAAAAGTTAAATCAAAATGCTGCATTTATTGGAGCTATTTCGAAGAACTAGAATGTGAAAGCTGAAATTTTCAATTCATTTCACTGTACTGTTTCCATGCAAGGCAACAAAATAGCGAATAATTTAGCAACAAATTCCAAATATATCATCAAGTGTTAATACTGGATAAGCATTGTTACCAAATGTGGCGGATTGTTTAATTCAGATGTTACAAAATGTTACCAGAAAGTTTGAAAATAAAAGAAAATTACTATTAAAAATTTTCTGGTATGAATTCTGAATATCTGAAAAAAAAAAATCCGTCAGATTTGGCAACTGTGTAAATAATAAAGGTTGGTTGGTTGATTGGGGTTTTACGGCACAAAGTCCCTTTAGGGACATGCTGCGCCAAGGAAATGATAAAGGAAAAAGTAGTGTGTTTAAAATGCAAAGATTCTCAAAAGTTAATTCAGGGAAGTTAAAGACAGAATCTGCTTACTGTGATGCCTATACATTGAGCATTAATTGTATACAGTATTCTTTTCTATTCCGAAAAAAATCAGGTTGCTTAAATTAGAAAGCAATCATGTTTAGGGGTTCTTTAATAACCTTGAATTTTAATTTATTTTCACATACATTTTTAGTTTTAGTTAGAAAATAATGTTCTGATATTCAAAAAATAAAATAAAATAGAACGTGTTTCATTATAAGAAAAATAAAATAGAACAATTCTTCACCGTACCATATTATTCAATGTAAAGGTTATTTAAAATTACATAATTATACAGCTTCGTTGAATTGAAGAATTTTACAATGGTAATCTAATTGTACGTCAAACGTGACAAATGAGGTGCGTTCGTACTATAGCTAGTTGTATAAATATTCAGATCTTGATGATTTTTAATTCTGTGAAATGAATTATATCATCTGCAGATTAATTTCTGTCATAAAATAAGTATCTCGGTCGCTTGACGATTAAAACTCGGAAGCTCCTATAACAAGAAATCACCGATTTTTTTTAAAAAAATCAAATTTCTTAATAAATGTTTTTATTAATATTTTCTAGAGTTTTGATTCGATTTTGTAAAATTTGAAATGTCTCGACAAAATTCTGCAAAGATAATATATCTAAAATTTCAAATCATTCGGTTGGGTAGTTTTTGCGTTGTTACATGCGGACGGACGGACAGACAGACGGACGGACGGACGGACGGACCAGACGACGACAATAGGTGCTACGTATTTATATAATTACGAACACACCTAAAACAGTTTGTTTATCTAAAATCTATTTTAATACTACTTGTTTCGATAATGGTTTGAGTAAATTCAAAACTCTTCAGGATTATCAAATGTAGTTTTCCATGCATTTTCCTCCCGCCAGTGGCTTCTGGTGACTGACTTTATTTAGGGCACTAAATGCATGTATACTAAATTTATTCTTTTCTTACCACTATTTTTTAAAAAGAAATTTTTGTTATTTCTTGTTACTTGCGTTTATTGATTGGCAAAATGTTCTGCTATTAAACAAACCACAATTTAAAAAAAAAAAATAGTGCTATGGAAAGAATAAATCCTTCAGGTATGTATTTAGTGCCCCCAAAATAGTCAATCACGAGCCGGTACTGCGTTCCACCTACACTATCTTTCTGCATTCAAATCAGAACCTTTAACCCTTCTTTGCATGAGTTTTTCTTTTACAATTGTGTTTTTTTATACATACAGTGAAACTTCCATTTAACGAAGTCTCATCTTTACACTTAAAAACTTCGTTATGTAGAAAATTCGTTAAATAGAAATAAACTTAAATTTATGAAATTTTCCCTTCAGATATGACAAACAGGTATTGGATTCAGAAGCATTTGATTCAGTTTCAATTATGTAGCCGTCTTTTACGAAACAGTTGTGTACGGTCGAAGAAATCATGTCACATTCCCAAGCTTTGATTCAAGCTTTCATCAGCTCTGATACACAGGTTCTCAAACTAATGTTTTCACTACATTGTCTTTTTGCAGTCTTTCTCGATAATGTACTTCAAGATTTTTTATTATTCCTTAGACTAATAGCTGAAGTTTAGAAGTTGTATTGGTAGGAACAAAAATAACTTTGATGATCTTTGATTTGAATTTTGAAGCACGTTCTTGAGAATGTACAAAGCAGTTGTCTATCAGCAATGGAAGGTCAGAATGGTAACTGTCTGATTCTAATTGATATTTTTTGCTTCAATGTATCTGACGCTATTGCGTCTCTGCATCTTCTATATCAATGAATGCAGAAAGGGGAATTTGACTTCTTCCAACTATCAGCGCTGGAGTCTCAGTGTGGGAAAGTAATGATAACAAGTGTTTTTCTCAGACTGAAAAAAATTGTTTTATGTAACACCAAGCTGAATGAAAATTATTTAAATGCGTTCATTTTCAGACAATCCACTGAAATAAATTCGCATATCCATCGCAAAAACAACCTCTTAGTTTGGATTCTGTACACGTACAAAAGTGGAATAAACTTCGTTATATAGAATATATTTTTCGTAATATGGAGATTAATTTACATGCTAATAATGTTCAAAATCAAAGTTCATCAGAAAATTTCGTTAAGTAGAAAACTTCGTTAAATAGGGACTTCGTTAAAGGGAAGTTCCACTGTATATTAAATATTAGATACCAGAAATTTTAAGATAGATTTTTAACTTTGTTCAGCAACACAGTTCACGGGAAAATTACTGGATTAATATTTCTATATAAATATAGTGGTGGCGAAGAAGTTGATTTATTTATTAAAAGTTAAATAAAAAGTGGTGGAAATTTACATCACTATGCAATTAAGGGTTAAAACGAATTTTTTTCTTTATCATTTTACGTCATTATTTAACTAAAACAGCCACAAAAACACAACAATGCATCAGAAAAACCAGAATAACAATGTTTATCTATTATTAATACTTGATGAGATGACATATTTGGCTTTTATTGCTAAATTATTCGCTATTTTGTTGCCTTGCAGGGAAACAGTACAGTGAAATGACTTGGAATTTCATGGACAACAACAATTCTAATAAAAACATTTTACGCAGAAAATAAAGACTAAATGAAATAGTGGAGAGTTACAAAAAATAAGTAATAGATGGAATTGGGGTGGCATTCACATTCTAGGTATGCGAAATAGCTCCAATAAATGCAGCATTTGGATTAAACTATTGAATATCATCACTATTTAAAATAGAAATATTTTCCTTATTTAAAAAAAAATATATTCCTTTAAAAAATATGTACAGAGGCATTGTTGCTTATTGCTTTCCTTCATTGTAAAACTGTTATCTCATTTCTGAAAAAGTACTCCGATCATTGTAAATAACGTTTATTTCTGTATCTTATGTATGTCAAATAAAAATTAAGTGCTACCAGCCTTTGCTTCCTCATTTTAAGTTATTAAGTTAGATTTATTAAGTTTTTATTACATCAGTATTTGAAAGCCACCTTTATTTTTATATGTTGAACGATTATTTTTCATATATTTAATGTATGCATTAAAATGCTTTGTATGTAAGTACGCAAAATGCATTATTTATGCATATAAGTAAAAAAAATGAACTATGTAAGAAAGGTGTATTAAGTATGGAGTATTCAGCATGAAATTAATTTAAAAACAAGCTTTATTATAAATGCTCCTGTCGGTGTCTGCAAAATCTGTAAAAAAAAAAAAAAAAAAAAAAAAAAAAAAAAAAATAGAAAAGAGGAGTATTCGAAAAACGAACCGAGTGGGAGGAGTGTGTATACATAACTTATGATTGAAATTTTGACATACATTTATATAAAATAACTAGTCGGATGTGCCAATCCCAAAACTTTCTTCTATCTCAGTCATGTTAATACTTCAAAATTCGTTATCACATCGCCAATAAAATCAATATTTTTCGATATTCTGTTGTACGTCAGCTGCTTTCGAATCGTCGGGTTACCGGGATGCGATCAACTGATGTATAATACTAAACTACGAAAAGTCCTTCAGGTCTGAACCGACAAGAACTGATAGCCTCCCTATTTCTTGGTTTTTCGATTTTAGCTAATTTTACTGGAAAACACGAAGGTAAAATGCGTGGAACCTAATTAAAGAAGATTCAATCCCAGTTCTCGTCAACATTGAATTTGAATGAGAATATCGCCAAATTAGTCCTCTACAGCCAAGTTGGCTTCATTTATGACAACCTATTTTGGTCGCCAAATTCGGCGATATTTCGCCAACTGTCGCCAAGTTTGGCGAGAATTTGACGTTGCGAATATAAATATATAGTGATAAGCATGTAATAGGATTAATTGTTACAACAATGAAAGAAAATTTGCCGAAACCATGTTAACTAAAACTCATAAGTTAAACCCGTTTATGGATGAATTCTGCTGTCTTGTTTGAAAATGTCAGCCACCCTAAAATTTCAAACCGCTATATCTCAGGCATTTTTTAAGATAGAGGCAAAACAAAAATTGTTCCGGATTCTCCGGATCAAGGCCGAACATTTAACGAAAAAAACTCTTTTGCACTTCCTTTGCTTACTTCTTCTCGCACATCTTTTTGAATTTGAAATTGAATTTGGCTATTTTGACCTTTTGAATTTGGCTATCACAGCGCCCCCTTTCGTCGAAATATCCCAAATTCTGATAGAACCTGCTTGCCATAGCCAAAAACATAAAAAAAAATCTGGTCCAATTTGAAGCATACTTCATACACTTTTCGATGATACAATAGTGAAAATGGAACAAAAATATCGATCGCAGCGCCCCCTTTCGTCGAAATATCCCCAAATTCTGATAGAATCTGCTTGCCATAGCCAAAAACATAGAAAAAAAATCTGGTTCAATTTGAAGCATAACTTCATACACTTTTAGATGGTACAATAGTGAAAATGGAACAAAAATATCGATCGCAGCGCCCCCTTTCGTCAAAATATCCCCACATTCTGATAGAATCTGCTTGCTATAGCCAAAAACATAGAAAAAAATGTGGTTCAATTTGAAGCATAACTTCATACACTTTTCGATGGTACAAAAAAGACACACACAGACGGACAGACGGACAGACGGACAGACGGACGGACGGACAGACGGACAGACAGACATTTTGTAAAAACATGTTTTTCGGAATCTCTGACCCCTAAAACGTGTAAATCCGTCGAAAACCGGGAGTCGAAAAAAATTTCGATTAGAATACTTTCTTCTATTATAGATAGAAGAAAGTAAAAAGGGAAAAATCATGCATCAGCTTTAGATCGTGAAAGCTTTTCCAACACTAACAAAAAAAATGTTAAGAAATTTTATTTTGTCGTACTATGAAACTAGATATCTAAATAAATAATCAATTTAAATAAAATGCACCACAAGCGATATTTACCCATAGTCGACAATGTACCGGATTTTTTGGGTATCCTGTAAGCGAATTATAAATGCTATATACTTCATTTTCAATAACGTACATTCTATAGTAAACTACATTAAGGCAAACTGAATTCATAAACACTTTGCAACTGCGTTGGAAAGTGTTAATTGAAAAAACTATATATATTAATCATAACCAAATAATAAAAAGATTTAACACTCCACGGGAAAATGTGGTAGCGCGTTTACGCGGGTAGGTCAGAGCACACGACTTCGTGTTTGTTCTGGCTGAAGTGCATAATTACATTAAACAAGTGTTCCTACGGTTGGTGAAATTGAATACCACTATTTCTGAAGAGAAATCTACTTCTCGATAATATTTTATTTTAGGGCGATTATTCTCAGTAAATGCAATTTCATAGTGATGGACATAATGAATTATTTTGATAGTCAAAGAGAAACAATTTGTAAATTGTACGTTAAACGTGACATATGAGATGCGTTTGTTTTATAATTAGTTTCACAATGTAAAAAAATCATCCTCATTATTTCAGTGAAATAAATTATATCGTCTGCTAGGAACGACATGAGCATGCTTTTTGTTTTCTTATTACGTATGCCACTTAAAAATATATAGTAAATTCCATATGATGTGAACGTCAAATTCACCTCCCCAAACTTATAAAACACAATGCAAACACATTGATAATTTGTTTGTTACTAAATAGGTGCAATAATTAAAAACATAGTTTTAAAACATTAAAACCGTTTTATGATGTTAAGTATGATGTCACATAGGTGCCAACCTCTCATTAATATTCCGTAATATGCGGATTAATTTGACCCCGTTTAACAACGCTTCAAGCCAGAAAAATTATTGGATGAATCTTTATTTATTCGATTTCAGGTTTCTACGTGGAATTTATTTCATTTCATTTCTTAAAAAAATTTCTGGTATGAAACTTGTTAAACTTGGGTGAAATTAACCCGCATATTATGGAATATTAATGAGAGGTTGGAACCTATGATGTCAAAATACGTGAGCTTTCGGCTAAACATTAGCCTTCCTTAGATGATAACAACCAGTCGAAAAAACGCAGTTACGAAGAAGTGCACTGGACAGGTTGAAAATGGGCAAAACCAACAAACTATGAAATGGAGGCAGTGAAGGAAGATGGGATGATACCACTAAAAGTTGGAATGGGGGGGGGGGGTCAGCAAAAACCAAAAAACCCCAGTGACACCAAGTACGTTATACCAAATACGAGTAATACAAGTAATAATAATTAACATCATAAAACGGTTTTAATTTTTAAAAGTATGTTTTAAATTATTGCACCTATTTAGTAGCAAACAAATTATCAATGTGTTTGCATTGTGTTTTATACGTATGCCACCTTTAAAAATGCGATTTTTTTTCACCATGAAGATCTTGCTTTTCGAACGATTACCTCCATGGTTTAGTATTTTTATGACTCATAATGAACGAATTTTTGTGTTTATTTACTCTAATGGATTGAGATATTCGGTTAACCTAATTTCCACTGAAGTTATCTCAGAATCTATACATTGTTGAATGTAAGTCATCTCTCAAGCAAACGATTTCTTTTGATTGATCTTTCTAAAAATGTAACTTTTCCGCAATTTTATTCGAAAAAATAATTTTGAAAAAAAATTGCCTGTTGGCATATGAAAAAACGTATGGTTAGGTCGCATTTGTTTTCCTCAGTCACATGACTTGCGTTTTTCTTATATAGATTACGTACGATAGGATTTAACAGAATAAAGAAAACGATCATTGATATCTTTTTAAGTTTTGATTCGATTTTCATAAAATTTGAAATGACTCGACAAAATTCTGCAACGATTCTACATATTAAATTTCAAATCATTCGGTTGGGTAGTTTTAGCGCTGTTATATGCGGACAGACGTACAGACGGACGGACCAGACGACGACTATAGGTGCTACGTATTTATATAATTACGAACGTACCTAAAATATATATATATATATATATATTAAAATAAGAGCCGCATTATGCGTCTTTTAATTTGATAATTTTTTCTTTACAAAAGTTCTTGTTTAAATTCATTAAAACGAATTCGGATTTAAGTTTGCATTTGCGTATGCTCAAATGATTTATTCGAATATCAAAATCACTATGCCCATTACCACGAATATCGTAGTATAAAAGAAACCAAATAAAAAAAATCACCAGTTTAAAAAATGGAAATATATACAGTTAGAATACATACTTAGAAAAATAAATACAATATAGAGAATACAGGTTATGTAAAATCATTAAATTTTTATGTTATATATACAACCTATCTACAAATTTTGTTTTTTGTTCGTTTATTTGTTTGTTTATTTCTTGTGATTTTATCGAGATTATTCTCATCAATTACAATTTCGTAGAAAAAATATTAACAAATAATAAACGATCGTAAGTTAAAAAAAAATGAATAAATAAAGTTTAAAAACATACAAAAACGATTCAAAATAAATACAATACAGAATCATTAAATACTGATATTAAGAAATACTCTCTATATTTGTTTTAATACATTTTTATATTTTATGGAGATTATTGTCATTAATTACGATTTTGTGTGTGTGTGTGTGTGGGGGGGGGATATGATAAACAAAATAAGGGATCGTAAGTTTAAAAATTAAAAATATATAGAGTTAAAAAATATATTCAAAATATTCAACATAAATGAAATAGAGAATACAAGTTATATAGAGTCATTAAATATAGATTTTTTTAAAATATAACATTCATTATTCACATCATTTAGAACATCTATTTTAAAGCATACTGTAGAACACTAGCCCTGAGCGTTGACGCAAAAACGACAGCTGTCATAGACGTATTTTTTTCAGCGTTTTTACGGTTCCTTAAATTTGTTTATCAATAATTTCTAAAAAATTTCTTCTCCATATTTTTCCGAGATTCAAGAGTCAGCTGGATGGGGAGGCTCTTAATTTTGTAATAAATGGTCTCTTAATTTTGAACCAATTCAAGATAAGAGATCTGCATCTAGATTGGCACCCCCCCCCCAGAGGTAACGTTTATTCTAAACTTGGAGGACATTGGAGTCACGAACAGATTTTACGTGCGCCAGCTACAATTAACGTACATGGTCCCACAGCAGCCGCAGCCGAAAGGGGTTGTCACCCTCCCAAGTTGATGCCACGGTTGATGCTACTTTACTTTCGGTGATCTTACGGAAACCGAGCTTACGGGAACCAAGCTTACGGAAACCAAGCTTACGGGAACCGAGCTTACGGGGTCCGCGCCACTGCAGGACTTTCCGAGATTCAATAAGTCAAAAAAACTTTTGGAAAAAAGTTTTGTATAAATTCAGGGGACCGTGGAAACGCTTAAAAACCCCGCCTACGACAGCCGCCATTTTTGTGTCAGCGCTCAGACCTAGTATTCAGGGGTGATGTGTAGAACGTAAATGACGATAAATTAATTAGAGCGAAAAAGTGAATAATAAATAAGATACCGTAATTTCCGGCGTATAATCCGCGGATCAAACAATTCTGTTTCAACCCAGAAATTTTATTCAATAATTGAAGTCAAATTTTTACAGCGATCTAACATGTTAAATTTTATAAAATAAAATTTCTGCGTTGAAACATGATTGTTTGATCCACGGATTATACGCCGGAAATTGCGGTAATAATAAGGAATTAAAAGACTTCCTTTACAGGATATCACAATGGACTGTACTCTTTATATAAGTATGGTCCAGGTGCGGCTCGTGTAGAAGCTCGATTTTCTTACAAATATTTTCGTTTTAGTTTAAGCGCAAAAATTCAACGATTAAATAAACAAATGTTTCTTAAAAAGAAAAAAAAGGTGATTCCACGTCGGCCGCAACTATACAACACTACTGAAAATCCATAAAACATATTTAAGATTAGTTTAAAGCTGTCATTTTATTTTCACTTTCTGGAAATGCGTAAAATCCCTTTAACAAAACTTTTAGAAAACAAAATGATCTTAAACATATTTAATTTTCTACCTAATTAAACTTTGGTAAAAATGTTTGTTTAACACTTCCGCCAAGCCTTTCAATTAATAGCATCATTACATAATCCTCGTAATTCGCTCATGACAGATTATTAGCATCGTAAAGAAGATTAATTAGCCTCTCAAAATTTATCATCACCTTTTACCTACATTATGATTAGCGTATCTTTTCAAAATTTTAATAATAATATACAATATCAGATTTTAAAAATTGACATCCCTTTCAAACTGCGTCTGTTATACATAGTGAAAAATCATAAATATTTTTTTCTTTAACAATATTTTTCCATTATGTTGTAACAATTCTGCATTATGGAATAATTAATTTTTTTGCATGATAATTAGTTTTATTGAATCATTAAACGTGTTTTATTTAATTATGCATTGAGTTATTAAGAAACAAATACACGTTTATTTAAATTTAGTAATACATTAATATATAGGACATAAGATGTTAAAAAATCATACTCTCAATGAGTGAAAAGGTTACAAAGAATGCATTTCTTTTTATTATTAGGCAGAGGTAAAACGATTATTATTATTATTTTAAAGTTTTCATATCCAGCCAACTAATTGGCTGAAAATTTAAATATTTTCTGAAATAAAGTAATATTTTAATGATGAAAACAATGTTAAAAGAGTACACAGTAATTTCATATAATTTCATATAATGAAATTCTAAAATCACATCCAAATAAACACTCATATCACAAACTTGTATTCAGAGAAAATATTTAACAACATAGTATTAATGTACTACAACTTCTTTTGGATTTGGAGTTTTTTTTTTCTGAAATTCCGATTGCAAAAAACCTCAATTATTATTAATAAAAAGCTGTATTTTTATAAAATAAGTTTGTAAGAATTTCATTAAGGCATCTTGTAAAATATTTTAAATCACCGGCACATTTATTTCGGACCACAGCAGGTTTCCTTCAGTTTTGAAAAAATCACAATTAGCAGTAAAACAGCATTTTTTCCTTCCAAACATGAAGCAGGATAACCTCTATTAACAGGGCTGCCACTGGCGACTATTTTCTAATTCTATCTCGCACCACTTTTTCAAAACAATTTTTTTTCACATATATTTTGACAACATGGAACAATGTAGGTAGCATCATGGAATAGCTAGTTGCAGTCAACTGAACTTTCAGGTTAGAGATAATTTGACTTGCGAGGCAAAAATGAGCCGTGAGAAGTTTAAAAATTAAATAAATAAAAGTAAAAATAATTAAATTTTTAATTATAATAATGAATTAGAAATAAAATATATTATTTTTTTTAAATAGTGGAGCAAATAGAATATAAAAATAGTCGCAAGTAGCTTCCATGTATTAAATTAAGGATACATATTAACCCTCTATATCCTGAATTAATTTTCCAGCTACTTTTTAGATACTCAGAATACTCGATTATTCCCACCAGTTATTTTTTTTTTTGTAAAGTTTTCCTTATTTAATCATAGCATTTTTGTGATTCAATTAGATGAAAATTTCTCATTTGAAAAACCGGTGGTAGCAGATTAAAAATTCTGTAAAAGACGCTCGTCGCGAAGGGGTTAAAGTGGTACTTATAAGTACCGTCAGGATAAAAAGGGTTAAAAACATATCTGTATATTAAAATTTGAGTAAACTTTATTTTGAGAAGGAAAATACATACTTTTATTTTTTTTTCTATTCCTGAGATCAATGACTTCCAGAAAAATGTATAGTTTGTATACAGCCCTCGGGAAAACAACGAACTCTGTACTAACTCTGCAGCAAATTATCGTATAAATATATGACTAGTGCCAATGGATTAGTAATAACGTGTACAAATAAGTGTTACACTTAAATTATGCTAACAGGGTCGTCTGCATATGGAAATTGTACCAAAATTGAAAAAATGAAACAACAACGCCTAATTTTGACATCATATTTGAATATTTCAGAAAATTTGGCCTTCGGATTCCTAACGGCAAAGTCATTCAATCAAGTAGTTAGGAATTATTCAGGTTTATAGAATGAAACTGCCAATGTTAAATTCATATTTAACCGTTGAAAAACAGATCGCAAGTCGGGTAATTTTTTAAGCGTAACTGAAAAACCACTTAGCGTAATGAGCTCAGATTTTGGGTTTTTAAGTTTAAAGCTTCTAGCAACTGATATTTGGTAAAAAATTTCATAAATTACTCTCGATATTTTTCTCGAAAATTAATTTCGAATATATGCATATTTACTAAACTTATTACTATATAAAATAGACCCCCCCCCCCCCGGCACCAAACACTTCGAGTATTAACAGGGATAACAAGTAACCTAACTAGTAGCAAGTTCGTAAGTAAGGCATAAGAACACTGTATGTTTAAATATAAGAACAAAATTTGATAAATATCTTCGAGTTATTATCTAAGATTTTCGTTTCTGTGGAAGCCAACGCTAACTAGATGTGATCTCCTTACATCAGTTTACTCCTTAATTTTTGCGAAAAGTATTTTCACACCACTATTTTCGGAAAACATTCTTAATCTTATTAATTTACAAAAATTATGCGATTAAATAAGGTGAATATTTGTATTCGGAAAAAGTGGTAGTTCCGGGGTAGCTGACCCTCATAGTGATAACTAACTTAGACAGTTGGAAATAAAATTTCTCTAAATCTCGGAAACTAATGATAGAAATGAACTATAAAACCACATAGACGCATTTTATTATGTAAAAATAACTGAAAATACTATATAATTCATATATATTTAAAAAAACTAACAATATGTTTCTGAATTAAAAAAATGATACCTAAAATATGTTTGTTATTCGTTGTGTCGCATGTCTATTCGTTGTATCGCATGTCTATTCGTTGTATCGCGTGTCTGTTCGTTGTATCGCATCACAAGAAAAACATTTCAATCGGATATTTTTGGGGGAAAATATAAATTAAAGTTTGACACGTGGGTTTAAACTTAGCATCCTCAAACTTTGAACTATTCTAGCTCTATGAAGATTTAAGAAAAAGTTCCTATACTAAACTATTTTCAGATTCCAAAATATGTCAAAAGAGAGTGTTACTTTTAGAAAGGCAAAATTGGCACTATGTTTAACATGTTTAACCTTATTTCCAATACTGCATTAGTATTAATAAAGTAAACATAATTCGCCATCGGATGATGCAGTCAGTATATAAAACAAGAACGATAAATCATGTGTTAAGCATAGATTATGAAACACTTTCCAACACAATCAGAATACTGTAACAAATCTTCATAGATTGATAAAGTGAAAAGTGATATCCAAGTAAACATTTCTCGAAAACGTATAACATATTCGAAAACCCAGTTTCAGTAATTACCATTGACAATCGAAACAATTTCTGAATTGTTTTGTTTTAGTCCTGTATATGATCAATATTTTTGTATATATGCTACATAATATGATAAAATTTAGTTCAGTTAGGAAACGTATAGAACAGTTTAGAATTCTCCTTCTGGAATTTCCGTAAATAAACGGAAATGTATTCGGGAACTTTTGTGCTGCCCTGTATATAATCTATAAAATTTATACACACCAAGCAATATGTAAACAATTAGTTAAATATAAAAGAGTGTGCCACAACACAAAACTCGCTTCCAGAAATTATTGTTAACAGACAGTACAGTACCGAATTATTTTGTGAGTCCCTGTAAATGAACGATGAACCCTATGCACTCCATAATCTATAATTAAAATTTTGTAATGCACCTTAGTGATATATATCAATTTCAATATGCTTAAGATATATTAACATAATTAAAATACACCTCAAACGATTTTTCCCGATAGGACGTAAAGTAAAAGAATTCTTTTGACTGGCCCTGTAAATGAACTATAAGTGCTTCATACTTAATTTTCAATACCAAAATTGCATGGAAATACGGGTATATTTACGAGAGTTAAAGCTCGGACAGACAGACAAACTGAATTCATAAACATTTTTCAACTTTCTTGGAAAGTGTTAAAAATGCAATTAGAATTAGCTCGTAATAGATTGCAGTTTAATTTAAATACATTTCATAGAATTTAATTAAGATTTAGTTGCATTACATTACACGTTATCCAAATTGTATTCTGAACAAACACAACTGACATTAACTTGTAACACATTGCAATTTAATCTAAATTATATTCTTAAAAATGTAATTATATAAAAATGTAAAAAGATACACCTGAATTTATTCGCAGACCGTTTACGATAAAATCACACCAAGGGTGTCATCATACACGGAATAATGTCTTCGTTCAGAATATGATGCGAGTTTTGAAATAGGGGTCGTATAATTATTAAAAATTGCATTCCCTTCGATTTGTCCTATGGTAACATTCACTTTTGACTTACTTGGATCAAGACAGCCTGGAAAAAGGCATGATTTATATACTTTTTGTTAAATCTTTATAGAATTATAAAAGTACATATGTTATATAAAAGTAAATTCACAAATTTAGAAAAATCCAATTAGATGATAAAGGAAAACACGCAGCAACCTTGCGTCACACCAGTAAATTTGCAGAGGTATAATATATAAATAAAAAGATAAACGTTATTTTTTTCAAGTATTTTAAAATGAATTTTTTATATAAATTTTCTGGTTGCAGATTTGGATGTTTTTATATGTAGTTGAACGGGAATAGAATATATTCTCAGTAGACCTCCGAAAAGTAAAATGTCGCTATAACTCAAGAAATAAGGATTAGAATGAACTGTAAACTTAAACACCCATGTTTTTGACGATACCCATTTTGTTTTTCTAACAATTGATGTAGGTCATCATTCATAGATTTTTTAATATCAATTTATTGATAATTTTCATAATAAAACTTGTTTTTGAGTACAAAAGAAAAAAAATGCCTAGAATATGATTGGGTCTAGTCAATGTATCACACTGAAAAATATTTTTTTTAATGGGATGATTGTTTGGGAAGATATAAATTAAAGTTTGTTACGTGAATTTAACATTACCCTCCTGAAACTTTGACCTCTTGTAACTTCATGGAGAATTAACAACAATACATAAACTATGTATTTTCATGTTTTGATTTGACCAGACGAGCACAAATAAGGTGTCAGAATAGGTATTACCATTTAAAAGAATTTTGGTTTGTGCAATTTTTAATATGTAGACGACCCCAATTTGAAAATTTTCAATTGTATTCGGAAGACCATATCCTTAGTCTGACGACACATTTGGTGTGATTGTATCGTAAACTATCTGCGAATAAAGATAGGTGTATCTTATTTTATACTGAGTGTATACATCACGTATCTCTCTGATTCAATTTGGAGATAAAATAGGTCGGGCTTGTTTCTTTTTTTACAATGACTATACAATATGTTCTCGCGAACGTAAGATTATAGATGAGAAGAAAGTCGTTTTTTTAATAAATTAATAATTTTTTAACATAATTTTTAGTAAAACATTCGTGTCTTACTGCCATGTATTTGGTTAATTGTTTCCAGGAAATTGTTCATTAAATGACTTCATAGAATTATTTTTTGTTGCCAATGAAGATTGTATCTTTTATACCACGTTGTAACACTATCTGAAATTAACTAAGAAAAGTTATAACGTTTAATCATTTTTGCATAATGTGATCTTACAAAAGAAAATAATTTCTGTATTTCATATAATTGATCGATTTTTTTCTTTTTTTCATTGATAGCTATTTATTGATATCTTTAGTATTTTGAATGAATAAATTTGACGAAGAACTGAAACAAAATCCGAAACCGGAAAGATTGTATTGCATATTCTAACTGTAAAATTAAACTTGCTGATGTAATCATTGAGTGCGTTATTTCTGACATGGAACGTGTCTCGAAAAATGGTTCCGTTCTGTTTTCGGGAACCTATTTCTTGCTTTGGACAGTTGATGCGATTTCATTTAACCCTTCAGCTTACCAGACGGGTCCAATGAACTCCACAAGTACATTCAAAATGACTATTCAAACCAGAATTTTTTTTCACAAAATGAGTTAAATATTAACCATAGAGAACTAAAGTAAATAAATAAGTTAAATAATTTTAAATTAGAATTCTGATGTAAAATGTTTTTATGACGTTCTAGGGTTAAACGATGGTTACGTTGGTAGTACGGCAAGGAGCATACATTCACAGTATTAGATGTATCTATCTGATTTTTATTCGCTGTTGTATAACACAATTTCTATTTATATACTTGCAAACCTTGCGTTTTTAATTTTTTAATTTTTTTAAATTTTTTTTTTAAAAAACAACTTTGAACTAGACATTTTATTTAATTAAATATGTCTCACATCTTATTGGAAAACATTTAAAATCTACTTGATTTCATCCATTAAAATAATTGTGGTTCAATTACGTATATTTGAACAGATGTCTCCCGTCACAAGCGTGAGAATTAATGAAGATACTAACAACTGAACATATTGCACTTGACTTCAAACTTATAAGTTGAAACAAAACTTTCCTAATGCTTTGATACTGTGTCTTTTAGTTTGAAAGAAATATTTTAATAATATTAGTACTTTTACAACTTTACTAAATTAAATTCTCTATTTCTGATCAAATTATAAAAGCATTCTGTATCGTATTTTAAACTCGTATAAAATTACACTAGTTTACAATTTTTTTTTTGTTCATGAAATGAAACACATATTATTTATGTAGGCTGTGGACGGTAGTTAAAAAAATATATTTTTATTTTTTTTAACTCGTCACAATTCTGAGATATGAAGGTCTTTGTTTTTTATGTACCAGCAATTGTTTAACCCTTTCCGGCACAGACAAATTCTGTTCGTAAAATGAGAAATTACTGACTGACACCGGAATTTACAAACGACTTTTTTAGTAAATAGGAGCTCTCTATTTTAAGCTTTCACTGTAGAAACAAAAGTTTAGTAAAATATTCTTGGTGCCTATTGTTTATTTGGATGTAGTTTTTTGTAAAAATCTTCTTAATAAATATTTCAAAAATCTGACGTGGTGGATTTTTTTAAATATTTTTCCTAGATGTAGATACTCAAAGTAACGTAACCGTATATCTTTCATTTCATGAACAAAAGTCATGTAAACTAGTGTTATTTATACAGAATATCTGATTCAAAGTGCTGATTTGATTAGGAGAACTCAAATTTGAAGTCAGCAGAGGGCTTTAACGTTTAAAAAATGATGGTTGGCCCTTTTAATATCCAGACGTCTCCGATTTCAAAAATTGTATTGATATTATCAAAGAAGGTATTATTTCTTGTTTAATGGTATGCTTGTCGTGATTTTATTGTAAATGATCTGTGAACAAACGATCCGTGTATCATTTTCCTCCTTTATCACGGACTGTGCGTGGTATATTTTTGTGTTCTATCTATATAAATGTGTGTTATAAAACTCATTAACCTCCCTTTTGTTTTTAAGTCAAATAAATATTTTTTAACCAGAAATTATATTTAGCTAATAAAATAAATAAGTACCACACAGAAAAACTTTCCCAAAAACTTTATAAAACTACTTACTGTATACCTAACTAAATCATAGCAAAATTGCCAGATTATGAGGTCTCCGACCCCAATAAACGTAAACGACCTAAATATGCTTTATTAATTGATGACGAAGATTGAGTTTTCCTCTCTCTCCAATTATACTTAATATTGTCTTGTCTTTTGTCTTTGTATTAAAAACAAGTCTTTAGTGTGCCTCTATTGGCTTTTTAATGTTATTATTTTGTAACTATTAAACTAACTGTATGGTCTTTGAAAGGAGTTTTTTGGGATGGGTTTGACCCTCGGTAGGTTTCGTCTGTCATGTGTTTTTTGGTTCTAAAAGATTTTTTTATTTACTTTTTTTACTATTAGCATTATACTTCTATTTCATTATTATGTTAGTAAAAGTTTTTATTAAATTTTTGACTTTTTAAATTTCTTACAGCTTCCTTTTGCCACGCAAGTCTGGAGTGATTTAACCTTTAGCCTGGAAGTTCAGTTGGTACGCAACTAGATATTTCATGCTGCTAACTACATTGTTCAAGTCCCATATTATTAAATAAATTTTCTGCATTTATTTTATTTGAAAACAAAAACAGACAAACATAATAAGTTACAGTTATTTTGTTATGCTTATATAAATATAAATGTACGTTATATGCAAAGTGCGTACACTCTTTGGAATTTACACGGAGTTAGCACCACAATTTTAGATTAGAAATCTTCGCCTTAACTGTTCCGTAAAAGCATTTACGTCTTAAAACTTACAGTGATGTCGAACGTGAAGTTTCTATCCCAAACAATTTCAAATAAATCGTAATTTAGAAAGTTTTTAGAATGTTTTTCGCTCATTTCAACTTTTGAAATTTCGAATATTTTAGAAACCGTTCTTTCGTGAGATTTACACATCTTAAAAGTAATCATCATGCCAAATTTTAAATTTCTTGCAACAAGTGCATCACAGAAATCTCAGATTTAGAAAGTGTTTCTACCCTGTATTCTTTTAAATTTTGAGTTTTTTTAGAAACTGATCTGTGCTAACATTTACAGTAAAAGCCAGTTACTTAAAAGTAACAGCCATGTCAACGATCAAGTTTCTATACCTAATATTTAATTCCAAATAAATCGTAATTTAAAACGTTCTTAGAACATTTTGCAATCATTTCACCCTTTTAAATTTCGATTTTTTTTTAAACAGATCTACAGAGATCCAAAACAGAGCCAAATATCAATTTTCTATCTCCAACAGTGCCACAGAAATCGCTGTTTTAGGAAGTTTTTTTTTTCCCCTGCATCCATTTAAATTTTGCAATTTTTAGAAATTGTTTAGTGCGAGTAATTTTCAAAAGTGGTAAGAAAAAATTAGAAGGAATGTACTGGACGCCCGTCAAAAAATGTTAATATCCCATTCTGAGTAGAATATATTAAAAATAAATAAATAAATGAACACCGTAAAATAGCACAAATAAAAATATATAAAATGGCAAACAGCTGTTTTGGAGCCCCTAAAGCTCCATCATCAGTGCCAAATTTAAAAGATTAAAAAGCTCAAGCTATGTAAATATGCTTGCGTCTCCTGCACGCACCCAAGACTGAATGGCAAATTCACGCAGAATGTTGAAATTAATAGATGCAATTAGAAGTTTATGCAGCAAAATTTTACTAAAAATGGCAACTATAAAATCAGTACAGCAAACATACAAATGATTAAAACAAATAATGGATATGTTACGGCATGTTAATTACAGTATTAATTACACTTGCAGAGTTGAAAATAGAATCACGTAACTTTTTATATTTGTGTGCCCTTTAAAAAGTGGAAAAAATGTTAACCCTTTCCGGCGCGGAGTAAGTCTGTCTGTAAAATGATGAAATAATGGTCTGACACCAGAATTTACAAACGAATTTATTACAAAATAAAAACTTGATTATTTTCCGGTGCTTAATAAAAAAAAATTCATTAAATATTCTTGGTGCCGTTTGTCAGTTTTGGAATTAAAATTAGGTGTCCTTTTTTGTGGACACCGCCCATTAAAGGGTTAAACTAGTGTCAGACGAACAGTTGAATATAATGGAAGAGTTTCAACAATTAACCCGTGAGCTCCACACTTGTGCGAATTCGCATCGACTCATTTTTCAAATGTCGGCGTCTTTTGAAAATATGCTTTCATTAATTTGAAATTTTCATTAACAAAAATTGAAATTTAAAAAATAATAAACATTATAGTTCGATTTCTCATTACATTTCGTATATGAATAATGTGTTGTGTTTCATTATCACTACATTGATAACAAAGTTGAAGTAACGGAATCCCACATCCAAATCCTACTAGTGTTTAGTTACCTTTCACATTTTTCTTCGTCACCATTGCTTAATCGTGCCATTTCCTGGCACACATGCTATGACGAGAAATTCTTGTTTAGGTTCCCTCTACCACCCTTTAAAATTTTGCTAGTTATTTTCCGATCACCAGATAAATAAGAAATGATATTTTCAGTTCTATATTTATTTAAAAGTGATAATATAGGGAGAAAAAATTAAAACCACAAAAAGATTATTTTAGTTTTAAAAGTATTATATTAATTTTTCAGCTTACCAGGAAACCACGCCGGTAGTGTAATAATGAAAAAAATCTAAATAAGCAGCAATCGAAAGAGCTGCCCTCGTCTCCCCGTTATCGAGATGTCGTAAAATTCCAAATCCAAGTCGTAAAATTTGCTAATTTGTTTATTTAATAGGATGGAAGGAGGAGGCATTACGTTTTCAACGTAACAATATCATCAAACTCCAGTCACTTGTCCATATCCAAATTAGTGTGACGCAATACTCCGACATGATTTGCAACATTAACAAGTTTTCACTAACGTGCAAACTGAGCCACTTCCATTTAAAACGCCCTTGCTATTTTGTTTTTTGCAGGAGGTGGGCAATTGTAATCATTGCACTAGAATTAAGATCATGAAATGGTTTTGGTGCCACTATTTTCTGTGATTCAATCATTTTTTCGTTCAGTACCATATTTGTCAATAGAAATTTTTTGCGTGCTTCTTTCATTTTTATATTAATCTGATCATTAAAATTTCTGAATCAGAACCACGCCTTTTCTCCCTAAATTAAACAAAAAAATTAGCAAACTTTAAGACTTTATATCTCGATAAAGAGGAGACGAGGGCAAATGATTTATGGGTTCGAAAACACATTTCACAATGATCTTTTGTTTGCTGCTCACTTAGATTTTTTTGATTATTACATTAACGGCGTGGTTTCCTGGTTAGATTTACCAAGAACGCCGCACTAATTTGCAGGCGTGTCTTTATATATTTTAACCGTTTTATAGGCAAAGTAATTAGGTTTGCTTAAATGTTGAAATAACTAAATAAAACCAGGATTTACAAACAAATCTTATTTCAAAATAATTAAAAGCATTTCTTCCCGTGCAATATGCATATTTTGATTAAAAATTTCCGGTGACATTATGACATTTCGGGATTAAAATTAAGTCCAATATATAATAACCCACCGCCCGTTAAGGGGTTTTAAAGGTCCCACTTTAAACACGAATTTTCACGGGAGAACTACTGTGTATGCGATATTAACTTTATTATGTTTAATGAGACTTACTTTATTCAGATGTTTCATCTATTTTCTAGAGCGGAAGCAGAGTTGTCACTTTACCTTAATGTTTGTTCATAAATTCCGAATAATTTTTATTTAATGACAGACAATTCGTGACTACATAAAGTAGTATTTCTTCTTTCGAATAATTCTTCTCCGATATAAATTCGGAATATTTGAAAAAAAAAGTCAAACTGGCAACTCTCAAAGAAAGAGTAACAGAACAATGGCGGCTCATGACTGGCTATTTTTGGCGCTGCATGTTATTTTCAGAGAAATGCCCACAGACTTTATTTATATAAGAACTTTACTAGTACTGTTTTATAATAATAAATGTTGGCTTATTTAATCGTAGAGTAATCTACGATTTATCCAAAATCTTCTCCAGTAAATCAAATAAATCCCACACATTAACAACAAACATGAAACTAAATAAGTTTGATGGCTATACTAATGTTAGCTATTTTACGAAATCCGCTACCGTTTGTTTTGCGTCAATACAGATCGAAACAACCGACCTATTACGTACCTAAGCTGAAATCTAGCATTATAAAGATTTCATTGTAATCCGACATCATTTCAATACTAATGCTCATAAATGTATATATATTTATCATACTCAATTCCTTTCAAAAAGATAAATAATTCTTAATATCCATGCATCATTCTAATCCGTATGTTTGGTATTTGAACAAGCTTTCTTCTAAAAGGGTCGTTCTTTTAGATACAGAAATCTCAAAGGAAATTAAACTTTGTTCTAAAATTTAGAAATTCTTTTGCATATTTGTTTTCTGATTATAGAGAAAATACGGAACGTGGATCTCAGTCTATGATTTCATTTCATCCTTCATAGCCTGCATTTTAAAATATTATATGAAGGATGAAATAGTATACAATTTTAAGCTTTTCACAGTAACAGGGATTTAAAGAGCGTATAGTTAGATTAGAATTCTACTTTTTTTTAATTATCTTCATACCTATTATACAGTCAAACATCATCCAAACATCATTCAAACATCATATATCATACCTAATTATTCAAAAAGGTTACGCCAAAAATTCAAATAGAATATCATCAGTTTTTGATCGTATTTTGAAAAAATAGAACATGGCAACTATTTTAAATAATCTATGTATTTGAAACACAAGGCTGTTTTTTTTCTACTATTTTCTAATAATAACAACCAACCTATTACGTGCCTAATCTGAAATCCAGCATTATAAAGATTTCATTGTAATCCGACGTCATTTCAATACTAATGCTCATAAATGTATATATATTTATCATACTCAATTCCTTTCAAAAAGATAAATAATTCTTAATATCCATGCATCATTCTAATCCGTATGTATGGTATTTGAACAAGCTTTCTACTAAAAGGGTCGTTCTTTTAGATCCAGAAATCTCAAAGGAAATTAAACTTTGTTCTAAAATTTAGAAAATCCTTCTTTTGAATATTTGTTTCCGGATTACAGAAGAAATAAAGAATGTGGATCTCAATCCATGATTTCATTTCATCCTTCATAGCCTTCATTTTAGAATAGTATATCAAGGATGAAATAGAATACAATCTTGAAGCTTTTCACAGTAAAAGGGATTTAAAGAACGTATAGTTAGATTAAAATTCTTCTCTTTTAAAATTATCTTCATGCTTAAAGTACATATTTGGAAAGGCTGCGTCAAAAATTCAAATAGAATATTGTTAGTTTTTGATCGTATTTTGCAAAATCGAATATGGCAACTTTTTTTAATAGTCTATGTATTTAAATCACAAACTGTTTTTTTTTTTCTTTGTTTTTTAATTATCTGCCCTTTCTACTGAACCAATTTTGATATTTTTTTAATATGAAAACTGTTCATTTGTAGATGTGCCCGCACTAAATATTTTAAATTTTTACCCCATTTTTAGGGTTCATGTTACAAATATTACTCCCGCTTCGTTGTCTGTACCTCACAGAGCCGGTACTCAGAAACTATTTAACTTACAGAATTTCAACTTTGTGTACTTATAGCTGAATACCTACTATGAAACTCAAAATCATAAATTAAAAACAAATCGTATTATTTTAATATAGAGAGATTAAAAAACCAAAAATCTAACAGCCTTTCCCTATCAAATTTAAACATTTTTCGTTATAGCAGTTGCCAACTATTAAAAATCCACAATAAAATTCTTTCTACAATAACTGATTTTCTATTGAAAGATTTCCACGTGGAAAATGAAAATGAAATAAAAAGTTTCACCCATTGAAAAAAATATTAATATGACGTCATATTGGTAATAAAACTGAAATTTTCAAACATTTCTCAATAATACAAGGAATACAAGTATGTGTAAATACAGAAATCAGGTTAATATGACGTCATTCCATTTTTTGGTAAAGTCAGAAGATCTTTCAGAAAATACTGTCAAAGTTGGTTTTTGAACCAAATTTCCGACGCCGCAATACGAAAAGGGAGAAAAACGAATCGCTTATAACTCGACAAGTAATTTATTTTTAAAAAAATGAAAAATTCATTTCGATTCTAAATCGCTTCAGTACTGAGGTCTGCCAATTTCAATGCCTTTGCTTTTAAAAATTAGTCAGAAAATATGCAAGAATTTTTAGCGTTGTTGAACAGCGCATTTGAGAACCACCTTAAAAATGACGCTTTTATGAAAGAAATTGTGTGTTTTCTCGTAAATCTGACGTCATTTCCACTGATAGAAACATATCGCCTTTATGCGCTTAGGACTCTTTGTATTATAATGAGCGGATGTTTAAAAATCTCTTTGTCTAACGCCGGTTCAAGAAGAATGATAGTCAGTGTAAATTACATCATTTAGGCACAGTCCTAGCTAAACGTTGTAGTTTTCTGAATGAAAATGTATATTTTCAATCGAATTCACTTTTTAAATGACGTCTGTTTCATAGGTGGCATTATATTCCATTCAGAATGTGGCCTCTAACTTCACAGCTTATTGATTGAAAAATCTCTGTAATTAATGTAATACTGACGCAATTATGTTTCAGATTCATGTCTTTAAAAGCATTTTTTTTATAAATGATGTCATTTCCCTTTCAAGGACTTAATTTCTTTGATGGCCTTAAACATCATCGATTCAAATTAAAAATATTTTTTCTTTTTCAATTTTAATGTGAAAATGGCATTAATAAAGGTATAATTATCCCCCATAACTTCATTTTCTCTGCAATAATGAAAATATGCCGACAGTCACCATTTTGAAGATATCTCATTAAACACATTTAAAATTAAAAATTAAATATAAGACTAGGAATAGTTGAAGAATAGCTATCCCTCGGTCATTTACAAATAAAAATATTTCAATTAACAAAACAAAATTAAAATTGGTACAGTTGACAGTCCATGACAGATAACGAAAAATAATTGATTGTATTTTAAATCTATAGATAATGAAATAATGCAGAAACCATAGAGACCTTCAAAATCTGCCCATGACTTTTTTCTTTCGACTTTGGCTAATCGCACAATGTCATTTCTCAGACTGTCCGAGAAAATTCAGAATTTTCCATTTTACGATTTGGCCGGCCAATTCGGGAAATGACCGTAACCTATACATATATCTTAACCCCTTCGCGATGAGCGTCACGTATATGTGACGTACAGAGCGTTCAGAATCCTTTACTATTTTTAACCGTAATTTTGAAAAGAAAATTTTCCTTTATTTAATCACAACCTTTTTACGATTCAATTTGGCAAAAATTTCTATTTTCAAATGCTAGTGACAAAAGATTAAAAAATCTGTATAGGATGCTCGTTGTAAAAGAGTTAGGCCAACATGTTAGCACCTTTGCGACCAGCGTCGCGTATACGTGACGCACCCAGTGGACAGAATTCTTGATTATTCCTACCAGTAATTTTTAATTATAATTCTTGCATAATTTAATCAAACAGTAAACGACGAGTACAGGATGGATTCAGGGTCTTCTTAGTTGGTAGGAAATTTCACACCCTACAGATAAGTAAATTGTGCAAATGGGCTATTAGACGGAATAATTGAAAGCGACAATAACTGCCGCGACTCATCAGTTTTCCAAGCATTTCTTTGGCTGTTCCGTGCAAAAGTCTTCTCTTGTCATTTTTCAAAGTTTGATTGGCTAAAGGACGCTCGTTGCGAAGAGGTTAATCTTTATTATTTCTTGGTAAATCAAATTCACAAACTGATCTGCATTCTTCTAAACGACTTGTGTATATATATATATCACAAACTTAGTGTGGTTAAGAGTTCCCACCATACTCGCCGAGCAACAAGAAAGGACAGCATTTTCCCACGCGAACTGCTATGATGTAGAGAGCGCAGCCCAGGACGGATTTGCTGATGATTACATTTTCGCATCTCTTGGCCTGGGAACAAATTAATAAAGTAAACCTCATAATTCATTTCGACGTGGTATAGAGAAGACGGATTTCTCTAAAGACGCAAAGACGAGCCACGACGAATCGGACAGAGGGACCGGTCGGAGTTCTCAATATCACCTGCGGATAACTTGCCGTATAACCCCTTTCCCCTTTAAGCGTACATAATATTATCCTGTAATATTTAATATACTATCCTGTTAATCCAGAACCATTAAATTCTAGTTATTCATTAATTATAGTTTCAGTCTCATTTTGCATATATATAACTTTTTTACAATCTGACAGCATTCTAGAATATTAAACCTTTTGAACTTCTAAAAGTTCCGAAGAAATAAATCAGAAAGCTTATTTTAGCTTTGATATTAATGAGATGTTATATGTTATTAGATATTTAAAATTTTGATACATCATATAATAAAATGCAATTAGATGAATACATTTTCAAAAATATTGAACAAACTTTTGAAAGAAATGAAAGAAAATTTTCAAAAGACTGATAGTTAATGTTCAGTACTCTTTATAAATATATCTTTTGTTTCAATATCTTGCAGCACTCTAGAGGCTTAAAGATTTCTACTTGCTGAAAGACTTATCGTTGAGGCGAAATATGATTCTACTTCTCGCAATGTAAACAAGAGGCAAGAATCTCAGTTCCCTATTTCACCAACTTTCCTTGTATATTATATGAAATTGCCCAAAATGCAGCTGCTTGTCTCACAAGGGAGGAAAATGCTTTTATGTATCGTCATTCTTATACTGCAAACAATTTAAAAATACATGTTAGGGAGGAATCTTATTCTCATAAGGAACTATCTGAATGTGTATTATATTTTTGTGATATTACTTTTAAACTTTATTTTGCGAAATAATATTTACTCGTTTCAACGGGAAACTTTTAGAACATGTAACGTACTATGTTAAGAATTTAAAAAAAACATAAATGAAAAAAAAAAAGATATTAATGAAACAAGAGAAAAGTGTAAAAAAATAATAAAAAGTAAAAATTATCACGAAATATTCCAACAACCGATCATTTGGCCGGTATCAACTGATAATATTTCTCTTCAAACCAGAAATTTCTTCATAAAATAAATAAAATATGAATCTCACAGAAATAAGCAGTTTTTTTCAAATAGGAGATTTTCTGCCTAATTTGGAGAATTTTGAACCTTTGGGGGAATTTTTGGGGGAATATCATTATTTTAGGGTAAAATTTGGGATATTTTTTCATTGTTTCACTTTTTTAGGTTGTTTACTTTTACGTTATTAAAGTAGTTGCGTCATTCTTATATGGCAAACAATTTAAAAAATAGATGTGTGGGAGGAATCTTATTCTCATTAGGAACTATGTGAATGTTTATTTTATTTTTGTGATATTACTTTTAAGCTTTATTTTACGAATTAACATTTACTCGTTTCAACGGGAAACTTTTTAGAACATGTAACGTACTATGTTAAGAATTAGAAAAAAAAAAGACACATATATGAAAAAAAAATAGATATTAATGAAACAAGAGAAAAAGGTAAAAATAATAATAAAAAGTAAAAAATTATCACGAAATACAGTGACCTCTCACTTATACGCGATATACGGAAATTAATATTCATCACCAGTTTTTTTTTATGTAAGTTTCGCCTTATTAAATCGCAGAATTTTTAAATACAATTTTGCTGTTTTAAAAAAAATGTATGAAAAAGTAATTATTGAACATCGTGCATAAGTGAGAGGTCACTGTATTCCAATAACTGATCATTTGGACGGTACCAAATGAAACTATTTCGGTTCAAATCAGAAATGTATTCATAAAATAAATATATGAATCTCACAGAAATTAGCAGTGTCGCCAGATTGCAGATTTTCTCCCCATTTTGTAGAGTTTTGAACCTTTGGGGGAGTTTTTTTGGGGACAAAGTAAAAGTGGGAAAATTTTTGGGGAATATCATCATTTTGGGGTAAAATTTGGGGAATTTTTTCATTGTTTCACGTTTTTGGGTTAACGTTTACTTTTACAAATCTGGCAACAGTGGATCTCGATTCATCCTTTACAGTTTACAAGGGTTTTAAGTTATAATTTACTATTTATCTAATATGTATTCTATATATATTCTAATATGTTTTCGTAATTCGTGTTAATTTCTTCAAGAAAGTAATGGACCAAAATAAAAACGCAACTTCATATTTTATTTATTTATTTATTTATTTATTATTTTGCAATAAAAATTCTTGTGTGAAATAGTTTTTTTAAACACTTGAGTAAAAGTCCCGGTATGTTTAGTGTTAATCAAGTAGCTTAAAATATTTTCACATAGCTATAGTTTTTATAAAAAATGAACGGTTCGTCGCTACCATGTCAAACTATCGAATATGAAAAACAGGGTGACTAGTGGTCAGGGAAAAATACAGTCATAAAAGATGATAATCACCAGTATATTCTTACAGAAAAATTCAAATTGATTATTTGATCGAATAATCAGCATAAATTTTCCTATAAGAATATACTGGTGTTTATTACTTTTTTTGACTGTATTTTTCCCTGACCTCAAGCCACCCTGAAAAACATCATTTTTCATTACATTTAAAGAAAGGACGATTTTCACCACTAAATTTTATTAGAATTGTTAGCCTAGTAAAAATACTAATAGAGTTTCTGTGAACAACCGGGTTGCCAGTTTTGCGTTCTCTTTTATTCAGAAATGCCGAATTATTCATACCGGAAATTTTGTGGAAAAAAAAATAATTTAAGTAGTCACGAAATGTCTGTCATTAAATAAAGAAAAAAAAAACTATTTCTAATTTCTGGTGTGGATTTGAAATTTCTGAATGTAGAAAGAGGCCAAACTGACAACCCCTCTGAAGAATATTATTTAAATTTAGTGGTGACAATCAGCCTATTTTTAAAATTAATGAAAAATGCGTTTTTTCACATTCGATAGTTCGACATGGCAGCGACGATATTAAGAAACTTCAATAAGTTTAAGATTTTCTGGGATAAATGTCCGGATCAAATTCTAACAGTGTATAAATGCGAACTACGTTAAATAAAACGTATATAGAATGAGATTTTTATAGACCGTCACTTGACATAACATAGCTACAACAATTGTCAAAGAATTCCATCCGCATATATCTAATAGCAGATGTAAACTTTAGTCGTCTTTAAAACATAGTAAATGAAAAATTCATAAGTTTTCACCTTAAACTTTTACTGTTATAAGTAAAAAATATGAATTAATTTAATATAATCAAATATTACTATGGCCGCAATTTTTACTTTCTTCTATCTTTACAAGAAGAAAGTATTGGATTCATGAAAATTTTCGACTTCCGGTTTTCGACGGATTTATACGTTTTAGAAGGTCCTGAACACGATTTGACTATTTTTAGAAAATGTCTGTCTGTGACTCTGTCTTTCTGTCTGTCTGTCTGTCTGTCCGTCTGTCTGTCTGTCTGTCTGTCTGTCTGTCTGTCTGTCTGTCTGTATGTGACAAAAAATTTGTGGGCGCTCTATCTCAAGAACTAATGCTCGGAATTTAATAAAACTTTAGATTCAGTTAGTCCCTAATATAAATTGGTGCTGATTAGTTTTTGGTAAAAATCGCCCGGCAGGTGGCGCTGCTATGCAGCATTTTTCGAGATTTCCGCAATAGCTCTATCTGTTTAACTAATGCTCGGAATTTAATAAAACTTTAGATTCAGTTAGTACCTGACATAAATTGACGCTGATTAGTTTTTGGTAAATATCGCCCGGCAGGTGGCGCTGCTATGCAGAATTTTTTTGCGATTTCTCCAATAGCTCTATCTCAAGAACTAATGCTCGGAATTTAATAAAACTTTAGATTCAGTTAGTCTCTGATATAAATTGGTGCTGATTAGGTTTTGGTAAAAATCGCCCGGCAGGTGGCGCTGCTAAGTAGCATTTTTCGCGATTTCCGCAATAGCTCTATCTCAAGAACTAATGCTCGGAATTTAATAAAACTTTTGATTGAGTTAGTCTCTGATATAAATTGGTGCTGATTAGGTTTTGGTAAAAATCGCCCGGCAGGTGGCACTGCTATGCAGCAGTTTTCGCGATTTCCGCAATAGCTCTATCTCAAGAACTAATGCTCGGAATTAAATAAAACTTTAGATTCAGTTAGTCTCTGATATAAATTGGTGCTGATCAGTTTTTGGTAAAAATCACCCAGCAGGTGGCGCTGCTATGCGGCATTTTGAAGGATTAACACGATTTTAGAGATAGTCATATCTCAAGAAATAATGCACGGAATTTAATAAAACTTGAGCTTCAGTTAGACATTGATATAATTGGTGCTGATTCATTTTAGTGTATGCGAAACCTGTGTGAGATAGAAGAAAGTTTTGGGATTGACACATCCGACTAGTTGCTTTTATTTTAGAGACGTAATATATATTGATAACTTTAATATAAGAAATTTGTTTTAGTAAGTGAGTTCATAAATTACTCATATTCATATTTTCGTATTATATTTTAAGACCAAATTCCCTAAATATTTATTAAGAATGCATTTTTAAATTTATTAATAAAGATGTATTAAGTAGGCATTTTTTTATTTTCTTCTAAGTTTAATTTTTTATTCTTTATCATTACTTTTCCAATAAGAATATGATTTTACTATACGTACTCTACTTCTAAAAATATGATTAATGGATTTTTTTTTTTTGGCACATACTGTAATCATTTTTTTTCACAAACCGCAGTTCAGCCCTATTTTCTTTTTTAAGTATATTTTAATTAAAGTATAAAACTAATCTATAATATGCTCAGTTTCTCCGTAGCATCATATTCTTGACTTAACTTAAAGTTTTTATGTGTATTTAAGCAAGAAAAAACTCGATTTTTAAAGATTATAAAATAATAATAAAACTCTCAAGAACTGATAATTTGAAATTTTGATGGTAGTTATCGGAAACCTGAAAGACTTTTGTATAGTAAGAGAAAAATAACGGAATAACTGATAGTCTTATCTTAATTACAAAATTATATATCTACAGTACAATTAAAATACTTCTTTTTATTTTAGAAAAATATAGGGTATATTCATATTCATCAAAGATTCTTTAAAATTTGTGCATATACTAAAAACATTTATTAAAACAGTGATTTCAGAGAATTTTTGGATTTCTTCTTTTTCCTTTTCAGTTTTTAATTAATTTTCCAATAAAGACAAGATTTTAAAATATGCTCTCAACAAGCAATAAAGTGTACTTCATTTTCAGAAACATCAATCATCTTCTTAATAAATTTTACTTTTGAAAGTTATCTCTTTTTCTTTTCCTTTTCGTTAAAGCATGATATAGTTAAGCATATTAAATTAAAATTAAGCTTTTTAATTACAGTTAAAAATAATTTAAAAAATAAGATTCAAGCCACTTGACTGCACCAAGTTTTTTTATATTGAATTTTTAGAATTTTTTATTACGTTAATGATAAAGAAAGGTGGATTTCGTGATATAATTATTACATAAACTCTCACATATTGGCAGTTTTGTATTTTGATAATAGACAGCGAAACAAATTCTAAATCATTTGTTCTAGAATATTTTTTCCATCTCAGTACTTTATTTATATATAACTGCTATACAGGGTGTTCCAAAATTCAACCGATGAATTAAAAGGGATGATAGAAGGCATCAAGAGGATGAAAACTTACCATAGAACATGGGGTCACAGACCACATTTAGTGGGAGAAAATCGCAATAATAGTTATGAAGGGTGTCACGTCAAGTGGAACAAAAAGGGCCAATAATAAGTAGAAAAACATTTAAAATATGATGTCAGGCATGATTACATATCATTGCAGTTCAACGTCAGAAATGAGACAACGACACATTTTTATAGAAATTATTCGAAGTTGCCGCCACGAAGGTCATTGCACAACCGACACCGACGGACAAAGGATTGCCGGACACGTTAAAACATATTCCTATAAAAATGTCTCGTCGTCTCCTTTCTGTCGTTGAACTCAGTGACGTAGCCAGGGAGGGGGGTCCAAATGCTCTGGATATCAGTAATATTGTAAAGTTTTCTTCCCTTTGAATATCACAGAAAGCTATTCGAACTATCACAAAATTAATAATATCCAGAGCATCTGAACCCCCACCCTGGCTACGCCACTGGTTGAACGGCAATTCATTGTAATCATGCTTTACGTCAAATAAATGTTTTTTTGAACTGATTATTGGTGCTTTTGGTTTCACTTGACGTCGCATCCTTCATAAATATTTTTGCGATTTTCCCCCACTAAATGTGGTTTGCGACCCCATGTTCTATGGTAAGTTTTCATCCTTTTGATGCCTTCTATCACTCCTCTTAATTTGTCGGTCGAATTGTGGAACACCCTGTATAAATGAAATACAATAATTATTACAATACACCAATGTAAAAATTATGCTTGTAGACTGTGTAAAATCATTGCAAAAAATGGGAAAAATTACGTAACCGTATAACTACCGTAAACCGTAACTAAACGGAAACCGTATAACTACGTAAACAAATAATGTTGATTTAGAAAAATCACAATTTATCTCTTTTTTGATGCTAGGCATAAATCACTAAACATTTGTTTACAGGTCACGAGTTAGCTCGAATTTGTTTCACCAACTCTCATCGAGTAAGGGCGTGGCTTTTACCTTATTTAAAAGGGAAAAATGCATTTATATTATTTTGTCCATTTTTTTTTAGATTGTAAGAAATTTTATATTATATCAGTACATTGTATGATATTTACTGACGCGTAAACTTGAAAAACCTATAACCATTTAAGGAAAGACTTTCAGAACAGGGCGGAACTTCTACTGTTTTAAAATCAAGATTTCATACAAAATCTCCGGTGAACAAAGCGTTAAGAAAAAGAAGTTTAAATGATAGGTGTATATTTAGAGTGAAGGTTGAGCCTATTTACAATCGTAAATATTTGTCTCCTTATATTTATTTAATGAATAATAAAAAATAAAACTATAACTTTTGGTCTTAAGCGAAGAAGTATTTCAGCTATACACCATTAAAAATTCACTGAAAACTCCGTTTAAAATGATAAAACATCAAGTTAAAGTAATGGAATTATCCATAAAATATCATTACATATCCTAATAGATTTTCACGTCCCTCGAGCTTTGGTAAAGCAAGTGAGGGTCAGAAAAACCTGTCTTAAGACCTAGTACCCGGCTGCCTTTTGGATGTCTGGCTTCGAAGCTGTTGGGGGACTCCGACTGGTACACAAGTGTAAATGTGCTGATTTCCCAAAAGGGTGGGAACCACCGCGAATCGCAGCGACCTATGTTGTCATTTCACTTAGGGAAATGGAGGTGGTAAGCAGGTGGCGTCCACACGGGCCGTAGAGCACACAGGAACTCTCCTGGTCGTATTCGTAAAAGTTCCCTAGAACTTGGGAACGGTGGTTGACGTGCCTAACGGCTCAGCTCAGTTTTTATATCCTCAAAATGGTGCAACTTGAACTGAAACAGGTTCCGCAGGACTTGATTACCGACTATTACTTCATAATAACAACCCAATCTTCAGTAAAAAATGTGGAAATGAAGCACAAGAGTAGGAAAGTACACATGCTTCTAGTGCAGCTGTTTTTAATGTTGTTGCTTTTATTTTTCTCAGAAAATTGGAGAAGGAATTTCTTTTATGAAGCCTTGCTATAGCCCTAAATTCCAAAACATACTGCATTTACTTTTGCTAATCATACTTTTCATCGAGTCATTTTTAACATGTCAAGTATTTACTAAAAAATACTTTATGTACATGTAAAACAACATTAATGACCATATAGAAAATTCTGGCCACTTACAAAATTCAATTTTTATAAGTGTTTCGGACCAGTGCCTATTTCTAAAATGTTTATTTAGTCATTACCTAGTAATAGACACACCATGTGCCTATTTCTAAAAGTGTAATTTTCCTAATGGCCATTTTACATAAATTTTTTTTAGCTTTAACTGGAAAGCTAAGCGATTAAATTTAATTTTAAAATTACATTTAACCGAATGCAATAAGAACAAAATGTTTATAAGTACATCTGCTTTTAATTATATATATATATATTTAAAATTAAACTGGATGTTTTCCCCCTGACTTCACCTTTGATGTTTTGTAATCTGGGTTATTATTAACAATCTCAATCAAAGCAATCAGGAAGCAGATACCGTAATTTCGCGCGTATACGCCGCACCTCAGACAGTTTGATTTCCTACAAGAATTTATTTTAAATAAAATGTGACTGCTTCTGCTTAGCACTTTTTTGAATTCTTATTTTCAATAAAATTTCCGGTTTGAAAAAGACTTAACTAAGGTGCGGCACATACGCGCGAAATTACAGTAATAAATTTCAAGAGCATAGGAGAGGGAGGGGCTCATGCCGCTCCCCATTCAAATCAAGACAATTTTTTAAATCAGTTAAGTTGTTAAAAATATATTACACTCTGTCTTCAATGTTTGATTATTGAATTCTGTACATAAAAAGTATATTTATTGATTACATTTTTAACTAGTAAACTTGCAAATCAACGGCCTTAATTTCAGTGCAACAGCACTATTTCAAAATCATTTTATTTAGTGTTTAAAACGTTCAACCCGCATTTTCATTACTTTTGTATTAAAATTACTAAAGACTGCCAGTAATTTAATTCTTGTGAATTGAAACGGGAAATAGCCCCCTGAACCTCCTCTTTGCACCCGTCATCGTTTCAGTAATTTGATAACGGTAAATCTCTGAAATTCAGAATTTTAAATCGCCTAACTAAAATAATTCAAACATTAATCACATGATAATGATATTAATAATTGAATGATTAATTATTCTTATAAATATTTTAGTAAATATTTCTAATCCTAATTAATTGTTCAATTTATTTGAAATTGACTACTTGAGCACCACCTGTAATTTTAACAATTTCATGAACTGAAACTGCTAAACCATTTTTTTTAATTTAAACATTCCAGCTAATTAAGCAAAAATAAAATTCGATGTTCTAAACTACTCAATTTAATAAAAAAAAAGACCATTTTAAGTGCGTTTATAATTATATAAATACGTAGCACCAATAGTTGTCGTCTGGACCGTCCATCTGCCCGTCTGTCCGCACATAACAGCACATAAACTACCCAACCTAATGGTTTGCAAGTTAATATATATAATTGTTGCAGAATTTTGCCGACTCATTTCAAATTTCATGAAAAATTGAATCAAAACTTAAAAAGCTATTGATAAAATTTTTATTTATTCTATTAAACCCTATCAAAACTTAAAAAGATATTGATAAAAGTTTTATTTATTCTATTAAACCCTATCATACGTAATCTATACAATAAAGTGCAAGTTATGTGACTTAGGAAAACAAATACGGGCAAACTACTTTTTTTTCATATGCCAAGCGGCCATTTTTACTCAAAATTATTTTTTCGAATAAAATTGCATAAAAGTTACATTTTTAGAAAGATCGTTCCAAAAAAATTCTTTGCGTGAGAGATGAGTTACATTAAAAAATGTGTAGACTCTGTGATAGTTTCAGTGGAAATTAGGTTAATAGCCGAATATCTAAATCCATAAAAGTAAATAAACACAAGAGATTTGTTCATTGTGAGTCATAGAAATATTAAACAATGGAGGTAATCATTCGCAAAACAAGGTCTCCATATTGACTTTTGCATTGCTGTCTGGTGTCGAAAAAAAATTCGTACCTGTAAACGTGGAATACTTACGTAAGGCATGTACATTTCTTTTACAATAGACGATATAATTAATTTCACTAAAATATTAAAGATGATTTTTTTTTACATTATGAAACTAGTTATAGTACGAACGCAGCTCATTTGTCACGTTTAACGTACAATTTTCAACTTTTTGAAATTACGCACGTTATAATTTTTATTTTTTCTTGTATGTTTATTTCCATACTTGATAATGTACGATGACTAATGACATTTTTATTCCCTCACTTTATCTACACCTAAAATTATTATACAATTAAATTATTATAACATTTTTTTAATAATGTAATAAATTTCTATCTCGAATTTCAATATTTCGTTTTATTACAGGATTCGTACGATTTTACCACAATTTTTTAATAAAATTTTTCGCCGTATTTAAATGCAGAAAAGTATTACCAATCCTGCAATTAAACGAGACTCCTACGATTTCTACTATTTAATGGGATGTTCGGAAATTTCCTCCCGTTTGGGAAAACGAATTTCTACCGGAAAATTCTGCCGGACAATTGTTATACATTAGATATCGGAAATGATGTCTGTCTAATAATTAAACGATAGAATTTTCCGGGACGAAACAACTTTCACCAACGGAAAGAACTTTCCGAAAAACCCAGTAAATTTTAAATAGGAAAATTCTATTAAAAATCGTGGTAAGAACGTTCGAACCCTGTATTAGTATGTTTTCGTTAAGTTTTGGTTCTTAATATAAACATAAAAGCAAATATTAAATTCTTTTTTTACTGTCCATTACTAACATTTTCCCGACCGAATTTGCTGATTTTTTGAATTTTTTCCTGTTATTACAATTAAATTATGGTTCACACTTGGAAATATAACTGTGAAATTGGCTAAATGTTCTTGCTATGTTAATATATTATTAAAAATTCCAGACTATAATAACTATAACATATCAAATTAAAAAATGTTTTTAAAGACATTCCTTAACCCCATAATCGTCGCGCACGATATGTATAGGTTACAATTTTAAAAATCAGATTGCTTGATTGCCACCAATTTTCTGAAGTAGAAATATTCGCCTTACTTAAAGGCAGATTAAAAAGGCAGAGAATAAAGCCCATTACACTACTTAAAAAAAACTGGTATAAATCAAACATTCTGAATTTTAAAAAAGTAGCCTACACTGCGCGTGAATGTCTCGGGCACGACGCTTAACCCCTTGGAGACGAGCGACACGTATACGTGAAGGAATAAGAAGCTCAGAATCCTCGATTATTCCGACCAGTTATTTTTTATTGTAAGCTTTGCCCTATTAAATCTTAGCATTTCTGCGATTCAATTAGGCAAAAATTTCTGTTTTGAAAAAACGGTGGTAAAAGATTAAAAATTTTGTAAAAGTCGCGAAGGGGGTTAAGGGGTTAAGGGTGTCTATTACCTACACGTTTACCCTATTTTAAATATAATCTAGATTTTGTAAGGATAATAAGTGAATAAACACATGAGCTGAATATTATACGTAGCAAAAACTCACGATAACGAAACAAACAAAGAAAAAAAAAAGACAAAAAAGAAAGAAAGAAAGAAAAGAAAACTTTAATATTGACATATGAAATAAGTGTATATAATACGTTGTTATCACCAAGATATATTTTATTATATATTATTAAAAACTAAACATCACTAAACGTCGTTTCTAGCACTTCTAAAATGTGCCAACCAGTCAACCAAACACAATATCCAGCTGGTGTGAGAATTAGTCGTTCATCATAAATGCAAGTCTTAGATTTTCCTGTTGTATCGTTTATATTTAGAATTAAGTTAAACTTAAAATACAGACATACTTTTCAAAAGCGTGGACTACAAAACAAAATTCTTCTTTTAAAGAAAAACTCTTTTCCACACTTTTTGCTTCCTATTGCCACACCAGTAAAAAAATGGATTCATCTAAATTTGTGGACTTGAGAACAATCAATGTCGGTTCAACAGTAAATTTGCCTATTCCTACAGGAAAAAATGCTTTCAAAAAGTAAATTTACACCAGAAATATCATTCGATACTTTTTAAATATAAATTGTGTAAAAGTTCTTAATGTAGGTAATAATACTGCATTATCCTTTATTTCACGATACCGGGCTATAACATACAGCGTGATGAAATACAAAGAGCGTAAAGACCACCATAGCCGGCGAAGTATGGACAGCACATATCTTTCAATAAATTTTCGTAATATTTTCCCCAGATGTGTTTAGCAATGTGATAATAAATTCTTCCTATTATCACCTTAAAAATACTGATATTCTATGAGATAAAAATGTATTTTCTGTATAAAATAAATAAATAAAATAAAATAAAATTCTCAAAATTTACTGCACCGAATTTTATGTCTTTAAGATAGGATATAGAGATGCTAAAGACGCATAACTGATATTTTCTGTTAATAAAAACTGTGTTAAATAACGATAACAAAATTTAATATATATATATATATATATATATATATATATATATATATATATATATATATATCAAATCTCATTTTTATACGCAAATTACCATTTTTTAAAAAAAATTTCTCAAAAGTACCCGATAATAAGATAATAATTCAAGATACTAATTTAATAATAATACAAGGGGTATCACATTCATAGGAAAAGAGTTAACGTTATTCGATTCTTTGGTAAGTAAAAAGTAACGCATGCAAATTTCATGCGTTTACGCATAAAAAATCTGTTAAAATGTTAGAAAGAGTACCTAAATTTAACATGTTAACACTAGAACGACCAAGAGCGGTCATTTTGACCGTTACCAAATAAACATATTCCATTTCGAACCAGAAATTTCTTTTTAAAATAAATTGAATATAAAACTCGCAGGAATATGTTAAATGAATAAGTTAAATTGCTTTAAATAAAAATTCTGGTGTGAAATAGTTTTATAAAACTTAAGTAAAATTTCCGGTCGTTCTAGTGTTAACCAAGGAATAAACTTTTGTTCAATATACACGCCTGATTACCAGTGGGGTTCACTTCCGCCAGTAAACAAGAATAGAATGTTTTTTTCTTTATTCATAGCTGCAGATTTGCGTAAGTACGTTGCATGCGTTTTAATAAGACGAAAATTTCAATTAAAATTTTACTGGTGGCAGTAATGCGCTCAAAATATTATGGTAGTAGTTCCTGTACCCAGTCAACAGGTTAACTAAGAAGGGGGGCATTGGCACCGGTATAAATCAATCTAGAGAGGGGTGGAGATTTTGGAACAGGGTTGTGTTCATCAATCTAGAATGCTTTTTGAAATTTAAGAATATAAATATCAAATAAGCTCAACTAAGAAATTTTTTGACAGAACTTTCTGAAAATTGCATTGAAAACATTTAAAATCCCATTAAAAATCGCTAAAAATTCAAAAGTCGCAGAGGACAAAATTTCCTAAATTAGGCTAAAAATGTTAATCGAATTCCTTTTACGTGTATTTTAATCTTTTGCACTTCACTAACACCTATACGGTGACATATTAAGTTTAATCCCCCAAATGTCACATCGGCACCAGAATTTTCGATCAAATTTATTTAAAAACTAGTCGTTGGGGACCACTGTAATACTTACCCATCAATGATATGCATAATGTAAAATATTAAAATAAAAATGTGTAAACTACTTATAAAATGCATTCCAATTCAAATAAAATCGTGGCGTGATGACGTCATAAACTTTAAGGGCTCGATTAATGAATTGCTTGAAAGAAACCTCCTTATAACTCCAAAAATAATAATCCTATTAACTAGCGATTTATTGCATCTGATTAAGCGTCAAATTTCCAATTAAAAGATATCTTTGAAGTGAAATTTGGATGAAATACAGGGTCATGAAAAATCGAAGAGTGTGGAAAAATAGGATTCTAAATATCTCGACAACTAAATGTCCGATCGACTTCATGCTTTATGCAAAATTTATGTTTTTTTATTGTCTTTTATATTCACTCCTTAAAATAAACAATTTCGAAAATTTTTATATACCTTTTATCAGAACGAATATTTCGAGAGTCCGAAGAAAATAGTTCCGGTTAATCGAGGTTATTGAAATGAAATAGGCTTCTTCCCATTATTACATACTAAGTACTTACCAAATTGCAAGTCTCTATCTCAAGTTTTTCGGGAGATAGAGCGTTTACAGACACACAGACGGACGGCAAAATTTTTTTTCTAAAAATATATTTTTCGGAATCTTCAGTGTCTGAAACGTGTAAATCCGTCAAATAATTTTTTTCGATTTTCAAAACGATTACAAGACTTACCCTATACTACGTACGATGGGTAAGTAATAAGTAAATGCATTTTTTCTTATAAATAACAAACCGTAAATTTTGTTTGAAAATTCCGGTGTCATTGTGGTATTTGGGGATTAAACTTAGTATGTTGTCGTATAGTTGCCCGTGGAGTGCAAAAGGTTAAACAAACGCCTCAAAACACGAAAAAAAAAAATGTTAAAAACGCATTGAAAATTGCGTTAAAATTTGCAGAAAACAAAATTTACTGTAGTTGCTAAAAAAATTTAACCAGAATTCTTTCACAAATACCAAACAAAAAGAGAAAAAAATTACGGAACACAAAAATTCACTAACAAGAACGAAAAATCATGTGCCAAGCATAGATTATGTAACACTTTCCAACGCTTCCAAAATAATTTTACAAATCATTACCGTTTAATAAGCTGAAAGATAACACCTAAGTAAACAATTTGGAAAATGCATAACATGTTCTAAAACGTAATTTCAGGAATTTCCAACATATACAATATTCGGAAAAATATCCGAATACTTTTCTTCAGCCCTGTATATGATCTATAGATTTGTATATATACTACATAGGATGCTCAATTTTAGTTCAGTTAGGAAACGCGTAGCTCAGTTTAAAATTCTCCTTCTGGAGTTTCTGTCAATAAACGGAAATGTGTTCGTGAACTTTTGTGCTGCCCTGTATATGAAATACAGAATTTATACACACCAAGTAATAGACAAAAAGTGAGTTAAATTCAAAATCGCGTTCAGAAACTTAAAACGCACTTCCAGGAATTATTGTTAACAGACAGAAGAGAATTCTTTTGTGTGTCCCTGTAAATGAACGATGACTGCTATACACACAATATTCTGTAGTAAGCGTCTTGTAATGCACCTTGTGATACATATAAATTTTAATGCGTTTAAAACAGTGAAACATTATTTAAATAAAACGCAGACGCTTTTTCTCCATAGACGTAATGTTAACGGAATTCTTTTGACTGTCCCTGTAAAGTAATTATAAGTGCTAATGCACACCCTATTCCATATTAAGCTTCTTGTAATGCACCTTAGTGATATATATCAATTACAATGTATTTAAAATTGTGGAACATCATTAAAATAAACCGCAAATGATTTTTCCCCATTGACGGTAATGTAACGGAATTTTTTGAGTGTCCCTGTAAAAAAACTACAAGTGCTACACACTTCAGTTGAAATAGGGAACATGCTATAGTTGACGACAATAACATATAAAAATTGCAGGGTAATCCGAGCATATTTACGGGAGTTAGAGCACGGCCAGACGGCCATACGGCAGACAAACCGAAGTCATAAACACTTTTCAACTAGGTTGGAAAGTGTTAAAAATCGCATTAAAAATCGCTAAAAATTGAAAAATTAGGAAAGACAAAAAACTTACTATTTTACGCTAAAAGTTTGAAACCGAATTCCTGTTACCAAAGTCAAAAAATCGCTACGGAGAGCGAAAAAAAACGTTAATAATTGCATAAAAAAAATTCACGAAATATTCAAAAATAGCTCTACGAATTCCGAATAAACTGTATTGATAAGAGTACAAAATTTATTAAAAGATTAAAATCGGATTCATTTTAATAATTTTAAAAAATTTCCGAGAAACATAAATAAAACAAGAATAAAAATCCTGCGTCGAGATAGATTATAAAACACTCTCCAACACTTTCAGAATACGTTAATAAAACTTCACAGTTTAATAAGGTGGCATATGATATCTAAGCAAACAAGGGATGACAAGGGTTGACCGCCCCGGGATATCTAAGTAAATAATTTGGAAGAAAGCATAATACAGTTGAAAACTCAATTTCAATAATTACCATCACTAGTCAGAAAAATATCAGAATTCTTTTGAGCAGCCCTGTATATAATCTATAGAGTTGCATATGTACTAACTAGTATGCTAATATTCAATCGAATTATTTCCTCCCCCTTCAAGCAATTTCCGTCAATAATCGGAAATGTACGCGAGATCTTTTGTCCTGTACTGTGTATCATTCATAGAATGTATACACACTAAGTAGAGGGCAAAAAGTCTATACCATTTGAGCGTTAGGCCCGTGTTTTTCCGTTACTAGAAGTCATGTTAAAATGGCTGTAGACAAAAATATTTTTAACAAAATATTTTTTTGAACCGTATATCGAATGAGGGGATATCAAAGATATTATAGCATCAAACTATAATTAAATATATATACAGGGTGTAACTGAAATGCTTCAACAAACTTTGAGGGATGATAGTACTCATGAATTCGAACAAAAAATGCAATGGAACATGGGGTCGCAAATGACGTTTAACCCCTTCAGGGGCAGTGGTATGTTTATGAAAGCGCTTAATTTTAATTCCAAAACGCCATAATGGCACCAGAATTTTGCTAAAATCTTTTCCATTTAATATGTATGTGAAATATAGCCTTTTTCTTATTTACAAACAAATTTTTTTATAAATTCCGGTGCCAATCATTTATTTCAACATTTTAGTACTAAAAGTAGTTTGCCCCTAAAAGGCTTAAAGGATAAAAATAGAGAAAATGCGTCTGAAAATGGACTGGCACCGGAATTTACAAAATAAATTGTTTGTAAATAAGAAAAAGGCTATATTTCACATAAATATTAAATGGAAAAGATTTTAGCAAAATTCTGGTGCCATTGTGGCGTTTTGGAATTAAAATTAAGTGTTTTTTTAGACATACCACTGTCTCTGAAATGGTTAAATGTCATTTGCGACCCCGTGTTCTATTGCATTTTTTGTTCATCTTCATGAGTACTATCATCCCTCAAAGTTTATTGAAGCATCTCAGTTACACCCTGTATATATATATATCAGGGCTGCCAACTTCTACGCCTTTTTAAATTAAATATTCATGTTTTTAACCAGAAAAATATTTAATAAATTGTATACTCAATTTATTTATTGACATGCTGTATTTTATACTTTATTGTGTTTGTTAAGGGAAATTTATGGTACTGAAATAATTATTTCATTCAAAATAAGCGTAGTAGTTGGCAGCCCTATATATATATATATATATATATATATATATATATATATATATATATATCTTGAGATTTACAACCATACTTATGAAAATATAGAAAAACCCCCAAACGCTGAAAGGGTAATTTGAAAACGTACCGCAACTTAAAATTAACTTACAGTAATAATTGTTCTTAGACACTACTCTAACCGAAATCTTTGGTGTGTCCCTGTAAATGAACGACGAATTCTATGCACACCCTATACTATAGTATGCCTCGTGTAGTGGACCTCAGTGATATATATCAATTTAAATATGTTTGAAACAGTGCAATATCATTAAAATTCACCGCAAACGCTTTTTCATCATAGACCGAAATGTAAAGAAGGTCTTTTGAGTGTTCCTGTACATGAACTATAACCACTTCGTACTTCATTTCAATACTGAACATGCCATAGTCGAAGCATGGTAATCCGAGTATATTTACGCGTGTTAGAGCATGGACAGATAGACAGACAAACAGATGGAAAACAGACAGACAAACCGAATTCATAAACACTTTTCAACTAGGATGGAACGTGTTAAAAACGTGCCTGCAATACTGAAATATTACCTATTATTTATGTTTTACCAGATAATAAAAGTCTTCATTGCACGTTATGTTAATAATGTGCATTATAAAACGTTTTGTTTTCATTTTTCTGTATTATGTTTAAATCAGTAATGATTTTAGATATCTGAAAAGGAGTCACGCAAATAGCTCTCAAAATAAACCTAATAACGAATAAGTACTTAGTGTTATATTACAGTATTTTACAGTCGGGTAGGTTAAAAATCTTATTTTATGACACTTTGCATGCTGAAATAATTTTAAAAACATAAAAACATCAAACATAAAAATATCAAAGTATCATATTTTGATATTTTAGATACATTGATTTTCAAAGATTTAAAAAAAAACAGGACACACACACACATATTTATATATAAGGTGCTTTTAGCCTTATTATATTGTGCCTATAAAATATCAAAAATGTAATTCTATTGCGAAGAAAAAAAACGAATTTGAAAAATCAACACATGCAAATTTATTTCCTAAAAAACGATAAATAGCTAAATCTCTTGTGATCCAAGGATCTACTTCGTATCATTATATGCATCGCGTTTTCTTTCTATGTTCATGGCATAACGTTAACGGGACGAAACAAATAATATAAATTAAATCCAAAGGGGGATTTTCAACACAACAAAATCATCGCTATATTTTCCAGTATGAAAATCTTACTAACGTCAAAGTGATTAAACAGGCTGCATAACTTTGTCTCTATCGACAAGTAAGGTCTGACCGAAGATTAGAGTCCATTACAGGAGAGGATTACATATATGCATGTACATTTCATGTATTTCGGACTATATTACTTAGACATGAATAAACATTTATAAATTTCGTTTTGTTGAATTACCTTTTTCTTTTTTCGATTCTTTTTTTTCCATATTTAAAAATAGTGATTTTCTGTCTATGACTGAATAAAAAATAATATCATTGGCCAATTTCAGTGGTTCCATCTATGAAACAACTAACTAAAAAGCTGTAGATCATCCCAGGGCTGCCACTGGCGACTATTATATCAATAAAAAGTTTTTTCACATACATTTTAACAAAATATGCAGGAGAAATATACTACAAAATTTATTTATTTTTAAATAGTGGTGCTAATAGAATTTAAAAATAGTCACCAGTGGCAGCTCTGAATCATTACCTATTTATCTTTTAAAGGTTTTGAGATTATTCTAAACAAAGAAAAAGAAATAAAAGAAAAAAGAAATTCCACGCGCAACATTGTAAATCTTCTGCAAACGATGACCGTAGAGCCCGTAACCAACCAACCAATCAACTATTCATACGCAAAATCGATGCATTTTGTAAAGAAACCAATTCCATTACATACAGGAAATTTTTGATAGCCATCACACTTTTATAAAACGCATAAATCTTCTATCTCGGATATTTTACCCTTCATCGCGTCCTTTCTTTTTGTCATTAAAATCATTTTATCATACTAATAAAAAGAAAAAAAAAAATGTACGGAAACTTACTTAGAGACCATTATTTATTAATTTCTTCAGCTATCATAATTTATTATTATGAATTTAGAAATTATATTTTATCGATAAATAAATCACCCAAGAAAATTTTATTTTAAAAATTGCGGCTTCTCGATAACGATATAGTTTAACAGAAATCGATCTCATAAATCAGTCATTATACCCTAAGAAATTAATCACACTAAAGTAACTTAACAGCAATTTATCTTAAACAAGGTTACTTGAAGAGAGCTTAAATAATAAATAGTATTTGAGACTATTAATAGATGATGGTGGAAATAATAGAAGATGTGTTAATAACACAAAATACTGGTTTGTTTTCTTATATGTTTAATTTTTATGCATTATGTAAATTAAGATGATAGTTAAAAGACAAATACATAAATTAAAAAAAAAATTAAACTAGAATCTGAAAGAAAAAAAAACCCAGATTCAAACCAGTAAATTTATAGAGTTAATTTTTATATAAAAAAAAATAATAATCTCCTTGCTGCATAAAGCTTCATCCCATGCAAATTTTCTCGACGTTTACTTTCGGTTTTCTTACGAACTTCGCCTCTTTCAAAACTAAAGTTTCGCCGTATCTCCAAAAATAAAATTACTAGAACCAGCTATGAACTTACATACCCATGTATTTTAAACAGAGCAATGAATAAAGAAGAGGAGACGGTGTTGGGTCTACCAGTTGCAAGCGAAGTAATTAAAGATGCAATCATAAGACTGCATGGACTCCGTCAAAACTTGACGGCAAACAACTTAAGGTACCATAGAAAAAAGTTCGTAACGTCTTTAGAATGTTAAATATTTTTACAAAATAATTCTTACTAATAATTCAAATAAATGAAAAACCTCCTCATATTAAATCCTGGCTGCGAACTGGCAATTAGCAGAGTTACACTCACATGATTTCTGTCATTTCTCTAATCTGACACTTTTCTATTAACCGGCACGATTGTCTTTATCCAACATTGGTGTCCACAAAATGCATTCATGTATATTTCGTGCTTTTTCACCTACTGATTCAAGAATTCTTTTGTCATTACAGTGTATATCAATGCCATTTGGGGGCAATCAATTCCAAATAATGACAATTGTATACAATTTATCAGTGTTGTGTCGGCAAATAGAAAAAGCATTCTTTACTTGTACTAACGAGCATACAGATATGATGCAATGATTGTCATTATGTGCCATCGATTTCATGCAAAATATATTCATATTCACTCCGAAGACAATAAAAAAAATATCAAAATCGGTAGTTGGAAAAGCACGTAGTGCATATGAATGTATTTTGCGTTCACCGATGTCGGTTAACGACAATCGTGTGAGATATATTGGTGTTGTGTCGGTTAATGGGAAAGTAGTTTTAGTTTTTAAAATTGAAGTACAACTGATATGCAACAGACAAACCGCCTACATTCATAAATATACATACTAAAATTTATTATCACGCAACATTAATCAAATGTTTTTATATAAACAACTATTGGCTGCAGTATTAAAAAAAGTTTAAGATATTTCTTACTTTATTTTATTATGTTTTTAATTTATTTTTAAGTTGCGATATACTGAGAACTGTTTTGTCCGAGTGGCCAAATTCAGCCAAATACAGAGCTTGTAAAGAAAAAAAATCGTTCGTGCACACATAAAAGTAAGATAGAATGCAAAACTCAGAATACAAGAGAACTGTTACAAAAGCAACAGTATATACACACGCGATGCAAAATTTCTGCACTTCTTGAAATCATATACATTTTGAGCATGTATATTTTGAAAATTTACATTTATTCTAAATTTAAAAAAAACATACACATCATTTAAAAGAACTTTTATATATGATAAAAAATATACAAACAATGAAAGAAATTTTAATTGATTCTTCAATCCATTATTTCTGTTTCTGATACCAATTCTGTTTATATAAATGATTATTGTTTTGTATGACAATTTTGATATTAAGAATGTAAGTTTATTGAATATTAAATATTCTACTTTTTGTAATTTTACCTTATCAACGCTTCATTTATAAAATTATTCATAGTTTACAAAAATTACAAAAAGTATGTATCTGCTTTTCTTTACTATTTTTCATGTGCAGAAGATTTACAATTAATCCTATTTATTTATTTTTTTATTCTACAAAAAATATTTTCAGATTTATATATTATTTATAAACTGAACCATTAAAATTGTTTTTTGAAATGAGATATAATGCTCAGAAAGACACCGGTGATACAGTGAACTCACTGAAAAATAGAGGGAAAATCCCTTATAAACCAGCTAATTTTAGAAAGCAACTCACTATATCGCTTCTATCTTTCTGAATTTTCGCGATATTTGAATGAACTTTTATATAAGTTGCGCTATAGATTTAGACTACCAAATCACGAAAAAAATATTTGTTGTTCGTGCATGCGCAGTTAAAATTTATTTCACACAAAAATCCATATGTCATCAAATATTCAAGATATTCATCTTTTAATTGCATTATACTGTTCTTTGTTCAGTTTTTGGAAAGCGGTGTTAAAACGTCATTTTCGTTGAAAACTCTGCATGCTATAAAAAGAAAATTAATTTTTCACAGAAATGTTAAGATTTTCAAGAATATGCCTGCTATTCTTACACAAATACACAAAAACGTTGAACAAAGCTTACATAGTCATTTGCTACTGTGACGGATCATTTTGAGCATTTTCTGGTTCTTGGGAGAACGCAAATATTATTTTATTATTAAATTTATTATTACCCCTCTAATTGTCATCCGGACTTAATCTGCACTGAAAAAGATTAAGTCTAACATGTTTTTTACATCCTCAAAGTTCAAGCGCATTTCGGGCATTTCCTCACGAATTTCAGTAGACATTCGACAAAACGTCTGAAATAGAAAGTGTCGATCATTCCCCTTTAATTCTAGACATAAGTGTATCAAACCTTAGCAGATGAATGGACGATATTTTGCAAGTTAAAAATAGCGTCCGGTTACAATGGATAGTGTTCTGCAAGCTGGAAAATGAAAGCTTGTACCAGAAAAATCACAAAGAGAAATTGATAAATATTAACCCAGATGCCAATGAAAAACTAGATCAATCGTTGACTCTGAATTGAAAACCCACGCTGCGACAGATTATGAAACTTAAGAAATACTAGAAGCTATTCTTCTTTCCCGCGCTTTTGGTTTGACAACTCGTTGCAGGAGAGGAAAGTATCATTCACGTACACATACAAAATCTGCATATAATGCGCCTCAGGCGGACTTCTGTTTTCACTGCCGGTCCCAAGAGAGGATTGTGGTGTGCTAACAAATTTAACACGTACTGAGCACATTCTAAGCACAATCACACTTGTGACCTCACTGGGTAGAACAAAGCATTTATATATTAAGCCTGCACAGATGAATGGATGTAATTTAAAGAGTTCGTGCCCTCTGGCGGCTGATTATATAAAATTTCGCGTTTGAGGTCCAGCTATCATAAAATACCAATTAGTATCATTGAAATGTTAATTCTTGGTACCCCAATATTAAAATCTACAATAAAAATATAAAACAATAAAAAATCTTGTCCTTTTATTTAAAATTTGTATTTTGTTAGCGATTTAGTATTAATAGAAAGGACTTAAGTAGTAAGAAATCTTTTTACTTTTCCATGGGCATGGTAAAAGGTACCAAGCTATCATTAGTAAAATACCGAAAGGATTGTCTGACAGCAGAATTTACAAACAAATTTATATGAAAATAAGTAAAAACTTTTCTTCACGTGTTTAATAAAAGGAAATTTTTAATTACAAAATTTTGGTACTAATATGGCGTTTAGGGATTAAAATTAAGTGGTCCAAAAAGGACCCACTACCCTAAGGATTTTAAGATGGAAACAAGAAAAATAAAACGCTGCTTCAAACGATAAAAAAGGGTACGAAATACTAGTAGCTGGTATCCCAACAACGTTTGTCTGCTGTTACAACCGGCGCACAGTGCAGTATTTGACCCAAAATCCTGGCCAAAATTATTTTTCAAGTGTTTTAAAGTTAAAAACCATTGCTGTTGATTTACTATAAGTAAATACACTTGTTTAATGTTATATTCACATGAATGTATGTATTTATTTAAAAAATAAGTATATTGTACACAGTTTACTTAAGGCTACTATAGTCACTCAACTATAGAATTCCCTTCGCTAATGTTAAGTCAATGGGCATGTGATGCATTCGCATATTTTAAATATCTCCTCGATAATTTTGTATTTTTAACTCAATTTTTCTTTGTGTTCTTCTTAAAAGATGTTTATCTTTTTCTTTGTTTTCGAAAAATTTCTAAAACCTATGCTTATTTTAATATTTTATATCTTAAAAACTAACGAATTGTAACTAAGATTTTAACACTTCATATAAAAATAAGTATACATTTTATATATTTTTTGACAACTAAAACAAAAAGTGACATCCTTTAAGAAAAGTACAAAGGAAAAAGAAGTTAACAATATTAATTTCCTAAGGGGATATTTAAAAAATACGAAAACATCTCATGCCCGTAGGCTCAACATTACTGAAGGGAATTTGGAAGTTGAGCGACTTGCAACCTTAACTATTCACTGTTTATAAGAGGAAAGTCAAATGTTGATAGATTTGTATTATTTACAATTAATGTTTAATTAACCCCTTAATCGTCGCGCCCTTTAAGTGTAGGTTACTTTTTAAAAATTCAGATTGCTTGATTATCACCAATTTTTTTAAGTAGAAATGTTCGTCTTATTTAATAGACAGATAAAATAATGCAAGAATAAAGCCAATAATACTATTTAAAAAAAATTGGTGGGAATCAAACAATCTGAATAAAACAGGCGTAACCTACGCTGCCCGTGAATGTCTCGGGCACGACGATTAAGGGGTTAAATGTATTTAATTTTACTATATTTAAAACGTACTTACATTTAATAATGCTTATTACATTTAAATTACAATTAATAATAATTATTACATTTAATTTATATTTTATACAGTTACATTTAATAATAGGTTTAGTAAAGTGGAGTATATATAGAATAGATATGCTAGTTTTTGAGTGTATTTAATATATTACCAGTTTCAATATGATTCTTCAGAACACTGTTCTTCTTCTTCATCATCACTCTCTTCTTGGATTTTATCGGGACTACCATCATCTCTTAACAGAGACTTTAATTCCCTCCTTTCTTTCCTTATGTCCCACCTATGAGCCCCCGAAACTAATTAAGAACTTTTTTCAATAAATAAGTATATACAATTTGAAGGCGATCGGATATTTCTAGAAGTATCAAGTTGTGTGCGTATGTACGTACCTACAAACGTACGTATGTAGGTACGTACATACATACACACAGAATCTGTAGGTGTAAATCTCTCAGGTAATATCCTGTGAGCTAAAAACCTGCAATACGACAGTTAAAATTTAGTTCTTATCTCTTCAATTCGGAGGCCGCAAAACAGAGAATTTAAATAGTCATCCCAACATATATACAGGGTGTAACTGAAATGCTTCAACAAACTTTGAGGGATGATAGTACTCATGAAGACGAACAAAAAATGCAATGGAACATGGGGTCGCAAATGACGTTTAACCCCTTCAGGGGCAGTGGTATGTTTATGAAAGCGCTTAATTTTAATTCCAAAACGCCATAATGGCACCAGAATTTTGCTAAAATCTTTTCCATTTAATATGTATGTGAAATATAGCCTTTTTCTTATTTACAAACAAATTTTTTTATAAATTCCGGTGCCAGTCATTTATTTCAACATTTTAGTCCTAAAAGTAGTTTGCCCCTGAAAGGCTTAAAGGATAAAAATAGAGAAAATGCGTCTGAAAATGGACTGGCACCTGGAAAATTTCAGTAAGCCACAAAAAAATTATATTTAAACATAACAGTAATGCCAAAAAAAAAAAAAAAAAAAAAAAAAACACGTCTTCTCACAAAAAAACTTTCTCTTCAACTGAGTCTAGGAGCCACCTGATATAACTCAGGTTCCTGAAATAGACATAGATCGACGCGCCAATTAGTTAGCTATTAAAAAATGTTATTTTTACAATTGTTGACAAAATTTTAATTTTTGCATTTTTGGTCAGGATTTTGGGTCAAATACTCCATTGTGCGGCGGGTGGAGAGTAATTTGGCGCTATTTTGCTTTAACAAATACAAGACATAATGCGTACGCTCTAAGTAAAGTGCTCTTGCTTTGATCAAACTTACACATGTCACGCGCTGAAACACTGAATCTGCTTAATGCGCTACTAAGTTTTGCATATATTTCTTTCTTTCTATGAGGAACCGTATCAGCCGAAAAGGCAACAAATTGCTTGATGAAGCTATAATTAAAGAAAATTCGAATGCATCGAAATGCTTTTCTAAATCACACTTTTAACTTAGTTTCGAAAAACTGGTGTAAGAAACTTAATATGAAACAATTTAGGCGATCTACTAAAATCGTAATTCATCCTAAATATAGATGTACCAGCGATTCCTGAATATAAATTTGTAATAACATTTTATATAGTATCAGTAAACCCGTGCGAGGATTTTGCACTTCAGTCTAGTGTTTTATAGCGATATCTAATAATTTTGAGATGCTGGTTTAAACGTCTAAAAAAATAAGTATAAAAATATCTGCAAACAGCATTAATCAAGCCAAGATATCATCTCATTTATTCCATCAAAGTAACAGTAAAAAATGATCGAAAATAGCAAAACGCCCGCGCGAGAAAAGAAATTAACAATCATATTTTAACTTCACTAGAGGATCACGTCAAAACGACCCTAATTCCGCTTTGGGAAAACACGAGACAAAGAAAACAAAATTGAATACATATAAAATAAAATTTAAATTAATATAACAAAATATACGTTTTAGGCTGCACGTGAAATATCAATGCTTCGATTTAACGATGATGTAATTTTTTTTTCTAAAAATTTCAATTTGAATTTTATTTTTAAATCATAAATATAAAATAAACCAACGTGCGAAGACATCGCACTTTTCTTTTTTGTGCTATTTATTTTGCATACCCATTATTGTTCATGATACAATTTTATTTTTGTGTCAACATTTATTTCAGAAAAACTTTCATTTTATTCATGAAAATTATTCTGATTTAATTTTTAATTAACTGCATTTTAAAATCAAAAAACAGGTTTCTCAAAACCTATCGAATAATACCTCATTCCTTGTTACTTTCTTCTATCTTTACAAGAAGAAAGTATTGGATTCATGAAAAAATTCGACTTCCGGTTTTCGACGGATTTATACGTTTTAGAAGGTCCTGAACACGATTTGACTATTTTTAGAAAATGTCTGTCTGTGAGTCTGTGAGTCTGTCTGTCTGTCTGTCTGTATGTGACACAAATTTTGTGGGCGCTCTATCTGAAGAACTAGTGCTCAGAATTTAATAAAACATTAGATTCAGTTAGTCCCTGATATAAATTGTTGCTGATTAGTTTTTGGTAAAAATCGTCCGGCAGGTGACGCTGCTATGCAGCATTTTTCGCGATTTCCGCAATAGCTTTATCTCAAGAAATAATGCTCGGAATTTAATAAAACTTTAGATTCAGTTAGTCCCTGATATAAATTGGTGCTAAGTAGTTTTTGGTAAAAATCGCCTGGCAGGTGGCGCTGCTATGCAGCATTTTTCACGATTTCCGCAATAGCTCTATCTCAAGAACTAATGCTCGGAATTTAATAAAACTTTATATTCAGTTGGTCTCTGACATAAATTGGTGCTGGTTAGCTTTTGGTAAAAATCGCCCAGCAGGTGCCGCTGCTATGCAGCATTTTGCCGGATTTACACGATTTTAGCAATAGTCATATCTCAAGAAATACTGCACGGAATTTAATAAAACTTGAGTTTCAGTTAGACCTTGATATAAATTGGTGCTGATTCTTTTTAGTGTATGCGAAACCTGTGTGAGATAGAAGAAAGTTTTGGGATTGACACATCCGACTAGTTGTGTGCATTGTAAATGCTTAGAAAAAGGAATGTTGACAACAGAAATAATCTACTACTTATACTACTTATACCTACCGGTATGAATAATAAATAATCTATATGATTGTTTTAAAAGTGTGTGGTAAAGAAAATTTTACATTATAATAAAAGTCCGTTTTCGGACGTCTTTTTTCCGACGATATCAATATGTATGCGTGTGTGAGAATGAATACTATTCAGCCCAAACTGTGCCTTCGATTGAGTCCTTTCGGTGAATATTTGGCCTCTGTGTCCAGAGCTGTATTCAGTTTTGCATAAATCGGTCAATGGGTTTTAATCATTTTACGAGCAGGGAAAACCGAGCTATGCTCGGTCAAAATTAGCTTTGAGTTCAAATATCCTGACGCATGACCAAAATGATCCACTAATCAAATTTTCTCAAACATGTGACCTAGCCCAGCAGTCTTCTCGTGCCCAAAAACCATAGGAGGCAAAATTTAGTCTAAATAGTCTGAGTCGTTTTTAAGATAAAATAGCTTGACCCATAATGACCCATGACCAAAATGACCCACTAATTGAAATTTCTCGAAAATGAGACCTAGCCCAACAGTCTTCTCGTTCTTAAAAACCATAGGAGGCAAAATTTAGTCTAAATAGTCTGAGCCGTTTTTAAGATAAAATAGCTTGACCCATAATGACCCACTAATCGAATTTTCTTGAACACGTGACCTAGCCCAATTGTCTTCTCGTACCCGAAAACCATAGGATGCAAAATTTACTGTAAATAGTCTTAGCCATTTTTTTAGATAAAATGAGCTTGACTCACAGTCACCCTAAAATGACCCCCGACTAATCGAATTTTCTGGGACTTGTGATCTAGCCCAATGATTTTGTCGTGCCCGAAACTCGTAGGATACAAAATTTAATTAAAATCGTTAGAACCGTTTTTTAGATAAAATGAACTTGACCCGGGTTGACCCAAAAATGACCCACTAATCGAAAGTTCTCGAACATGTGACCCAGCCCAATAGTCTTCTCGTACCCGAAAATGGTAAGATACAAAATTTAATCAAAATCGTTTGAACCGTTTTTAGATAGAATTAGCTTGACCATGACCCTTGATGACCCACTAATCGAATTTTCTCGAACACGTGACCTAGCCCAATGGTTTTCTGGTGCCTCAAAACGGTAGGATACAAAATTTCGTCAAAATCGTTATATATATATATATATATAACCACACACAAGATTTGCTCGTATTAGAATATATGATAACAAAAAATATATATATATTTATTTATTTTCTTCTTTGACACACTTATTCAATTAAATAATTTTATTGCTCACACTCACCTTATTTTGACAGAACAGTCATACTTCATCAGAACCTGACTTAATTTAATTTTTTTTTTATTTAAAAATGGAGCGAGTTTTATTAATCTGATAAAAAAAAGAAGAAGATATTGGGTTGTTCGGAAAGTTCCTTCCGTTTGGGAAAAACAATTCGTACCGGAAAATTCTGCCCATCAATTATTATACATTAGATATCCGAATAAATGTCTAATTATTAAATGATAGAATTTTCCGGTATGTACCATCTTTTGCAAACGGAAAGAGCTTACCGAACAATCTAATAAATATTGTATGTTGTTGAAAAACAATTGCATTTAAACATTTGTATTATATATTAAATATATTTCAGATTAAACAGCAGTTCAAACATATTTATAATCATCTAACATATTATGTATGCGAAACGTCCGAAAGTAAAACGTTTGATTGTTATCCTTTCAGTTAATAAATTTTAAGAATATGAAACATGTGTCTTATGCGAAATATAAGATGCCTGAATGAAATTAAAACATACACGGTTTTTCTCTCTGCCAAATGTTTGCACTATATTAAGTGTTAGATTACCAAGCAGAATCATTTGTAGAATTTTAGGAACCAGTCATAAAGCAAAAATTGTAGGACCTTAATCGCATAACGGTGAGATGTTCCAGCCATTAAAATGATATTATTTTCAAAAGACAAAACATACATTTATTATCATAAAACAAACAGTTTACTACATTTCCATCAAAACGGCATATATTTCTCAGCCTTTAATTTTACTAGTACTGGTATTTAAAACGTATAATTAATAAAAATCTTTTACATACAATTATTAATGTAGATATAAAAATAAACATATTAAAAACTTTCATTATAATGTAAAATTACCTTTACCTCACAATTTTTAAACGACACTAAAAACAATGGAATTTAAACATTTGTATTATATATTAAACATATTTCAGATTAAACAGCATTTCAAACATATTTATAATCATCTAACATATTATTTATGCGAAACGTCCGAAAGTAAAATGTTTGATTGTTATCCTTTGAGTAAATAAAATTTAAAAATATGAAACATGTGTCTGATGCCAAATATAAGATGCCTGGATGAAATTAAAACATCCACGGTTTTTCTCCCTGCCAAAGGTTTGCACTATATTAAATGTTAGATCTCCAAGCAGAATCATTTGTAGAATTTTAGTAGAAACCAGTCACAAAGCAAAAATTGTAGGACCTTAATCGCATAACGGTGAGATGTTCCTGCCATTAAAATGATATTTTCAAAAAACAAAACATACATTTATTATCATAAAACAAACAGTTTACTACATTTCCATCAAAACGGCGTATATTTCTCAGCCTTTAATTTTACTACTACTGATATTTAAAACGTATAATTAATAAAAATCTTTTACATAGAAATATTAAAGTAGATATAAAAATAAACATATTAAAAACTTTCATTATAATGTAAAATTACCTTTATCTCACAATTTTGAAACGACACTAAAAACAATGGCATTTAAACATTTGTATTATATATTCAATATATTTCAGATTAAACAGCAATTCAAACATATTTATTATCATGTAACATATTATTTATGCGAAACTCCTATTTATGCAACCTTACTATTTATGCGAATAGTTACAAACTATTATTCAACCAAGCGGAGTGGTGGGTAATGTCTAGTTTTGGATTAATTATGAATTTAATACATTGTTTCATATTAAATACCTTACACCAGTTTTTATAAACTAAGTTAGAAATATGATTTAGAAAAACATCCCACGGTTTCACATTCATGATCAAACATAACATCATCTCGAAATATGCTGGCCTTTCGGTTGGTATGGTCAAATAAATTATATATTAATCCATTAGATAAGAAAATGACGTTGCGTGTTCGCATGTGTCTTACAATAGGTTTTAAGATAACGCCAGTTTGTTTTAATGATAAATATTCGATTTATTTGATGTAAGACGTCGAACAAATTTGGACCGAGGAGCCCGTGGCCAGATGCCACACATCCCCAGAACATAGCAATTGTAGAATAAAATGTCAGTGATTTCAAGATGTAAGAAACACCCTGATAAAGTCACTCTTAAGTTGCTATAACATAAAAGTGGTATGAATTGCAGTATTTTACTGAGAAATACAATTCGGTCCTTAATGGGTTAAACCTGAGTCGAGAAGTTTCGTAAGTTAAAAACCGCGCCCTTTTTCAACAAATACCGTTTTGCATACTGGAAAATAAAGGATTCAACCCAGAATAATTATGAAATATTAATCCACATAAAAATACAAAGACAGAAATTAAAGTATAGTTGTTCAAATAATTCATCAGCAAAAAGAGAAGGGCAAAGAACCTGAGCCAAACACAGGTGTTTCAAAGGGAGCTCTAAACATGTCTCTGCCGCAAATGTTTGGCCGAATTTCAGGGTTGCATTTTTGGCTTCACGCCAAAACAGCACATTTCCTCTCTATTTCTCTCTCAATTCTGTGGATAAGAATGGAAAACTATACAATAAGTGTGCCTGGATTCAAAACGCACGCTGCTGAAAAAGTTATTGAGATGGATTATGGAACTTATGGATTACTTGTAGCTATTCATTTTTTCTCACCAACATTTGCTTTGACGACTCGTCGCAGGAAAGGAAAATGCTGCTCATGTATGTGAAAAAAATTGTAAATAGTGAGCAGGCACGCACTTTTGTGTTAGAGGAGAAGAATGCGGCGCTAGTGTAAGAAGAAAAAATGTAACAGGTACTGAGCACGCACTAAGCATAATCACCCGGGGTATTCTTCCTAATGGAAAGAAAGTAATATATGTAGACCAGCCATACTCAATCTTTTTTCTAACCAGCCGCAAACATACGTTTACAACGTTAGGCTGGCTGTAACACACTTACATAATAATGTAAAAAATGGAGTAATTTAAATAGTTAGATAACAAAAGTAGTATAACAAACCATTTTAACAAAGTTAATATAATCTGTAAAGTTGCACTTTTGTCGCGGAAGAAATGTTAACAGAGTTTTAAACAAACCTATTTCCAAAAATATGTACTTCCTGGTAAATTATTATTGAAAATGTTCTAGAAATGTTGTGCCGGGAAGACTGTTATTTCAAAACAATGATGTAAAAAGTTTCAGGGGCCATTTTTTCTCGCGACAAATGTGCAATCCCAATAAACACCATTAGCTGTATAATAACAAATATAAAACGTAATAATATAACAATGCAGAATTTTTAAGTTCTAAAGAAAGGAAAATAAAATTTTCCTTCAAGAAATCAATATTTTGCTCAATGCAAAACTCCTTATTGATTTTTTTAAATATAGAAATATATAGTGTCAGTTTAATGAATTTGGACTAATGCTTAATTGGTGTTGAAGATTTATAAATGTATACTTCACTGTAACATTTAATTGACATGTATAAAGGACTTTTGTCTAAGCAAATGGCGTTTAAGATGTTTTCATATAATTTTATTTATTTACATACAACAAGACGTGTTTTGACTTTCCATAAAAGTATATAAAATAACAGTAAATGTCTTAAATATATTTTATGCCCACCTCAATTAATTTTATAAATATGGATTAATGATTATGTGCCTCAGGCCGTACACAGACGTCACCGGGTCATATGTTGCCCACTGGCCTCGGGTTAAGTATGGCTGATGTAGAGTTTAGAAGAGTGTCAGGCATTTTCACTGATTCGGCGTGTGTGTAAGTTGTTCAAAGGAAAACGATTATTCTTAAAACGTGCGCCTGATAAATTTGTTAGAGCTAGCTGTTAAAATTGTGCCTTTTAAATGTGTTACAGCACACTAGCGTGACTGTCTTCTCTTGCGGCCTATTGAAGAAGCTGACGAGCGTTGCAGGGAAACCAGCTACTAGTATTTTGTCTACTACTTTATCGTTTTAGTAGTAGATATCGTTCTTTTTTTAGTCGTTTGAAACAAGGTTTTGTTTTCATGTTTCCGCCTTGAAAATCCTTTTATTGAAGTCTTTCGTATCAGTGCTAAAGCTCTAACAAAGATAAAAAGATAAGTAAGAAATTATTATTATTATTATTATTATTATTTGTATATCTTAACATTAAGCTAAAAAGAATTAACCTTTTACTCGTACGAATTAATATTTGAGGGGGTTAGAATGACAGTGGAGTAAGTCAGAAATTTGAAAAATCTAGAAAACCATATTTTCACTGAACGTATATTAATTTCTGTTCAGTGCGACAGTCAAATAGGTCATAGTTTACTTAGGGATGCGCTAGAGGTCAAAACAAGTTGGACCACTTAATGCAACGACAATATGACAAGTTTGACAAAACCCATCATTCCTCAAATTACTAAATATTGACTTATTCCACTGTCATTATAACCACCCTCATTTTACGATAACCTATCCGGACATCAAATGCCAAGTTTTGTACACTCAGACTCTAGAGGGTGAGTAGTTAAATTTCTTCCGTTCGTCTGCGTAGGTTAATTTTTTAAAGGTCTTTGGCACTGAATTACCAGTTCGGCCTTTAAAAGAAAATCAACAATTTCGAATTTACATCGGAAATTGCGAAATAATTATTACGAAGTAATTTCTTCGCGTGACTAGCGTAGGCTCTTAAGCGTGGACCCTGGAATTAAAACCCACGCTGCTGTAACGTCAGTGAGATGGATTATTGAGCATATGAATTACTAGAAGCTATTATTTTTTCCCATGAACTTTTGCTTTGATAACTCGTCGCAGTAGGGGAAAGTAGCACTCATGTACGGGAACAAAATTTGCATATAGTGCGCCGGCAGAGCACTTCCGATTTCAATAGTGGCCGCCGGAGAGGAATGTGGTCGTAGTGCGCGCTAACAAATTTAACACGTACTGAGTAAGCTATATGTGTAATCACTTTGCTTTGACCAAACTTACACACGAGGAAAAAGTTAAAATGCCTTGCACAAAACGTAACTCGAAAATATTACTTTTTTTAATGCGCCATACCAACCTAAAGGCCAATATACTGCTTGATTAAAGAAGTTATTGTTCCAACAATATAAAACATCAAAATACATTTTTAAATGATACTTTTAACTCAGTTTCTAAAAACTGGTGTAAGGTATTTTTTATGAAAATATTTAAGCCATCTATTAAATTCGTACACTCTCAGAAATAATTTTGAGATTTCACTTAATTTTGACGATTCCGCAATCCTCAGGCCTCATTTCGTTATTTATGTCACAGAGTCACGTGGTTTTTGACGAAACGCGAATCCTCAAATATCTTGACGAAACTGTTTCCTCGCTGTCAGAAATAAAACACTCACTTTTGACGATTCTGCAATTCTTGAGCTATATTTCATCATTTCTGACAATCATTTCGTCTCAAAATTAAGTGATTTTTAATGAAATGAAAAATCTCAAATATTTGACAAAAATGTTTTCCCATTCCCGGCCAGATTATTTTTGTTGTTACAAAATCGTTCCAAAAAAAAAAAAAAAAAAAAAATACACGAAAGTACTAAATTTACAATATATTAATGAAAACAGAAAACAAAAATATTTCATCCTTGGGGGCCGCTATAACACGAATGTACCAAATTTCTACTTTATTTTTTATATCTGATAATTTGCGTCTATCCTCTTTGTAACGATTTTATGCATTTCTATTGCCTATTCAAAGATAAATTTTTCTGAAGTTACAGAATTTCGTTTAAAACGCTTAAAATTTTCTTCTAAAGTTACAAAATTTCGTTAAAAACGGTTGAAATAGTAAAATGCGAACATCATTTGGTATATGTTCAACCGAAAGCATCAACATTTTCCCAATGGTAAAAAAAAAAAAAAAAAAAAAAAAAAAAAAAAATCACAATTTTAGGAGCTCTTTTTTATTTAAGAAATATATTCATATAACAATCAAATTTAAAATATGTATAACTGACCCCTTCCCCTCTATAAACAGTAATCTTATCCGTTAAAATTGATGAACTCGCCTCCAAAATATGCGCTTCAAAATTAATTATTTCTGATCAACAAATTAACTAGACCATATTTTAATCATTCATTGAACAAAGGAAATTTCTCTAATAAATTATATTAATCAAGCCATTTTCTAATTATTTATTAACCATAGGAAAACCATAATAACAATCTAGCCTTACTAATTAAATCATGCAGAAATTATAACAGCACCGATAAAAATACAATCTGCTTTCTAAAAATATAAACACACATAAACATCCCGTAAATACATTTAAAACCAAACGATTCCGAAGTCCCGCTGGCTAAGTGGTCAGACCGTTTTTCTGCCAAGCTAAAAGTCGCGCGTTCGAACCCCTTGATGACTTGTGAAAAGTAATCTTATTTTCCCCCTAGTAAATTAAAGATGCTTCTAAAATCTCCGATAGATGGCACCAAACTTTTTTTTTTAAACTTTCGAAGAAACAATTTGACGAGACTAATTTCTTCATAATTTTGAGGATGCAAATTTACTCGATTTGACGAAATATTTAATCGGAGCATTTTTCAGGAAACAGTTTCGTTAAAAACGAAGATAATTTCGTGGAATTTGAGTATCCATTTCTTAGACTGTAATTTATCCTAACACTAGATGGTATACACGGTTCCTGAAAATTAATTTGTATTAGCATTTTTTATAGTATTGTTTAAAAAGTGTGAGGTAAAGGTAATTTTACATTATAATGAGAGTCCGTTTTTGGTGCTTTTTCGACGATATTGATATGTGTATGAGAATGATTACGCTTGCGCCTAAAACATGTTTTGTTTTCGCTTCAGCTCCCATTTGGTGAATATGTTACAGGCGAATATCGCGAAAGCTGTATTCATTTTCTTATAAATCTGTCATAGAATTTGGTATCTAAAGCATTTGTCATTTGGCAACCAAAAAAATCCAATATGTATTTTCTTTTTTAACTCAATTATGAATTATTCAATTAAATATTTTTTGTTCACGCTCATCTTATTTTGATACAACAGTCATACTTCAATAGAACCTGACTTGACTTTTTTCTTAGAAAACAAACAAACAAAAAAAAAACTTAGAAATAATTTTATTAATATGAAAAAAATAAACGGAAATAGAAGTATTGTATGTTGTAATTAACAATGACGAAACATCTATATTTAAAAGAATTTTAATCTCCAATTAGCAAGACTACAGGGTTCGTACGGGTCCTGGAATTTTAAAACCAGGAAATTCTTCGGTACCAGTATTTTCTTATAGATAATCTCTTCTTAAATAAGGTGAAGTTTTGCACGTTTGAACTTGATGTATTTTTTTAGAAAAATATACAGGTATTTCACCTGGAAAATAACGGTACCCGTACGAACCCTGAGACTATCTTGATTCAATTCAATATTCATTTTATTTAATAGTTCTTAATTTCAGCACGGGTCGAATGAAAATTCATAGAAATATACGTCATCATTTTTGAAAAACATTTGAGTGTTATGAAAGATACGGGCATTTTTCTTAGAATATGAGGTCATTTTCACAAGTGGAAACATTTCAACTTTGTAAAATTACTATTCTGTAAAATTACTAATCTGTATTCCGGTATAAAATGTATATAAACTGTTTCATGTGAATATAAGTTAGTATCAATGCTAAAAGCTCAATGCTTTTAAAAAATAACAGTAGTTTAAAAACAACAGACAATGAAAATATAATAAATTATAACACATATTATACACATCATAAATTGTAAAAATTAAGAAAATCAAACATTTATTTCATTAACCCGGGAGCAGTCGCATGGGGTATCACATACCCCAGGGTGTGTATGGTTTTACAACTGTCACCACTATTTTTTGAAAAGTAATCTAGAATTTACATTACCATAGAATTTGTAACAATTGCCTCAGACTAAATAAAGTGACGATTATTAATTGTATTTATTGGTGACAGTGTAAAAGCCTTTCATAATCTGGGTATGCGCGACTCCTCCCGAGTTAAAAACACTCAAGGTATTTAGAGCAGGGCTGTCCAATCTGGCGCCCACCATTCACCAGAAAATTCTTACAGGAATATTTGTCTTACTTAATCGAAAATATTCAGAGATTTAATCAGGCATTCTATAAGAATTGTCTGGTGCATAGCGGGCGCCCGGTTGGACAACTCTGATCAAGAGGAAATTAAAACATCCACGGTTATTCTTCCCCCCAAAACTTCGTTGTGATATCGTTCCCCAAGCATAATCATTCGGAACATATTAAGAACCAGTCATAAAACACAAGTTGTAGGACCTCAAGAGCCTACATCAGTCATGCGAAAAAAAACGCGCAAACTAATGTTAAGTCTATGGGAAGGTTCTTGGCAGATTTCTCGTTCGCATTTTAATATTTTTAGATGATGTTTTTTGCATAGGATAGCTGAGGTCGATCTCCAACATTGTTAGTTTTTATTTTTTCGATTTTGGTTCCAGTTTTTTCTATATAAGGGTACTTTCACTTTTAGAACCGGTTCCAACCGGTTCCAAAATTGAAAATGTCCGCTTATAAAAAACTGTAACTAAAATCAAAAAAGTAAAAACTAACAACGTTAGAGATCGATCTCAGCTATCCTATGCAAAATCAATCATTTAAATATATTAAAATGCGAGCGAGAAATCTGCCAAGAACCTTCCCATAGATTTAACATTAGCTTGAGCGTTTCTTCGCGTGACTAGTGTAGGCTCTTAATCTCTGAAGGGTGGGATGCTCCTGATATTAAAATGATATCATTTTTAAAACAAATGGTTTACTACAGTTGCATCATAGTGACGTCATTTTCGAAGTTTTCCATTCTACTGATACCTATATTAAAGCAGATAATTTATAAAAATATATTATTTAAAATTCTTAAAGATGGTTCTAAAATAAACATTTATAATATCCGTATAATGCAAAATTACCTTTACCTCACACTTTTTAAAGGAAACTATAAAAAACACTATTACAAATTCATTTTCACGTAAGCGGTGTCGCAGGTAACAAGTAGTCCTAAAATAGTTAATGGGTAGAAAAAATTCTAAAATTGTATCCCACTGCCATACAACCAGATCAATTTCCAGAATTTGAGAAGGCCAAGGTGATTAAATGAAATTGCAAAGTATACAAGAGCCGTGTTTTCTTGAAGACATGGTTAACCAAATCTGCCAAATCTGTACTCAATGAGACTAGTTCAGTTCCAGCTGAATATACCATTTTAATTTGATTCAAATATCTACCCACGCCCCTCTTTTTTTAACTGTTTGTGACACATGCTCTCATTTGTATGTTGAATTGTCATCTCTCGTGATTTCGGTTATATTTACTTTATATGAGGGGGTCGGGGCAAGAGAGTGCTAAGCTACATTTCTGAACTTCTGGGATATTTCGATTTAATAATTTGATCCAATACTCAAATCAAGATATATAACCTCAAGTTTTTTAGCCAATGTCTTAGTAACGTTTGAGGTATTCTGAGTAACAATATGGCATTACTTTAATGATATTACTATTAGGTTCTTTGTAAATTAGCTATCTTCGTTGGGGCCTAAACGTCTGGGGCAAAAACGAAATCTGGGACATGTGCTGCCATCAATTGACATTAGAAACAAAAATTTATGTATATTATAATTTACAATATTAAGCAACAGATTACAGTGTTAGATTTATTTCACCAAAAATGTGGCTTGGCACTTTCTCGCCCCGACCCCCTCATATTACGGATGAAGGGCTTTGAAAAAGTCCGCAACGTTTAATGTTAATTTTAAAAAAATTATGTGTTTTTGAACTGTTAAATTTAAATGTTTGTATTATATGTATTTGTGTTTAGTATTAGGATAAATTACAAATCGCCTAAGTTACGATCGCTTAAATACTTTCATATTAAACACCTTACACCAGTTTTAAGAAACCGAGTTAAAAGTATAATTTAGAATGGCATTTCGCTATTTCATGTGAAATATGTTTATAATTATATACATCAAGCGATTTATCGGCCTTTTGGCTGATATGGTACCTCATTGTAAGAAAGTAATATGTAGAGCTTGGCTGGATATTAGGCATTTTCACTGTTTCGGCAGACGACGTTCAGGGTTGGCAGTTTGGTTTTTTAGAAAAGCATTTAGACATTCAAAATTAATATCGGAAATTCCGAAAGAAGATTTTTCACATTACCTAACCACGAAACGTCTGACATTAAATAAAGCAAATATTCCTTTTCTAAATTTGTGGTATTAGTTTGGAATATCTGAATAAAATAGAAGGACAAACTGACAACCCTGACGAGTGGTGTAAGTCTGTGGACCGAGCATTGCAAAAAAAAAAAAAAAAAAAAAAAAAAAAAAGTCCAGCGTTGCAGCGAAACCAACTACCAGTATTTAACAGGTTGACGGACACTTGCGTCTATAGCCGTCAAAGCGAAGTTCACTATGTGGCATGACGGCAATAGCCGTCCAAAACGAAACGGTCGTTTTTAGACACTACGGCTATAGCAACACACATGTGCATGTACCGGCGTACAAGTAGAAGCCCAGTGTCATGTTTTGGAAACAATTTTTAAGGTTGAAGTTCGTTTTTCACCTGTTATACGAGTTGCAGCTTCAGTATGCACGTGCAGGGTGGCTAGTGGTCGGGGGAAAATACAGTAAAAAAAAAAAAAAGATAATTACCAGTATATTCTTATAGAAAGATTCAAATTCATTATTTGATCGAATAATAAAGGTAAATTTTTCTATAAGAATATACTGGTGTTTATCACTATTTTTGACTGTATTTTTCCCTGATCACTAGCGAACCTGACGTGGTTGTAAAGGGAGTAGTGCAACCTAATTAAAGGTGCTGAATTAATCAAAAGTAAGTTTATTTAAGCAGAAAGAGTAAAACTATACTTCTAATATTCTGAAAATTACAAAAACGTATAGTGTCAATTTTCGAACTCACTTGTTCCTACTGTCCGTCAATGTGTTAATACGCTTTTAATCGTTTGAAGAAAAGTTTTACTTTCGTGTTTCCCCTTTTAAAATCTTTCTTACTACAAAAGTATTTTGTATTAAAATAAAATCTCTTTCTTAACAAAAAATAGAAAAATTAAATTAAAAATTAACTTAAAAATTAAAAAATTAAAATTTTAAATAAGTGGGCGGGATTTTTTAAAACTTTTTTGTAGGTTTTAACATTGGACTAATATTAATTAAAGTATTTTAGATAGCCTAGCCGGACATCAAATGCGAAGTTTTGTACAATGTGTACAATGGGCACAATTTTTTTCGGCTGGTAGAAGGTGCCATTTTAAACCCGCTAAATTTATTCCATTCATCTGCGCAGGCTTAATATATAAAGCTCTTTTTTTCGGAAATTTGAAATTCATAACGAAAATTCCGAATGATGAATTTTTACTCTATGTATTCACGAAATGCCTGTCATTAATTAAAGCAAAATATTACCGTTTGGAATTGCTGAACTAAAGAAAAAAAATTAATATTTAATTTAATCAATTAAAATGCGAAAATTTGGGAAGAAAACGAAAACAATTAAGTTAAAAAGTCCTAATTTTTTTTTAATTTCTGGTTGCAATTGATTTAATGTCTAAGTGGGACAGATCGGTCCGGCAGTGCCAGACCGTGGACCTTTAACGTCCCACCCGGGATGCTCCCCGGCACGCGGGGATTCGTTTGGGTGGGTGACTCCAGTGACCGTCGAGCAGACTGCGCACTGACAAAAATGGCGGCAGTCGCAGGCGGATTTTTTTTTTTCAGCGTTTGTACGGTCCACCAATAATTTAACACCAATAATATATAAAAGTTTTCTTTGACTTATTTGATGTCAGAAAAACTAGGTGAAGAAAACTTGTAGAAATTATTGGTGTTAAAGTTCAAGGGATCGTTCAAACGCTTAAAAAATATCCGCTTGCCATTTTTGAGTCGTCATTTTTGTCAGCACACAGGCCTAGTATTCAGGGGCGGAGCCATACCCATAACTGACGTAGATACTGCATTGTATCTATTTTTTGGATGAGCGCAGTTGCAGGGGATAGTCTCATTAATTCATTCTCATGTTTACCTAATGCAGTACATGATTGGAGTTTCCTAAAACTGTGACTTATTCAGCAATATTTAAATTATCCGTAGCAGTATAATTTTCCATTATGTAAAGAAGCATACAAATATCACTAGGATACCACTTGGCAAATTTCAACAACCACACGTGGAAAGCCGCAGGTTTTGCTAGTTATGTAATATTTTTATTGGATACACAATTTTTTCCCACTTGAAATAGATTCTCTTCTGTTTTCACACAACACAGAAAATATTTACTGTACACATAATTTTATTCAGTCTGATTGTTTATTTTCTTTTTACCACTGTTTAAATGTCTATAAATATATACTTAAAAAAATAAAATTTTAGTAAAATACACTTAAAAAAAAGTATTACAAATCTTTCAGAAATGGTAAAAATATAACATTTTATAATAAGAAAAAGTGTTTTTCACTGAAAAATTATCTATGTAACAGTTTAAGTTCTATTAAAATCCAATCAGGAAAACTCGAATTATAAACATCCGGAACGAAATTTCATATATATAGAAGAAGTAAATAGAAGTAGATTGCGATTAATATACTTTACATTTGAATAAAAATAATACTCTAAAAATGCTGTCATACACTTGAAAAAACACTTTTTGGTAAAAAATCAAATTGATTGGCGACAAAAGTGAAATCAAAATCGACAAAAACAAAAGATAAATTGCCAAGTATTGTTTCAATAGCAATCTTGCACATTGAATAATTTTTTAAGCATTACGAACATTCCCAATCATGTTTAAATTAAATATTTCTCCCTTTTTATAATATTATCTCTCATCAAAACTGTTTTTTCTATCTTTTTTTTAAAGGAAATTAGTAACAGTTTTTTCTTTTATTTTTCGAGGTGTATAGCCGTTTCAATTGTTTCTCCAATGATAATGGTCGCTAAAAAATGAGCATCGGTAACCTTTTCGCCCAAAATAACAGAACTTTCCATCATAATTCTATAACTAATTCTATAATAATTCTATAACGATATGGTTTATACTAAAACCTTCCCTGAAAAATTATCTATCTAAAAGTCTCATCAAAATCCATTCAGCAGAACTCGAGTTACAAGCAGTCGGAACGAAATTTCCATTTGTATTATATATATATATATATATATATATATATATATAGTAGAAAATCGAAAAGTTTTTTAGTGGTACATAAAAACAAGAACAATCATATGAACTTGTAAAATTTAATTATGATTATACGTACATAAAATCACCGTTTCGACCTGCATCTGCACTCGTCTTCAGGATGTAAAGTTAAATCGAACAAAAAGTCTTAAAGATGAAAACCCAAAGTATGAGAGGCAAAGTCCGAGGGACAAGACTTTGTCTCTCATACTTTGTGTTTTCATCTCTAGACTGTTTGTTCGCTTTAACTTTACATCCTGAAGACGACTGCTGATTCACGTTGAAACGTTGATGTTATGTATATATAATCATGATTACATTTTACAAATTCATATAATTGTTCTTGTTTTTAAGTATTTTTTCTATATTTGTGTATAAAACATAATTATTGAAGCATTCAGAAAATCGCAGGGAAAAAACAACATGCCGCTGCAGTACATCTCTAATATTCTAGTCACATTCATATGTTAAGTAAATGTAAAGAATATTTTTAGCTATACAGGCATGTAAAGTTTTAATTCTGTAACTTTAACAGTTTTTTTAATGTACCTAAAGTTGTAAAAAACTATTTAGAAAAAATAATTTACATACTAGATAATATTGTCTGTTTAAAGCTCTATTTCAGGAATTTATATACTGTGAAAATGCATTAATTACTGTATTAATTGTACATTTTTGGAATTTTATGAGTCTGCTTTATTTTCTAAAACAAAGATGAACATTCGAAAATTTGAAGCATTTTTAATTCTGTAACTTTAACAGTTTTTTTAATGTACCTAAAGTTGTAAAAAAAAATAAAGAAAGAATAATTTACATACTAGATAATATTGTCTGTTTAGAACTTTAAAGCTCTATTTCAGGAATTTATATACTGTGAAAATGCATTAACTGCTGTATTAATTGTACATTTTTGGAATTTGATGAGTCTGATTTATTTTCTAAAACAAAGATGAACATTCGAAAATTTGCAGCATTTTTAATTCTGTAACTTTAACAGTTTTTTTAATGTACCTAAAGTTGTAAAAAAAAGAAAGAATAATTTACATACTAGATAATATTGTCTGTTTAGAACTTTAAAGCTCTATTTCAGGATTTTATATACTGTGAAACTGCATTAATTACTGTATGAAATGTACATTTTTTTAATTTTATGAGCCTGGTTTATTTTCTAAAACAAAGATGAACATTCGAAAATTTGAAGCATTTTATCTCTCTCTTGATCTATATATTTTTTATTTATTTATAATATATTTTGATGTATATGTATTTCCGTCTATTTAAAAAATAAATTTGTTAGCAGATAAGAAACGAAAAAAAAAAAAAAAGAATAGAATATTGGTACCTACATAGCTACTAAACATTCCGAATTTTGAGTACCATTATTTCCGAATAGTAATAATCGCTTTATTTAATGACAGAAATTAAATAATAAGAAGATTAAGTAAGACGAAGATTACTTCTACTCATAAAAAACCCTAAGAACGTGAATATATTTTGTCGAGTACATAATACTATATGTATACTTAACTATACTTAACTATTTACTATAGCTCTACTTAATACTAAATACTTACTTAACTGTATTTAACTATTAGTAAACTAAACTTAATACTAAATACGTACTTAACTGTACTTAACTATTAATTAACTAAAACAACCCTCTGATTGTCCAGCAAACGTGCAAAATTGTAATGTTGTTTTCTCTCTTTTCTACTTTAAATGATAAAAAAAAATGACTTTTCCAACATTATATAAAAAACTTAATTATATATAAGAATATAATCCTTGAGAGAATTAATCCTTACTCAATGTATTAAAAATGCATTATGTCTGTAGATTTATATTAAATTAATTAATGTTTGCATTGAAGTGAAACACGTGTCAGTGAGAGGATTAATACTAAATACCTATTTATACTTAAAAAAAAAACAATCAACGCATTGTGGAGTATTTGATGAAAAATCCTGGCTAAAAAGGCAGACATTAAAATTTGCTCAACAATTGTAAAAGGCATATTTTATAATAACTGACTAACTGGTGTGTCGATCTATGCCTATATGTGGAATTCATTCAAGTCATTTCTGGCGTCATTTCAGTGTCATTCAAGTCATTTCTGGCGGATCACAACCTCAGTTGAAGTGAAAGTTTCTTTGTGAGAAGACATGCTTTTTTGTTATATTTCAGCTTTGTTACAGTGTTTAAATGTATACTTTGATATGTGCATTTAAATAATTTTACTTTCCACATAATAACAAATAATTACAACTGAAAATTGGTTATTTTTAAACCTTTTTAGACTTAATTTATTGAAATATATTTATTGAAATATATTATATAATGTATTCAAAGGTTTTTAGAGCTGTGTCGGGGTATATCGGGCCATTTTTGAATTATAATTGTATTGATTATAGTTTTGAAGGCAAAATAACAAAAAATAACAAAAAAAAAAAAAAAAAACGTTTCCGCATATTGTTGCCATTTTTAGATATCAATGTATATTTGGAAGGATCTATTAAAATCACTCTATATAACTTCAAATCTACTAAAAACAGTCAAAAACCAGCATCTCTATAGGGGCGATGGGGGATGAATGGGACATTTTAACAAAAATATTTATTTTAAATATTTTTTAAAGTTATTATCAATATTATATATCACATTTCATACATTAAGTGTTTTACTACATCTTATGCATAATATCTATTCAAGATTATTATTATACAGATATATATTATGAAATTTAAAAAAAAGTTCCTCTCTGTCCCAATCATCCCCACAGCAGGGATGAATGGGACACGAATATTTTCCTTCCTGTATTCAATGTTAAGGACTAAAAGCTGACAAAAATGCCTCCTTGGCAAAAGCTGAGAGATTATAAATTGTAATAGGATCTCCAGGATTATTTGTCAGCCAATCATCTTGGACTTATCTCAGCTTTGTCTTAAAGGCCCATAAACGGAAGCATTAAATGGCTGAAGACGATGGCTACAATGAGGATGAAATGTTAAAAGAATAATTACCATAAATTATTAATTTATCAACCTGCATAATATTATTTAGTTAATAAATATGTTTTTCAGCATCCTCTTGGGATGAATGAGACATTCCCATTCATCCCCATTTGAAATGTCCCAACCATCCCCTTGATTGTCAGCCATTTTGTCTAAAATTATTTTGTCACAATGGTTACTATTCATTCATTTTAATTACCAACATTGAGCCTTGAAATAAAAAACTACAACATATCTTAATTGTTTATATTGCATAAGATATTTAAGTAACTTCAAATGTAACAAAAATTACCTTTGAGCAGAGTTTTCAGGAAATGTAAATTTGAGGGAAACTGAAAACAGCCATGTGGTCTTGCTTTCGGTTCTGAAGCACACTATGGTGGTAAAATCTATGAGGATAGGAAGCAACTAAAAAGAAATGTTTATTGCCTGAAATATTGAGAACGTCCCATCCATCCCTTGTCCCATTCATCCCCCATCTCCCCTACTATATAGTCTCAACTTTGCTAAATACTGATTGCAAATAATATATATATATATATTATATACATTAGTTTATATAAATAATTAAACAGTTAGGTGTAGTACAATTAATCACATTTCGCATAATCCTATTTCAACCCACCATTTGGCGCTTTTTAAAAAGGATGCCACATTGGCGATTTCTAAATTGTTTACTTACATTTATCATATTGTAACCCACAACAAGCAAATGGTAAAATGTTGCCATTCTTAATTTTTAAATAGTTACAGATAGGAAACATAACGGAATTATCGATAAAAACATCACTGAAAACATTACTGATTGCATTTATACGAGAGTAACAACGTAACGAATGTAAAGTTTGATTCTTGCAAAACAATTTGGACAAAAGAATGATAACTTAATTACAGAATTATTAAATTAAACCATACACAGTTGATTTTTTTTAGATACTGCATTTATGAGTGAAATAAAATATTTTATTTGAGAAATTTAACAAAATAGATATAAAAAAGATAATATGAGCATTAAAAAATAACGTTTTATACACATTTTATCGATATTACATAAAAATTAACGATTAATTTGAAGTTGAAAAAACGAAAATACTCGAAATTCGTTAATGTTGCGATCACTGTACCACACATATGATCGCTTCGCGAACATGAAACCGAAATAAAACATCACTGGATGCAGCGACCTCGTCGTATCGGAATCCCAAAAAATACACGAAATTCATTAAAGCCGCGATCACTGTACTGCACATATGATCGCTTCGCGAACATGAAACTGAAAAAAAAAAAAAAACATCACTGGATACAGCAACCTTGTCGTATCGGAATCCCAACAAATACACGAAATTCGTTAATGTTAAATCATACGACTTAAATCATTTATATCAGCTACATTAATGTTCAAACCAGCCATTTCAAAGAAACTCAAATAAGAAAACTGAAAAGAAAAAAAAATCTACTAACCAACTAAATATCAAAGATATTCGACAGAAATACCAACAAATCAGTCTTCCATGAAAACTGAAGACAATTGAATTATACTTTTCTGAAATAATAAGAGTAGTCACTCACATACATATAAAAAGAAAAAAAAGATATCAAGCTTTAAATAAACAAGCAGGCAATGAAATTTTTTTAATGCTTTTTTTCTTTTAATATCATGACGCCGTTTAATGACGTAAGTGTTATTTAATTGTACATAAAAAAGAAAAAAACACGTTTTAAATAACTAATAAATCATTAAACATCATTAAATTACAAATAAACGTCGAATAAAGAAGCACTTGATGACGTAACGAATACGTCGTACGTAACAAACGTGCCATCACAAAAAATATCATTGCTCAGCCTTTCCGACAATATAATAGCTACATCTGGCTGACTATCGACGATTTGTCAAGATTTCGCCAAATGGTGGTGTCAAATAGGAACCAACCATCACTTATAATTAAACATCACTTGTAAATTAAACAAACCTATCAACAATTACTTTCCTCCTATAAACAGTAAAACAATCAACTAAACGTTGTATTATATATTTATTTTTAAAATAAATGCATACATTTATGTATGTATAACATTAATTAAGTGTATTTACACTTAATTATTAATAGTAAGTCAACAGCAATGGTTTTAACTTTAAAATACATGAAAATTAATTTTGGCCAGGATTTTGCCTCCAATACTCCACTGTGCAACGCTGGAAAATACGATTTCTTCATAGAAATCTTTTCTGTCATAGAAAAAGCTCGAAGATCGAAAAGTACTGCACTAAATTATAGACAACTGGTACATAAATTTACACAAATTGAGTTCATTAAATGGTTAAATGCGTGAAAACGGTTTCATAACCAAATACCTGAATAGATATTTGGCATAGAAGCCAAATCTTCAATTTTTTAATATCTTATTTTTAATTAATTAAACATGAACATGATTTCCAGTTAAGTAGCTGGTTCATAGAGGGCGCCACCAGGCTTATTTTGGAATATGTTTTGTAAATTCCGTTAATTTTAGCGTCTTGTCAGTTGGAACATTTTTCTCAATTATGTAACACGTATTTAATTTTTTTGCTGTTTGTATTTATGGAAATTTTCTCCTGAAGATGGTTATGAAGAATAACCGAAACGCCGAGAATTGTTTATCTATGTAGTTTTTTAAATAACTCATATTTAAATTAAATGAAATATACGTTGAAATCAAGTGTTTGATGTTTGTATTTATCTTATTTTTACTGATTCTGAATAGTATTTATGAAACATTCGGACACAGTTACATTCACAAATCCGAAGATTTGGCTGTTATGCATATATCAACACCTTTTCAGACAATTGGATACAAGACCAATGTGGAACAAATGTTTAAAAATAAATAAATACATACAGATTTCACACATTTACTCATTTAGTGAACTGAATTTGTGTACTTCAGTGTACTTATTGCCTAAAATTTAATATACTATTTTTTTTATCTTCGAGACAGAAAAAGAAAACTTATTTTCCAACGTTAACTAGTTATTTTTTTTTATTTATTACTAAATGTTAAATATTGGTTTTTGTTTTCACTTTATACTCCGATATTATTCACAATAAAAACAAATAGCTGTTATTCAGATTTTTAACACTTTTAGTTGAAAAGTGTTTTTGAATTCGATTTATTTGTCTGTCCATCTAGTCCGTGTTCTAACTGAATATATTCGGATTTCCAAGTAATTTTTATATATTATTGATGTTTACTATAGAAGCCTTAATATTGAAAATGAAACATATAGCATTTAAACTTCGTTTACAGGGGCACACAAAAGACTTCCGTTACATAATGGTCTATTGAGAAAAAACGTTTTAAAAGTATTTTAATGATGTTACAATACTTCAAACATAATTAAATTGATTTGCATGACAGAGGTGGACTAAACAATGTTTGCCCAGAGTGATTCATAAGTAAGTATACAAATTGTAGATGCTGTAAAATAGGAATAGTTTATGACACGTTCCTCAAATGCAAGCCATAATGTATATATACTCATAAAGTTTTTTTTCCGCTGCTGTGAGGAGTGACATAGGCTATAGCTAGTATGTCACGCGAATATCAGTAGTAAAGTCTGCGTCTGCAGTGGAGAAGGCATTTGTGTTCTTGAATTGAGCAAAACGATATCTGCCACCATTGTGCAACGGCATTTTCGAACACGATTTGGAAAAGAACCTCTAACGAGAAAATCCATTTATGATTGGTTTTAAAAATGTATGTGTGCATCCTTAGTCACATGATACACATCAAATTGGGAATCCATTTCAGTTCACTTTGCACAAACAGCCCGTTGTTTCATAAATTTTAAACCAATCATAAATGGATTTTCTGGTTCTTTTTCAAATAGTGTGCGGAAATGCCGTTGCACAATGATGGCAGATTCCGTTTTGCTCAATTCAAGATCACAAAATGCCTTCTACACTGCAGGCGCAGCCATTTCTACTAATATTCACATGACACGCTAGCTATCGCCTATGTCATTTCGTACAACAGCGGGAGAAAAACTTTATTACACCTACCTTATACCCTGTTCGCATCGGACATTTAAGATATCTTAGACCGCCATTTTCGAGGTGGTACCGTCCCGGAATTGAATACCTGTCCACACCACAAAACTTATCTAAGATAACTCACTGAACATCACCGTCTCCGAGATCTGAACAAACATAGAATGTGCGCATGTGCATAGGTTAAAGGCAACCTCAACAGACAATCGGTCTCCAGAGCCAATCAGAGTACATGGTATTGACTGTATCTAGCAATAGGAAGTTCGAACTCATTAAGTGAGTTTCTCGAACTCCGTCAGTGAGTTCGGCGGTCTAAGATATCTTAAATATCCGATCTGAACAGGGTATTACGGTTTGCATTTGGGGAACGTGACTTAAACGGTTCCTGTTTTAGAGCATCTGCAAGTTGTATACTTACTTATGAATCACCCTGTAGAATAAGTAGCATTCACAGTTCATTTACAAGGACGCAAAAAAAAATCCATTATATTATGGTATATGAGGAAAAGTCGTTTGCTATAGATTTTAATGATGTTATGATACCTCACACATAATGCAATTAAAGAAGCATCATTGAGGTGCACTACAGCATGTTTTTATAGATGAAGGAGTACGTGGTACTTATTGTTTATTTATAGAGATGCACAAAAGAATTCAGTTACAGGGCTGACTGTGTGTAGATTTCATTGTATGAAAAAAGGAAATTTATTAATTATGTAGTGGTGGAAAGTATTTCATAATCTATATGCTTGATGCATGATTATTCGTTCTTGTTCATTTTTAACACTTTACAACCCAGTTGAAAAGGGTTTATGATTTCGGTTTGTCTGCCATCCACCGTCTGTCCGTCTGCCGTCTGTCTGTGCTCTAACTCCCATAAATATGCTTCGACTGTCCTGAAATTTTTGTATGTTATTGTCGTTTACTATAGCATGTTCCCTATTTCAACAGAAGTGTGTAGCACTTATAGTTTTTTTTACAGAGACAGTCAAGAGTATTTCGTTACATTACAGTTAGTGGGGAATAATCGGTTCAATCGAATTTTGATGACGGTACGTCATTTAAAACATAATGAAATTGATATATAATTATGAAGCGCATTAAAACATGCTTTTTGTAGAATATTGGGGGCAAAACATTTATTATTCATTCAGGGTCAAACAAAAGAATTATTTAACACATCGTTATATGGGAAAAAATCGTCTCCAGTGTAATTCAGTGATATTTAACTATTTCAAACATAATGAAAATTATATGCATTACTGAGGTGCACTCTAAATTGCTCTCTTGTGTGCATTGCGTTTATTTACAGGGACACACAAAATATATTGGTTACAGTACATGTGCGATATTTACAGTCTATGTGTGATAAGTGCGTTTTCAACTTTGGTTTGCGTTTTTAACTTTTTTTTTCATGGTACATGTGTGTTTATAAACTCGTTTCATCATATACAGGGCTACACAAGGAAATTCGTAAGTACTGCAGACTATGGGAGTGAATTGCTTAAGGGTAGTTTTTAATTGTGTTTACGCATTTTCCTGCTGAACTATGTTTAGTAGACTAATATAAGTTTGTGGAATATAAATAAATTCATATACAGGGCTACGAAAAAAAGATACATTGTCGTTTACGTTTGATAATTGCTGCAAGTGAGTTTTAAGTTGCCTTTTAGCTTAATAGGTGGTGTGTACAAAAGTCTTCAGATATTATACAGGGCTGCACAAAAGATTTCGAGTGCATTTCCATCGATTTTGAATGCCTAAGAGGGACTTCTGAGACTGGGAACCAGATCTGTAGAGCATAGATGTCCCTATCGCTCCCTTTATTAATGTCTTAAAAAAAACATATTACAGCCGGAGTTGAACCCACCAGAAAACGCGACAGGGGGCGGGGTGGAAATAGACATGCTAAGGTGATACTATCTTAATTTACATTACAGGTAGTTCACTGCCGGAGACATACCTACAGCCCGACACTGGGCAGTGAAGATGGTTTATGATTGAATGATGTTCATACCAGGAATGAAGTCCGTAGCTTAGGAGCCGGTCAAGTTAAATAGATCCATCAAGAACTTAAAGATGTTTGGAGAAAATTGCTAAATGTGAATATTCTAACTGAACTAAATTTTATCATACTATCTATCCACATCTATTGATCATATACAGGGCTGCATAAAATAATTCAACTACTTTTTTGACACTGGAAGGTAATTTCGAAAACTGTATTTTTCTATGGGTTTTGTGTTTTCTAAACTGTTTACTTACATATCTTCATTCACCTTATTTAACGGTGAGGTTTCGTTACAGTTTTCTGGCTGCGTTGGGAAGTGTTTCATAATCTATGCTTGACGCATGATTTTTCGTTCTTGTTAATAATGACAATGTAACTTACTCTAAATACAAATATAGGGAGACATTTTTTAAACCATGCATGGAAATAAAAGTATATTTTCTATTTAATTGTAATGAAAGATAATGGCAACAATAAACTTGTAATGCATAAAGTAAAAATAAATTCAATAAGCGCTTTTCTAGTGACGTCTGTAGTGACTTTATGGGTACAGTAGTCAGGGGCCGGTTGTCGTTATCTGAAGGAGGCCTCCTTGTCATCTAAAAATTTCGTATTATTCATTAGATCGCCAATGAAACAAATTGTTAAAAACATAGGAAGTAAAATCTTTTAAATAAAATTCGCACATTTGAAGGCTTTTTTAAAAATAATATCATTTCTTCACATTAGACTATTGAATTTTCTTCGTGAAACTTTCAAGAGGGCAATATCATTTGCATTTTGAAGAAAATTGAAACAGTAAGACGCTTATTTTAATAAAACAATTTTCAAAAAGAAAGAAATCATATCATTATATATGTAAAGTTTATTTTAAATGGAGCATTTTAATATAACAAAATATTCTTGTAATAACAAAATATTCTTAACAAAATATTCTATAACAAAATATTCATGTAAGATAAGTTACATTTACTACCCGATATATACAATTGTTGCGAAAATTAAATAACTTTATGTTGTGTTTGACCTCGTACTTTAAATAGAATATATGTGAAATAATGATAAACGCAGAAGATGATTTTATTCTATTTAGATTATAAATTGCATTTTTAACTTGTTACCGGAAAAACACTTTCTTGCCTTCTAAAACTAGTGTATTATTCATTGGATTTTCATGGAAACAAATTGGGTTAAAATGCAGGAAACAAATTCTTTTTGTTAAAAACAGCTCATTTATATGCTATTTTTAAAAATATTGCTATTTCTTGACAGAAAGCTGTTGAATTTAAGACTTTTTCGTGAAATAAAATTTGTAGAGTTGCTAACAGTGAAATATGATTAGCATCTTCAAAAGATTTAAATGCTGATTTTCAAAAAGAAGGTGAAATTATGTAGTTTCATTTGACAGGGGCATTTTTCAAAAAGTGTACTTCTAAAAGTGGGAGGACACTTTATGAAATTTTTATGTGTTTAATTGCGGAGAGTTTTTGAAATGTTTATGTTTTTCAACTTTGTATGATTAAAAATGAATGCTAGGTATCAAATAAATTAAATATTTGATGAATGACTTAATAAGAAGTACGTACTGCCTTTGGAATATTCAAGTTCATTATTTTCGAATAGAAAATTTATATTTAATGTTGAAACGTAGACATTGTAGTCGCCTTGTTCCATTGGAAACTTTGTTATATTTTCCTACGATTAAATAAGGCGAAATATTTAAGAAAAAACAAACATATAATAAAATTGCTTGCACCCTGTTAATGTTTAAGAGAAGAATAGATTACCTGCGTCTATGCCGGATAAAGAAAGTAGGTGCAAAGAATTAGGGATTTCGAAAACCACTATTTCCATATAGCATATTGTTACTCAGAAATAGTATGGTATTCAAAATCAAAATCCATAATCCTTAGCACCTATGTAATTATTATCTTGTTAATTTGAGTGCCTAGCCCCATTAGACTCAACAAAGAATATATTTTTATATTAGATATTCAGAGAATGTTTTATTACAGTAACTATAGTTTAGTAATTGAGTGTTACTATTTATTTCCGTATTAACCTTTTGATTACGGGTCAGGACTGGCGACTATTTTTATATTCAATCAATTATACCGCAAATTATAAAATAATTTCTTAATCAAAATGTTAAATCAAGTGTGCCAGCAATATCAGTTCTCTTTGAAATATTATTACTCGTATAGTTATTCTTTATAATTGCTCAATAACAGCTAATAAACAGCTATGCTAATACATATTCGATTAATTATTTCACCATGTTACCGTACTGAGATACCACGTGCTCATTTGCTAACGAACGCGTTAGCATCTATGTGCTGGATTAATTATTATCGTTTAATATGAGAGATATAATAATATAAATTCGCCTTATACAGTGTCCTTATTGATACGTATATTTTGGTAATCACTGTTATTTAAATTTTAGATAAAATACCATGATATTTGAGTATTGGATTAAATTTTCCTGCATGGAAAAATGAGAACGCACAAGCGTCCAAGCATTTCATCAATTATATCTATGTTAAACAGAATGCATTAGCACTCGACTTACTCAAATTTGTTATTCAATATTTAAAGTAATTTTTATTCAGTGGATATAAAGTATTTGGTCATTAAGCATGGGGTGATTTATTAATATGTTAAATTGAGAACTTAGTCAGGTTTTCTAGGCAAGTACCACAATTGAATTTTGAATACGACAGTTTTCCAATAATAACTTTTGCCTTATTTCATTTCTGAATTTATGAGATTAAAAACAGAAAATATGGTATTCAAATATCAATTGTGATATTTCTCAGGAAAACTTGACACTAGCACAATACACTCACTTCAAAAGTAATTTTGTCATATTTTTCATAGTAGTTTCTGTTTATCAGTATAAAAAGTATCATGCTAATTGATTATTGAATTAATTACAATTCAAATTAAAATGACTATATTTTACCAATTAATCTAACACACATTAGTATCTAGCGCTGGATTAATTACTAACGAGAGGGGAAGACCGAGCTATGCTCGGTCAAAATTATCTTTGGTTTAAATATGACCCATGTCCAAAATGACCCACTAATCAAATTTTCTCGAACATGTGACCAAGCCCAATTATCTTCTCGTGCCCGAAACCCGTAGGATATAAAATTTAGTCAAAATAGTTTGAGCCGTTTTTTAGATTTTAATTTGCTTGACACACTGTGACCCAAAAATGACCCACTTTTTCTCGAGCATGTGATCTAGCCCAATACTTTTCTCGTGCCCCAAAACCGAATTATACAAAATTTAGTTCAAATCGTCTGAGCCGTTTTTAAGATAAAAATAATTTGACTCATAATGCCCATAACCAAAATGACCAACTAATTGAAATTTCTCGAATATGTGACCTAGCCCAATAGTCTTCTCGTTCCTTAAAACTGTGGGATACTAAATTTAATTCAAATCCTCTGAGCCGTTTTTAAGATAAAAATAGCTTGACCCATAATGACCCATGACAGAAATTAACTCATTAATCGAATTTTATCGAACATGTGACCTAGCCTAACAGATTTTTTTCGTGCTCCAAAATCATAGGATTTAAAATTTAGTCGAAATAGTCTGAACCGTTTTTCAGATAAAATTAGCTTGACCCACAGTGACCCCAAAATGACCCACTCATCTAATTTTCTCAGACATGTGACCGAGCCCAATGATTTTCTCGTGCCCAAAACTCGTAGGATACAAAATTCAATCAAAATCGTTAGTCTTTTTTATATAAAACTAACTTGACCCACGTTGACCCAAAAATTACCCACTAATCGAAAGTTCTCGAAAATGTGATCCAACCCAATGGTCTTCTCATGCCTGAAAATGGTAGGACATAAAATTTAGTCAAGATTGTTTGAACCGTTTTTTAGATGCAATTAGATTGACTCTGACCCATGGTGACCCAAAATGAACCACTAATCGAATTTTATCGAACATGTGGCATAGCCTGATGTTTTTCTGGTGACCCAAAATTGTTGGATACAAAATTTCTTCAAAATCGTTAGAGTCGTTTTTAGGATAGAATTTGCATATATATACACACACAAAAATTTTTCCTCGCATTAGAATATATATTTTAAATCGAGCACGCTAACAGCGTAAACAAGGTGCTTAGAATTTTAATTGGACATGGCACCACTATTTTGGATTACAAAACTTTCTGCAATAGACCTCATATTTCGTAAAAAAAATTTCTGAGTTTAAATAAGGCGATATTATATTTGAAAATTGTAATAGAACTGTGCGCACACTGTTGAACGTTAGTATACATCACAATACCATACTTGCAAACTTTCAACTAAACTTCCGTACAACGTGAGTTAGTTTGATCCAGGTTAAAGACGTTTCTAACCAGAAAATATATCTGAAAAAATATCATATATTTAGTTTCACGTTCCTCATAGACAGAGAGTGGAGTTGATTGAAACTGGGTATCCCCTTGAAAGAATAAACTGTTTCACTGTTTTACGTGTAACCTCTTTGATTGCATTCTTTAAAAAAATCTGGTTTGAAACGTGTTTAACCTCGGTTAAATTAACCTACATTGTAAAGAAGTTTAGTACGATGTTGGCAGGTATGCAATACATTGCTGCATTTCGCCGATATTTTTTGAAATATCATGACGACATTGTATAATGATGCAGTATCAAGACTTCAATGTTCGTGTCAAATGTTTGCGTTTTATGTATTACATTTAATGGTTTTAATAAATGGCCCTTTATACAGTAATATTTGCGCATGCACGTTGTTACAGGGTTGCTAGGTTGTCCTTTTTTAAATTCAGAATTTTGAATTCACACCAGAAATTAATATGTGTAAATTTTGTTTTAGTTAGAGAGAGAGAGAGAGAGAGAGAGAGAGAGAGAGAGAGATCCATTTTTGACTTCTTAAGATAATAATTATTGTAGCGTCTAGTCCCTGCACTTTGGCTACGATTTCAAAAAACGGATCACTCTGCGCGCATGCGTGCTTGTCTGATACTTTAAAATTTTGTTCTAAGCCATTTCAAAATGAGTGCGTATAGCTCTGTGGTATGTCATTTCTCTTCCGTTCTGTGATCTTGAGTTCGAATCCCAGCAGCGGAAAGTTTTATTTTTCAGTATTTATTTGAGTTATAAAAAATAATTTGAATAAAAAAAATGTAAAGTTTCCGTTTTTCAACATATAAGCGATGGAAAGTTTGAAACAAAATGGAAATATATATGAAATTTGGTTATAAATGAATTTCGTACATGCTAGAGAATGCTGTACAGCCAGTTTCATGCGTCCAGTGATGTTTTTTTTCGGTTAATGTACGCGAAGCGTACATACACAAGTTATTGACTGCGGCTTGAATGAATTTCGTGCATTCTAGACATTGCTGCAAAGCGAGTTTCGTGTGTCCAGTGATGTTTTTTTTTTAATGTTAAAAATTGTTTTTTGGATGTTAAAAATTCGCTTTAAAACGCTATAAAATCGTTAAAAATCCTTAAAAATTGAAAAATCCGGCGGAAAGAAAAAAAACGTATTTTAGTAAAAGTCTGAAACTGAATTTCTTTAAGAATGTAAAAAAAAAAAAAAAAAAAAAACCAAAAATAATGAAATTTGTGAAAGAAAATATTTAGTTATATTACACTAAATGTTTTAAATCAAAATCCTTTTACGAATTAAAAAAAACTGCCGCGGAATGGAATAAAATTAATATGGTTCTCGTTGAAACTGTCTAGAGCAATGCGAATGCACGCAGCACGATCCATTTTTTGAAATCGTAGCCAAAGTGCAGGGACTAGACGCTTGTATAATTATTCCTCCGAAATTACGGGGATGAATTTGGAAATTCTGAATTTAAAAAAAGGCCAACTTAACAACCCTTCGCTGTTATAAGTTTTAGTTCAAAGTCAAACCATTCAATGGCATCAAAATAATTAGATAAGTCACAACGCCGTACATTTCGACATTTAAAAAATGCTTTTAATAATTTTCAACGCATACAATTTACCAAAATATATTTATTAAAATGAAAATTTAAATTTCTGAAAATCTAATATTTTATCACTCTGCTGAAACATAATAAAATTTTTGTAGTCAATAATATCCTGTTATATTTTGATTTTCTATATTTTTTTACATTTTATTTACTTTCTGTTATTTCTATTTGATTATATTTACCTTATTTCGCATGTGGCAAAAAGCAATTTTAAAAAGTTTTATTTTTATTACGTAGATAGTGCATACGAAGCTACGTAATAAAAGAACAAATATTTTTAGGAACATAGTCCATCAGAACAGCCTATGATATAAAAAAAATACTTTATTTAGCAGTGTGAAGATTTATTTTACAATAACGTTACCTTGAGAAGATTCACAAAATCTTATTACTTTTACTAAAAACTGAAATTTTTATATTTTTAGATAGGAAAATTTAGATTATTTTTATCAAGAAAAACAATTTATTAAGGCATAAATTTAAATTATTCAAAATTTATAATTCTGATGAAACTCTATGAAATTTTTATCGTTTAAAATTTCATATGTTAATATTACCATATGCTGAAATGTAGCGTGCAATTAAAAACGTATATTATTCATATATAGAGAGGAAAGGAAATCTATTAAATATCATGCACCAATGTTTCAATTGTTTCCGATTTAAAAATTAAAATAAAATTGAAAAAAAAAATGGGGATTTAAATAAAGACAGTTGATTTAGCTTTTTTAAAGTTTTATTTAATCCTAATCGTCGAAAGTGACTTTATATTTATGGTGTTTGCCCTTCAGTTAAAACACTCTATCTAGACGGTAGCATTACAAATTATAATGTGTCTTGATGTAAACAAAAATATTAACCAAAGAAAATATTAAATAAAAGATTATCAGTTCGCAATAATTCAATAATACAAATGCATTTCAGAAAAGATTTCGCAAAAATTAACAAGTTCGCAACAATTCCATATTACAAATACATTTCAGAAAAGATTTCACATCTCTGGAAATCTTTTGGTATCCCTTGGTATACGGCTTTCGTCTCACAGAAACTTTTAAAGAGTTTTTTAGGCAACTTCAAGCATAGATATCTTAGTTCCCAGATTAAAGATGTGGTATATGGTATCCCATGCCAGCAGTGCAATGCTGTTTATATAGGGGAGAGAGGTCGAACACTCGCGATAAGACTCAAGAAACACAGGAATGCATTTGAAAATAAAAAATTAAATTCCAAGACAGTTGGCTTTGCATTAACACTGACCATTTTTTAGATTTTGCTAAATATTTTTTTATTAGATCGAAGTGCAGCAACTATAGAACTCGTACTTTCCTAGAAGCATGGTATACTAGAATTACAGATTTAACTCTTACAGGGTTCCGCTAATCGCTTGTGAGCGTAGGAGTCAGGTCGGCGGATTCGACTCCCGCAAGCTCCATTGCACACACTTTGTGGAGCTCCCGGATGTAACTCTCTGGTGTTGTAAATTTCCTTGTGGCTATCTCGTCCTTGTATATTGACGATGACTTATAAGCGGGCACTTGATGTCAAGCACACATGTATGTTCTCAACAAACAAACAAAAACTCTCACAGGTACTATTGTTTACTCTTGTTGCAGGTTCAATTCCAGATGAATACTCAGTGCTAATATAACTGTAACTTTTGTCTCGACAGTCTGTTGCAATATTTTTTCTATGTGTCGATTTTTTACAACTTCTTGTGATTTACGTTAAAATTTTGTTGATGGAGGCTTTCGTGTAAATCCGAAACGTCCAATTTAAATATGTTTTTTAGTGATTTTAACATTTTATATAATTGTAATGTGATGTCTGTAACCTTAAGGATTTTATATGTGTCTGTTCGTTAGCGCCCTCTATTTCATTATATGATTGTACAAGGGGTGTTCAAATGGAAAGATACTAAACAACACTGTGGGTGTAAATGAAGACTTTATTCAAAGGCCATAGGCCTGAGCACAACGATCCCACTGATTAACGAGCCAAAGGATTCCTTGTTCCCAGAATTCCTGTGGCAGGAACAAGACCCATTCCTTCACAGAGTCCTAGAGTTCGTCGTCCGACTTGAAGCGCTTCCCTCTCAGGTCTTCTTCCCTTTTCGTCCACCTTGTCGATGAGGTCGGCCGTGATGACTGTGTTTGCCTGGCCTGATCTCGGGTTATCAAACAAACTCTCACGGCCTGCACGGAAACAGGCACTCACTGACTTGTCGGACACATAGTCTTCTGCGTATACAGACATCATCCGGCGATGAATAGCGGCCGGTTTAAACTCGTATTTACAGCTTCAAGAAACGATGATTTTCGTCAATCTACATTGAAATTTCCTATGATGAAATATTCAATGCAGGGCGACTTACGACTATTTTCTATCGTCATCGACGATCACTGACGACTATTTTCTATTATTTTATCCACCGGTAATTGCAAACAGTAATCATTATAGTATATTTCTTCTAGGTAAACTATTTTTGTATGAAAATGTTGTAGAACATGTGTTGCCAGTAGGCTACTTTTTTTAATTCAGTTTTCTTGATTGCCACCAGTTTCTTGAAAAAGTAAAAATAGCTTTATTTAATGACAGATTAAATAAGTCGAAAACTAGGCGAATTATATCGTTGCAAAAAAGTGGTACAAATCAAGCAATCGGAATTTTAGAAAAGTAGCCCACTGGCAACACCGTGTAGAATATACAGGGTGTCCAAAAAGTCTGGAAACAGTCGAATAACTTGAGAAATATACAGGTGGTTATCAAAATAATGGAAACACCCCAGATTTATCAGGAATACTTTACTAATATGGCGTAGGAAGTCCTTTGGTATGTAATACAGCTTGGATTCGCCTGGGAATCAATTCATACAAGTGCTGAATAATGTTTCCAGGAATATTATACCTTTCTTCGAGGAGACATAGTGAAAGTTCCGGGAGAGATGCCGGCGGAGGATATAGATTCCGGATTGAACGCTCTAAAATAGACCATAAAGGTTCGATTACATTGAGGTCGGGGGACTGTGCAGGACAAGGTATATGTTGCACTTCATCCCCATGTTCTTCAAACCATGATTTTTCAAGTCCCGATGCATGAATATGAGCATTATCATCCTGAAAATTCCATCTCCTGAAGGAAACAAAGTTTGCATCATAGGATGGACCTGGTCAGCTAAAACTTCTCTATACTTATCCTATAATTGATCATTCCTTTCAGGGTTACGATTGGGCTAGCACAAAACCACGACACGGCTGCACATACAATGACAGATACACCTCCATGCTTGACAGTTGGAAGGAGACAATCACGATCATGTGCTTGTACATGTGACCACCAAACGTGAACCCGTCTCGTTGTGAGGAAAAGTGTGAAAGATGATCTGTCTGATCACATGTCTTCCACTTATCGATCGACTACGTTTTGTGGTTGTGGCACCACTTTAGACGACGTTTGGCATTAACATCTGTGACAAGTGGCTTGGGAATTGCTACAATGCCGTAAATGTTCCGTTTATGAAGCTGCCTCCTAACTGTAATCACTGACACTGGAGGATCTAGATGCTGATTGAGCTCTGCGGTCACTCCGGCTGCTGTTGTTTTCTTTTTAGACATTACAATGCGCTTCAATACCTGTTGGTCTCTTACTCAGCTTCTCCTTCCGTCCCCTCTTTTGCTTTGCCGAGTTTGTTTTGCCGCGATCATATGCTTATTCAGGTTATTGCTGTGTGTATGCTGTCATGGCTTTAGACACCGTACCTCTAGACAAGCCTAAAACCTGGTATGTTTCGGTCACTGTTGCTCCATCTAGTCGAGGTCCCACAATTTGGCCTCTTTGAAAGTCTGCGAGGTGTAACACACTACACGTTTAACACAAATCCAAGACGTATACATATTCACGAAAGCTCCATCATACTACCATGCTATATACTGTTTATACTTTAAAAAACTGGTAGCTAGAATTATACTTTAATGCTTACGAAGCACATTCTTAAAAGTCACTTTTATTCACACGTGTTTCCATTATTTTGATAACCACCTGTACATCGGATTCAAAATGGAAAAATGCATGTTCAATATTTATTAAAAATCTATTTAGGGATATCAAAGTTGCCCCCCAGCTTTGCCCCCTGAGGGGAAAGGGGGAACTTTGAAATCTTAAATTATGACCCTCCATTTCTATTGCAGATTCGGATTCTTCGAGAATAAATACGTAACATTCGTACTGAACATTTTCTTCGGAAAATCGTAGATGGCGCTGCAACCGGGTAAAATGCAGTGAGAATCGTTTTCATTGAAAAGTCTGGAAGCGGTCAAATAACTCGATAAACATACATCGGATTGAAAAACGGAAAAATGCATGCTCAATAGCTTTGAAATATCTATTTAGTGATATCAAAGTTGCCCCCTTGGAGTGAGAAGGGGGCAACTTTGAAATCCTAAATAATAACCCCCATTTTTTATTGCAGATTTGGATTCTACGGGAAAAAATACGTAACTTTTATATTGAACATTTTCTTCGAAACATCGTAGATGGCACTGTAATAGAGTAAAATGCAGTGATAATCGTTCCCATTCCAATGTCTGGAAACGCTCGAATAACTCAAAAAATATACATCGGATTGAAAGACGAAAAAAATTCGTGTTCAATATTTTAGAAAAAATGGCTTATTTTTCTAAAATATTGAACACTTATTTTTCCGTTTTAAAATCCGATGTATATTTCTCGAGCCATTCGGTCGTTTTCATACTTTTCAATGGAAACGATTCTCACCACATTTCACTCGATTACAGCGCCATCTACGATGTTACGAAGAAAACGTTAAAAACAAAAGTTCCGTATTTTTTTTCATAGAATTCGAATCTGCAATAAAAAAGGAGGTTATCATTTAAGATTTCAAAGTTGCCCCCTTTCCCCTCAGGGGGAGGGAACTTAGATATCAGTAAATAGATTTTTCAAAAATATTGAAAATGCATTTTTTCGTATTTCAATCCGATGTAATTTCTTGAGTTATTCAACCGTTTACAGACTTTTCGGACACCCTGTCTAATAAAACAGTAGTCGCTATTTGTAACCCTGTAATGTCGTTTTGCTTTTTATTTATATTTAATGTCTTAGTTTATTCTGTTTTGTCACAATATTTTATAGATATATATTAATGTTTTCACAATTTTGTGATATATTCAAAGTATGTATAAACAGTGGTGTCACATTCCTACATTGTATACTCCTCAGAATTTCCAAGGAATGTGACACCACTGTTCCTGATTAGAAATCTTCACCTAATACTTTTTCTAGAGATTAAAAATCTTTCATATATTAATTGCAGAATTCGTAATAGGGTTCTACAATTAAACAAAGCAAAATATTCAATTAATAATGTTTGGTAGAACTGTACACATGCGATATAATGAAAAATATATGTATAGTTTTATTAAATTGTTATACGTGTCTAAATATGTGGGTGTCTGTGATTAGTTTTGGCAAATGTTCTATAAATCGTCAAAAACATTCATCAACACATTCCAAACAATACAATAATTTCCTGAGAAACCGATATGACACAACATTCAAACGTCTTTTCATTAATTTTGTCATCTGATATTATACAAAGATTCGATAGCTTATCCTCTAGAATCGATATTCAGCTGCTAAGCCTAAAATATAATATCACATCAAATAAATGATTAATCAACGCAGAAAATTCAAGAAGCCATTACATATTGCATTGCGAATTGCATTTTGGTATTGAAGCATCTTTTTAATCTATTATGTTTAGATAGTTTGACATTATTTAGTGTTTCTGGAACTTATATCGTTCTGCTTTTATTATACAGTGTTCGATTTAATGCTTTAAAGTAATATATCGTAATAAAATTACAAATGCGGTAACTTTCGCCGATTATAATAAAATATAACCAAACGATTACGCCTTATTTCATGTAATTATCAAATTTCTTTTACACAATTTTAAAGTTGACGTCCGATATTATAGCATTGCGTGTTCAAAAATTATTTTCCTAAGTGTTAATTTTTTTAAATGCAAAAAAACTTTAAATACTTAAAACTTTGTTGACTCATCAGAAGTATACTCGTGTTTTAAAAACACCATGTTTGACTTTAGACGTGTCCTAAATATTTAGTTTCGGTTGCACGTTTTTTCTTGCATAAAACTTTTTTCAAAAAGAATCTGTATTTATTCTATATATTTGTAAATACTTTGTTAGACTGTTCGACATTTTGTCTTAAATACATATTACTATAAGATAGTTACTGATGCATAAATTTGAAAATGGGCGCCGACTTAACGCAGACAACGAGGGTGACTAGAAAAACTTGCACCACTAATTTTAAAATGTTATTTTTGTCTTAATAAATCCCACTGATTAATTAGGATAAAAAAAATTGAAATTAGTGTTTTAAGAAAACATTATTCCCTACTTCTGCCATGTTAAGTCGGCGCCTATGCATATCAAAGATATTCAGAAAGAAGTGAGACGTCTATAGTTGCAATACCCAGATTGAAGGCTGGCACTTGCGATTATTTTTTCATTCAATTTACACCACTTTGAACAAGTAGAAAACTTTAAACATTATTTTACATAACTTTTTCATCTAAAAATAGTCGTGCAAGTATAATATAAAAATACCTGCAAATTTCATATTAAATTGTAGATCTCTAGTTAGTTTTCATTTTATAAAAACAGAAACGTGTGTTACTTTTGCATGCTGCATTATTTTAAGAAAATATTTTCAGTGTTTGTGTTTATATTAAAAATAAATATATATAAAACTAATAATGACACTGTTTCTATTAGCAGTATTTATATGCATAGCAGACTAATTGTATAATACGAAAATTTTTTTATTTTTTAGATGTAATGTAACTATTAAAATACAAAAATACCGCCCATGAATATAGTCAAAAGACGCGAATTCGCGTCAGTCATTACAAATTTCTTAAGTCTGTTAGTCAGTCAACTGCTCAATTCCCCTAGCTAATGTTAAACATGAGGGCGTAAAATGAATTCGCATATTTAAAATATTTCCACAGGAAATTATTATTTTTAAACCCTTTTTTCTGTGTACTCTTTTTAGAGGATGTATCTTTTTTTCTGTATAAGCATTACTAAATAAAATATATATTTTAGTTTAAATATTACTAAAATATATACTTAATTGTATGTGAAGTGTTAAAATCTTACTCATAGTTCATCAGCTTTTAACACATTAAAGTATTAAATTAACCCCTAGAGTAGTCGCGTCTTTTTTTGCGTTCAGTCTTTTTTCCGCCGGTCTCCGCATACAAAAAATGGAAAACAAGAAACAAGTTTCATACATTTCAATGAAGTTATAAATTTGCAGTTAACTTATATTATATTTTTTTCCACAAGCTTTGGAATATTGGCAAAAGGTAAATAATGAACTGGTACTAGTGATTGTTTCCCAGCCGTTTCAAAGAATTGCAACATTGCTGGTAAAAATGTACCTAAAAAATAAAGATGTCTTGTTGCTTGTCTATAGTGATGGTGAAATACTTAACTACTTAATTGTTTTGTCCAAACTGCGTTTGGGCAAGAGGAGTTTGCTTGGTTCGGTGCTAAAATCTGTATACCACTAAGTTTCAACTGTAATCTTCCCTTTAATAATTGACAGAGATTTAACACGATTATCTAAGACAAATATTTTAGTACGTAAAAGGTGGTATTTGGACCCTATATTTAGTTTATAGTGTCAAAAAAAAAAAAAAAAAAAAAAAAAAAAAAAAAAAAAAAAACGAAACGAAACAGTTAAAGGAGTTAAGGTCAACTCGTGGGTTATTCGGAAAGCTCCTCCGTTTGTCAAAAACCAATTCGTACCGGAAAATTCTGCCAATCAATTATATTAGACACATTAGATATAGGAAATAATGTCTAATAATTAAATGATGGCATTGGTCACCAGCTTTTCCAAACAGACAGAAATAAAAGAACTTTCCGAACAACCCAATACATGAAACTTATTTATTGAATTTGCAAGGGGAGATGGGTTAGAAAATATAATTGATACGTGCGGCAAAAAGAGCGCCACGTGATTACTGCCGAGTAAAGCATATATTTTCGAAATATTTTGAAAAATAAGGGGAAAAAAGACATCCTTTAAAATGAGTACACAGAAATAAAAAGTTCAAAATATTAATTTTCTGAGGAGATATTTTAAATATACGAATGCATTCTCTACCCTTAGGTTTAACATTAGCGAAGGGAATTCTAAAGTTGACTGATTAACAGACATATGCAAAGATTTCAAAATTTCTATTTTTCTTACAGATAGATACTTTAAAATTTAGACAGTTTCTGAAAACATAGTACGACGGCAACGAATGTCCATTTTTCGATGTTGATAACAAATTCATTAATTGCATTTTGTTAATGAAAATATATCACAGGGCTAAATAAGATTGTAATTAAATTTATTTTTAATCGGGAACTGCAAAATTTTATGATAGTAAAAATATTTTAAGTATTTTTATTCAAATGAAGAGCGTAGCTCATTAATTTATCGTTTGACACGATACACAAATGACAAACTACACTTTTACCCTAAACGTTTAAAACATCGGTAAGTTTCAACCCAAACAATGACATTTGTATGCTAGCATTTTTGTGTTCACTGCGTTTTTACGTTCCACAATATATTTTTTAGCTTTTCTAGTTAGACTGGAAGTTCATAATTCTAAGGTTGTAATTTTAGGTTATATACGTACAGAAAAAAGTATTTAACACGTTGCGTGCCATCAGTGTCGTTGCCAGGGTGTGAGTCCAGATGCTCTGGATACTACTAATCTTGCAAAGATTTCATTTCATTTCATTAACTTATATAATCAGAGAACTTTCTGCGATTGTCCATGCAAAGAAAACGTTACATTAATCCTGGTATCCAGAGCATTTGGATCCAGGATTATTTACTGGATTTACTTACCAGGATTTGGATTACTGGTCGCCAGAGCTCTGGCTACGCTACTGCGTGCCATGTGTACCACCGACAGTCACACTTTAATTTTATTAGAGTACCGCGTATACCACCGACGGTAATATGTAAATCTAAATTTAAAACGTATTAATTTTGATGGCACTCCAGTAACATACATTACTGTTGCACATAGATAAAGCATTTTTAAAAAAATTAATTTTTAATCTTATATTTCAGATGAGTTATAGAAAGGCTAAAAAACATATTTTGATTACAACGCAAAATTTTATATCTTCACTTTCACTATCATCAGTCTATTTACGTTTTCAAAAAAAAAAAAAAAAAGTAACCATTTTTATTGCTATTTCTGGTTATTCGCGTGACTGATGTAGGCTCTTAACAGCCTACATCAGTCAACTGCATAGGATAGCGAGATCAATCTCCAACGTTGTTAATTTTTACTTTTTCGATTTTGGTTCCAGTTATTTTATATAAGGACACTTTCACTTTCAGAACCGGTTCCAATCGGTTTCAAAATTAAAAATGCCCGCTTATAAAAAAACTGCAACAAAAATCGAAAAAGTAAAAACTAACAACGTTGGAGATTGACCTCAGTTATCCTATGCAAAAAAGCATTTAAAAATATCAAAATGCGAGCGAGAAATCGCGCTCGAACTTTCCCATAGACTTAACATTAACTTGAGCGTTTCGTCCCATGACTAGTGTAGACTCTTAAGTATAAATTATACTCTTTGTCTTGTTTAAGAGCCTACGCTAGTCACGCAAATAAACGCTCAAGCTAATGTTAAGTCTATGGGAAGGCTCTTACGCGATTTCTCTCTCGCATGTTAATATTTTTAAATGATTATTTTTGCATAGGATAGCTGAGGTCGATCTCTAACGTTGTTAGTTTTTACTTTTTCGATTTTGGTTCCAGTTTTTTTTTATACAAGGGTACTTTCGCTTTCAGAACCGGTTCAAACCGGTTCCAAAATTGAAATTGTCCGCTTATAAAAAAACTGTAATCAAAATCAAAAAAGTAAAAACTAATAACGTTAAAGATAAACCTCAGCTATCCCATGCAAAAAAAATCATTTAAAAATATTGAAATGCGAGCGAGAAATCCCGCAAGAACCTTCCCATAGTCTTAACATAAGCTTGAGCGTTTCTTCGCGTGACTAGCGCAGGCTCTTAAGGACACAGTGTCAGAGATTTTGTAAGCCGAAGAATACTATTAGAATTTAGAGGTTAGAATCACCCAATTGTTTCATCAGTGAATAATGGCATTTTATGAAAGCTTAATTCATACATATGGTGGCACTCAACGTGTTAATGAATTTTTTTTAAAGTTGTATTTGTCTTTCCTTTAAGGTTCAACTTATGTCAAATTTAAAAACTTCATTAACTTACCTTTTACTTACTGTTTAAATCTTAAAACCAAATGGAACACTAAACTGAATATGCATTTTAAACAAAAACAGAACTTATCAAAAAGCGCAATTTCAGAAAGATGATTCTTTAAAAAAATAAAATAAAATAAAATACAGAAAAAGGGAGAGAAAAAAAAAGAAACCGGCGTATTAAAATACTACAACATAAACCCGCTTACTGGATAAATATTCTAATCTCTTAAAACGCAAATAACAACCAGAGTGAAAGCTCTACAAAATGTATGTCATAAAAAAACATTGGTGATATTGTTATTAGAGCAGTGTTTCCCAACCTTTTTTTGGCCGTACCCCACCAAAGCATCTCTAAAATGATGATGCCCCCCCCTCCCCCTAATACATATAATTCTTATAAAAAAATTTAAAAAAATGAACTCCTGATAAAGTAAAAAGCATTTAACATTGATCCTGAAACGTATAGAAGGTAATGGATGAATCAAATATTTTTTATAATCATCTGATACTACTCGTAGTTTAAATTTTCGTTGGCACATAAAGGGTTAAGACAGTCATTTTTAATCTCTTCGCAACGGTCGTCACGTATGCGTGATGTATAAAGTGCTCAGAATCCTTGATTAGACCAATCAATAATTTTGAATAAAACATTTTTCTCTTTTTTAATTACAGAATTTCTGCGATTAAATGACGCACCAATTTCTAATCAAAATAAAACGTGATAAAAGATTTTGTAAAGGAAAGTCGTCAAGTAATTGTTAAATATACACTTGAATAGTTTCATGTGTAAAATTGATTTTTAGATGACATATTGCAGTGCGACTCATTCAATAAATAGTCGTAAAAATTGTTTAAAATTCTAAAATACTTATAAATCAGAAAAATTATAAAGAATGTTTAAATATATAAAAGTACCTAAATATCCTGAAAAGTTTCTTTTATAATTATTCTGGTACAGGTGTATTTAAGATTTTTGAATGGACGCTTTTAAAAAATTAAATAAAAAACTTATTTTTCTCATTTCTGTTTTTTAAATTAAAATGTGTAATTTTGATTTTCAGTCTACAACATTCCTATTACAAAAACAATTCAGAGGGCATGGGTTCATACAAATCTGGAATTGCCCCCCTGAAAAGTCAAATTGCCCCCCTGTGGGACGTACGCCCCCCGTTGGGAACCACTGTATTAGAGTATATAAAGATGCATATTTTAACAAAAAGATTTTGTTTCCTTTGTTTTAACTCAATTTGTTTCCATGGATATCTAATAAATAGTATGCGGAATTGTTGCTTTCATCAAAATCTCATTCTGATGAAGAAGTAACCGCGGAATTTATGTTTTGACTATAATAAAATGTTTTTATTCGGTTTTCGCTATCCGATATTTTAGTTCAATTGCATAAGCAAAATGTTAAATTGTAGTTATCATAAAAAAATATTATGGAAAATATAATATCAAAATCGCTTTAGATCTTACATATAATACAAAATATATTGCTATTTCCAGGCTGGAGTACATATGCATTGTACATTTAGTACTCTCTCAGGAACCGACCAAGCACTTTTGGGAACCGGGACATACATTTACCACTATTTCGGAATTGTAATTTATGACAGAAATTCTTCCTATTTATTGTCCATACTACCAATTTACATTCAGACATTATCTAAAAACATGGTTAAAAATTTTCATTAAAAACGTCCCTCATTTCAAAAATGTAAAACAGTTTCAAATAAAAACTTCACCATTGCACAAAAGCGCTTTCGCTCTGGCTAGAGCATGATCAGTTGTAATCTTGAAGCCTCTGCTTCTTCGCTATATATTCGCTATATATATCGACTGATGATGCTCTAGCCACAGCGAAAGCGCTTTTGTGCAATGGTGAAGTTTTTATTTGAAACTGTTTCACATTTTTTAAATGAGGGACGTTTTTAATGAAAAATATTAACCATGTTTTTAGATAATGTCTGAATCTAAATTGGTAGTATGGACAAAAAATAGTAAATTTACAGACATTAACAAATGAACACCTGTTTTTAATAAAGAAATTCTTCCTTTTAATATTCCTGATTACTATTTGAAAGTAGCGATATTCCCTGGATATTCCCCTGGATTCCCTGTATAGGGCTCATGCCTTATCACACTGGTTGCCGAGTTCGAAGCATGTTTGGAGTTAAAGATCTGTTTCTGTGTACCGAGTTCGAACACCCTTCGGAGCGCGTCTTTATATTTCCAGGGACTCTCCGCACCACTGGCACCTGCCTACGCTCTTTCTATTTTAGGATGGCACTCAGTATCGCCTATCCTTTTGCGCTATAAGGTTAGTTTGAGAAAAACTTTTATTTTTGAATTTTTACAACAAAATTTCTCACCATTCGATGTAAGTACGTTAAAATAATTTTATTTTATTAATTATGAATAGATTTCATTTGATATAAATGTTGGACGATTACACCATGAAACAGTACTACATTAAAGACGTGAGTATAAATATCACAAATTTACTCAATGGCGTATACAAATGTCAAATTTAAAACTTATACATACATTAAAAAAGTTAAAAATGTCAACGTTTCGACCAACTTCTATGGTCATTCTCAGGAAATAGTATTTATATTGCTTCTAAAGTTTCAAAGGCGAAAACTGGGACAGCGAAAACTGAGAAGAATTGTGGACAGCAATAATAATGTGGCAATGGACGGCTTATCTTTCGCCTTTGAAACTTTAGAAGCAATATAAATACTATTTCTTGAGGATGATCATAGAAGTTGGTCGAAACGTTGACATTTTTAATTTAATTTTAACGTATGTATATGTTTTAAATTTGACATTTGTATACACCATTGAGTAAATTTGTGATATTTTATACTCATGTCTTTAATGTAGATTTAATTTGTTTTCAATTATTTATATAACCACAAACTACATACATCGTACACCTCAACTATTATATACAAAATTACAAATATATATATATACTAGGGGGCCTACCCCCTGCGAGCTACGCTCGCCAACCCCCGCTCAGACTTCGAGGCCTCTAAAAACATGGCAGCGTGCTTTATTTTTTAAATATTAGTAAATCTGTAATTGGGTTGTCATGCTTCAAACGTTTTAATGGGGCATTTTTTTATTATCATGGCCTCATACACAGCTGTTGAGACAACGGACGACTGTTTTCGGGATTGATAAGTAAAATCAATTACAACTTGAAAACCAACTTGTATAAAAGGGTTAGGTTTAAATTGTGGCTACCTCTCGGACTTTACTTATTCTATTCTTCCTTCTCGTTTAAGGATGAGAAAAATTCCATCTGCTTGTGAATAACATTAAGAACCACGGTATTGAAAAGTACTATGTTATAGACGTTTTCAGTAACAGGTTTTAATTTTCTCTCTATTTTAGTGCTCCATCATGCATATTTTCATGTTATTTTAAATATGTAAATTATTTATTTTAATTAATATGTATATAAGAATTTTCTAATACTTATTTATCATACAAAATTAATTAAATATTTTGTGCATGCATGCCTGCATTTATTCGGCATCAATTGATGAGATATTTAAACAAATTTGCTATCCGCGGTAATTTTACACCATGTTATGTCACTTGAATATTGTCCATAAGAAAATCGGGTACTTTTCCAGTATAGGATCCTTTGCTTTTAGGTTTGGCGTAATTCGAGCTTGAAAAAGGGATAGATTCTTTAACATACATAAATTTGTTGCCAAAATTATGAAAACAAACCCAATGAACTTTTGATGCTTTTCTATTATAGGGGTCTTGACGTTTTTTAAAAAGCTTGTCGGAAAAAACCAAGCAGGATATTTTATTCTCCTTCCGTTCAGTTGAGCAATTATTATTTTATATATTCGTTTCAAATATCCGAATTAGTGATTTTATAAATTCGTTTAATTAAATTTTACAAAAAAATAACAAAATGATATCAATAAATAATAATTACTATTAATTCCTTTTCCCTCTTTCTTTTGCGTTTACATAAATGACGTCATTTGGACGAATTTATTCAAAATATTTTCAGTTTATAAATTAAATTAAATGCTGACAGACGATTGAATCCTGACGATAGAAATGTGATGTTTTTTCTCAAATTTTCCTGAAAAACATAATTTAATCACAATCTTGTCTTCATTATCGATTGAAATAAAAGATAAATTCAATTTCAATTTGAAAATGACGAATAAAAAGAAATCAATAATCCCTATTGGGATCCTTTTCAATTTTTTCCCCTTTTTTGTCACAAAAAAACTGAGTAATTAGTTGCCATCATTACAGAAATGTCATTAAAATTAGAAAAAAATTAATATCTCGAAAACTAATTCCAATTTCGAAATTCTATTACCAGTTTTGACATCCGCGGATTTTTATGGACAATTGGTATTAATTTCACCATCAAGCGTTTAATATTTTATTAAAAATAGCCCTGAAACATAATCAGTCGTTTAATCAGTCGTTTCATAAAATCGTTTCATAAATTCGTTTCATAAAATCGTTTCACAAATTCGTTTCATTAGGATTTTATATATATAGGGTAATATATATATAAATAATATCACATTGGCGGCTCGTGACTCGCTCCTTTTGGGATACTAAATACATGGCTGAAATTTTTATTATTTTCTTACCACTATTTTTTTAAAGAAAACTTTTTGTTGATTTAATGACAAAATTTTCTACCAACAAATAAGGCAATATTTCTTTCACAAAATAATGGCAAGACTCCCAAGATGCTTCAAGACCTCCAAGAGCACATGGCAGATATCTATGGACTAACCAAAAACGACGCATAAACGAGAGATACGCATAAATAAAATACAAGTAAAAATAACATTTGAAATAAATGTAAATTATTTATTTATGTTAATTGACTTCAAAAAAGTGTATAAGTTCTCAGCCATAATAGTGGCATTTGTGCTATTATGACAAAAATGACATAATAGGGCAAAAATGACATTTGAAATAAATGTAAAAATGACATTTGAAATAAATGTAAAAACAAAATTCATCCTTACATGGTAAAATAACATGCAGAATAATCAAAAATACGAATTATTTAGGTTTTTAAAGATTTGTTCAATCGAATCTAAAATACATACATCTCAAAATTTTAATTACATATCCTGTTTTTTTTTTTTTAAATAGTCTAAAATTCAAGTTTGTTTATATAAGCTTGATGTCTATCCCTAAAAATAGCTTTTTAGAGTTCACTGAAACATGAATATGGTGAACCAGATGTATCAGTTCGTTTGATGTAATGACGAAAGGTTTCCAGAGCATCTATAGCCTTTGCAAAGGTCGGTGGATTTCTGCGTTATCTTATTCATTTTCATTGACATCATCTTTACTTTCTGTGATTCTTTCGTGTATATCTATCCTCCTTTTATGCTGGTATTAGATTTTCATCAATATTTACAAAATCGTTAAAATCAATCACTCCCCAAGAAACATTCTAAACCTAACATTCCAACCTAATACTGTTTGATCTTTGGTACAAGGTGCATCATTTTAAAATTCCTTCAGACAGTAAATCCTTAAGATTCCTTAAAACAGTTCTAGAAATAGCAGGTGTGACCGCAGAATACATCTTATGATAACCAATTGACTTCACATTTACAAACTGATGTGAAATTACTTGGAAAGGACATGTGTAGAATGGGAAGAAAAGACAAAAGAAACTAGAGATTTCTCCGGCGTATTAGTGAGAGATACATTCACGCTGCGACGCATAAACGAAAGCAAATTAACATTGCATTGCAATATATTTATCCGGGACTGCCAAAAATCGACGTATAAATGAGAGAGACGCATAAAAGAGGCGACGTATAAGTGAGAAATTACTGTATTATTTATGTATTTTCATGAAGCGAAATTGTATAATGTATAGGAAGTAACTTAACTATGTGCGAATCTAGATGATACGATAGCAAAAGTGAAAGTTTGCGCAATTTTAATGATTTAGATCAGAGGTTCCCAAAGTGTGCTCCGCGGAGCCCTTGGGGCTCCACCTATACTTTTCAAGGGCTCCGTGGCGTTCCAAGAAAATAAACAAAACATGAAAGAAATTAGCATAATGCAAGGGAAAATTTTTCGAAAGTATGCAGGAATTTATGTGTGTGTGTGTGTGTGTCAAAAATAAATACATCTATCACTGGGTTGAAAAATACTAAAATATATTTTTTTAAATCACATAAAATTTTGCATAGTAAATGTATCCATTTCCTATATAATATTTTTAGTTTGAACTATTTTATTTTATGTTTCTGCATTTAGTGTGTTTTAAAAATTCGATTCAAAATAAGTTACAATACATAGTTTTCTGAATCGAATGCACAACGTGAATCGAAAGAGCAAAGGTGTGCTACTGCTGTTATCTCTGCTAGCCGAACAAAAGGAAGAGCAGTTTTGTTCTTCGGAGCTCCGCCTATTCATATGTTTATAATTAGTTATTTTTATAAAATTTTAGTTAAATATTCTGTCCTATTTTTCATAATTATATTTGATTTTTAAAACAATGTTTGTCGCTTAAAACGTCTTTTTATAAGATCTTGTATCATTTAAAGTCCCTCACTAGATTCATTTTACATTTGTGTATTATGTATATACAGTATGCCCACTAAAGTCCCTTGCCACCCTCTTAACTTCGGAACGGCTGCTGCTATATTCACAAAAGTGGTGTCAAGGTATTGTAAAGTACCTATGCGCTACTGAATGAAACCACCTACGACGCCATCTGGAGGGAAACTGCGAAGTTAGAATTCCTATCTTGAAAACAGAAAGCGATGGGTAAAAAAAGTGAGGTACAAAGTTGTAGAGCATCATCGATTTAGTATAAAAAAACATCTTGTGGACATTAATGCGAAGAATAGAACGGTTAAAACGAGTATTTGTTTTTTCGTGATTTTCTACACTTTGACGTGACAAAACGATCTTATAAAGCAGACCTGCCAAGTCTCCGGCTTTTTGAATACCAGTAATTTAGTACAGAAAATGTTGTTTTATTGAATCGGAGCATTTTGCGATTTAAAAAAACAACATTTTCTCAAAAAATTTACTGGTGTTCAAAAGGCCGAGACTTGGCAACTCTGATAAAGAAAGAAGCAACCAGTTATGAAACAGCAGGTGTATGCGACCCCTCCTCAAACATTGCAGGACCTTAAACGACGCATTACAGACGCTTGTGCCAACTTGTCACCATCTATGCTCCTATGTGTGCAACGTGAAATTCAAACAAGGATCCAAATGTGAATTGCAGCTGACGGTGAGAAGTTTGAACATCTAAAATAAAGATATATTATTGTTAACTAGTTGTTTTTTTTTCTTTCTAAGATCGTTTTGTCACGTCACAGTGTAAGAAATCACGAAAAAACAAATGCTCGTTTTAACCGTTCTATTCTTCGCATTAATGTCCAAAAGGTATCTTTTCGTACTAAATCAATGATGCTCTACAACTTTGTAAACCACTTTTTTTCTCTATCTCTTTCCGATTTCGAGATAGGAATGCTTACTGTGCAGCTTCCCACCTGGTGGCGCCGTAGGTGGTTTCACTGAGTAGCGCGTGGCTAGTTTACTATACCTAGACACTACTTTTATGAATATAGCAGCAGCCGTTCCGAAGTTAAGAGGGTGGCAAGGGACTTTAGTGGGCATACTGTATATTTCTTTTCCTTTTTATAACTTTGATTTTTAAAATCTGTTTATGTTATTTGTATTCATTTTCAGTTACTTAAATTTTCTATACTGTTTGTCATAGTAAAACAATGTTTGTCGCTTAAAACATCTGTTTTATAACATGTTGTATCATTTAAAGACGTGGATTCATTAGATTCATTTTACATTTGTGTACATTGTGTATATAACAAATAAAAATATAAATCTATTTGGACACTACACTGTTAATTAGTTATTTAAAATAAAAAAAAAAGTTTTGTTTCCGTTTCCGTTGATGGCTTTGGGTTTAAAGCCAAAACATGTAGGATTTTAACTTTTTTATGAGTTTTAAACCAATTTTTACACTGATTTTAGCAACTAACAGGCACAACTTGTGCAATTTGTGTGTGTGTTTTTTTTAAATTGTGTATATATATTTCTTTTTATATATATACTAGCTGTTACCCGTGACTTCGTTCACGCAGCATTAAAAGAATAATAAATACATTAATTAAGTAAAATATTTCACTCCCGATAATTAAAAATGTTAATAATTAACTAACTATTTACCACATTTCATAGGAGACAATACGGTATTTTTAGTTATAGGGACCTTGACATAACTCAGTCTTAAAAAAGTGAAATTTTGTGCCAAATAACCTCGAAAATGAAATTGCAACCAATGCAAAAAGGAGGGCCAAATAAAATCGTGGAAATAGACGAATTGGGTAAAAACAATTGTCAATTTTACCTGATAAACAATTTTACTTTTAACGCCTTTGTGAAACGTTTTAACAGCCATCCTTCAAAAAAAACATTAATTGGAAATAGTATATGCTTTTTCTTTAAATTCAATTCATGCTCCTTGGTTTAATGTATGACTGAAACATATCTTGGTTCTAAATGACAATATGTTGATAGACAATTTTTGTTCCCCAGAATAAATTGATTCATGAAGTTTGAATATGTGAAAATATGTGTTTTTTTTTTTTTTTTTGGATAATTTACTGAAATCATGATTTTGTTTTCACCTGTATTCAAAGTGAAAATAAATTCTGTTTTTCAGTTTTAATGAGAGAATGGTGTAAAAAATATACTGATCTTTTTTATTTCTTCTTTTTTTATACACAAATATGGAGTAAATTACTTTCCGTTTTTAGATAAACTTCGTTAAAATTTACAAAAAAAAAAAAAAAAAAAAAAAAAAAAAAAAAAATCTTGGCAACTAATTTAATTTTTTAAATTCTGAGAGTTTGTGTGACGTTTGTGTGATCCTCGGATTCATGATAACCGGTATTAAGTAAATTGCCTTGCGTTCGATAGTCTAGCAGTAGTTGCGAAATACAAACACACGGTCAGATTTTAATGTAATAGATTTGTGTTCATTTTCCTTTTCTTAAAATTATGATGTGATTTTTAGCAGAAAACTCTCATCTGTATATAACGGATACTCATGCTTAATAATCAGTATAGATAATGAAACATTTAATTTTTTCGTTATAAATATGGCGTGAAACTCATCTACTTTCTATACCTACTGATCACGTACGATTAATGTAAGGACGTAATTACGTACGATTAATGTAAGGAATTGATTCACACTCATTTTAAAACATATTGGAAAATTCCCGTTTTATTTCAAATATGACGTCTCTTTTTCCCCCTTTTAATCCCTTTTTAATGACAAAATTCTTGTTAATTTTCTTTTCTAGGCAATTAATTTCAATACTGGCATAGGGGAAATTATGTTACTTTAACGAAATAATATTAAATCTTTAGGTTTTATCAACAAAAATGGAACTATTAACATTCGTCATTTTTTTTAGGTAATCGAGTTACTTCTTTTAGTTTTAAGAATGTAAATAACTATTTCCCGCTATCCATGACGTCATTTTTGACATGGATAATTTTGCGGAGCATATTATTAACATTTTCTAACCATTTTCTTTTGAAACTTCTTTTTACTTTTTTAAAATTTAAATAAAAAATACGGAATAGTTATATTAGCCGTGCGCAGACGGTAAAACGCTAAGTATTGTTACCATACAAAAGAAAAAAAAGAAAAAAAGTGAAGAAAAAAACCCAAGATCATTTTATTTCACCAATCAAAGCATATCCGCTTTATTTTCGATGAATGACGTCATATTCTCCTGTTTCTTATGGTTACGCATATTAAAACCTTGTATTATTATCAAAAACTAAAAAAGTACGTTTTATTTCTAATAATATTATTTAATATTCTTTATAATTATTTAATTTTTATAATTTCACGTGATTTTTCACAATTTTCATTTTTCACGTGAAAATTTTTCAATTGAAACTAAATTGTTGAGTAAAAATTATTATTCCGGGATTTGAATTAGTTTTGGCAACGATAAAGTATTAGCAACGGTAAAGTAAATTTAGCCATTTTAAAATGCTATACGAAAAAATGTCCATTTATTCTCAATGAAAATAGCGAAATTTTGAATTATTAAGAAAAATATTTGAATAAAATAAACAAAAACCAGGCTATGTTCATTTGAGGGTTATAATCAGCCTATATGCAAAGATACAGGATCATTAAATGCTCCATTTTGACGCTGGCTTCAGCCTAACATTTGCACACAATCAGATTTATAATATTATTAGGATAACTTTAATTTCTTTAAACTGTTTATGTTATTTAAATAGTTAAATTTTCTATACTGTTTTTCATAGTAAAACAATGTTTATCGATTAAAACGCCTCTTTTTTGTACCATCTTGTATCATTTAATAAACCCCTCATTAGATTCATTTAATATTTGTATACGTTGTGTATGTAGTTTTCTTTTTTCTTTTTGTAACTTTAATTCCTCTAATCTGTTTATTTTATTTTTATGAATTATGAGTCATTTAAATTTTTTATGCTGTTTTACATAATTGTACTTAATTATTAAAGCAATTTATTTGCTGGAAACGCATTTTTTTAACGTCTTGTATCACTTTACAAGCCCTCTTTAAAAAAAAAAAATAATAATTGGTCCCGGCATTGGCTAAGATTCTTACATTATGATGCCATATTTTCCTATCAGAAATAAGGCTGTAGCAATTTAAATATATATATATATATATTGGTTCTTTACATTTTTCATCACACTAACAATCTAAACTTTTGCTCAGCTCCACCCCTTGCTTATACTTTTCGTCAATGAGTACCCACCCTAATATAAATTTAACCCCACCCATATATCCCGTCTTGTCAGTAAAGTTTTCTACTATAGTTTTTCTGGAGTTCTTTTAAAATGTGTAGTTTTTAACCGTATTTTGAGGCAAAAAGAATGGTGAAAGAAAGTTTCTATCAAAAATATAATTAATAGCTAAATACTTCAAATAAAACATCCAAAAAAAGTGAACGATGCTGCACCTAACAATACAGGCTATAGATTTTGTCCGCCCACTTAAACACTAAAACGACGATCTGCTTCTAAACGTATTTTTAAAAAAAAATGGTTCAAAAGAAGAAGCTCAGAGGCGATTCGTTTTCGTTGCATATTTAGATGTTCTAGAAACGTAAAGAAGAACGAAAAAAGAATACCGCATGATTCTATTATGGGTGGGCGGAATTAGCGAAAACGTGTTATATAATTATTCATGGACGACTGGGCCTTCGCATTTTCTTTCTTTTCGGGTGTAGATTGGGATTATACAGAAGTCTCTCTTTGTAAACAAAAACTGTACAACTTACCTTTTTTTCTCTGTGTGTGTGGTTTTCGTCATGAATAATAATAGTTTAGCGTAAGCCCCAATGCAATGTATAACACAGACAGGAATTTGACTCCTTTTATATTGATAAATTCCTATTTTACATCAGAAATTTGGAACGGTAATTTTTTGTTTTATTTTATGAGAGACCTTTTAATGATTACATGAAGTGAATATTCATCTTCTGGAATTTCCGCTTAGAACTGACAAATTTTGAACAAAAAATGAGACCAAACTGGCAACCCGTAACAAAGTTGAAGAATAATTCATCAGGTATTTTCCTTGATAATCGAAATAATGTCTGAAATTGATAGTGACTGGTGACGTTCCGCGGGATTCGCATTGTTTCCACTATTTCCAAATTGATTTGCTTAATTGTAGATAATGTAACAATTTTCTACTATTTAATGTCCTAGTTGAGGCCTCCGTGGCCGAGTGGTTAAGGCACCACTCCGCTAATCGCTTGTGAACGTAGGAATCAAGGCCGGCGGGTTCGACTTCCGCAGCTCCATTGCAAGCAGTTTGCGGAGCTCCCGATTGTATCTCTGTATTTCCTGGTGCTATCTCGTCTAGAAGATTTATGTAATTGTCAAAGTCATGTGTGTGTTTCTGTGAATAAAAATATATGGAACATTCGAGACAAACAGCCTTGTAGGTGATAGGTATCAAAGCAATCTCCGTCAAATATAAAAAATGTCCTAGGTAACTATTCAGAAATAGTAGTACCAAGTATAATAAACGTATGAACCCTGTAGAGTATTAAAAAAAAAAGTAACTTGCAAAGCAAATTAAAAAAAAATAAATTTATTTCTATATTGTTAAGCCCGAGAAGGGAAAGATATTAAAATTATTTTATTTAGTCAATGCTACAATAATATTGCATTTTTATATTAAATCTTGTTCAGTCTATTTAACCTTAAAAAATTAATTTAAATTTGAAACATGATATTAAAGCAACTTTAAAACATTTCATTTAGTTTAAATGAAATCTAAATAAATCTTCAACTTTTTAAATTATTCGAACTTCTCATGTTTTTTGTCTGTTAGAATTTGCTACAATACAAATTTTGCATATAGCATGTAAACCTGAAAAAAAAGTTGAAGATTTATTTAGATTTCATTTCAACTAAATGAAATGTTTTAAAGTTGCTTTAATATCATGTTTCAAGTTTAAAATTATTTTTTTAAGGTTAAATAGACTGAACAAGATTTAATATAAAAATGCAATATTATTGTAGCATTGACTAAATAAAACAATTTTAATATCCGTCCCTTCTCGGGCTTAACAATATGGAAATATATATATTTTTAATTTGCTTTGCAAGTTAATTTTTTTTAATATCTAAATTTTTTTAATAACAAATTAATATGAAGCAGATAAGATTCACACGAGGCAAGTATGTAAAAGACTGCACAGATCAAAATCAGTATTGGTAATATCAAATATACAGTTCAAACATTGATTATTCTGTAAACAATTAAAATAATACCAGTAATTTTTAACAAAAAAAATATATAAAGGAACTTCAACGGATTGTGTTTCATCTTCATAAAATAATAAAAAACAAATCATGTTCATTTTTGCAAATAATTTTATTCCATTGTGCAAAATACGTTTGCGTTACTTTGCGTATAAGTTTGCGATACTTTGGAAAGAGACACTAGTAAGCGGTGTATGAAAGCTATCGATAAAATCTTATGTTGTTTTATCACATAATAAGAAGTATAAAAATAATAAAGAGTATATATAAGCAGAATGTTCTTGAATATAATTGTAAACAATGAATGTGTCAAGAGTTTTTGTTATATAATACAAATAATAAGAAAACTAGCTGGCTTCGCTCGCTAGCGGGCCCTTATTTACATCGGTGCCTCGAATCTTGTAAAACCTCGAACCGAACGAACCTCCGACCCGGGTCCCCGCTGCCTTCGGCACCGGATAATCCCTTAATTTGCACATTGAATACTATAAAGCTCTAAACGAACGAACCTCCGACCCGGGTCCCCACTGCCTCCGGCACCGGATGATCCCTTAATTTGCTCATCGAATAGTGTAAACCTCTAACTGAACGAACCTCCGGCTCGGGTCCCCACTGCCACATATTTTTTTTACATGGCCTAGTTCTTAAAATCATAATATTTCGCCCGCACTGTAATAGAAAGCTTTAATTTACCCATAATGTAGTTTAAACAGATTTGATGAATAGTCGAAAATAATCTATCTTCCTGATCGAAGCGCTAGCCGAAGCTGTCGAAGCCTGACAGGAATCTAAAGAAAGTAACAACATCAGAATTTAGATTTTTTTGATTGGAGGATTTATTTTTTTCAGAATTAGGTGTTTTGAAGAAAATTTGTGGAAGCGCGTACAAAAAGTGGGAAAAACTCTAGTAAAATAACTCGTTCTACGGGATTTGCTGTGTTAGAATAGCATGGGGAAGTCACGCTGGAAATAAATAAGCTTTGCGCTCCAGAATTTTAAAACTCCCTATTTTAATCGCAGAATTTTTAATACTTTAAGGAATTTTGTAAGACGAAAAATTTAAGTAAGACAACTTTTGATTTACACGACAAAACTACACTTAAAACTCTGCATTGGTCAAAAGACGAACCAACACAACCTCGAGATGCTACTAAAACCGTAAAACTACATCAGTAAAAAAAAATTTTTAGCTACTATTTCACTAAAAAAATATTTCAATTCTTTTCCGGTTCCAAAATAATTTTTGGGAATTCTTTGGGATTGTACTCGGAAAATTGTCTTTTTTTAGAATATGAATACAATTTTCGAATTATAAGGGTCGTCTCCATATTAATAATAGTACCAAAATCGTTTTTCCCAAACGATAACAACCGCTAATACATTCTATTTCAGTTTCTTTGATCAAAACAATGGCTTTTCTATTTAATATCCACACCCCCACAATTACCACAGAATTTTAAACCCCCCTATTTCAATCGCAGAATCTTTAATACTTTAACTCTTCTTTGCATGAGTTTTTCTTTTACAATTGTGTTTTTTTATACGTATAATAAATATTGGACACCAGAAATTTTAAGATAGATTTTTAACTTTGTTCAGCAACATGGTTCACGGGAAATTTACGGGATTAATATTTCTATATAAATATATTGGTGGCGAAGAAGTTGATTTATTTATTAAAAGTTAAATAAACGGTGATGGAAATTTACATCACTATGCAATTAAGGGTTAAGGGAGTTTGTAAGACAAAAAATTTAAGGAAGACAACTTATGATTCACACAACCAAACTACACTTAACAGCTTTGCATTGGCCAAATGACGAACCAAGAAAATATCGAGATGTTACTTTTATAGGCAAACTTCCACAAAAACTAAAATCAAGCTACTATTTCACTAAAATATATTTAAATTTTTTTCCGGTTCCAAAAGAATTTTTGGGAATGCTTTGAGATTGTACTCGGAAAATTGTTTTTTTTTTTTAGAATATGAATACAATTTTCAAAATAAGGGTCGTTGACACATTAATAATAGTACCAAAATCGTTTTTCCCAAACGATAACACCCACTATTACATTCTATTTCAGTTTATTTGATCAAACCAATGATAGAAATGTACAAAACTTGTAATTAAAACATTTTTCCCAAATGAGTTTCCCAGAATTTTACCTTTTTTCAATATTGAGATTTTTGTTATTGGTGTTACTGGCGTACTGCATTCAGTGTTGAATTCAGGTGGGGCGGGGAGGGGTACACTCCCCTCGGGACATTGAAATGTCCCCCCCCCCCGGAAGATTTGAGATTTTATGCTCTTAATGGCAGGGCTCGTACGGATCAGGGAATTTTTCAGGAGTTTCACCAGTATTTCCTTTATAGAAAAAGAAATCTAGTTTAAACTCGCGAAACTTCGCTTTCTTTTAAGGGAAGATTTTCTGTAAGAAAATACTGGTACCGAAGAATATCCTGGTCACAAAATTCCAGGTGCCGTACGAACCGTGTAATGGTAAAAAGTGCAAATCCCCCTCCCCCCGGATCTCTACAATGTCCCCCCGGAGCCACAGAAATTCCTCCCGGAGAAAAGTGTATGAATTCAACACTAAATGCATTAATATCTTTAATTAACAAAATATAATGAAACTTGTCCATTTTCCGGCAGGAATTCATCACATTCTACACCGGAGTTATTGAGACAGTTACTTTAGGCACGATAAATACTGGTGTCGTCAGGGTAAGGTACGTACAGTTATAACACATTTTTTTAATAATTTTCACCACATTTAATCGCAGAAATATATTATATCTTCTGCGAATAAATTAGTCAGTTACTGTTTCTGCGATTTAAATATAAAAAAGAAAACTTCTAGTCAAAAATAAAGATTCCTTTTAGGTTTAACAAATTGAAAGTCGTCAAATATTGATAACAAAAATTAAAGTTTACTGAAATTTAATGAGTGTCACTAACCAGGAAACAACGCCATAGTGTAATAATGAAAAAAATCTAAGTAAGCAGCAATCGAAAGAAAATTATGGAACGTGATTTTAAAAACATAAATCATTTGCCTTCACCTCCCCGTTATCGAGATATAAAGTCATACAATTTGCTAATTTATTTATTTAATTAAGTGAAAAAGGCGTGGTTTTGATTCAGAAATCTTAATAATCAGATTAACCCTTCTCTGCATGACTTTTTGTTTTACAATTATGTTTTTTTATACATATATTAAATATTAGAAACCAGAAATTTTAAGATAGATTTTTAACTTTGTTCAGCAACATAGTTCACGGGAAATTTACTGGATTAATATTTCTATATAAATATAGTGGTGGCGAAGAAGTTGATTTATTTATTAAAAGTTAAATAAAAAGTGATGGAAATTTACATCACTATGCATTTAAGGGTTAATATGAAACACAAAACATATTTAGATATAGTAATATAAAAATAAATGAACACGTAAAAAAATGCTATTGATAAATTTGGCAATGAACAAAAAAATGATTGAAGCGTAGAAAATCGGGTTTCCAAAAGCAGACTTGCCAAGTCTCCGGCTTTTTGCGCACCAGTATTATTTTTGAGAAAAAGTTGTTCTTTTAAATCGCAGAATGTTCCAAATACATAAAACAACATTTTCTGAACTAAAATACTGGTGTCCAAAAAGCCGGAGACTTGGCAACTCTGCAAAAGACTTTCATGAACCTAAATCTAGTGCAATGATTTCAATGATCAACCTCTAGTATTGCGGCGTACAAAACTGGAAATGTACAAGTGACTGGAGTTTGATGATGTTCTTACGTTGAAAACGTTACCGACTCTTCCTTCAATCCTATCGACTTTTCCTTTCTTCCTATTAAATCAAAAATGTAGCAAATTTTAAGACTTTATATTTCGATAACGGGGAGACGAGGGCGTTGGATTTATGCGTCAAAAGACACGTTTCATAATGCCCTTCCGATTGCTGTTTATTTAGATTTTTTTCATTATTACACTAATGGTGTGGTTTCCTGGTTAGATCTAACAAATACAGTTATTTTGCGCACTATTAATACGGCAAAATGCTAAAAAAAAATATACATAAACATACCATAGAAACATACTGATAGCGCTCTAAGCAAACAATTTCTTACAGCTACAATATCGCGAACATTATCGGATGCTAAATCCAAAGAACTGATTATAACTAAATCAAACAAAAAGTTCTAAATAACAAATAGGGTTGCTAAATAAGCTTAAGACACGCTAAAAAAATTAAAATAAACAAAATAATGAGCGATCGAAATAGACACCTCTACAAATTAGAATAAATAAATAAAATAATATTAAAGTAAATGAATAACATAAAATAACTGAATAATATAAAATAAATGAATAATATAAAATAAATTCCTTATTTTTTCCAAGGCAGCAGCTACGACATACTTACTTACCAAAGCAGTGTGTAGCCAGGGTTGCCAGTTTGACTGTTTTTTAAATCAGAAATTTCGCATTCACACAAGAAAATCCTTACAATATTATTTTCTTCATTTAACCCTTTGGGGACGAGCGACACGTATACGTGACGCATAAGATGCTCAGAACCCTCAATTATTCACACCAGTTATTTTTTATTGTAAGCTTTGCCTTATGTAATCTTAGCATTTATGCGATTCAATTAGACGAAAATTTCTGTTTTGAAAAACCGATGGTACAAGATTAAAAATTCTGTAAAGGACGCTCGTCGAGAAGGGGTTAATGACAGACATTTTCTTGTTTAACTTCTATTACATTATTATATTTTTAAATATTTTATTTCATTTTCAACTTCGTAAATTGCTCACGATTCCCTTTTGCCTCGCAAGTCGATTTCCTATAGCATGGAAGTTCAGTTGGCACGCAACTGGGTATTCCACACTGTTCAAAATAAATCCGTAATTTCACGGTAAAACTACTGGCAGCAAAGTTGCCGGGCTTTTTCAGTTTCGTTAGTAGATTTTCCGTTATGAAAGATAAAAGAAGGAAAATCTCCGTTTTCAGAAGCGGTAACTTTCCGTTAATGCTCTCAGAAATCATGGAAATTTTCCGTTATGAATAAACTCGGTTTAAAGAAATTACATATCACTTGGTGCTGCCATCCGTGGACTATTGCGAGAGTATTTACTATCTGATATACTTCAAGAACATTTTCTGGTCGACAGTTGGTTTGAACTAGGGGTGATAGCGCCTCGAATCAAGCGTCTTGCCGGTTAGACCGTTGTGCGCTTGTTAGAACAGCAGTTTGAAAAGATGATATGGAATTTCTCAAAATGGCGTAATAGAACAATTTGCGGTTTAGAAGCCTGGTAATTTTGAAGTTAATTGATTGAGATTTCGTTATAAGATGATGTTGATGTTTTAAAATGGTAATATTAATAGAGGATAAAAACATGAATTATATATATTCTTAATTTAATTGTTAGATGTAAAATATGAATATTATATTTTGAAATAAATTCTATAAAAAATGTTTGCTTTTTTGAGAAAGTCGATTTTTTTTTCAACTAATTATATATTTTTTAAATGTGTTCGCTTAGAATATATTTTCAGTGCGAGTGCTTTTTATTTCTTTAAAAAATAAAATGCGAATAATTTTAAAGCAATGAGAAAATTATTATTATTATTATTATTATTTAATTCGAAAGCATTATTTTTGTTTGTTGCTTTTTTGAGTAAAATCGATTTTATTTCACCTTATTTAACTATTATATATATTTCTTTAATTTGTTTGTTTAGAATATATTTTAAGTGCAAATATTTTCTTATAACTTAAAAAAAAATTGCAAATAATTTTAAAATAATGGGGAAATTGTTACTTTTTTTAAATTTGAAAGCACTATTTTTTTCTGGTGGATGTTGTTGTTTTAAATAAACTCGAAATTTTAATTTATTGAATTTTTAGTTTTTCTTTGCAGCAATATGTCAGTTTTTTAAACGTTGAAAATAAATAGGGAGCAAATAACGGAATATCTGCTTTGGCCCCTTTCGTCTCCGTCCATTCAGTTGTTTTCAGGAAATATGAGGACGTTTTCTGTTTTTTGATGGAAATACTCGTTTGTCTAAAAAAAAAAAAAATCCCTGACGGCTCGGTCTACAGGCACAGGTAGATTTGGAAAACGCAGACCGTAGATCACCTGTTTGTTGGGTATTGTGGAAGAAATGGCCTTTTTGCCATGATGCCGCAGTTTGGGACCACCCACTTTGAAATCTAACTTATTTGCAGGCGGAACCGGGTGGGATTTTTTTTTTTTTTTTTTTTTTTTTTTTTTTTTTTTTTTTTGCTATAAGGGTTGGTCCTATAAAAAACTTGTCAATATAAAAGTTTTAGATCATATTAAGAGGATTTATAATAAATTTAAGCGGATTTGATATCTTGTGAATTGACGAAGTTATGAATATTTTTCTTCTAACCCCCCCCCCCTTGGGGCCATTTTTAATGATATCAAAAATCTGTCATACATAGAATTTCGACACCTTTCCTAAAAGTAATAATAACTTTAAACGGATTCGATACGTATCATAATTAAGAAGCTATGGGGTTTTGCTGTTTTCACAAAAAGCCCCCATTCCTCCCCCCTTGGTTCGATTTTGCCCGGTAACGAACTTGACCGAGATTTTATACCCCTTGATTTTATGTATAAGTTTGGAAGAGATTTGTGCAGAATTTTTCTAGTTATCGCGGTGTTGCCAGTGGGCTACTTTTTTTTAATTCAATTTTCTTGACTGCCACCAGTTTTTTTGAGAAAGTAAAATTCGTCTTATTTAATGACAGATTAAATAAGTCGAAAACAAGGGGAATCAAACTATTTTTAAAAAGTGGTGCCAATGAAGTATTCTGAATTTTAAAACAGTAGCCCACTGAGTTATCGTGTCCATAAAAAAAGTGACGTAGATAGATAGATAGATAGATAGATAAAATTTTGAACTAGGGGTTGTTTGGGGTTCTGGTAGTCATGATCGGCGTTGATCTTCAAAAATGTTTCAAAAATTCCAACTTACGTGGGAATGTAATAGGTAGTATTTCTTACGAAATCTACCTAATAAAATTTTTTCTGCGAAAGTCAGGAAAAAACACCTGTGAATTTCAGATTTTTTTAAACAGTGCATTGTGCTAACTATAGTGTTCCATTGTTCGTGATTGCTTACAGTAAAAAATTTTCTTTCACAATCCGGTAGGAATTCAAAATTTTTGAATTAAAAAAAGGGCCAAAGTGGCAACCACGTGTGTAGCCGCAATATGAATGAATCATAAGAATCGTAGCAGGAAAACAGCCTAAAATAGTGATTGCGCATGCGTTCACCGAGAGCAGGTGATGCACCCTGAAGATATTCCACTAAGTTTATAAACCGAAAATCACCCTCAAGTGCCAGTTGCGCATGATCTATAGATAAAAAATCGCACTGAAATTCTTAGCTTTCTGTTTGAATATTTACGATAATGGTATAATGCATCTTAATTTTCTATTTTACTTTATGGAATTTTTAACGAAAATTTATTTTTATTTAGCATAGCTTTAAAAAAATATATCTGACGTCGAATCTTCCAAATTAATTTATTTCTAGATAATCCCAACAACATACTACCTTCAACAGATTTATAAAATATTAAACAGTAATGCTCATCTGTATATTTTTACTAGCTGTATAAATTTTTAATGTCCTCTTTATACATTCCCTCTATAAAATTCCAACTACGCATTATTTTTCCTTTGCACTGATAAAAAGTGATTACATTTCAAAATATTTTTTCATTCTAACAAATAAAAATAATCTATATTTAAAAATGCAAAAATCGTCGTCAGATGCTACGTACAAAAAATAGTTTAAATATTACACAAAAATATGAATTTTTATGAATAATTCTAATAGTAAATACATAGCCGTATATTTCGACGTATAACTCGTATTTTTCATGCAGGAATATTAATCGAAATATATACCATCTATAAAATTCCAACTCAGCATTATTTTTCCTTTGCATTGATAAAAAATGATTACATTTCAAAATATTTTTTCATTCTAACAAATAAAAATAATTCGTATTTCACAAGAACGTAAAATCATGCGTCCAACATAGATTATGAAACACTTTCCAACACAGCCAGAAAACTGTAACGAAACTTCACCGTTAAATAAGGTAAAAGAAAATATATAAGTAAACAGTTTAGAAAACATATACCACATTTGAAAATACAGTTTTCGAAATTACCTTCCAGTGTCAAAAAAGTAGTAGAATTATTTTGTGCAGCCCTGTATAGGATCAATAGATGTGGATATATAGCATGATAAAATTAAATTCAGTTAGAATATTCACATTTTAGCAATTTTCTTCGATCGATGAAAATGCATTCGAAATCCTTTGTACATCCCTGTATATTATCTGAAGACTTTTGTACACACCACATATTAAGCTAAAGGGCATCTTAAAACTCATTCGCAGCAATTACCAACCATAAACGGCAATGTATATTGTTCTTTGCGTAGCCCTGTATATGAATTTATTTATATTTCACAAACTTCTATTAGTCTACTAAATATATTACAGTTCAGCAAGAAAATTCGTAAACACAATTAAAAACTACCCTTAAGCAATTCACTTCCATAGTCTGTAATACTTACGGATTCCCTTGTGTTGCCCTGTATATGAATAACCGAGTTTATAAAAACACACGTAATATGAAAAAAAGTTAGTTAAACTTAAAAACGCAAACCAAAATTGAAAACGCCCTTATCGCACATAGACTGTAAATATCGAACATGTGCTGTAACCGATATTTTTTTGTGTCCCTGTAAATAAACGCAATGCACACAAGAGAGCAATTTATAGTGCACCTCAGTAATGCATATAATTTTCACTATGTTTGAAATAGAGAAATATCACTAAATTACACCCCAAACGATTTTTCCACATAGAAAAATGTGTAACAGAATTCTTTTGTTTGACCCTGTAAATGAATAATTAAAGTTTTGCACCCCATATTCTGCAAAATGCATGTTTTGATGCGCTTCATAATTATATATCAATTTCATCATGTTTTAAATGACCTAGCATAATCAAACTGCACTTGGAACATAATGAACAGAGGAAAGTATTCACTCAATTTTCACTCTGTTTGAAAAAATCTCAACTGTGATACTCCAACCGTTGAATATGAATATGCACTTGGAACGTTTATTTCCCATTGACAGTAATGTAACGGAATACTTTTGACTGTCCCTGTAAAAAAAAACTATAAGTGCTACACACTTCAGTTGAAATAGGAAACATGCTATAGTAAACGACATGCTACAGTAAACATTTCAGAAAGATCCGAGTATTTTTACAAGAGTTACAGCACGGACAGACGGCAGACGGCCAGACAAACCGAAGTCATAAACACTTTTCAACTATGTTGGAAAGTGTTAAAAATTCAAAAATCGTCTTCAGATGCTACGTAAAATTTATAATACGTAAAAAAAAAGTTTAAAAATGACTCAAAGTATGAATTTTCATGAATAATTCTGACAGTAAATACATGCCGCCGTGTATTTCGACGTATAACTTGTATTTTTCATACAAGAAAATCAATCGAAATTTACATGTACGTGCTATTTGCCGGTTGTAAAATTGAAAAATCAAATACCGAGAAGAAAAAAAAGATGATTATATGAACTAAGTTTTCTAATTTAATAAATTGGCTATAGTTTAAGAAAAAAAAAACGCCGCTATCAGATTACATGAAATATAATAATTTGATGTTATATATTGGGTTCTTCGGAGAGTTCTTTCCGCTTGGGAAAACAATTTGTACCGAATAATTCCGCTCATCAACTATAAGAGATTAGATACCGGAATTAGTGTCAAATAATTAAATGATAGAATTTTCCGGTACAAACCAATTTTCTCAAACGGAAAGAATTTTCCAAACAACCCAATAGTAATTGTTATTTGATTTTTTCCTGTATATCTCATAAAGGTTTCTTTGAAAAGAAGAAAGTGCGTGCTATACATCATCCATACCTAAAAATAGAAAAATGAAGTCTGAAAGTCTAGCTGCGCATTATATGTCATAATATGCGGTATATATACAAGATGAGACCGATAAAACTAATTTGAACACCCCGAAATACTCACACATGTGCATTACGTTCTTACCTATCTTACGTAAATTTTGCACTTTGTTTTCAAGATTTTCCGGTAAGGGTTTATTCATGCAGTAGCTACAAAGTAATAGTTGTTAGTGTTTTGCATCATGAAGCAGAGACTCAATGTGAAATTCTGTCCAAGTTGAATATAAGTGCAACGTAAACCCACGAAATGAGTGCGGAAATAAAATTGTTTTTCGCAAGGGGGTATTTAACTGGTTCAAATACTTTTGTGAAGATTGTAAAAATGTGAAGATGAATATAATCGTGGAAGACCGGTGATAAGCAGAACGACGATATATCGGCAGTTATTAGTTACGAGATCGCCGTTTGTCCGTTCGAATAACAACGGACGGTTTGAAACTTCCTCGTGAAATCGTACAAATCATTCCGACCAAGGGCCCCGCCAGTAGCTGAGAGTCTACCAAAGCTGGTAGACGGGAGGTGCTGGGTTCAAATCCGTGTCGCGCTCGTCGACCTAACCATTCGGAGTTTTCCGTGGTTTTCTTCGAACTTTGCCATAAATACCGGTTAGGATCCCTTGTAAAGACCCCCACGGAGGTCACTTCCTTTAGGGGCTATATCCCTCGTGTAGATAATCGGCCGTCATAAATCAACCAACCAACCAACCATTCGACGAAGGATTTAGGTACATATGTCCCTCATCACCTGGACGATGTACAAAAAACAACAGCGAATGCAGTCGTGCGGATATTTCATCGATACTGCGGACAAAAATTTTTGCACTGAATCAGCATTGAAAGGACACAGATTTTCACTCATTTCAGATATCGAGGCTGCTGTTAACAGGGACCTTAAACAGTAACGGAAGAGAAATTTTTAACAATTGTATGACTGTTGTGAGAAATGCATTACATCTGGCGGGGAGTATTTCGAATACAATAACATTTTTATCTTGCATATCTACTGAAAAGTAGAAAAAAGTTCAAAATTGTAGCATTTCATACCTCTGCTTAAAACCTGTAACGTATTAAGAATATAAAAAATAAATAAAAAAGAAGAAAGTAAAAAGTGTAGAATAAAATCATCACAGTGTCAAACCACAATCAAGCACGTTATCTGAAAGAAACTACTATTTTTTAGCTGTAATTTTAGCAGGATGGAAAAGAGTGGTGCTTTGTCCTATTTTTAGTTCATTATGTCAAAAAAAGGAAGAAATTGTTAAGGGGTTAAAATGTATCCTGAACTTTATCCTCCAAAAGCCAACGCCCATTTGAGGAGAACTCTTCATCATTACTATTGAAAGCAAAGCCATTAAATAATAAGCCCAGTCAGATAGTGTTAAATTTGTTAGCGACACACTAGCGCCAAACCTCTGCTGCGGAAGGAGGACAAAACAGAAGTGGGTCGCAGAGAAACGATACGATTTATTTATATCGATATTTTATACGATTTTTATCGATGTTTTGTTTTTGCACTTCCTTATAAAGCTTGCTAATTATTGGGATCTTTTACATTAAAGCTAAAACTATAATGAAAAAAAAATGTGGAAATTTACTGGATTAATATTTCTATATAAATATAGTGGTGAAGAAGAAGTTGATTTATTTATTAAAAGTTAAATAAAAAGTGATGGAAATTTACATCACTATGCAATTAACCCTTTCCGGCACAGACAAATTATGTTCGTAAAATGTGAAATTACTGACTGACACCGGAATTTACAAACGACTTTCTTAGAAAATATGAACTCCTTATTTTAAGCTTTAATTTTAGAAACAAAATTTTATTAAAATATTCTTGGTGCCGAATGCAGCACTCCCAACCGCTAGATGGCGCTATTTTCAACTTGCGAAAAGTTTCCCATTTATCTGACTGGGCTTATTATTTAATGGCTTTGATTGAAAGTGTGAACTTATTTTATAATCATCAAACTTGATCTGCACCATGTTTGATGCTCCCCCTGCTAGCCTTATTCTTTCTTTACAGTTAAATAGTATGTCCAATTTATGAAAAAGTTTACGCAAATCAAATGTGGAAAAAATAAACATATCTGACACTTTTTGTGGAAAAAAAAATTAAGTTTCACTTAATTTGATAACTTTCAAAATCTTAACTTCATTAAAGAAAACAAGTGGGTAAGTTTGATCGAAGATCGCACAAAGGATTTCGTTTAATATTTCTTCAAATACTATATACTTAAAACACTTTATCCTTTCTTTAATATTCCTTTCAAATTTTCCAAAAAAAAAAGAAAGAAAAAAGTCATGTTTTATATGAAGTAAAAATTTACCGGTCTATTTTTCTCGTTTTTTCGAAAATCTGAACTTGTCCGATAGTGGGCAAAGCCCGCTATTATAATCTGTCATACTAATATCTGTCATGTAGACTAAATGCGATATTTAAAAAAAATCAATTTAAAAATTAAACATGTTGTATACCTTCAAAATGTTAAAATGTGCGAATATTTCCATAATCAGGTTTTTATCATGATTCAATATGTTCTTCAAACTCATATACAGTGGAACTCCAGTTATACGTTTTGCTCGGGACCGAACAACCAAACGCATAACTCAGTAAAACGTACAACTCAATTAATGGTCTACGGAACAATTTTTTAAATATATCGTAAAAACTTTCTTCCGCTAAGGAGTTCGTTACCTTTAATATCGAAAACAGAAGTTTCCTAAGTATTACTGCAACCATGACATACATTTTCGGAAATGGAACAGAGTAGAAAAAAGGTACATAAGAAAAGTACACATAGAGTTATTTTATTATGAAATCTTTATTCAAAATATTTTTAATACATATAGATTACTTAAAAGAAATAATTAAAATCGCATTTGTATGTAAATCATTTATCAAAAGACATTTCAGTAGTTTACTGAATCTTGTTAAAATAATCACTAATCTTAGATTGTTTCTTTTCGGCAGAGCAAACATTGAACAGCAAACTGCATTTCTGTTATTAATGTACAATGCAGCCCCCTTATCTTTACTGTTTTTACTATTAACGAACCGCTTTAGAACGTTAAAAGCCCTCAGATCAGCTCAAAAGTTTGAGCAAGATCTTTCAAATCAGAGTCATCCGACGCGTTGTCAGTGTTTTCGGTTACAAATTGTTTAAATGAGACAAAATTTTGTCCGGTAACGCAAAAACGTAACGTATAACTGAGGGAAATGTATAACTCAAAATGTATAACCCAGCTAATTTTTAATGGCAAGTGACCAGGACCGCTAAGTTGAAACGTATAACTGAGGGAAACGTACAACTCAGGTAACGTATATCTGGAGTTCAACTGTAGTTACTATTCTCTATTACTCATATTGATACTCGCTTTGTATTATTCTCAAACATTTGAAAAATCCGTTAAACTTCCAATATGACGACAGATTAATTTTCCTTTTAATTCTCTAATGACTTGATATTAATCTGCTTTCTATACATACGCATACTTATACTCCTTGTATTATTGAGAAATGTTTGAAAAATTCCGTTTTATTACCAATATGACGTCATATTAATCTTTTTTTCCATTGGTGAAACTTTTTATTTCATTTTAATTTTTCACGTGAAAATCTTTCAATACATAATTAATTACTGTAGAAATAATTTTACCGTGGATTTTTAATTGTTGGCAACTGCTATAACTAAAAATGTTTAAATTTAATAGGAAAAGGCTGTTATATTTTTGGTTTTTTATCTCTCTCTATTAAAATAATACGATTTTTTCACATTTTAATATTTTGAGCTTCATAGTAGGTATTTAGCTATAAGTACACAAAAAGAGGAACGAAACTCTAAAAAATACTATGTAAATATAATTTAAGTGAGCAAAATGTTAAGGATAATTAAAGTTCAGTTAACGTGTGCTGCATATAGCGAAGGCACAAAATATTTTTAGTATATATTTAAAATAAACGATTTCATGATACTAAGCAGAAATTCCAACAAATACGAATTCTCAGTAATCATTACATATTTGCGCCTCAAATGCCACTGGTACAGGAGTAGCGAACATGCGTGGTTACGCTGATAGCTCAGTTATTATTTATCACTACAAATAAAAAACACACACTCTCAAAATAAAATAAACTCACTTGCGGACTGTATCTCATTTAATATCTCACAACACTCAATAAAAATGGTCGAGAGCCGAGATTTACACAACTTCACTGATCGGCATCTCAAACCCAACTCACAAAAAAAGTTGTAGTTTTTTTTTTTTTTTTTAAACATTTTACATAGACGGCGCTTCTAGCGGTAACATACCGCCGGGCCTTGAATGTTGCTAACATTCAATAATATAAATGCAATATAATTCAAACACAATCTCTAAGTGAAAAATACAATCTCAAAAAACACAATTTCTTCTCAAAAATACTACACTAAATAAAATACTAAATTTACAAATATAAACACAAGAATGTAATACACTGCAGGAAAAGTATATAGTTTAATAAAACAAATGTATGAATTTAAGTACTCAATAAACCATCATTCACATATGGCAAAACAACAATTTTTGTCACTGGCCTTTTATATGTGCCATTTTTATCTTTCAAGGTGACAACTCTTATAATATTGTCTTGGCCTGGATGAATTTTAATAATTCGGGCCAAATGCCATTTTAAAGGGCAATAATTATCAGAATTTTTTACTAATACTAAATCTCCCTCTTTTATCTTTACCCTTCATTTGTACCATTTAGGTCTATTTAAGAGCTTGTTCAAATATTCTGATGACCATTTTTTCCAAATATGTTGTGTTAATTTTTGAACTAATTGCCATCTGCTCAACCTATTCATAGGAATTTCTGTATAATTTGGTTCTGATAAGGCCATTAAAGAGGAACCAATAAGGAAGTGAGCAGGTGTCAAAGATTCAACATCATTTGGATCATTTGAAAGGGGGCAGAGTGGCCGAGAATTAAGAACTGCCTCAATTTGAGTAATAAGAGTCAAGAATTCCTCATAACTTAAAATAGTTTTACCTACAACACGTTTTAAATGGTATTTAAGGGATTTGATATTTGCTTCCCACAAACCTCCAAAGTGAGGAGCTGAAGGGGGGTTAAAATGCCAGTTAATACCTTCATTAGCTAAATAATTTTCTATCTCCTCCTCACTTTTATCTTTAAATAAAGATCTGAGAATTGCTCTTAATTCTTTATTGGCACCTTCGAAATTTCGACCATTATCACTATATATATCAGAAGGTTTGCCCCGCCTTGCTATAAAGCGTTTAAGTGCTGCTAAGAATGCTTCACTTGTTAGATCATTTACTATTTCAAAATGCAAGGCTTTTGTAGTAAAACACACAAATACACAAATAAATACTTTTTTTACCTGTTTACTTCTACCCACGAAGTTTTTCACTTCAAAGGGACCACAGTAGTCCAATCCAGTACGCATAAATGCTCGGGCCATTGTTACTCTAGAAGCTGGCAAATCAGCCATCTGTTGCTCTGAATTCTTAGAATTTACCTTTTTACAAGTCATACAATTGAAAAGGATTTTACGAATTATATTTCTAGCAGATAAGATCCAAAATTTGTTTCGGATGAGAGAAAGAGTTGTCTCAGCACCTGCATGAAAATACAAATTATGAAAATATTTAATTACACAAAAAGTAAAATTATGTTTTGAAGGAATAACAATTGGATATTTTTTATGCTCGGATAAGTTGCTGTTTCTCAGTCTACCACCAACTCGGATTATACCATTAACATCTAAAAACGGGCACAAGTTTGTCAGTTTACTATTATTAGGGATTGCATTACCCTTTTCCAAATACTGCATTTCCTTCACGAATAAGTTCTTCTGGATGTTTTTTACTATACAGAATAAGGACTGAGAGAGTTCACTGCTGGTTAAAGTTCCACCTTTGGGATACAAGGGTTTTCTACAGTTATGGATGAATCTATTACACCATGCTACTACTCTTTGCAGCTTTATGAATGAAGAACTGTTATTAATGATGTCTAAAGGCTCAACAGTGTTAACTAATGTACATACTTGAGTTACTGATGGTGCTTTCAATTCACGGATAAACAACTCACTGGTTTCAACAGAAATAATATCAGGAGACTCCACCATCTTAGGCTGTTGTAGGAATGATGGACCGAACCACCATAAACCACATTGCTGGATCTTGATGGGATCTAGGCCTCTAGAAATGAGATCTGCAGGATTTTGCTTGGAAGGTACATAATTCCACTGATCAATCGAAGTTAAACTTTGTATAATCGATACCCTGTTTGCGACAAATGTCTTTAGATCATTCGACTCCTTTTTTAACCATGCAAGTACAATAGTACTATCTGTCCAAAAACAAGTTTTAGAAACTTCTTGCTTTAGAGCACTTAACACTTTTTGCATCAACTTAGATAATAGGACTGCTGCAGAAAGTTCTAGACGAGGGATAGTAATATGCTTTAGAGGAGCTACTCTAGATTTACTAGTGAGCAGTTTAATAGCAGAATCACCATAAGAATTAATAGATTTTACATAAACGACCGCACCGTAAGCAAGTTCAGAAGCATCTGAAAAACCATGAAATTCCACACAATTAGATTGTTCTACAAATACAAATCTTGGGATATTGATCATATTTACAGTTTTTAAGGAAGTAAGAAAATTAGTCCATTCGATATTTTCTTTCACTGGAAGATAATCACACCAATCTATTTTCAGCAACCATAATTTGTGAAGGAAAACCTTGGCCTTCGTAATTATTGGACCTATCAAACCCAACGGGTCAAATATTCTGACAATTTGTGATAATACTGAGCGTTTGGTATACCTTTCACTTTGCTCTATAATTAAATTAAATCCAAAACAGTCTGGTTGCGGCTTACACAATATTCCTAGGGTTTTTGTCTCAGTGGAAAATGAATATTCAGATATTGCATTATTACACAAAAGAGAAGAATTATTTACTGACCATTTGTGAAGATCCATGCTTCCCTTCTTTAACAAAGATATCAGTTGTTGTTGGATCTCTCTAGCTGTGTCTAGATCATCAGCACCTGTCAAAATATCATCCATATACACGTCGTGAATTAATACATTTGCAGCTAAAGGAAATTCCTTTCCTTCATCTCTAGCTAGCTGGGTAAGGGTTCTTGTTGCTAAAAAGGGGGCACTCGTTGTGCCATAAGTCACCGTACATAATTTATACACCTTAACTGGTTCACGTACCTCAGGTTTAAACAAGATTCTCAGTAAATCTCTTTGACTCGGATGCATCAATATCATACGGTACATTTTCTTAATACCTGCTACAAAAACAAATTTGTGCTTTCGAAATCGCAACATTATACTAAATAAATCATCTTGGATGGTTCCTCCGTTGTACTGCAAACTATTTAAAGATTTTCCGGTAGAAGTTAAGGTGCTAGCGTTAAAGACAACTCTTAATGGTGTGCTACTTGATTCAGCACGGAACACGCAATGATGGGGTATGTAATAAGTGATATCTGGTTCTTCAGATTCTATTACCTCTTCCATATGACCCATACTTAAATATTCTTGCATAAAGACTTTATAAAGATCATTAAATTTAGGTTCTCTAACTAAGCGATTCCATAATGAATTTAAGACTTTCATAGCCTTTTTCTTTGATTCACCAAGACAAGATGGGTCTTCCTTAAATGGCATTTTTACTATGTATTGCCCTGTTGCAGTTCTGGAATAATTTTTCAAAAAATGTTCTTCACAAATTTCTGATTCCTTATTTCTAGAAACTTCAGATTCTCTCTCAATGTTTTCTATTTCCCAAAAATCTCGAATTACTCTTTCTAACTCCAAATTATCTGTTATCAACCCACAATGTATATTACTTTCAACCTTAGCCGGAAGGCTTCCGCTAACAATATAACCGAAAACACTGTTTTGTAACACTATTCTAGTATTTAATGGTTGGGGGTAAATTTGACCTGGCCTTAAAAATTCATAGAAATTTTCTGCATCCAAAAGCAAATCAATACAGCCTGGCACATTAAACTTTTCGTCAGCTAATTTGATGTTATTTAACGATGAAATACAAATCTCAAGCGGTCTAGAAGGCGTAAATTCCGTAATTTTCGGAACGACTAAAAAATCTAATTTTAAATAAAAGTCTTTATCTCTATTCGAAATAGTTGTGTTAACTCTAGATCTAACATTAAGAGACAAATTATTTATTCCTGAAATACAAATATTAGTCTTTTCTCTTTTCAAATTTAGTCTATCTACTAACCTTTTACTCATAAAATTAGAGTTTGCACCGACATCTAATAAACCACGTGCTTCATGAAAATTACCATATTCATCTTTTATTAAACAAACAAATGTGCTAAGTAACACAGCTTTTAACTTGTTAGACAAATTACATATCGTTGAAAATAAATTGCTTTGGTTATTAACTTGGAAAGGCTGGAATACTGGAGCTGAAGCATCCAAATTAGATTTATTACCGACTTCGTTTTTAGAACTCATTTCCTGTGAAATTATCTCTGGATTTTCACCTTTATTTATTTTTTGTTCACGCGGGAAATGCAAAGTTACATGATGCCTTCTCTTGCAAATAATTCAAGAGAATTTAGATTTACAATCAATCACTTTATGATTCATAAGACTGTTAAAACAAAGGTTTTTGGATTTTACAAGCTCAATTCTATTACCCACTGACATGTTTTTATAAACAGGACATTTATGCAAAGGATGATTTTCACTACATGACAAAATACATTTAGAATTTTTTACGTCAGTTAGAAAAACTTTAGAAACATTTCGATAATAAGTATTTTTATTACTCGCTCTAGAATTGTCAACCACGGGTTTTCCCTTAGACGTATAATATACATCAATTTCCCGAGATAATTCAATGGGAGAAAACCACGATTCTGCTTGTCTAACATTTATAAAATACATGACATCTTTATCAAGCGTTTGACAAATCTTATCAGAAACTATTAACTGTTTTAAAGTTTCGAAATCTGTCACATTCCTCAATTTTAAATAATAATCCCAACTCGTTGTTAATCGGGATGCAAATTGTACATATGTTTCATTAGGATGACGTTGTGCTTTCCTAAAATGTTCTAAACAAGTCTGGGGGGATGGCTCAAATTCTCTAAGTACTATAGCCTTTACTTTTGAATAATCTTCTAATTCCCCATCTTTGATGTACGTAATTACGTTTGTTGCCCTTTCTCCTAACAGATTTAGTAGAATTTCCGATTTATATTTTTCTTGGACATTTTTAGAAATAAATGCTCTTTCTAACGATGAAAAAAAATAACTCCAACCTTCTGGTTTAGATGGAATTTTAATCGTTAACGTTCTTACACTTTTAATCAGAGAGTCTAAAGATTCTATATTATCTTTTTTCTCGAGATCACTTAAATTATCATTTTTAGTTTCTGCACGGGCCTTAGCCAACTCACTTTCTAACTTTGCATGTTCAATTTTTAATTTCTCAAGATCTAGTAATTTTGATTCTTCATTTTTTCTTTCCTCAATAAAACTGTTTGCTATGTCTTCAACCAGTTTATTATCTGCTTTATACTTCGAACTTTCCTTTATTAAATTTATTAAATCATAAATAGTTAATTTGGAATCTGATATATCTATGTCTAATTCAGCAGCAATTCGCTGATAATCTTCCTTTTTTGCACCTTTAAACATTGTATTATAAATAAATAAATAAAACTGACATACCTTTATCTATTAATAAATCTCCAAATCGGATAATTCCACATTGAAAAGATTTAATCCACTCTTTCAATTCTCAAATTAGCTCAATAATAAAGAACATCGGTTCTTTTCTGCGTAAATACATTCACAGTTCATTTTTCCGTATTACGAAATTCTCCAGGTTAATCGAAATTATTTTTCTTCTGGAAACAAAAAAACACTTCACAATATTCACACTCTTCTATATTCACACTCTATTCACAAAAGAGAATTCTGAATCACAATATTTTGTACTTTAATATAAATAATACGATGATTTAATTTTCGTTTTACTCATTCTAATTACTTGATAGAATTCCAAACACAATTTATCTTCTGCAGACGATTCCCGAAAAAACATAAACATCGACAAATTCTATTCTTTCTCCGGCGAGAGGAGACCAATACTATGGTTACGCTGATAGCTCAGTTATTATTTATCACTACAAATAAAAAACACACACTCTCAAAATAAAATAAACTCACTTGCGGACTGTATCTCATTTAATATCTCACAACACTCAATAAAAATGGTCGAGAGCCGAGATTTACACAACTTCACTGATCGGCATCTCAAACCCAACTCACAAAAAAGTTGTAGTTTTTTTTTTTTAACATTTTACATAGACGGCGCTTCTAGCGGCAACATGCGTGATGACAAGCTGTTCATTACCAGAATTTCCTAACAGTAATCTTTATCATAAGTAATAAAGAACATAATTATAATATATTTCAGTTTATAACATATTATTATACTGCGATTGAATAAGGCGAATAATTACATTTCGGACTCTAGTGAAATGGCTGGTACGTACGTTCGCTACTTCTGTACTAATATTTTCGGTATAATTGCTCATCATAATAGCAAAATCATTCGCATAAAAAGTCGCAACTAAAACTAAAGATCTGTAAATAATACCATCTCATGGAATTAATTTTTTTACTGAAATGTTCCGTAATTTTTTTTCCATAATTTTATATCAAATTTTAATTCTAACTAAATTAATAGATTTAATCACTGCATTAAAAAAATAATGTATACTGAATAGACGCAAGAACTTTAAAGAGCTAGAACCGATTTCCATTATTTTTTAGTTAGATTTCGTAAGAAATACTACCTATTACATTCTGCCCTATGTTGGAATATCTGAAAAAATGTTGCAGATCTACGCTGATCATGACTCATAGAACCCCCCACCCTCAGTTTAAAACTTTATCTATCTATCTATCTATCTATATAACTTTTTTCTGGGCATGATAACTTCCATAGTTCTGCACAAATCTCTTCCAAACTGATCCGTAAAATCCTGGAGCAGAAAATCTCGGTCAGGTTCATTAATGGACAAAATTGAACCAAGGGGGTGGAAATGGGGAGGGTTTTGTGAAAACAGAAAAAAACATAACTTCTTAATTGTGATACATATCGAATCAGTTTAAAGTTATTATTACTTCTAGGAAAAGGGCCAAAATTTTATGTATGACAGATTTTTGATATCATTAAATATGGCCTCAAGGGAGTAAAAGTAGGGCTTTAAGAAGAAAAAAATTCATAACTGTGTCAGTTCATACGATATCATATCAGCTTAAATTTATTATAAATCTACTTAATATTAACTACTACTTTTATATTGACATCTTTTTGATAAAAGCACTCTTACAGAAAAAAAAAGGTTGTAGAAGAAAAATAATCACACTCCGTTAATCCGTTACTAAGGAGATAAAAAGTATCATTGGCATGATGGACATTTATGACAACCCTCAGAGATGCTGTAGATAGAGTTGCATTATTAAACGCACACGTGGTCTCTATAAAAAGATCGTTAGAATTTAAAATATATTGTGTGTTTCATTTAATAAAACAATCACCACACGGTTTAAATTTATTTAAATTTCGTACCTTCACTGATTACCAAGACTAAATAATTGAATAAAAAGGAAGATTTTTTACAATTATTTACAAAATAATTGTAGTATTAGTATAATGGGGAAAAAGACTCGCCAAAAGCGGCAAGATGAAATTGTTAAACTGGGTTTATCTCAAATCTCGATTTAGCTTTTGTTGGAGGAAATTAGTAGTATTTAACTTCGAAATCTTCTTGTGCCTGTAGGCCGAGCCGGCGGGGAGTTTTTTTAAATAAAAATTGAAGGTCAACTTTTATTTCGTAGTTTTTAAATAACATAAGAAATCGTCAAAAACTCATAAGATCATTTTATTCTATTGAGAAAACATGTTACTTCGTTACCTGAAAAAATTTCTTGCTCGCATAAAAATTTGCGCATTATTTATTTCATTTCCATAGAAAAATGACGCCTCAGAATGCAGGAAGTAAAATATTTTTTTTATTAAAATCAGTATATTATATTAGTATAATATACTGATCATACATCTGATCATAACGATTACAAAATCAGTATATCAGAAATATCACTGTTTTTTCATAAGAGACATTAAATAAAATAATCACCACGCGGTTTAAATTTATTTAAATTTCGTACCTTCACTAATTACCAAGACTAAATAATTGAATAAACACGGGAGATTTTTACAATTATTTACAAAATAATTGGAGTATATTGGAAAAAAAACTCGTCAAAAGCGGCAAGATAAAATTGTTAAACTGGGTTTATCTCAAATCTCGATTATTTTTTGTTGGGGGAAATTAGTACTTAACTTCGAAATCTACCTGTGCTTGTATGTTGAGCCCGCAGGGCTTTTTTTAAATAATAATTATAGGTTAACTTTTATTTCGTATTTTTCAAATAAAATAAGAAATCGTGATAAACTCATACGATCATTTTATTCTATTGAGAAAACGTTACACTTTTACTTCTTTACCAGAGAAAGATTTCGTTCTCGCATAAAAATTTGTGCATTATTTATTTGATTTCTATACAAACATTACGCCTCAGAATGCAGGAAGTAAAATATTTTTATTAAAATCAGCATATTATATCAGTATAATATAATGATCATATATCTTATCATAATTGATTACACAGTCAGTATATCAGAAATATCACTGTTTTTTCATATGAGACTTTTAAGTTTAACAGATTGTTTAGTGAAATAAGAAATCGTGATAAACTCATACGATCATTTTATTCTATTGAGAAAACAAGTTACACTTTTACTTCTTTACCTGAGAAAGATTTCGTTCTCGCATAAAAATTTTTGCATTATTTATTTGATTTCTATACAAACATTACGCCGCAGAATGCAGGAAGTAAAATATTTTTATTAAAATCATTATATTATATCAGTATAATATAATGATCATGTATCTTATCATAACTGATTACAAAGTCAGTATATCAGAAATATCACTGTTTTTTCATATGAGACTTTTAAATTTAACAGATTGTTTAGTGAAATAAGAAATTGTGATAAACGCATAAGATCTTTTTATTCTATTGAGTAAACAAGTTACAATTTTATTTCGTTACCTGAGAAAGATTTCGTTCAAGCATAAAAATTTGTGCATTATTTATTTGATTTCCACAGAAACATGACGCCTCAGGATACAGGAAGTAAAATATTTTTTATTAAAATCAGTATATTATATCAGTATAATATCCTGATCATAAATCTGATCACAACTGATTACAAAATCAGTATATCAGAAATATCACTGTTTTTTCATAAGAGACATTTAAGTTTGACAGATTCTTTAATGAAATAAATTTTGTGATGCTTTCTACCAGGATAATATCAACTGCATTTTCAAAAACTAAAAGTCCTGGGGAAAAATGTAACCACTTGCTTTTTTAATACCAAATTGCAGCAGAGATATGCGAGAGGTATTATTTGACGACGGGGAATCGTTTCTGTTTTCCGAATATTAAGGAAATTTTGCAAAGGGGATCTACGGATTGAAAAATGTACCAACTTTAAATTTTCAAATATAAATACATTCACTTGACAACATATTTGTATTCTTTGGATCAAGGAAGAAAGGAAGATAGTATTGTTTATATGCTAGTTTATATATATCGATTGGAATTTCTTTTTTTTTAAATGAGATACAATGAATAAACACAAACATATACATGCACATTTTCGATCCGAAAATACATTTTTTATTATGAAAATCATTAATAAATATCCACCACCCACTAAAATTAGGCCTGAGCGCTGACACAAAAATTGATGCAGCGGAAATTTTTCACCGTATGTGCGGTCCCTTGAAATCCAGTACCAATAATTTCTAAAAGTTTTCTCCGCCTTATTTTTCTGAGATTTAAAAAGTCAAAGAAAACTTTTAGAAAATACTGGAGTGTAAAATTAGAGGACCGTACAAAGGTTTTACTAAATCCGCCCACGAGCGCCGCCATTTTTGTGTCAGTGCTCAGGCCATTTCATTCATTAGTTTTCGAGATATAGGAAAATTATACTATTTGACGGTCTAAAGAGACTATCCCGTAAACAAATCACGAAAAGAAAATTTGAAAAATGTAATTTGAAAAACAAAATTATGCAGTTTCACCCCCTTCCCCCACCCCGTTCCAAATTTAGTTTATTTTATATTTTAAAATTCTACATAAATTTTCTGGTAACAAGCTCTGTATTCCAAGTACTTTTCTTTATATTTTAATTACATGAAAATTTAAGAAAAAATATATAATTTAAACCAATTTTTGGGTTACTTTCATCCAAGGAATTCAAATAAAGTGTTAAAAGTAGGTGCTATGATACGAAAAGGAAAAGTTTGTGCAGTTTTAATTATTTAGATAACCCCATTTTAAGAAAATTGCATTCATATTAGACAAGTAGACATTATTTTCAATCAATCAATATCTCTGGCATTTGTCTGCGACAAGTTGATGATAAAATATCCTTTTTTTTCAGAACTGCACATTTACAAATACTGTGGTGGCCATATTTAAGCCTTTCTTTTTAAGAACTTTATAAAGTTTTCGCTTTCTTCAAATTTGTAACTTTATAAAAACGTACGTTTCTTAGAGTAGAACTATTTCTATACCTACAGTTTATAATGAAATTGTATGCCGAATTTGAAAAAAAAAGAAGAGTGCAGGATTCAAAGAAAAAATAAAATCGTAAGATAGTTATAAGAATATTTGATTCTATTTCGAATACAAATTGTACAAATTGCATTCTTACTTCGTTTCAGAAGCATATTTCCGTATCGCCAAAAATTCTACGTATTATTTAAGAACTTCCATGGAGACAGATTTTCGTAAAGTACAAAAAGTAAGTTCATTATGTCCCAATGCGAATTTTTATGTGCTGTTTTGAAAATAGAAATGTTTGTTAACGCTAGATTGGTGAATGTAAACTACTTCATGCACTATTTTTGTGGTAGTCTGACCATGATAATGCGAAGCTGTCGACTTCTAAGCTTTTACAAATTAAGTAAATATGTTTTGAACTAGAAAGTGTTTTTTAATAAAATATATGTATATTCAATTTAATGAAATGTTGTCCACAGGGTTGTCAGGTTGGCCTATTTTTAATTAAAAAATTTCGAACCCTTACCAGAAATTCTGAAAGAAGAATTTTTCTTTAAGTAATTACAATATGTCTGTCATTAAATAAAAAAAAGAATATTGTAGGGAATTTCTGGTATGAGTGCGAGATTTCGAAATGAAAAAAAAGGCCAAACTGGCAACGCCGCACAGTGGGACGTTTGATGATCTAGGTGGACAAAATTCATTTTTCCAATTATCTCGGAATTTAACAAGACCGCGTATATGGGTAGCCGAACGTCTCTTCTGTCGAGATCCGTACGAGTTTTGTCGAAAAATACGATGTGTGGATAAACTACAACCGTAAAGAAGGCAGTTGGTTTGAGGGAGTTTCAACAGTTGCACTATTTTTTTGCAAGTTCAAAAGCAAGTCGTGACTTTTCTGTTTTATTTGAAAGCAGGAGTTTACTGGACATATGTCACATGTTTGTCAAACGATTTAACCTATTGTTGTTTGAAAATAAGCGCCATCTAGTTTTCAATCTTCATCTTGAATTTTAATACAGTATTAAGAATTATTAAGAAATAACCATTTTTTTAAATCAAAGTACCATTCCTAAAGTATTGGAAACTAAAGAAAGCTCCTGCGAAAATTTGCGAATCATTAAGTTATATTAACTTGAAGTCAGGGCCTGATTACCGACGGGGCACACTTCCACCAGTAAAATTTAATAAAAATTTTCGTCTTACTTAAACGCCCTATTCATGCAAAATTACTGCCATGCATCAGCAAACAAATTCTATTCTTTTTTACTGGTGGAAGTGTGCCCCGTTGCTAATCAGGCCCTGCTTGAAGTGTGTGTTTGAGTGTTTAATTCAAATCTTGCAAGTCAATTTTAAACCACTTTTAATTATCCGATTGAGCTGAAACTTTGAATACATGTTTAGTTTCAAGGAAATTACAAAATTATAATATAAATAAATAATGATAATATAAATAATAATAATAATAATAATAATAATAATAATAATAATATAAATTATTAAATAAGCCAAATATTTATCATTGTTTGATTATTTTATTACTGATAGATTCGAAAACCCAGCAAAATCCTAATTAAATTTCAACGCAATAATTTTGTCCACCTAGATCCTCAAAACGCCCCACTGTGCGCCGGTTGTCTATACTTGCAGTGATGCAACATTGGCTCACCATTTGGGTGAATTTCACCGCGAAATTTGAATAGCATTCTTTGCTATTAAAAATCTCAGAAAATTTCTCCTTAAATTAGAGAAAAAATACTATTTAAATTGAGCGGTACCAATTGGTACTCTGATGTGTCACTGTTCCACCACTGTTCTCGCCATCCTCGGGCTTTTTTTAAATTAGTAAAACAAATTGAAACAGAAAAATTATTTAATTAAATGTGCACTCTTTTATGTGGTAGTCAATTGTAAACTTCTTAATTTCACTCACTAAATAAATTTCTGATTCGAACTGTGTTTTTAAAAAATTGCTGGGTGCTACTATAGATGTTTAGTACATATTTTATTTTATTAACTAAGTAAAATTTATGGTTGTAATATATTAATTAACTTTTAAAAAGGCGTATAAGTTCTCAGCTGTAACAATGTCACTTTCATTTTCAAAAGACCGATAAGCTCATTTGAATACAATAAAATTTAGGAAACGAAAGAAAACATCATTAAAACAAGAAAGCAATTATCGTGAATACAGGTTCTATTATTTTTGACAAGTGGATACAAGTATGCAAATGGGAAATAAAATCTGTTTTAAAACATCTAAATCATTTTTGGCTTTTTTATGATACAGGCTAATGAAAAATATTTTTTATTTTGTTGAACTTAATATTACTCCCTGAAACATGTAAATATTTTAGCTAGAAGTGTTTCTAAACAGTAATTTTACAAATAGGACAAAGTTGAAAAAAAATTTGCCAGGCATTTCTCCAGATCTTCGAAGTAATGTCAAAATTCCAAAGTGGCTAATGACTTATACCTCTACAGGCAGGATTCGTACTGATTCCGCTATTTCCAAAGCGTAATCTGCGATTTAATTAATCGTAGATGATGTAATATTTTTACCCTATTTAACCCTTTCAGGGGCAAAGTACTTATGTTTCTAAAATGTTGAAATCATTGAGTAACACCGGGATTTAACAACAATTTTATTTCCAATAAGTAAAAGATTTTCTTCACGCATATCATAAAAGTAAAATTTGATTCCAAAATTCCGGCGTCATTGAGGCATTTGGGAATTAAAATTAAGTGGGATATATTATGTCCCACCGCCCTTCAAGGGGTTAATAAGTCTAATGTTACTATTAAGAAATGGTAATATTTAAATGTAAGAATCGTACAAACTCAGTATAGTGTATATAAAGACACATTTAGAGGCTACTTCACTCACGCGAAAACACCCGATTGCTAATGTTAATCCGATGGAGGAAATATTTTAAGATATCTCGTTCGCATTTCAATATTTTAAAATAATTTTCTTTTTATTGGATAGCCGAGGTCGATCTCTATGAAGGCCCTTTTTCCCTTTTTCGATTCTGGTTGCAGTTTCTTTTTTTTTTTTTTATTGAGGATACTTTCCTTTTCGAAACCGGTTCCGGAAGTGAAAGTATCTTAATAAAAAAAAACTTGTATTCAAAATCGAAAAAGTACAAAATGGCCTGCACAGAGATTGACCTCAGCTATCCAATGCAATAATAATAATAATAATAATAATAATAATAATAATAATAATAATAATATAATAAAATAAAATAATTAAATAAAAATTTTGAAATGCGAACGAGATGTTATACATGTTAAAATATTTCCCCCATGGGATAAACATTAGCGAGAGTTTGTTTTCGCGTGAGTTAAATAGCCTCTTAATATTATTCATTTCTGGTTGACGGTTTTCTCTTTCTATGTCATACGAAGGTCAATCCAGAAATAAGGTTCCCATCAAATTTACAAATAGACAACATTGTTTATTCTCATAGAAATTTACATCGTTGGAAAGAAGAAAGTTTGCTCTATTTCTCTACATAATCGCCATCTTTTTCTACGCATTTTTGTAGACGGTGCTCCAATTTCTGCATCCCAATATCGTCGAACTCCGGCGCCAACCAGTTGAGGAAGCGTTTCACCTCTTCTTTGACGTCATAGTCGCTCCGGAAGAGTTGGAAATATTCCTTTAATTTGGGGAACAAGTGATAATCAGTAGGGGCGAGGTCCGGACTGTAAGGTGGGTGGGGCATGACAGTCCACCCAAATTGTGTCAAAAGTTCCTGGGTTACACGGGAGACTGGGTTTAACTGGATGTGAGGTCGGGCGTTGTCGTGAAGCATTATTACACCGGCTGTCAGTCGTCTTGGCCGGCGGTTCTGGATTGCTCGCCTGAGTTTTCTTAGTGTTGTACAATAACGGCTGCTGAGCCAAGAATGAGCGGCGCAGCAAAGCGCGGCCGGGGGAATCGCGAGTGCAGGAGCAGCTGCGCACAGCGCTGTTGCCGTATTTCGCCTCTCACCTTCCCGTGCGGCTGGAGCGGTCGCAGACATTTAGACGAAAGCCAAATAGCCGACAAGACATTTAGCAGACAGAAATTAGCCGACAGGACATTTAGCCGACAAGTACATTTAGCAGACACGTACATTTAGCCGACAAGACAATTAGCCGACAGCGACATTTAGACGACAGGACAATTAGCGGACAGAGACAATTAGCCGACAGGACAATTAGCCGAAACGGACATTTAGCCGACAGACAATTAGACGACAGTCAATTAGCCGACAGGGACAATTAGCCGACAGGACAATTAGCCGACAAGACATTTAGCTGACCGGACAATTAGCCGACAGGACAATTAGCTGACAGTACATTTAGCAGACAGACAATTAGACGACAGACAATTAGCCGACAGGGACAATTAGCTGACAGGACAATTAGCCGACAAGACATTTAGCTGACCAGACTATTTGCCGACAGGACAATTAACCGACAAGACATTTAGCTGACCGGACAATTAGCCGACAGGACATTTACACTACAGGACCAATATACCCGACATGACATAAGCTTACGGGACATTTAGTCGACATTAAGCATGTGTCACGTGAATTTTTATACTCGCATTTTTAAAAGGGGCGAATCTGAGAATCTAAGGGGCGTAAACATTCCAAACATGCACAGGGCGTCGCAAAAAAATAAATAAATAAATAAATAAATAAATAAATAAATAAATATATAAGCTTTGAGAAATTCTAAAAATTATTTGTATATCTTAATTACAAGCTCAGATATTATTAATTATTATTTCACTAAATGGTTTATTTCTATTATATGCTTATTTTAAAAGGCAGTCATGTGCTGTTGTGGAATGTGGAACTAACCGATCGCGATTTCATTTAAAGTGGGAAATCTAACAATGAGATCTATTTAAAACTTTAAGATAGGTTATAACACATGATAAAGAATTATAAACAAGACAGAATGGCGCGTCACATTTCGGGGGAGGGGGAGGGGAAGGGGCGCGAACAAAATTAGGATATATAATAAGGAGATCTGTTTGAAACATTACGGTATGTTATAACACATAACATAAAATTTAAAAGTGATGCCGCGTCAAAAATTATGGGGAAGGGGGGAGCACGTTTTTCCCACACGGGGGGGGGGGGCACATTCTTGAATTTTAACCATACCCGTCATGTCACATATCGTTACAAAGGGCTGTGACCACTTATTCATGTAATGCACCACAGGTGCCACTCTCCCCCATTTTGCCCCCCAGGGGGATTTTCAAAATTTTGCCGATACCACTCATGTGATACATCGCTCGAAAGGTCCGGGACCGCTTAATCATTTTATGCATCTCCGGGTTCCATTCCCCCACTCCCCCCCTCAAAGGGGGCACTTTTCTATTTTTTGCCGACACCCCTCATGTGATATATCGTTGGAAAGGTCTGTGACTGCTTAATCATATTATGCATCTGAGGTGTCAATCCCCCCACTTTACCCCCAATGGGGCACTTTTCTAAATTTTGCCGATTCCCCTCATGTGATACATCGTTCGAAAGGCCTGTGACCGCTTAATCACGTTATGCATCTCCGGGGTCCATCCCCCCACTCCCCCCCAAAGGGCCACTTTTCTAAATTTTGTCGACACCCCTCATGTGATATATCGTTGGAAAGGTCTGTGACCGCTTAATCATATTATGTATCTGAGGTGTCTATCCCCCTCTTTGCCCTCTAAGGGGGACACTTTTCTAAATTTTGCGGATACTCCTCATGTGATATATCGTAGGAAAGGTCTCTGACCGCTTAATCATAATATGCATCTCCGGTGTCCATCCCCCCACTTTGCCCCCAAGGGGGCACTTTTCTAAATTTTGCCGGTACCCTTCGTGTGATATATCGTTCGAAAGGTCTGTGACCGCTTAATCATGTTATGCATCTTCGGGGTCCATCCCCCCTCAAGAGGCCATTTTTTTCAAATTTTGCTGACACCCCTCATGTGATATATCGTTGGAAAAGTCTGTGACCACTTAATCATATTATGCATCTGAGGTGTCTATCCCCCTATTTTCCTCCCAAGGGGGCACTTTTCTAAATTTTACCGATACCCAACATGTGATATATCATTCGAAACGTCTGAGACCGCTTAATCATATTATGCAGGTACAGCCAGTTTTTTTATCCCCACTGTTAGAAGAATGAACATAAAAGTAAAAAATATGGTTTATTTGAATGGCTAATTTTTTTTCTATTTTTTAAACGGCAAAATTTTGATGCATGCAAACTGTGCGTTCTTTCTTAATGTGTAAATCAAAACTGAAAACCTCCACCAAAAAAAATAAAAAAAATCATAGTTTCTATGGTGCTACGGAAATCTAACCTAATTTATGATTTTAACGAAACACGTAAATTTTTCCACCTGTCGCTTGTTTGTACGCGCAGCCTATTTTTCAACTTGTACATAGATAATACGCGTGTTTCGCATCAGGGTCTCGGAAATTTCATACAATGGCAAAATGCAATTTTGATCATTGAATTTCATCATTGACTTTTACAGCATTTTGTAAAACGACCATTTTCATCATTAACTTTTACAGAATGTTGGAAAACAGATGTCTGGAGACATTTTGCCTTTTTTTCAAGTTCACAGAATTCAAAATAACGCAGAAATTACATTGGGAATTGAAGCGCTCGAATACGCCATCTGGTGGAAAAAGATATAACTTCTCGCTTCAGGAAAATCCCTTCCAAGCCAACTGCATTACATGCATTTTTATTTTGTTCATAACGATTATATTTTTGCACAATTTCAGATTTCATGTGATATTTGTGTTCCGTGTTTATATGGCAAAGTAAAAATTATCCAAATTTGAAAACAAACACTTTCAAACGCGTTTACAATAAATAATGGTTTCAATGGCAGTTTAGCATTAGTTAAAGGGACAATTTTCCTGTACCGACGGCAGCGATCAGCGCCTCTATAGGTCGTTTTAAGTCCGAATAATTGTCTTTTTTTTATGCCCTCCCGGATAATTTTGGATCAGCAGGACCCAAAGAAACGCCAAAGGTTGTAAAATTCTGCTTTGTGTGTGCGCGTGGCAACGGGGCTTGAAATAGCGTCGAAATAGTAAATTTTTCAAATTTTATCCTTTTTTTTATTCAATTTTTTTAGCCTGTTTAACACTAAATAACGCAGAAATTGTAAAATTTTGGGGTTATCTTTCAAGTATCCATTTTTTTTCTTTTTCTCATGTATTGTACACTGGATGCGAAATAATGTGAAAAAGTAAAATTTAGGCGTTCTTTCTTCCTTTCCCTGGGATTTTTTCTGGTATGCGGGACCTAATGCCGTAACAACAGTAAAATTGTTGCTCTTTTTTTCCCTGATACTGAAGTATCTGAAATACCTCCAAAATCGTAAAATTTTCGTTTTCTTTTCTTTCTTTTCCACGAGTTTTTCGGGCCTTGCGGGGCACAGAATTGCAAAATTTTGGATATATCACGTGCACATATTTCAAACTTTTTTAAATTCAAGGTGAAACATTTTTACCTTTGACCTTCCATATCTTAAAAAATGGTATTTTATTTTTTTTTCAAAAAAATATATTTTACTATTATATTTATCTTATATAATATCTGAAAGTATCATTTTGGGACAATCATGGGATGCTGAGTTATAAATTAAAATGCAAACTGCTTTTCCTAATTTCAACACCAAAATCGCTTATTTAGGTGACTTATCTATGTACCACATCTTTACCCCCCCCCCCTCTTTCTCTCTCTCTCTATATATTTTTTACTGACAATCTCTTTTATTGTAAAATTCACAAACATATTTTTTTTTCTTGGGGAAGGGGGGAGGATTGAGATGAGGCTTAGGGGTGTCATGTTTGCTGTGTTTTAAGTAGAAAAAATAATTTTAAGCATAATCAAAGCAAAAAGAAGTACTGACAGTATTAACTATTTCTTAATGCAATTTTCCTCTTATGTTAGTATCCATTGTTGAGTTCAGACATCCCCACCTCCTCCCAAGGCAATGAAGTTTTTAAACCCCCTAAAGAAGAAAGGCTGTGGAGTTCCACAATGTGTCAAAGCATTTCTATGATTTTGTGTAACTATTCTATGATAATACTTAAAACATAAGGCTGCTTTTTTTATTCATCTGCCTTGTGAACCAGTTTTAATACTTATCTTTTTAAATGGAAGCTATTCATTTGCAGTTTTCATTTGCAACAAATGAAAGCTACAAATGCTTCATTTGTAACTTTAATGCTACAATTAAAAAATATATTGTAGCATTGAAGTAGCTCTGTCTGGAATAGCTATCTATAAAAATATTCCCATATTTATATTTTTATTTTAAAAGATTTTATAAAATTTCTTTACATTGGTGGCAATTGGGCTACTTCCATAGTTACAGGGAAAAAGGAAGTAATGTGAATTACTATTATCTTTGCTGATACATTTCCTGACTACAATTAAAACTATATTAATTTGTTTTAATGTGAACAGAAACAGATGTTACAGAAAAAGAAAATATATTTTCCCACATAAAGCTGTTACATTTCAATAATTTTTCATTCCACTGATATTGAGTTAAATTGACTTCATGATAAAAATGAGACTAATATTTCCTTTGATAATTAGTACAAATGCTTCTAAAAAAATAAGTCTCATTAGTACTGAGATTAGAGCTTCAAATACAGAATGCGAATGTTCACATGCAAAGTTGTAGCTGGCAAATGTGACATCAAGTTTGGATATATATTTTTTAAGGATCTATTGTACGTTAAAATATTTTTAAAATAGTATGAAAAGTACACATATAAATTTTGTGACAGTGAAAAGAATGTTATGTTTAGATTTCATTGAAAAAAATTTTTTTTGTTGCAAAGTGGTGCAATTTTTGCTGATTTTTCATTCCGTAACACCAAAGATGAAAGCCCCAATTGTTAATTACTTATCTTAATTACATGTTACTGATTACTTATAGTTATGGAAAGGTCTGTCACCGCTTAATCATATTATGCATCTCCGGTGTCCAACCCCCACTTTGCCCCCTCAAGGGGGATACTTTTCTAAATTTTGCACACAGCCCTCATGTGATATATCTGTTCTCTTGTTTATCCTAAAAATTCTACATTTCCAAGAAAATAAGCAGCCAATTGGGACAGAAATGTATATATTTTAGAAGTTTAATGGTCTTTGATCATGCAGTAAATTGAATATACCCATTCATTGAAGAATTATTTTTTTAAGAATTAAAATTCTTTGTTTACATTCATTTGTAAATCAAAAATTCAAATCCCTCCCCCTCCCCCCCGAAATGTGACGGGCCATTCTTTTTTAGAATTTCTGAAAGCTGATTTTTTCTTTCTTTTTTTTTTTTTTTTTTTTTTTGCCCTGTGCAAGTGTGGAATGTTTACGTCCCTTAGATTCTGAGATGGGGGGTGGCCCTTTTAAAAATGCGAGTATAAAAAGTGACGTGACATATGCTTAATGTCGACTAAATGTCCCATAAGCTTATGTCATGTCGGGTATTTTGGTCCTGTCGGCTAAATGTCATGTCGGCTAATTGTCCTGTCGGCTAATTGTCCCTGTCGACTAATTGTCCGTTCGGCTAATTGTAATGTCGGCTAACTGTCTCTGTCGGCAAAATGACTGTCGTCTAATTGTCTGTCGGCTAAATGTACTTCTCGGCTAAACGTCCTGTCGGCTACTTGCTGTCTGCTAATTGTCCTGTCGGCTAATTGTCCTGTCGGCTAAATGTCCTGTCGGCTAATTGTCCTGTCGGCTAATTGTCCCAGTCGACTAATTGTCCGTTCGGCTAATTGTCCTGTCGGCTAATTGTCTCTGTCGGCTAGCTGTCCTGTCGTCTAACTGTCTCTGTCGGCTAATTGTCCTGTCGGCTAAATGTACGTGTCGGCTAAATGTACTTGTCGGCTAAACGTCCTGTCGGCTACTTGCTATCTGCTAAATGTCTTGTCGGCTAAATGGTTGTCGGCTAAATGTCATGGACCCCGGCTGGAGCTCTTTGGGAAACTTATTTCTGGATAGACCTTCGTATAATTGTTCAATTGCTGCTTCTATGAGTTCAATATGAGTGTGTTAAAAAAACTTTATAAATATTATATTCTATTTTCTTTCGCATAAACCAGAATTATTAAAGAATTTTTCATTTAGTCCAGGGGTGAAACGTGGTATGCATTTTGAGCACCAGTGTTTCACAGTGAAAACTATAGTGCCTAAGTCAGGGTTCGTACGCCTCCTGGAATTTTGCGAACAGGAAATTCTTCGGTACCAGTATTTTCTTACAGAAAATCTCTCCTTAAAAGAAAGCGAAGTTTCGTGAGTTTAACCTAGATTTCCTTTTCAATAAAGAAAATACTGGTGAAACTCCTGGAAAATTCCCTGATCCGTACGAACCCTGCTAAGTGGTCAGCCTAATTGTATCGCGAAATTCGAGTAAATAAGGCTAAAATTACTATTTATAAATGCTGGTGCTCGAGATTGATACTGATTCACACTCCCGCTAGCCTTACATCATTTTAAAATTTTCAAAATAAAAATTCTACGGCATTTTATTTATTTATTTTTAAATAAATAATAAAATAAAGCATCAAAAAGTATTCAGATCAATTTTCAATGATATAATTAATCCAATTATTGAAGTAATTAGAATCGTAATTAGAATTGTAGTAATTATAATTAGGTGCGGATACTCTTTGGAATTCCTAAGGAGTCTCGCAAAACTATTTTATATTGCAACTTTTCTATTTAATATTTACGCCACAGAGCTTGTAATCAACTTACTTAATCGTAGAATTAAAAAAAAATACTTTAAGGATTAAATAAGAAAAAAAAATTTAATTATGAAATTAGGATTCGCATCCTTCTATCACAAATTTTCAACAGTTTTTTTTTTTTAATTTATTTAAATGTGATAAAATATTACAAATTCTGTGAATAAGTGAGGAAATTTCAAGTTGTGTTCTTTAAAAATTATATATAACTTTTCTTATCATTAAAAGAGATGCTAGACTTCTTGGGAATCCCTTAGACATCAGATATTATATAACATACAACTTATTTAAATTTCTGCATTAGTCAAAAAATGACCAAATGCTATATCGAGAGCACTTCTTTTTAAATAGTTATACATACACGGTAAGATCATGTAACTAATACAGTAATAGCAAAATTTTATTTTTTTCCGGTTTGGAAGAATTTTTGCGAATACTCACAATTCAGTGAAATTCTTTCAAAATATTACAGTCAATAACTAGTAAAATGGTACAATCAGTCAGTAGCTTAGCGTTAGGGGATGCTGCATCACTTTACTACCAATATTATTATATCCTAAATTTCACCTTATTTAATCATATAACTTTCATAAATTCAATAAGGCTAAATTTAGCGTATAATAATATTTATAGTAAAGTGGAGCAACATCACTTGACATTACCCCACTGAAGTCAGTATAAAACAAGTTGGAAATAATACGTCAATCATAGCAAATGAGGTAAGTTCGTACTATAACGAATTTTATAAATATTCAGATCTTGGTGCAATAGCTGTTGTACTCTTATGCAAAAATGCTTAAATACAATTTATTTTATGTGCAGATTTTGATTTTATAGATATTAGTTTTATTTTATGAAATTAAGTTTCAATACACTTTTACAACAAAATAATTACAATTATGTTACATTAAAATTATACTATGCGCAAATATCCAATATAAGACAATCTAAAAAATAAATCATCGTTATTATTTCAGTGAAATGAAATATATCGTCTGTTATTATGATATGATTAATTTCCGTAATAAAATAAGTACATTTTATGTTGGCAACATTTTAACTTTTGTTGATGTTTACTGAAAATTCCAATAACTTGAAATCCATATTTAGACGCATTTTCCATTTAATATCTATTTCTTCGGAAACATCTGTCCAAAAAACTGTCAGTAGATTATATGATTGCTATAATTGAACAATTTTAGTATACAAATTGGGCTTTTAAATTCAGTAATACGGAAATAATAGGACTCCATCTTAAATAGGACGTACTCATCATGGCAACCAGAATCATTACCTATTATGGGATTTCACTGAATTGATTACGTGTGATAGGATTTAATAGAATGAAGAAAACTTTTATTAATATCTTGTTAAGTTTTGATTCGATTTTCATAAAATTTTAAATGACTCAATAACATTTTGCCACGATTATATATATTCAATTTCAAACCATTCGGTTGGGTAGTTTTTCGGCTGTTACATGCGAAAAGACAGACATACGAACGGACCAGACGAAGACTATAGGTGCTAGGTATTTATCCCCTTCAGGGTCGCTTAATATTTGAAAAAACCATAAAAAATGTACCTATGTTTTCTTATTACATAAATTGAATATTTGTCAGGGTTCTAAATAAAATATGCAATTAGTTTTTTTTTTTAAGGTAAAAAAAAAATGTTATAGAACAAATTCACATTTGTAGGAAAGCCATCATACGAGAATTCTGTGTCCTAACACCTTAACCGCCGCCCCCCGATAAGTGTAGGCTAGTTTTTTTTATAATTCAGATTATCTAAGTCCTACCCCTTTTTGATGCAGAAATATTCGCTGTAGTTTACAGCAGATAAAACGATGCGAAAATAAAGCTAATTACACTATTAAAAAAAAAAAAAAAACTGGTGAGAGTCAAACAATCTGAATTTAAAATAAAAAGAAAACTGCCCAGTTAAACTGCGGGCATTGAGGTCACAGGCTATTCACACTAATTGTATATTATACTCTTATTTCAAAGAATTTGAAATATGACCCTCGAAAAATAAAGAAATCAACAATATATTAAAGGGATCATCCCCCCGTTACCCCCCTCATAGTTAATTAATGAACCCCTTAAACTAATGAGGGAAGTTTCTAATTACAATGAATATATATACAAAATTTGAAGAAAATCGGATAATTCTGCATGAAAAACCATTTATCTAAATTAAGGGGGGATTAGCCCCCCTTTTCCCCCTTTATACTTAACCAATGAACCCCCAAAACTCTTCAGAGAAGCGCATTATCACAATGAACCTATATACAAAATTTGAAGAAAATCGGTTAATTCTGCATGAAAAACTCATTTATCTAAATTAGGGGGTGGGTTATCCCCCTTTCCCCCTTTATACTTAACCAATAAACCCCCAAAACTATTGACAGAAGCGCATTATCAAAACGAACCTATATACAAAATTTGAAGAAAAATGGGATAATTCTGCATGAAAAACTCATTTATCTAAATTAGGGGGGGTTATTCCCCCTTTCCCCTTTATACTTAACCAATGAACCCCCAAAATTATTGACAGAAGTGCATTATCAAAATGAACCTATATACAAAATGCGAAGAAAATGGGATAATTCTGCATGAAAAACCTATTTACCTAAATTATGGGGGGTTAGCCCCCCGTTTCTCCCCTTTATGCTTAACCAATGAACCTCCAAAACTAATCAGGGAAGCGCCTTATCACAAGGAACCTATAAACAAAATTTAAAGTAAAACGGTTAGTTCTATCAAGAGTTATCGCGTTACGTACATACGTACGTACATACATACATACAGAACCGGCGGGCACATAAGCTCTCAGGCTTTGATAGCCTGTGAGCTAAAAAAGTAGTCTACACTGCCCGTGAAAGTCACGGGTGCGAGAATTAAGGGGTTATATAATTACGAACACACCTAAAAACATAATTTGAACCAGAATTTTATTTAATGAATGAAATTAACGAGATTTCAAACAAAGCTATTATATATTAAGCCTGAGCAGATGAATGGAAGAAATGTAGCATGTTGAAAATACTGGCAGTCTTTTTGTATGCGAAAAAATGTAAAGCTGAAACCAGAAAAATCACAAAGAGAAATCGGCACATATTTATACGGATACCAGTTATTTTATGCGTTTTATACTAAATGTATGGTCTCCGAAAGTAGTCCTTATTATCATCGTGCGATGGGTTCGTTCCTCGGTAGGTTTCGACTGTCATTCTTTTTTTTTGCATCTAATGGAAGTTATTGTTATTTACTATCTTTGTTGTACTTTTATTTCATTATTATATTTGTAAATATTTTTATTTAATTTTTTAACTTTTTGAATTTTTCACGGGTTTTTTTTTGCCTCGCAAGTCAATTACCTTTAACCTGGCAGTTCAGTTGGTATGCCACTAGCTATTCCATGCTGCTAACTACTTTGTTCCATTGTGAAAGTAACATTAGGTGGTAAATTCTTGAGCTATCAAGACATTGTTTTACATAGCTCGTGATTTTTTACTTCGTTTTCGGAAAATTAAACAATCTTCAGTTCGTATTGAATGGAGTGTTGTAGTGGTTTTTCGATTATAATAAGTGTTTTTTTTACATGTTGTTGATGGGCGACTGCAAAATAATGGAAGACATAGGTGCCAACCTCTCATTAATATTCCGTAATATGTAGGTTAATTTGACCCAGGTTTAACACATTTCGCACCAGATTTTTTTTTAAAGAAATGAAATTAAATAAATTCCACGTAGAAACCTGAAATTGAGTAAATAAAGATTCATCCAATTTTTTTTTGTGGTTTGAAGTGTTGTTAAACTGAGTCAAATTAACCCGCATATTACGGAATATTAATGAGAGGTTGGCACCTATGGGAAGATAAACTTAACCCTTAATTGCATAGTGATGTAAATTTCCATCACTTTTTATTTAACCCTTTGAGGGGCGGTGGTATATATTATATACCACCTAATTTTAATCCAATTCGAACCAGAAACTTTTAATTAAATTTTACTTTTTAAACTTTGACGGAATAAGTTGAAAAATTGCTTTTCCTTATTTTGAACTAAATTCTTTCCTAAAAACCGGTGTGAGTTCGACGTTACAGGAACAAAAGTGCGTGCCCCTGAAAGGGTTAACTTTTAATAAATAAATCAACTTCTTCGCCACCGCTATATTTATATAGAAATATTAATCCAGTAAATTTCCCGTGAACTATGTTGCTGAACAAAGTTAAAAATCTATCTTAAAATTTCTGGTGTCTAATATTTAATATATGTATAAAAAAACACAATTGTAAAAGAAAAACTCATGCAAAGAAGGGTTAACCAAATTGTTAATGGAACTGTTGAGCCTGATTTGTGCCAGCAATTTATTACAAATTTCTCTAATTATGATGACACATCTAAACAGCTGATTGCAGAATTTTTTAAATACTGTGATGAATATATTATGTCTCAGCGTACCAAGAAAGGATACCTGAACACCGTTGCTGATCAAGAAGAGGTAAGCAGAACTTGCCAAGAGATTTTTTCTTTGCTTAGGGAGCCATCTAATTATGATACTTTAATGCAATAAACCTAACTTTCTTTATTTTGTTTTACTAAATTTAGACAATCTGCCCTTACTGTTTTAACCTCAGAGTAACCAAACCTAGAGAGCGCATCCTCTTTGCTTAGGGAGCCATCTAATTATGATACTTTAATACAATAAACCTATTTTGTTTTACTAAATTTAGACAATCTGCCCTTACTGTTTTAACCTCAGAGTAACCATACCCAGAGCGCATCCCCTTTGCTTTTACAGGCAAGAAGTCGGGTCAAGTTGACCCACGTGATAGTTGTCATTTGGCGGATGAAAGGTTACTAGCAGCAATGCAAGTCTTGTCGCTTTATCGCAGCAAGAGTGCAATATTTTTAAGCTGCGATTCATAAATTTGAGAACTTGACAGATATACACTCAGTAGCAAAATAAAGAGGAAGGTTCACCAGATATTTATCCTATTTTTAATTTATTTTATACTTTATTTCTTCCATCATTCAAAGAATGGATCATCAGTAATAAATAAATAAAAAGAAATTATTAAACTTTTATTTAGATTAAAAAAAAGAATGATATATTATTTTAATAATTTATCCCAGTTTTCAATCTTTCACATGGTTTTATTTATATTTAATTTCATTATATACTTTTTTTTTTTTTAAATACAAAGTAATAAATAGGACAGAAAAAGTAAAAAATAAATAGTTTTTAAGGCTGTTCTCAAATACAAAAGAGCTACTTTCTGACACATTTCTGAATTCATTCATTTTTCAGAAACTCATGAAACTGGCTGACTATATCATCGAAATATTATTTTTTATTTTTTGGTAACGGAAGAACAAACTTTTTCTGTAAAATAATCATGCAGAATAACCTGTTTTCTCCGTTGGACATCATAAGTTTCTGGCACTATTAATTTTCTAAAACTGGTATTCAAGAAACTGTTTCATAGGTTATTTAACCATTTTCTGGGGACCTTTCTCCGGAATGATGAAAATTCGGGAATGAGCCAAATTCTCTTTACAGTCACTTTGAATTTTCTGAACATATTGGGTGTTTGTTTAATACGGTGAGGTCAGTGCCTAGTATGGCCAAGCCGTTGAAACTGTTTCATGGCATACAGTACATTCTAAATGGGAACTTTCAGTATTCGAAAGGAACTCTTATTACTTCATGATTTGAGTACACCATGAGAGAATCGCATTTGAATGGGAGACTATTAACATAGGGAATGGTCCCAATTCTCTTTACAGTCACTTTGAGTTTTCTGAACATATTGGGTGTTCGTTTAATGCGGTGAGGTCTGTGCCTAGTATGGCCAAGCTGTTGAAGCTGTTTCATGGCATACAGTACATTCTAACTGGAAACTTTCAGTATTCGAAAGGAACTCTTATTACTTCATGATTTGAGTACACCATGAGAGAATCGCATTTGAATAGGAGACTATTAACATAGGGATTGAACAACGTCTTTTAACGCCGTCCGAGGTTTATTTCAAATGCAGTGACTATAAATTTTTAGTGGTGCAATTGGTAGTGTTTTTTCATTTAATTTTCAACTTTGTCCATGACATTTCTTGTATGCACTATACCAGGGTCGGCGAACCTATGGCACGCGTGCCGAAAGTGGCACGCGAGAGAATATTTTCGGCACGCCGTTGATTTAAGTTCTAAATCAAAATTCAGTCAAACTCACCAAAATAAAAGAACTCATTATTTTTCTTATATTGATGCACGAGTTTGACTGAAAATAACTGTTGTTTGTTATAATAGAAAGTACTTGTATATACTTGTCATATCATTGAATTATCTGCTTAGAAACATCTGACCTCTGACACTTTAGCAGATTTTTTTGGGAATATTTTTTATATTTGGAAATTTCTTCTTATGCATTGTAATATATTTTAAATAGTATAATAATTTCTTTTTTAATAGCGGTTGTAAAACAATATTTTGAAGATATGATTGGTAAATGATTTTTTTTCAGTGTTTCTTTTCTCATTGTCTATTTTAAAATAAAATTATCTCAATTATAAAACGACCACGCTGTTTAAAATGTCAAAATCACCAGATCCCAAGGGAAACACCATGTATTACCATAACTATTACAGTTATTTGGCAAGTTGTTTCGATTTGAGATATTTTTTTACGATTTACAATAATTAATTCCTATATATTATCTTCTTTATGTAATTATTACTATAATTAATTACTATTTCCTTGTAACAAGATGCTTTGGTTTCAGTTTTCAATGTTATAAATTATTTAATCTAATATGTATGTTGATATTACCTGCAGGTATCTTATTCATATCACAACCTTATAAGCAGGGATGTAGGTAGAAGTAAACAACAGGGAGTGCTCAAGAAAATGCATGGGGGGCTCACACTATTTCTCTCTCTCTGGCACATGCTATGCACAAACATAGATATATATGATCAAAGTACTATATAGAAAGATAAATTATTGTATATTCATAATGTAGGCACTACGTTTCTTATTAAACTGTTTATAATAACTTTATTTGATGTTAAGAAAAGTAAAAGCTGCAGACGGGAATGTAATGAAGGATATACGGTGGATACGACTTATACGGTATACCTTCTGGATTATTTTAAGGAATACCGGATGCCCTCTACTCAAAAACACTATAGCATATACTCTTTTGGGTATACTCTCTGCCTACAGTGTATGCCCTCTGGATTTTTAACGACTACTTCGCTGGCTGCAGAATGAAAATTTTCAGTGTATAATTATACTAGGGAAATAATAAGTCATGATGTCAATAAGTAAATAAAAAGCTGACAGTTCACCTGTTTCAAAAGAGTTGCAATCTTTAATTTTTTTTCTGAATATTCCCTGCCCTTAAGAATTCTAAAGTTATGTTTTTATCGGATAACAAACCTTACAAAAACCAGGGATGCATTTTGCATTTTAAAATTATTTTTGTGTTTAGTCAAATGCTTGTATTTAAATTGGCTGTTAGCTTTTTTTCATTAGTATGATTTATAAATCAAGGATCTTATGTATATTTTTTTGTAACTAGGAGGACTCAAATACGAAACATAATGTTTATCATAAGCATTATATTTACTATCAAACTCATTTGAATAATTTTGTTGTATGTTAATAATGGAAAACGCTGCAAAATGAAAAATTTCAGTATATAACTTATGTAAAAGTCAATGTTTGCATCAGCAAAAGGTTGCTAATTCTGAGTATGTGCAGATAGGATATGCGCATATTGAAGCACTTATTTACAGTTTTTAAACAAATACTATAATTTAGTAACTATGCAAAATTGTAAAAAGCCCCCAAAACTAAGTTAAATTTTTTAACACAGTTTTTTTAACACACGATTTTTGAAACAGAATTCCATTTGGTGTCCTTGACAACTTTCCCAGGGGGGGGGGGGCTCAAAAATTTTCAGGGGGTGCTGAGCCCCCCTGGCACCCCCCTAGCTACGGCCCTGCTTATAAGGCGGGGATGGGTGGCCGGGATTGAGGAGGGGTTGTTGGCACGCCATGGTCATTAGAAAAATTTTTTGAAAAAAATTGGCACGCGGATGTGAAAAGGTTCGCCGACCCTGCACTATACACATCATATCTAGGTGCCAACTAAAGAGGAGCAAAGTGGTTGGGGGCATTTCTGCTAAAGCTGGCATTTCGTTAGGCCTATTATATCTGTATTTTTGAAACGCAAAAATCTATTAAAATTCTTGTATATATTGAAATTGTTGACAATTAATATTAAAGATGTGAATGGTAATATAAATAGATAGAGAAAATATAAAAAGAATCATCTCGTATTTCAGGACCGGAAAGCATCAAAATCGAAAAAGAGTGTTACTATTCTTTTTCTTTTATTATTATTTTCAAATTCAAAGAATAGAGATTGGTAGATAAGCAATAATTTTTCGCCACCCGATAGATTAATTTATTTTCTAAGATGTTTTGATCGTTTTAATGCAATTTAGTAGTTATATTTACTGCCTCTATTATTGATTTTGTTTTTTAAGATTACTGCTGTTTTAATTAGGTCTGTGCAACCTTTCAGTAAGTGCGGGCGCACCCCAGTATGTGGCAAACATTTGCGCCATGAGTCGCATGACTGGAAACAGAACAATATTATATCGCTATAGTAAGTGTGCTAAGTTATACACAATATCTTACAATATCCGCAGACACATGTGTAAACCTCATTGTGTAAGATACACTGTGTGAGTCATAAGACCCCTTTTGATTTAGGGCTCCTAGTAAAAATATATTGCAGATAAATCGTAAATCATAGTAAATTTAGAAATTTAATCATAGAAATTTTTCTCTGAAGGGTTTATGTCCAACTTTTTTGCAGAGAAAGAAGCCATAATCTTTAATGTTGTCTGCAATTAAAAAGTATGGAACACTTTTGATTTTAAAGAAACTTTTATTTTATCTATATTTTATTTTATATATCTATATATATATATATAATCTATTTATAAAAAAATTATATAATAAATATATCGGATTATTTATTAGATTTACATGAAAGCATATTAAAATAATATAGCGGTAAATATATATATATATATATATATATATATATTTTTGTTAAAGAGTACATTTTTGGGCGTTTTTATTTACTGATTTCTTTAAATCTGATTAAAATATTGGAAAATATACTGCTATTTAAATAACATTTAATGAGAATTAAATGATAAATTAAAACATTTATCAATAATTTACTTTAAAAAAAATCTTGATAATTTAACCAGTCTTTGTAAAAATAATTATATACTTATTATTATTTTATTTATTTTTTACTATTTTGGATTAGGACCAGCAAACTTTTTTCTTATACAACAATAAAATATCTAATCATGATAAATGCGTTTTATTCCGTTCAGAGTATGAACTGCACTTTTACTACCTTATAGAATCAGATTTCCTTCTAAACTGAAAATTCTGGCTTTATTTATTAGGTTTCCATGGAAACATATCGACTTAAAATATTGCAAGCAAAATAATTTTTGGTAAAAGCTTCACTTTTGATGCTGTTTTAAAAATTATTGCTGTTTTTTTTTTAGATGAAACTGTTGAATAGTTTCATAGAAACATTTTAGAATGCTTTTACCAGGGTAATATCATTTACGTTTTCAAAAGATTCAAATGGTGAGTTTGATAAACTGATTTTACAAAAGTATACGTTTACGCTCAAAGTATTTTTTAAGAATATATTTCAATGCAGAATTTATTTTCTTACTTAAATATACACTCGTTGTAATGTTACTCTTAAAGTTTAGTTCAAAACATCCATTTAACTTGTGTGCATCTAATAAAAATAATGGTTCTTATTGGGTGATTTATAAGTAACGTTCGTATATCAAGTAAATATCAGCACTATGTATATTATTCCTAAAGTATTGCCTAAATTGTTGTGTTTTTCTAAATTAATAACGTTAAACATATTGGGAATTTTTTTTAAGTTTTATAAAAATATTTCACACCAGAATTTTTATATAAAAATTTTTGACTTTTATATGCAACTTTATTTTCTGAAACAATTTCTGGTTCGACCGAAATACAGTGATCTCTCACTTATACGCGTACGTACACGGAAATCATTTTTCTGCACCAGTTTTTTTTATAAGGTAATTTTCGGCATCTTAAAATGCAGAATTTATAAATTGAATTTTACTGTTTTAAAATAGTGGTATGAAAAAGTAATTACTGAACATCGCGTATAAGTGAGAGATCACTGTATTATCATTTGGTGCTGGTCAAATGATTGGTTGCTACTATATTTAGTGTTAATTATGTAACAGATACCATGCACATAATAATGACTTTAACTATGTTATTAGTAAATGCTAAGCTAAAAAAGTCCACCGTTACTGCGCAAAACAAAAGCCAAAAAATATATTCAGTATTACATATATGCTACAGACTGACGCCCTGAAATAAATGTGCTATTGTATATTCTTAGTAATTGTTTATATATATATACAAAGTGCGCCAAAAGTTCGTTAAAACTTAAAAAAAAATTATTAAAAGAAAGGAATAATACTAAAGAATTTAAGTTTGCAGGAATGGAATTAGGAGATCGGATATTTTTTTAATTTAAAAGAATTCGTTCAAAAATTACCGATAGATGGCGCTGCATGTATAATATGCAGCAGATTTATGCAAATCAGGCTATCATTAATACGCCTGAATTCACACAGATTCTTCATTCAATGTCAGCAGTATGCTATCGTTACCAGGTCAATCGCTGTTTGTTAAACTCTTTTACAAGACGGGGAATCATCAACTGGCACATTGCAAAAATTCTGCACGGCAAAATGACTAAAGACCAGAAAAGGGTCTGTTTCATGTGCTGAGACACTGACGCTTGTCAGACGATTCGCAGAAAAGAGTCTTTTACTATAAGTCCAATTTGCATAACTCTGCTTCATATTATGCGTGCCAGCGCCATCTATCGGTAATTTTTTAACCAAAATTTTTTTGTTATTAAAAAATTCCGATCTGCCTCTAATCCCATTCCTGTAAACAGCAATTTCTTAGCATCGTTTGCTTCTTTTTAATGAATGTTTAAAGTTTTAATGAACTTGTGGTTCACCCGGTATAAACAAAATATTTTCTTAATTGTGAGTTGCATTAAATATTACTAGTTTAAATTATGTGCGTTAATGTTATCAATTCACTTCGTAAAATGTTTCTACTGGCAGATATTCATAGTAATTAACATTTAACCTTTTACAAACTATCTAGTAAATTATACTCTTAATTAATTACTACCTTATGTAATAATAAGCAGGCTAGCGTCTAAGTATCGGATTAACTATTACCACGTTAAATTGGGAGCGCTAACAATTTAAAACCACTTTTTAAGTGTGTAATTTCCATAGATATCTAAACTATTTAAGTTTATCAATATATAAAATATCAATTTAAATCAGTATTTAATTAATTTGTGCAATGTTAAAATTATCCAAATATTTATTAAAACATCAATTGTTTTTCCTGTTACGAGAAATTCATTGTTAGTTTATAGCCTATTATAGCTATCCATAGCTGCAAACTGCTACAATTATTAACATCCACTAATTCCTAATAGAAATCTTATTCAATATTAGATTAATCATTTTGGGAGCAAGCGCTTGTGTTTCTTTCTGTAATGTTGAATTCCACTAAAATTTAAAAAAAAAATTGAAAATAAAAAAATACAATTTCACAGGGTTTTTTTGTTGTTGTTGTTTAATTTTTCTTTCACGAAATTTATAACAGTAAAATTTTATTAAAAAATTCTGGTACAAATGTTATTTAAAATTAAACGTTTTAAAAAATCGTAGCAGTTATCAACTATGGTAATATAATTTTATTAACATTAAACGAGTTATACATTTGCTTATCCACTGCATAGCAGTTTTCTTTATAGTGCATATGAAGGTGCTTAACAAATTTTTTTTAATTAATACTATTCATTAAAACAGTGGGTGTGAAAATAAATTTGTCATTTATCATAGTAGCAAATGCAATTTTTCTTCATTAATATTGTCACTTTTGAAAAATTAATTAGAGTTTGTTTAATTCTTTATGATCATTTATTCACTAACACTACAACGTTCGCAGGCAAAGTTAAATATATTGACGGTCAAATGGAACACGTGGTCTCAAAATCGTGCAGAAAAGTCAAAACAGACAACTGCAGTGTTCGTAGCTGCGTGAGTGTGGAATTACATTGGATAATACATTGCCTAAATTTTTCAACACCAAAATTTTCCAATAGTAAATTTTAGTAATCAGTTTCAGTATTTTTTATGTTTTATTCAAAGCCAATATATAATAAGCCTGTGCCGATGAATGGAAGAAATTTCGTAAGTTGAAAAAAATCGCCCTCTTATGGCTGAAGAGTAGTTTAATATGCTGGTAATATGCTGTAGTAGTTTTGTAGTTTTGTAATTGTGTAGTTTTGTATGCTGGAAAATAAAAAGATTACACAAGAAAAATCACAAAAAGAAATTACAAAACATTAATCCAGTTAAGAATGTGCTAGGTTATAATCACAGCTGTAAAAGTTAGTGTAAAGGGTTATGGAACTCAGTGTTATCAATAGGCTACCTTTTTTCAATTCATATTGTTTGATTCCCACCACTTTTTTAAAATAGTGTAATTGGCCTTATTTTCCCATTAACTTGAACTTGAAATTGTGATAGGTTCAATGAGCTTCCCAGTTACGAAGCAACTGCACACCCTGACTTTGAGTACGTGTATATCAAATCCTGCGAGAGCCACTTAATGTCTAGCCGTCGTCGTCCAATTGACTACATAAAAATATTATAGTGCATAGCTATTCTCCCATTATTTAATTTGTCATTAACTTTCTAGGTGTTCGGGTCTTTTTTGACCCATATCAATTTTATTTCTTCTGAATCTATTATATTTTTTGAAAATTTTCAAAAATATTTTGTGACTTTTTTTCCATAGTCATAGTAAATAATCAGTTATATGTAACTTTCTTTTTCAAATGGCAATTTTTTTGCAGTAAAAATTGTAACAGATAAGTCGTTCGGGTCATTTTTGACCCGTGTGGAATTTACAGTGAATAGGAGACATGAGTACCGTAATTTTCGATATATTATTCATATATTATTATTGTGACAATACATTCGTTCTCTTGTTCCTTTCAGTAGATGTTTTATTTTCTATTTATTTTAAATATGCACAATAGGTGGCGCTACAAGTCCTGCGCTTACCTCGTGATTCACCCGTTTCCTGAGTGCGTAAAAGGACTTTTTTTTTCACAGTCAATTTATTTTTAACGTGTTTTGATATAAACTTTCCAAAGTTTACATACGATATGTCTAAGCGTTGGCTTATTAATGAAGAAATCCGGGAATTGATGCAAGCATCGTCGGACAAAGAAGACGTTGTTTGAGAAATCGACGATCACGTTTCTGAAAACGAACCATCATCCGATGAAGAAGAAAATGAGGAATTGCACCAGCCGGCAAGATTGACCTCGACTCTACTTAGCATAGACGGTAAAACTGAGTAAAAATCTAAACCACAAGCCTCATGTGGTAGGCGTAAGTCTCACAATGCTGTGAAAATGACTACAGGGCCAAAGAGATACGCCGCACCTAGAATTGAAGACGAATACTCTGCATTCATGTTATTTTTTTCCTCAAGCAATAGTACTTTTTTGAACATCATACTAAACAAGTAATACAAAAACTTTTTTTTAAAGTCAATAACTACTTAGGTCAAATAGAAATTTTTTTCCAGCGATCTACACGCTTCGCCACTGACGGTATTTATTCCTAAATTTATATCCTGTTAAATATCTTACATAAGAGAAATTTTTGAAATGTATTAAAAATTAAATAAAAAAATAAATAGCTGAAATACCAAAAATTAATAGCTCGAAAAGTATTTCTCATAAAATTGTTAGACAAACTGCGTTAGAAAGTTAAAAAAAATTGTATTTTTCTTGATATAAATTTAAAATCTAATGATTATACCGTTTTTCAAATATTGAATTTCAAAAATTACTAAACTTCACAATAAAGTGCCATAGCGATATTACAGTTAACGATAATACAGTTTTTTCAAATATTAAGTAATTAATTAAATTTTATTATTAAATTTTAGTTTTATACTTCATTTCTGTTCAAAAGTATAGACTCACTCCACATTTATAGTCTCCTTCGCCCGCGAGCCGCCTGATCTTTGTCCGTGAACAGCCCCATTACGTGTGACGGTGAGACTATAAATATGGAGTGAGTCTATACTTTTGAACAGAAATGAAATATAAAATGAAAATTAATTAATTAAATTTAATTAATGAATTAATATTTGAAAAAACTGTATTAACATCAATTGTCATCCAGTACAAGTTTAAAAAAATTTATTTGAACTTGATAGGATGAATAGAAAATATTTTATTAACGATTGAAAATTTGAACAAGATATATAAATATATAGAGAGTGTGAGCTAATAGTAGGAATTTAAAAATAGTAACAGAGAAGGAAAATCGGTGTTCAATGACAGTTGGAAGAATTTGAATATTGTTGACTTGGAAGCATTTATTGGTTTGGGGTATATAAATCTCGTAACGAACCGACAGAGAATCTTTGGCATGCTACAACGGGGCGGAATATTTATAATATGGAGGGTTCTTCGATTTGATGTCCGAAACATACGACCAAGAAGACGAGAAACGGACAAATTTGCAGGTATAAGAAAATTGTGAGACAAGAGGGTGGAAATTTTGACGTTGTTGTATGAACTTGAAGTGTACGTTATTTTGAATGAACAACAGGTAGCTTTCGGAGGGAAATGTCCATTCCACCAGTATGCCCATGACCAGTAAATCAGGCAAGTACGGTATAAAAGTTTGGGTATTTTGTGACAACGCAACCAATTATGCCTGGTATATACAGCTGTATTTTGGAAATAAACCCTGGTTCTACACCGGAACGAAACCAAGGTCTCAGGGCTGTCATTGATCTCGTTCAAGACATGAAAGGATGTAATGTAACATGTGATAACTTTCCACATCGTATGAGCTTGGACTGATTCTTCTAAAAAACAACTGACAATTATTGGAACAATCAGATAAACAAACCAACAATTACGCCGCTGTTGCTTGTAAAAGAGCTTTAAAATGCACATTGACATTTATATTCACAAAGGATACGACTCTTCTATCGTATATCCCGAAGAGAGAGAACTGCGTAGTCATGCAGAACACTACAGAGATAGACACACAAAATACCTCAAATAATTCTGGATTACAACAGCAGCAAAGGAGGAGTAGACACGTTAGATAAACTGGTCTCCCACTATTCCTGATGGAAAAAAACCAAACAGATTTCCTGTTGTAGTTTTTATAATACTCTAGACGTATCCTAGATGTATAACAGACCTAAAGTTCAATCCAGCATGGAATATGAACTCATTTCACAAAATGAGAATCTTCATTGAAAAACTTGGCATGGCTTTGGTTTCCCAACATATTGAAAGGAAAAAAAATCTGTCAAGAGCAAGGGCTTTTCAAGAAATGGCGTTGAGTTTTTGAAACTCGGGACAACCTGAACCCCGACCAGAAACATCCGAAAAAAGGGAAGATGTCACTTGTGCCCACAAACTGCTAAAAAAAGTCTGTAAAACGTTGCAAATGTGGTAAGTTTACTTATAAAACACATATTATTCAAGTGTGTAATGACTGTACATAAATGAATGTGTTTTATACTTTTTTGCTCTATCAAACGAAAGTAACATTATAAATATGTAATAAATACTGGAAAGATACGTCTTACATTGTATTGTTTGAAAGCTTACAGTGATTTTCGGGGGTAAATAGCGGAATTACAGCATTGTTATTCCATAAAAACAGAGAGGTTCATTAAATTAATATTCCCTTATGGTTATGAAAAAATACATGCAAGACAATATTAAATGATAAACAAATGCAAAAAAAGAACAAAAATAATAACTGAATCAATAAATTAATTACTAATATCAAATAAAATGCGAATATAACTCCATGACATTGAATATCACACCTAGGGTCATTTTGACCCACACATCTTTGGTGTATGCTACATTGCAACAACCTAAAAGGTTAAATAAAGCGAATATTTGTATTGCAAAACAGCGGTGGTAAGCGGAATAAAAAAATTTAGCTTGTTGGACAAATTATGGACAACTGGTGGAACTTATGAATTACTAGTAGCAATTCTTTTTCCTAAAAACTTTTGCTTCGACAACTCGCCGCAGAATAGGTAAGTGGCGCTCGTGTACACGACACAAAATTTGCTTATTGTTTGCACTTCTGTTTTATCAATCAACCGCATGAGAAGAAAATAGCGATTGTTTGCGCTAACAAATTTAACAATTACTGCATACACTCTAAGTATAATCGCTTTCGTTTTATCATAAGGATTCTGAAAAAAGGCTACATGAACCAGGACATTTGATTTGTGGAAGTCTGTGTTAAATGTTAGAGTAATAACTCCTTAGAAATACTCCGATCTGCGCGCTTCAGTCAGGGCTCATTCGCGCGATCTTCGCACTTTTGTGCACCTTCACTGCAACGTGTTACTATGTGGTACTTATTTTAATTCGTTTATTTAAAAACTACATAAAATTACGCGAAACTTTTAATATTGCATTACGAAATGAATGGAAATATAATCATTAAATAATTTCACAAAAAACATATAATATATATTTAAGAAAATTTTTAGATTTCAGTTTAGTGCCAAAGTGCAATATTTTATAGTTAATCTTCCGAAATCGGACAGCATCCACAATCAGATGGCGTATTTGAGTAAATGTCATTTGACGCGCCTACTTTTTCTGAGATCAAATAAGTCAAAGATAACTTTTAGATATTGTTGGTGTTGGAGTTCGAGGGACTGTATAAACGCGGAAAAAAAATCCGCCTGCAACATTCGCCATTTTTGTCAGCGCACAGGCTTAGTATTAAGGGGGCGGCGGCAAAAGTGTGTTTTTAATCTTTAGTGGCATTCAGTTTCACTTTAAAGGATCGTTGTAGACATTGGTGTGAATGTCTGAAATTGAATCCAATTACGAAAGAGTAATGCGAAAAACAAAAGAAGAAAACTGCTTTTTAAATTGCTCTAGACAATAAATTGCCAACTGCGGCAATACTGTCACTAGCTGCTTTAGATTATTGTAATATGTTGAGATATATTCTTTTTAAATTGTGCTTAATAATTATTTAAAAATCCATAAAAAGTTACTAAAGTGAGCTAGTTTTCAAAAAACTTTCATTCGAAAGTACATATTTCTTCCCATTCATTGATGTAAAAATTGAATTTATGCGATTTTTAGAAGTTCTGTATAAGCACTAAAAGCTAAAGACGTAGCTCAGGTCGTTGCCACCAGCGTTTTACACTTTTAAACATAGCTACTGGGTTTTGGAAGTCGTCCGAAAGTGAACTACTATTTTTTGACTAAAACAAAAATGGCTATAGTGAAAGACATTACCCCTTTTTCGCTAATAAAATTTCTGGGTAAAAATGTTTATTTCGCTTGGGTGAAATTGACTTTAGCAGACGTTCTAATGTTAAATTTTACGGTTAAATATGCAGTTACGACTATATTTCTTTACCAAAAAAAAAAAATACTTCTCTAAATTTATTAATAAAGTTTTAGAATTATTTCCAAAATATTTTAAGAAAATATATATTTGTGAATAATTTTGAATATAAATGAACTTTTGCAAAAATAATTTTATTAAGGTGAAAATTTAAAATGCCGAAAAACGCAGATTTTATCAATCTCAATAAAACTTTGTGAAATATGTTTCTTCAGAAATTTTATTACTTTTTTTTTACTTGCTCAAAGCTGAAGTGCAGAACAAATTAAAAAGGTTTTTTTAATTATTTATTGCAAAAATAGTTCATATGAACTAAATAAAAGCATTAATATTTATAAATATTATCATCAGTGCACTCTACGTAAATTTAAATTTATTTTTTGAAAGGTAGAAATATATTTTTTTCTTTTTTATATATATAAATAATGACATCTTTAAAAGTTGGATAAAAATTTATTAATTGGAAAAAGCTGAAATTTTTTATTAAATTATAAATTTAAAGTGCGAATGAAATTCCTCTTAAGAAATTTTTTATGTGAAGCATTTTTAGAAACGTGTTTCTTTGAGATTGAATTTGCATATCAGGAAAACTTTACAAATTTTATTTAATTAAAATCAACATTGCTAAAAAAAATTGCAAATTTTTATAGCTATGGCTGAATTCCATGAAATATAGGTCGTCGAAAATTCTAATGCATTTTTAGAGTGGCATATACTTAAATGCAGTGTATGATAAAATGTTTTTAATACATAAAAGCAATTTTTTGCAAAAAATCTAATAAAAAATACGACGCAGTGGTTCTGTTGTTTTTATTTAAATAACAGAGCGAAATGCAAGATGTTCGGGATAAAAACTGCAGACTGGGGATTTGTACTGCTCCTTATATTTGAGTACTAATTTTTTCGGATAGTAATCATATTGACTATTGCAGAATTATGCGATTAAATAATGGGAAGATTAGTATTCACAGTAGAGGTACTCAAATTCAAGGAACCTTACGAGCCTTGAACAGTGTTGTAAATTAATGCGTTCTTTTTTTTTTTTTTCCAAAATATCTACCAGAATTTTGGAATAGTAATTTTCGTTTTATTTAATCACGGATTGTGTGCTATCTATACTAATAAAATAAAGTTTCGCTCTGTGTGTGTGTATGTGTTTGTTTGTCTACGATTGCTAGCAAAATCTAGCCCACCTAGAAGTCTGAAAATTTTGGTGTGGATAGTCCAAGGCCTGGCCTGGTGCACCTGAGTCTCGGAATTTTAATAGTTTGAAAATTAACAAAAATATTTAGTAAAAACTGATAAATAATAGAGCTGGATTATTTATCAATATATCTATCAAATATTGATATTTCTTAGTTATCGCAATAACAATATCTAACCTTTGACACTGACAATAAATCCCAATAATGATAGCTAAGCTCTGACTCTAGCAATATATCCCAATAACGACATCTAAGCTAAGCTCTGACTCTACCGATATATCCAAAAAACATTTTTTTTTCGACTTCAAACCACGAGAAAAGCGCCGAATATTCCGTATAATATCCTCTTCAACCTATTCCTTTCGTCCGATCCATGCATTTAGTATTCACGGCTGTACTTTGTTCGAATCAGAATATCCCCTCCAACGATTATCCTTTGATTATCTCGCTTTCGTTAATATCTCCAAATGAAGAATATCCCAATATATCCCAATACGAATACATTCTCATATTATGTCTAAGTTCGTTACTATCCTCTCAAACCTCAAATTAAACTCTTTGTTCGTAACTGAATAATACAGCTATTGTCTAGCCCTCTGAGCGTTTTGAAAAAGGGTAAAACTGTAATGTTGTTTTCTGTGCATTTTGTTTTAAAGGCTAAAAAAATATGATTCTTTCAGCATTATAAATAAAACTTAATTACATATATGAATGTAACCCTTGAGAGTATTAATCATTCTTCAATGTTTTGAAAATTCATTAAATCTATAGAATTATAATATCTTGAACATTGCATATATTGCAGTGAAACCTGGAGCTTAGTGAACGGAATATTACGTTCCACACGCTTAGAGGGCTAGTGTTCTAGACACGCTGCCATTCGTCCAGACTTCGTTGCAATATGTCAAGGTATTGATATGTGATGGCGAATAAAATACGAGCTAATATATATATATACAGGGTGTATCTGAAATGTTTCAACAAACTTAGAGGGATGATAGTACTCATGAAGACGAACAAAAATGCAATGGAACATGGGGTCGCAAATGACGTTTAACCCTTTCAGGGGCAGTGGTATGTTTATGAAACCACTTAATTTTAATTCCAAAACGCCACAATGGCACCAGAATTTTTGCTAAAATCATTTTCATTTAATATGTATGTGAAATATAGCCTTTTTCTTATTCACAAACAATTCTTTTTGTAAATTCCGGTGCCAGTCATTTATTTCAACATTTTAGTACTAAAAGTCCTTTGCCCCTGAAAGTCTTAAAGGACGAAAATCGAGAAAATGCGTATAATAAACAAATATTTTACTACAATTGTTCAAAGTGTCGACCTCGGACATTATTACACATATAGCGTGTCCGCCAGTCGTTGCTCCGTAGATGTCCTGTGTAATAATGTCCGCGGTCGACACTTTGAACAATTGTTGTAAAATATTTGTTTTTTCTGGACATCACGAGCTGTGTTGTACCTATTCTGTGCAATAAATAATTTTCTGGAGTGTTTCTTTCTTGTCTCAGTTTGTCCATTTCCAGACGCATTTTCTCGATTTTCATCTTTTAACTCTTTAGCGGGCGGTGGTCACAAAAAAGGACACCTAATTTTAATTCCAAAACTGACAAACGACACCAAGAATATTTAATTATTTTTTTCCTTTTATAAAGTAAGGAAATACAGTGGAACTCCAATTTTACGTTACCTGAGTTGTACGTTTCCCTCAGTTATGCGTTTCAACTCAGCGGTCCCGGCCATTTGTCATTAAAAATTAGCCGAGTTATACGTTTTTGAGTTATACATTCCCTCAGTTATACGTTACGTTTTTCAGTTCCCGTGCGAAATTTTATCTCACTTATACGTTTTGCAGAATATTTTTTTTTTCAGAACATTCTATACGCCTCGCCTTTCATCTCTGCTGACCACCGCTCTAGGTTTCTAGGAATCAAATTAGCCACGTGAAACAGAGCATAGGTGAGGGGGGGGGAAGGAAGTGTTGCTCTGCTGAAAAAAAAATCGAAGATTAGTGATTACGTATTTAAATAAGATTCAGTAAACTACTGAAATGACTTTTGATAAATGATTTACATGCCAAAAAGATTCTAATTATTTCTTTTAAATACGCTATGTGCGTAAAAAAGTATATTTAATAAAGGTTTTATGATTAAAAAAAAACCTCATGTGTACTTTTCTTATGTACCTTTTTGTTTTACTCTGTTCCATTTCCGCGAATATATGTCATGGGTGCAGTAATACTTACAAAACTTCCGTTTTCGATATAAAAGCCTCAACAAAACTAAATTTTCACGATTTATTTAAAAAAAAAAGATTCTGGTAGACCATCAATTGAGTTATACGTTTTACTGAGTTATACGTTTTGTTTTCCGGTCCCAGGCAAAACGTATAACTGGAGTTCCACTGTATTAGCAAGTTTTTATTTTCAAATAAATTTTTTGTAAACTCTGGTGTCAGTCCATTATTTCATCATTTTAAAAACAGAATTACTCCGCGCCGGAAAGGGTTAAGCCTTTCAGGGCAAAGTACTTTTAGTACTAAAATGTTGAAATAAATGACTGGCACCGGAATTTACAAAAAAATTTGTTTGTAAATAAGAAAAAGACTATATTTTACATATATATTAAATGGAAAAGATTTTAGCAAAAATTCTGGTACCATTGTGGCGTTTTGGAATTAAAATTAAGTGGTTTCATAAACATACCACTGCCCTTGAAAGGGTTAAACGTCGTTTGCGACCCCATATTCCATTGCATTTTTTGTTCGTCTTCATGAGTACTATCATCCCTCTAAGTTTGTTGAAGCATTTCAGATACACCCTGTATATATATATATACAGGGTGTTCCGTTAAAGGGGTCCAATATTAATAGGGGTAATAGAGGAGATCACATGGAGCATAAATCAGTATATAAAGCCTGGTCGGATCTCAATAGTTTTCAAGTTACAGCAAATAGAATGAAAATTCGGAAAATTGTAAATGAACCCTCATTGCTAAACTATCGATAATGCTACATAAAAACGAAGCACATATTTAGAAAGAGCAGAAAAAAACCTACAAAATGACATCAATTGTATTAAAATAGCAATATTTATTGACGAGTTACAAGCCCTGAAACAGTGAAAAAAGTACGAAATCCAATATACATCAAAATAGTTAATCGTTAATTCCAAAAAGACAACTCTAGCTACAACAAGGAAAATGTAGTAAAATTTGGTCCATTCCGAATACTTTCGAAAAAGCTTACAATGAACCATATCGGTTTAATTGTGTGAGAGAAATTAATCAGTTTCTTAGTTACAACTCCGCTTTCTTTGACACTAGCAAAGGTTAAACTCAGCCCATCACGATTGGAAACACCGCCTTTTTAATTACTCTCAACTATACATTTTCGATCATGCTTCTTCTGAGATGCAACATTTTTAATTATTCAAGAGTTGAATGAACCAAAATAACTTTACAATAATAGTCTACATTTTAAAGTGGCCTTTTATTGATATAAAGCTTAAGTTAAATTCCTTAAAATTAAACTGGTGGTGAAAATTCGGAAATAATTAAAAATATTGCGATTTGTAACTATGCAAGAAGTTTCAGTACATGTTTTACATGGACAATTATTGTATGTATATGTGCATCATAATTTATGATAGGAAATAATAATAACAAATAGCATAATAATTTTATTAATTATAAATTTAAAAAAGACACTAAATTTTAAATTAATTCATACAAACTTTGTAATTTACAATTTGAGTACACCACAGTCTGTGACTTACAAAATACTGTGCCAAAAAGTGTTGAAAATAAAAGAAAAATGACAAATAAAGAATTACATTCCACGTACTTTATGACATATGTGAAGCATAGTCTTCTGGCCTGCGCTGCACAGTTCAATGTCGGAAGGCAGACGAACGGACATTATTATAATAGGTGTTCGAAGTTGCGCCCATTAACAGAATCGCACAGCCGACAGCGACGTCGTAAAGATTGGCGAACACGCCGAAAAACTCCGACGGAGTTGGGAATGTCTCCTGCAGCGACAACGATTCGCGCTAGTAAATCCTCCGGTGTATCCACAGGCGTTTCATACACCAGCGATTTAAGGTGTCCCCAAACAAAAAAGTCTTACGGATTGAGGTCTGGAGAGCGTGCAGGCCAAGCAACAGGTCCACTGCGTCCAATCCATTTCCCAGGATATGTTGAATTGAGGTGATTGCGAACACCTATGAAAAAATGTGCCGGTGCGCCATCGTGCATAAACCACATATTGTGGCGCAATGTTGCTGGCACATTTTGCAGTAACTGCGGTAAGATATCCCGTAGGAAAACCAAGTACGTACTGCCATTGAGTACATCTGGGAGTAAATATGGTCCTATGAGATAATCGCCGAGGACACCTGCCCATATGTTCACACTGAACTTTTGTTGTGCGTTCGACGGGAAAACAGTGTGCGGATTTGTATATGACCATGTGTGCATATTGTGCGTGTTTACCACGCCCTCTCTCGTAAATGTTGCTTCATCAGTAAATAAAATATTTTCCAGAAATTGTGGATTATTTTCTGTTACATTAAGCAACCAGCGTACGAATTCTGTCCGCTGAGCACAATCTGTTACTGATAACAGTTGTACCCGCTTTACATGAAAGGGGTGCATGTTTTCTGCACGCAGAACACGCCACACACTTTGGTGAGAAACACCGACTTCAGACGCAGCAGCTCGTGTACTCGTGGAGGGGTTATCTTTAAAAATATTCAGTACATCTTCTTCCATTGCAGGTGTTCGTACATGTCGAGGTTTCCCTGCATCAATGCTTGCTGTATTAAACGATCCAGTCTCCCGTAATCGTCTATCGATTTTTATGAAGAGTTTCGAACTTGGGCAACGTCTCCTTGGAAATTGCTCACGGTACATGCGCTGTGCTAGACATGCATTTCCATGAGCTTGCCCGTACATCAGATGCATGTCCGCATATTCTTCGTTAGAGTATTCCGGCATAATTATTATACATCAACTTACTACAATCCCACTTACAACAGCCTCCCTTTAACATAACGCTCACTGATGACTGCTGTTTTATTACACTTTTCTTCCTATACACATAGAAAATTTGCATAAAAAGTAGTTCTTCTTCATCATCCTGAAAGTTCATGGAGGAAACGCAGCAGTCACGGAGTTTGCTTTAAGACAAGGCGAGAGCTGCACAATATGTCATTCACTTGACCAGACTGAATAATGAAAGGGTATTGATAGAGGTTGATCAGAAATGTATAATTGAAAGATATTAAAACGGGGTGTTTACAATCGTCATGGGTGGAGTTTCGCTCTTTCCGAGCGTGCAACAGTACAGAGTTGTAACTAGGGAACTGCTTGATTTCTCCCATACAATTAAACTGATATGGTTTATTGTCAGCTTCTTCGAAAGCTTTCGGAATGGACCAAATTTTATAACATTTTCCTTGATGTAGGTAGAGTTGCATTTTTGGAATTAACGATTAACTATTTTGCTAAATATTTGATTTTGTATTTTTTCACTGTTTCAGAGCTTGTAACTCGCCATTAATTCTCAATATTCTAAAACAACTTATGTCATTTCGTAGGATTTTTTCTGCTCTTTCTAAATATGTGCTTCGTTTTTATGTAGCATTATCGATAGTTTAGCAATGAGGGTTTTTTTACAAATTTTCGATTTTTCATTCTATTTGCTGTAACTTGAAAATTATTGAGATCCGGCCAGGCATTATGTACTGATTTATGCTCCGTGTGATCTCCTCTATTACCCCTATTAATATTGGACCCCTTTAACGGAACACCCTGTATATATATATATATATATATATTTGTATATTATAGCTCAAATATTCCACCTTTTTAGATTATTATAGCTCGTACAAGTGTGAAATCGTACTTGTTTTGTGGAATCCATGATAAATTGTGTTTCATGAATAATATTGCCATAATAATCTATAATAAAAGAAAACACATCTATCTATCTATCTCTCTATATAAAATTTTAAGGTATCCGGCGGACCTCAGTTTCAGACCCCTGTTATAAACACTGAGGTTTATATATAACAAGAGATCTGTCTTCCTGTTCCCCAATTTGATTTTGGTTAGTGCGGAAGGATACAGTGACAATAGTTTTAGTTCGCATTCATGGCAAAACATATAGCTTTCTCATTACCTTGCATGATTACAGAAGCACCAATTATTTAGAGTATTGCTTAGTTACAGAAGCATAATTAAGGATTATTAGTAAATGAGAAGACAAATGTCTAACATTGGCAATGCGGACTATTTTATCCCTCTGGTTTACAAGCTTCATTTGCCTTGCAAGCTTCTGAAAACCGACTCAGATGTGTTTTGTTTAATTGCTTACCATCGTATATTTATTTACTGTGAGATTAACTGGGCAGTTACAACTCTGTTTCTATATTTTTCAATATTTAATATATTTTCCCAATCGGTTTCAATATAATTTCTGAAAAAGATTTCTTTATGAATTACTTTACGTATGAATAAAAATTTTGCAAAAATAATTTTATTAAAGTAAAATTTTAAAATATTGAAGAAAAGTATTTTTTTAACCTTTAAATTCCTAGTGTATAATTTTCCACACTTTTTATTTAACTTTTAATAAATAAATTAAGTTCTGCACAACCACTATATTTATATAGAAATATTAATGATTTAAAAATCACACAAATATGCTACTATATAAAGTTAAAAATCAATCTTAAAATTTCTCGTATCTAATCCTTAATATAAGTGTGAAAAACATAATTCTAAAAGAAAAATTCCGGCATTTAAGGGTTAAATCTCAGTAGTACATTCTAACATACCTTTCATTAAAAAAATCTATTACATTTTTAGACTTGCGTATAGATGAAGTGTAGCGTTTGTTAAAAGATTTTAAGTTGAGATTGAAAAGTGTTATTGTAATTGCATAAAATAAATTGCTCTTAGAAAGCTAATAAAAACAGTTTTTAGTTATGAACGTTTTCACCTGTGTACTCTATGTAAGCATAAATTTTATTTTTTAAAAGTGAGGGGAAAGAATGATTCAGGGAAACTCTCTGTAATAAAAGCTTTTTGCATTAAAGTATTTTTTGTAAAATTCTTCTTTGAGATTAAATTTGCATATAAATAATTTTTTTTTAAATGAACATTGAAATTGCTAAAAAATGCAAATTTTATCGTGCGATCGTACTTTATGAAATTTATGTTGTTGAAAATAATTCTATTACATTTTTAGAGTGCATTTGCTTAAATGCAGTATACTATAAAATGTGTTTTTATTACACAAAAACAATTTATTTTCACGAAATCTAATCAACAATATGCGTCAACGGCTTAGTTATTTCTTTTTTAGACAATTTGGGGGAAATAACAGGTGCCCGGTACAAAAGCTATCAATATCAGCGTTCGTATGGGTCCTTCAATTTGAGTAGGGAAGAGTTATCTTCATTTTAGAAAAATATTAAAATTAAATAAGGCAAATATTATAATTCGAAAATAGTGGTATTCCAATTTAAGGACCGGTAACATTGCTATAAACTCTCGTTTTTGAGTACCTCTATTTCCGAATACAAATATTCGCTTTATTTAATTACAAAAATCCAACATTTTAAAAACATGAAGTTTACTGATCAGAAATAGTAGTATTCAAAACATGGGAGGGTTGACAGCTATTTTCCGTACACCCCCTGAATAAGGAAGTTTAATAACTAAGTTAATAACAATGATGCCAAATTTGACGGATTTTTTATTCAAAAATTCAAATTATCACCAGAAATTTTAAATAGTTGTTTTAGTTTTAAATGATGATAAACGTTATTCTGTGCTCTTCCACGGAGACTTGTTTGGGTCACCGGGATATGCTATAAGCCACATTTCTTATGCTGGCACAGTTATTTTTTTCACAACTACACGTTTTTCTGCTATTTTTCTTTCTTTCTTTGTGTTATCTATCCAAAAAATGAAACACAAATTACCCATAACATTTAATTTTTTTTTTATAAAATACAAACACATATCTTCTTGTTGTAATGCTGTCCTTAAACTTTCTATATTTATTTTGTGTATATTTCCTTTTTCTATAATCTCCTAATTTAATTTTGTTGTTAATTGCGCTTGTTTTTTTGCTTATGCCCCACCAGTGCTACCAGTTACGAATCACCTTCAGAATTAGTCTTCTGTTGTTACGTTCTGGGGGTGTGTGGTAGATGATCAAAGGCTCTTCGGGTCAAAGCTGTTCGAATCCTTTAATAAAGTAAAAAATAATTACTATTCAGATCCTTCTGATGTGAATGTGGAATTTCTGAATAAAAAATCCATCAGAATTGGTAATACTACTTAATAATGCATGTAACTTGCACAGCTGCCAACTTCCGACTTTTTTCCGAATGGAAGCTTTGCATCCGAAAGAATATTTCTTAAATTGTGCCTTGTTTCTCCGTGGTAGTTATTTGATTTCTTTTATTGTAAATGAAATTTCTGGTTCGACATGTTTCTATTTGACATGGAAAAAATCACAAATTTGTACTTAGGCTTATATAAATTACAAATAAACCTGTTTAGAACCAGAAAATCTCTTATCTACATTTATTTTTAAAAAGTTTCGATGTGATACTTTTTTAATTTTAATTACTAAGAGAAAGTTTTGTTTCAAAATAAGTTTATTTGACTTTAACCCCTTAACTGCCGCGGGCGTATATATATGCTTTCAGAAAACATATTCCTCTTTTATAGGTTTGGCAAACCAACCTGCCAATATGCCATTTTTCATTACCGGATCCGTATTTTGCACATGGTAACATCGGTATTTTGTTATCGATATGCCAAAAAAGCTATCTTCGTCTTATTTATTTGCAGAATTCTCTTATAAAATAAAGTACTGTGGATCATGTCAGATTTCATTGGCAGTTAAGGGGTTAAAAAATTTTTTTTTTTTAAAAACAGAAAGGTTAACAGTTATTTACTCTATATATTTCAGTAAATAAGTAGCTCGCGACCTTTCCTCCCTAGACAAAAATTTATTTGTCTTGAAAAGAACTACCATCCTTTACGGTTATAGACTAGACTGCGTATTAGCACTAATACGGGCAAATAAAAGTGTCAATCTGTAATAGAATTAAAGAAAATTATAAAATATAACTGGTGCAAATAGTTTTATTCGTCATTTTTTAGAACTGGAGTTAAAACTTCAAATCTTTCTTCGCATTAAGCTTTTGCGAACAGAACAGAACTGGCGACTAAACTTTTATAACAAAAAAATAATAATAATAATCTGATATATTTATCTTAAAAATGTCAAAGTATAAGTGTACGGCAGAGATTAGTTTACAAAAAGGTTGTACGAATAGAAAGAAAAATAGTTCACTGGGACGTGTATGTCATAATTGTAATGAAAGAGTTAATTTACACGAATCATTACTATTTCTCCATATTATCTTACTTAAAAATCAGTTACTGTTACTAAATTGTAAGTCTAATTTCAGTTAACAAATCCTCCTGTTCCGCTTCCGCTATTGATTATGCTATTCACTATTCAGTATCTCATGCATGCTTCGCTAGTTGCATGCCGTAGAAGTAATCTTCTGTGACATTTATAAATTGCTGTTTAATTACTTTTACCGAGTTCACGCCATTGGATGCTATGAAGGATTTATGAGAAGGATTTTCGAAAATAAGGCTGATGTACACACAATTCGAGCATAAGGTTTGAAATGAAAACTTGCTATAGAAAAACTTATTGTTTAGAAAATGTAAGAAAAGACGTTTATATACTTGAAGTGTGATTCATATAGTGTGTGTGTATACAAAAATAGTATTCAATTAAAAAGTTAAATAATCTAAAGAGACCTCGTCATTAAAGCTTAATTCAAAATGCATATTTATTGTATAAATTCACGAAACTCAGATAAGGTAGTTATTAACCCATTTGCATCATTAGTACATAATTGCGTGCATTTCATGAATGTATTTTTTTATTAAAACACTCCGACTTCATACCGGAAATTCCGACAGAAGTATTTTTACTGTATGTAATCTAGAAACGTCTGTTACTAAATAAAGCAAAAATTATACTTTTTTTAATTTCTAAAAAGTGTAGAATAAAAAGAATATGAACAGTAAAATAGGTTTTATTAGAATGTTGACATATATTTCAGCTTATTCTGAGCCATTATCAAGGCAAACAGAAATATTCTATAAATGCACGGTCTATCAAGTTATTTGAAACGCAATCATTTAATTTTTCACGTACTTTTTAAAAAAATTACGCAATTATCATTTTTTTTACTTGGATGTTTATTTTCATATTTGTTACCATGCAGTGACTCGAGTCACAAATTTGGCAAATTAAATGATGCTGCATCGGTACATATTGTATTTTTACTTGTTACAATCTCTTTGATTTCTCTTATAATGGAATAATAGTATAGATTGCAGGGGAAAATTATTTTACTTTCACTGAAATTTATTTGGATGGCTTGGATCCATCCATTATAAGAAAAATCATAGAAATCGTAACACGTAAAAGTAAAATACGTAACGATGCAGCATCATTTAATTTACCAAAATTGTGGCTCGAGTTACTCCATGATTTCAAATATGAAAATTAACATCCAAGTAAAAAAAAATTACATGCGTACTTTTTTTTAAAAGTAAGTATAAAATTAAATGATTGCGTTCCAAATAACTTAGACCGTGCATTTAAAGATTTTTTTTTTCATAATGGCTCAGATTGAGCAGAAACATATGTTAACAGTCTAATAAGACCTATTTTACTTCTTATAATCTTTTTATTTTACATCTTTTAGCAATTAAAAAGAAGTATATAATTACAAGGTGTTAATATTTGTTATACTAATGCAAAAATTACTATTAAAAAAGTCTGGCATGAATCCAGAATTTCTGAATAAAAGCGAAATTCCTGAAATGCATGCACATATCGTCGCTACCATGTCAAACTATCGAATATGAAAATATGCATTTTTCATTACTTTTAAAAATGGGCGGATTGTCACCACTAAATTTTATTATAATTCTTCGGGTAATAAAAATACTAATAAAATCTCTGTGAAGACCAGGGTTACCAGTCTGGGCTACCTTTTTATTCAGAGATGCCGAATCCATACCGGAAATTTTGGGAGAAATTTTTTTACTTTCAGTAATCACAAAATATTCTGTTCTGTCGTTATATAAAGCAAAAATTTATATTTTATATTTCTTGTATAGAATCGAAATATCTGAATGGAAAAGGGGGCTCTAAACTGGCAGTCCTGTTGATGTTGCATCCTTTAAACTCCAATTAAAATTTAGTGGTAGCAATTTGCTCTTTTTTAAAAGCAATGAAAAATGCATTTTTCACATTCGATAGTTTGACATGGTAGCGACGATGTGCTCACAAAAAATAAATTTTGTTGGCCCTAAAATTGGATGTCATACCCTATCTGTTGCAAAAGGACATAATAAAAGACATCGCTGCATTGTTCGTCATACTTTACAATCCTATTTCCCAAATGGTCCGCCAACTGAACACCCATATTTTTAATAGAAAATTTTGTGGTAGGTTTCTGCAATATTTCCGCAAACATTTACCTCAGAAGGTGGTTTCTGCAAAGTTTGCAAAAAAAAATCTAAAAATAAAATGTATCTAATGAAATACCGGTATTCATAAAGCGGACCATTTGGGAGACCTGCATAGAAATCATGTGGTGGAGTTATTCGAAAAGTGATATGTTTACTGCCATTCTAAGAGACATTTACAGTTTTCTGCCGGAAGTTTAGATTGAGTTTTATTTTATTACAGTCATCTACGCGTTTGAAGCGATTGATTTAAAATCGCGGCTAACGGAGAGCCGCGCATAACTGAGAGGATGTTGTATATAGTAATTCTTTATATACACATTATATATATTATGAGAAAGAAAACATTCTGAAATATAAGAATTATGATTAATAACATTTTATAAAATAAAAGGGGTGTAATATTAGCAGAGTGTACTAAAATAAAATGCTTAAACTTTCACTATAACATTTTGTTTCAAAATATACAATGCATGTAAAATTTCATTTTACATAGAAGAAGATATACTTACATTTAAAAAAATGCCAATAGTCCTATTTTAAGAAGTCATCAATGCTAGTTTGTTTTTGATTAACCCTTTATATCCTGAATTAATTTTCCAGCTACTTTTTAGATGCTCAGAATCCTCGATTATTCCCACCAGTTATTTTTTTTGTAAAGTTTTCCTTATCTAATCATAGCATTTTTGCGATTCAATTAGGTGAAAATTTCTCATTTGAAAAACCGGTGGTAACACAGTAAAAGACGCTCGTCGCGAAGGTGTTAAAGTGGTACTTATAAGTTCCGTCAGGTTAAAAAGGGTTAAGCTACGTTTGTACAACGACTTTTTCTAATGCATTAAACTCGTCATTGTAATTGATGCTACATCAGCATTTTGAAGATAACATCTAAAAGTGTCCAGGGCTCAATTACAGTATCAGTTTCATCATTATTATCATCTTCTCCTTCTTTTTCAGTAGTCACGTTATTAAAAACAGTTTCAATATCTGTTATTGCCGTTGATGTTAAGTTTTTATCAACATCGACGAAATAGTGAAAAGAAACAGAACCTTAGCTTATACTGTTCTATTCTTCTTCGTCTATGTTAAAATCATTGCTGTTGTTTTCATTTTCTTGTAGTGGAATAACTTCATCATCTTTTGAATGAACAAAACACGCTTTTTTAAAGCAGTTAGAAATTGTTGTGCCTGTTACGTTATTCAAAGAAGAAACCAACATATGCATAGCTTCCAGAATCCAAATTTTCTTGAACCTGCCTTTATATATGTTCATTTAAATTGTACGGTTTGGCAACTGTCTTTAAAATTCTGTTTTCTGTTTTTAGTAGTTTATATTTTGGCATGTAATATGTAGGTTGTTCATGTTACTTGATCGTACTTCTATTAAATACATTTTTTCTAATTTACTCCGCTTCGTACTCTGCCTTGCAACATATTTAAGTTGTGTATTTTACAATTTATATTTAACATCAAAGGCACCTGGGGAAGAAAATAAAACATACGCTGTTTTTATCTCTGCTAAAAGATCGATGTATATTAAAAGTTAGTTCCTCAAACACAATCATTTGGAATACTTTAAGAGTCAGTAGAACGCTTCCATGCGGCCTGCTTTTTGAACATCGTAATTATAAAACAAAAAAACTTCTCTGGTTTTTCTTGAGGATTTTGCAAAAACTCAATCAGAAGGTTCTTTTTAATGCACATTTCCATTGAAACTAATACCTTGCCTCGGAAAATGTTCTTATGAATTACTGATATTCTTAGAGATGATCTGTGAGAGTTCTGCCCGCAATGAAACAAAAATTCTAGGACCTTAACCTCATAAGTGTGGGATGATTCTACCATTAAAATGGCATTATTTTTAAAATACAAAACGTGCATTTTTTTCATAAAACATACCATTTACTACATTTGCACCATATTGGCTTCGTATTCAAGGCCTTTCATATCACTTGTATCGATGTTAAAATACATAAATTATAAAATATTTTGCATGAATTTCTTAATTGTTTAAAAATAAAAGTAAAAAAAAAATTATAATGTCAAATTATACTTACTTCACATTTTTTAAACAATACCATGAAAAATGCTAAATTTGCACGCACGCTCAGTTCCGGGTAACAAATAATCTTAGGTTGAATAGCTAGTTTAAGAGATAACCAAAGTACTTTCAAATTAAACATGTAACACCAGTTTTTAAAAACAAAGTTAAAAGTGTGATTTAGAAAAGCATTCCGATGTGTTGAGCAATAGTAAAAGTTCTTTACGTCCTCGAGCAATTTTATTAGCCTTTCGGCTGATATAGCTTCATGTTCGAAAGAAGTTATATATATAGAACTTAGTAGATCATTGGGAATTTTGATTGATTCAGCGCACGTTTGTAAGTTTGGTCTGAGCAGTACGTGTTAAATTTATTAGCGCACAAGAGCGCGATATTCCTCTTTTGAGGATGGTTGTAAAAACAGAGGAAAACTGTAGAGATAGCAGCTACTAGTATTTTATTCGATTTCTATCGTTTAAAGCACGGTTTTACTTTTGGGGGTTAGCCACTTTCAAACAGGTTCGTACCAGGGGTGCAAAAATCTAGGCGCCAATGAGCTGATTCCCACCACTAAATTTTATTAGTATTCTTCGTCAAATTTTATTAGTATACTTCGCCTAAATTTTATCAGTATTCTTATTAGGCGAATAATACTAAAAGTTTAGTAGTGGGAATCGGCCCATTGGCGCCTAGATTTTTGCACCCCTGGTTCGTACGCTTTTACCACAAATTTTTAATAGAATTTTTCACCTTATTTAAAAGCAGAAAAGTATTACAAATCCTGCAATTAAACGAAGCGTCTACAGTTTCAGCTATTTAAATATTAAATAGAAAAATGTTATGTAAAAATTGTGGTAAAAGCGTATGAACCCTGTAATTACTATTTATTTGAATGCATAGTACTCTGAAAAGTTTCCGAAAAGTCGAATGGGATCTTTCTCTCTCCATATATATATATAGATATATATTTCTTCTTTATGGGAAACATTTAGTGGAACCACAAGCGTTCAAATGGGAAAACAATCATTTTTAAAATAGCCTTAACAATCAATAATAAAATTTTGTAACTGCTTTTTTAAGTTTCCATTAATTATACATTTACATGCTAGTATCGTCGGTATAAAATTTACATACATAGTTTAACTTGAATAGCTTCAAATACTTTTAAAAAATAATACTAATTTTAAAAAAAATTACAATGACTTAAAAAAACTTTGCAATTGCATTCATTTCAATGGACCTCTTTTGACGTTACAGTGAGTGTTTATATACATATATATATATATGAGTGTCATTTGTCAATTAATGAAAACATATAAGTTTAAGCATATTTATAATAATCTAATATACTTTTTCTGGAAAATGTTCCAAAGTAAAATATTCGAATGCAGCCATTAAGAAGATCAACATTTACACTATACCAAATATTAAAGACAACTGAAAAAATTTAAACATCCACTGATTTTCTCTCTGCCAAAAGCTCGTTGCATATTAAAATTTACTTCCCCAAGCACAATCGTTTGGAACATTTTAAAAGTCCGTCCAGGACGTCTGTTCGGCCCGTATTTTGAGCATCGCTATTTTAAAAAAAGAATCTCCTCTTTAGATTTTTCTTGAGAATTTTGCTAAAACTAACCCGGAAGAATGCTTCTATTGCAAATTTCTATTGCAGAAAACCTACCTCGGAAAATATTGTTATGAATCAATGGTATAGGATGTGAAATATTACTGGGGTTGTCCGCTGTGTAGTAAAGTGATAATTAACATCCTATGTATTCTTTAATTTCCAGCGTAATTTCAGCTCTGGTGAAAACTAAAAATTAGATGTATAAATATTCACCGATACTGGGTTTAATTTGTCTCATGCATGCCACTGAAATTGTGCTCATGATTGCTAGACTGGATGTCGCCCTGGTGGCTTAAATGGTAAAGCACTTGGTGCGCTATATCAATGAATCCGGGGTTGATGATCTGGACATTTTTTCACTCTGTTGGTTGTATGCTGTGTAGTAAAGTGATAATTCACATCCTATGTATTGTTTAATTTCCAGCGTAATTTCAGCTCTGGTGAAAATTAAAAATTAGATATATAAATATTCCCCGATACTGGGTTTAATTTGTTTCATGCAAGGCACTAAAGTTGTGCTCCTGATTGACTTTCCATCTTGTACTTCAGAAGTTGTGGCCTTACCATATAAGAGTGAGAGAATGCTAGACTGGATGTCGCCCTGGTAGCTTAAATGGTAAAGCACTTGGTGCGCTATATCAAAAAATCCGGGGTCGATCCCCGGTCTGGACATTTTTTTCACTCGGTTGTATGCTGTGTAGTAAAGTGATAATTCACATCCTATGTATTCTTTAATTTCCAGCGTAATTTCAGCTCTGGTGAAAATTAAAAATTAGATATATAAATATTCCCCGATACTGGGTTTAATTCGTTTCATGCATAGCACTGAAGTTGTGCTGATGATTGACGTTCCATCTTGCACTGCAGAAGTTGTGGCCTTACCATATAAGAGTGAGAGAGTGCTAGACTGGATGTCGCCCTGGTAGCTTAAATGGTAAAGCACTTGGTGCGCTATATCAAAAAATCCGGGGTCGATCCCCGGTCTGGACATTTTTTCACTCGGTTGTATGCTGTGTAGTAAAGTGATAATTCACATCCTATGTATTCTTTAATTTCCAGCGTAATTTCAGCTCTGGTGAAAATAAAAAAATAGATATATAAATATTCCCCGATACTGGGTTTAATTTGTTTCATGCATGGCACTGAAGTTGTGCTCATGATTGACGTTCCATCTTGTACTGCAGAAGTTGTGGCCTTACCATATAAGAGTGAGAGAATGCTAGACTGGATGTCGCCCTGGTGGCTTAAATGGTAAAGCACTTGGTGCGCTATATCAAAAAATCCGGGGTCGATCCCCGGTCTGGACATTTTTTTCACTCGGTTGTATGCTGTGTAGTAAAGTGATAATTCACATCCTATGTATTCTTTAATTTCCAGCGTAATTTCAGCTCTGGTGAAAATTAAAAATTAGATATATAAATATTCCCCGATACTGGGTTTAATTTGTTTCATGCATGGCACTGAAGTTGTGCTCATTATTGACGTTCCATCTTGCACTGCAGAAGTTGTGGCCTTACCATATAAGAGTGAGAGAGTGCTAGACTGGATGTCGCCCTGGTAGCTTAAATGGTAAAGCACTTAGTGCACTATATCAAAAAATCTGGGGTCGATCCCCGGTCTGGACATTTTTTCACTCGGTTGTATGCTGTGTAGTAAAGTGATAATTCACATCCTATGTATTCTTTAATTTCCAGCGTAATTTCAGCTCTGGTGAAAACTAAAAATTAGATATATAAATATTCCCCGATACTTGGTTTAATTTGTTTCATGCGTGGCACTGAAATTGTGCTCATGATTGACGTTAAATCTTGTGCTGCAGAAGTTGTAGCCTTACCATATAAGAGTGGGAGAATGCTAGACTGGATGTCGCCCTGGTGGTTTAAATGGTAAAGCACTTGGTGCGCTATATCAATGAATCCGGGGTTGATGATCTGGACATTTTTTCACTCTGTTGGTTGTATGCTGTGTAGTAAAGTGATAATTCACATCCTATGTATTGTTTAATTTCCAGCGTATTTTCAGCTCTGGTGAAAATTAAAAATTAGATATATAAATATTCCCCGATACTGGGTTTAATTTGTTTCATGCATGGCACTGAAGTTGTGCTCATGATTGACGTTCCATCTTGTACTGCAGAAGTTGTGGCCTGACCATATACGAGTGAAAGAATGCTAGACTGGATGTCGTCCTGGTGGCTTAAATGGTAAAGCACTTGGTGCGCTACACCAAGGTATCCGGGTACGATCCCTGGACCAGACATTTTTTCACTCTGTTGGTTGTATGCTGTGTAGTAAAGTGATAATTCACATCCTATGTATTGTTTAATTTCCAGCGTAATTTCAGCTATGGTGAAAACTAAAAATTAGATATATAAATATTCCCCGATACTGGGTTTAATTTGTTTCATGCATGGCACTGAAGTTGTGCTCATGATTGATGTTCCATTTTGTACTGCAGAAGTTGTGGCCTGACCATATACGAGTGAAAGAATGCTAGACTGGATGTCGTCCTGGTGGCTTAAATGGTAAAGCACTTGGTGCGCTACACCAAGGTATCCGGGTACGATCCCTGGTCTAGACATTTTTTCACTCTGTTGGTTGTATGCTGTGTAGTAAAGTGATAATTCACATCCTATGTATTCTTTAATTTCCAGCGTAATTTCAGCTATGGTGAAAACTAAAAATTAGATATATAAATATTCCCCGATACTGGGTTTAATTTGTTTCATGCATGGCACTGAAGTTGTGCTCATGATTGATGTTCCATCTTGTACTGCAGAAGTTGTGGCCTGACCATATACGAGTGAAAGAATGCTAGACTGGATGTCGTCCTGGTGGCTTAAATGGTAAAGCACTTGGTGCGCTACACCAAGGTATCCGGGTACGATCCCTGGTCTAGACATTTTTTCACTCTGTTGGTTGTATGCTGTGTAGTAAAGTGATAATTCACATCCTATGTATTCTTTAATTTCCAGCGTAATTTCAGCTCTGGTGAAAACTAAAAATTAGATATATAAATATTCCCCGATACTGGGTTTAATTTGTTTCATGCATGGCACTGAAGTTGTGCTCATGATTGACGTTCCATCTTGCACTGCAGAATTTGTGGCCTTACCATATAAGAGTGAGAGAGTGCTAGACTGGATGTCGCCCTGGTAGCTTAAATGGTAAAGCACTTAGTGCACTATATCAAAAAATCCGGGGTCGATCCCCGGTCTGGACATTTTTTCACTCGGTTGTATGCTGTGTAGTAAAGTGATAATTCACATCCTATGTATTCTTTAATTTCCAGCGTAATTTCAGCTCTGGTGAAAACTAAAAATTAGATATATAAATATTCCCCGATACTGGGTTTAATTTGTTTCATGCGTGGCACTGAAATTGTGCTCATGATTGACGTTAAATCTTGTGCTGCAGAAGTTGTAGCCTTACCATATAAGAGTGGGAGAATGCTAGACTGGATGTCGCGCTGGTGGCTTAAATGGTAAAGCACTTGGTGCGCTATATCAATGAATCCGGGGTTGATGATCTGGACATTTTTTCACTCTGTTGGTTGTATGCTGTGTAGTAAAGTGATAATTCACATCCTATGTATTGTTTAATTTCCAGCGTATTTTCAGCTCTGGTGAAAATTAAAAATTAGATATATAAATATTCCCCGATACTGGGTTTAATTTGTTTCATGCATGGCACTGAAGTTGTGTTCATGATTGACTTTCCATCTTGTACTGCAGAAGTTGTGGCCTGACCATATACGAGTGAAAGAATGCTAGACTGGATGTCGTCCTGGTGGCTTAAATGGTAAAGCACTTGGTGCGCTACACCAAGGTATCCGGGTACGATCCCTGGTCTAGACATTTTTTCACTCTGTTGGTTGTATGCTGTGTAGTAAAGTGATAATTCACATCCTATGTATTGTTTAATTTCCTGCGTAATTTCAGCTCTGGTGAAAATTAAAAAATAGATATATAAATATTCCCCGATACTGGGTTTAATTTGTTTCATGCATGGCACTGAAGTTGTCTTCATGATTGACTTTCCATCTTGTACTGCAGAAGTTGTGGCCTGACCATATACGAGTGAAAGAATGCTAGACTGGATGTCGTCCTGGTGGCTTAAATGGTAAAGCACTTGGTGCGCTACACCAAGGTATCCGGGTACGATCCCCGGTCTGGACATTTTTTCACTCTGTTGGTTGTATGCTGTGTAGTAAAGTGATAATTCACATCATATGTATTCTTTAATTTCCGGCGTAATTTCAGCTCTGATGAAAATTTATATGAATTAATGAATATATGAATTAATGATATTCTAAAAAGAGACCTGCCCATCATAAAACAAAAATTCTATGACATTTATCTTAAGGGGGGGATGTTCTTACCCTTAAAATGATATCATTTTTAAAATACAAAACGTGCAATTTTTTTTTTCATAAAACAAACGGTTTCTACATTTGCTTCATTTTCAAAGGCTTTCAGTTCACTGGTATCGATATTATAATTTATAAAAACTAATAATTAAAATTCTTAATGGTTTAAAAATCAAAGTTTTAAAAAACGTTCATTATAATATAAAATTATCCTTACTTCACATTTTTTTTTAAATACTATGAAAAATGCTTTTACAGATTAATTTGACAGCGGAGTCGCGAGTAAAAACTAGTCTTAGGATAAATTGCTAGTTTAATAGATCGCCTAAATACTTTCATTTTAAACATCTCACACCAGTTTTTAGGAACTAAGTGAAAAGAAAGATTTAGAAAAGCATTTCAGCGTTTAGCATGAATCGTCTCAATATGTCTTCGTCAAGCAATTTTATTGGCCTTTCGGCTTATATGGTTTATTAATCAAAGAAACTAATATATGTGGAGAATTAGACATTTTCATTCTTTCAGAGCGCGGCGTTTGTAAGTTTGGACAGAGCAAGAGCGCTTATACTTAGAGCGTGCTCAGTAGTGTTAAATTTGTTAGCGTGCAATAGCGCCACTTTCCTCTTCTGCGGCCGGTTGTAAAAACAGACGAGAAATGCAAGGAAACCAGCTACTACCATTTCCTTCGCTTTTTATCATTTAAAGCAGAGTTTTATTTTGTGGGGTTTATCTTTTAAAACCTTTCCTACTGATTAAGTTTTTTGTATTAATACTACTGCTATAAGAAAAAAAAAATTGAAAATTTTTAATAAGTGGACTGGATTACATTTCTCTGTATATTTTAACATTGGGCTAACAAGAAATAATATTTTACTCGTACGAAGCATTATTTTATGATAACTAGACACCAATTTATTTTGTGTTAGATTTTTACAACATTTGCAACAAAAATTACGTTACGGGTTATGTTTCCACAATGTGTTTAAGAAAAATTTAAAATGACGTTTCTTCTTAGAAAAATAAAGCTGTATTCAAAAGACGGACGTAGTGGGACGCTTGGAATATGAGGTCATTTTCAGAAGTGGAAACATTTCAACTTTGTAAAATTGAGAACTAAGTATTTAATTTGATATTACTATTTATTTAAATGCAGACTACTCTGTAAAGTATCCGAAAAGTCGAATGAAATATCTTTCTTTTTTTATATAGATGTATATTTATTTCTTTTAGGCGAACATTTAGTGGAATCATAGGTGCTCAATTAAGAAATAAATATTTTTTAAAAATACCCTTTACAATTAAAAATCAAATTTTGTAAAATGTTTTTTAAGTTGCCATTAATTATGTATTTACATGCTACAATCATCGGTATAAAATTGAGATACGCAGTTTCAGGCGGCTATAAGTTAGTGTTAAAACGATTCAGTAGTTTAAGAAAATAAAACAAATTTAAAAACATACAATGGGTTAAAAAAAACATTGCAATTGCAGTCATTTAAATGGTCCTCTTTTTACGTTACAGTAAGTTTTTATACGTATATATGCAGGTATGTAAGCGCTGCGCCACAAGTAGCCGATTGTCACCCCTAAATTTTAATAGTATTTGTCAGCTTTTTTATGACAGAAATTTTAGAAATTTATCAAAGCGAAGAAAACCAATAAAATTTAGAGGTAACAATTAGCCATTTGTGGCGCGACGCTTTCATCGCTGTATGTATGTGTATGATTTTCATTGGCCGATTAATAAAAAAATATATAAGTGTAAGCATATTTATAAACCTCTAATACTACTACTAATAATAATAATAATAATAATTAGTTAATAATAATAATAATAATAATAATAATAATAATAAAATGTTTAAATGTTGCTCTTTTAAACATTAAAAAAAATCAACCATTTATATGGCGCTAAATATTAAAGACTAATGGAAGAAATTTAACCCTTCTTTGCATGAGTTTTTCTTTTACAATTGTTTTTTTATACATATATTAAACATTAGACACCAGAAATTTTAAGATAGATTTTTAACTTTGTTCAGCAACATAGTTCACGGGAAACTTACTAGATTAATATTTCTATATAAATATAGTGGTGGAAAAGAAGTTGATTTATTTATTAAAAGTTAAATAAACAGTGATGGAAATTTCCATCACAATGCAAAGAAGGGTTAAACAACAACTAATTTTCTCTCTGCCAAAAGTTTTTTGTATATTAAGAATTAGTTCCCCAAGCACAATCATTTGAATCAATTTAAGAGTCAGTCCAGCGCTCCCATTTAGTCCGTTTTTTTAGCATCACTATTAAAAAAACAGAAATTTTTTAGATTTTTCTTGAGAATTTTGCAAAAACCAACACAGAAGATTACTTCTTCTTTTATTGCAAATTTCTTTTCCAGAAAACCTACCTTGAAAATATTGTTATGAATTACCAGTATTCTAAAAAGATCCAATAGGAGACCGGCCTGTCATGGACCAAAAATTCTAGGATATTTATCTCTTAAGGGTGGGATATTCTTACCATTAGAATGATATCATTTTCAAAATACAAAACGTGCATTTAATTCATAAAACAAACGGTTGCTACATTTGCATCATAGTGGCTTCATTTTCAAAGCCTTTTATTTCACTGGTATCGATATTAAAGTACATAATTTATAAAATATTTTGCATAAATTCTTAACGGTTTAGAAATGAAAGTTTTAGAAACTTTCATTATAATATAAATTTATCTTTACCTCACATTTTTTAAAGAACTCTTTGAAAAATGCTGTTACAAATTAATTTACATGCAAGTGAACTCGCGGGCAACAACTTTTCTTTGCGTAAATTGTGAATTTAATAGATCACCTAAATACTTTCTTTTTAAGCACCTTACACCAGTTTTTAGAAATTACGTTAAACGTATGATTTAGAAAAACATTTTAGTAAGTTATATGTACGGATTCAATATGTCGTTTGTCAAGTAATATTATTGGCCTTTCGGCTGATATGGTTTCTTATTAAAAGAAAGTAGCATGTCCTCGCTAATATGTCAAACTACCGAGCGTGAAAAAATGCATTTTTCATTACTTTCAAAAATGGATTGGTTGTCACCACTCAATTTTAATAGCATTCTTCACCCGCGTTGCCAGTTTGTCTTCCTTTTTTATTCAGAAATTCAGAATCCATATCAGAAATTTCAAACAGAAATGTTTAGGTTATTTAATTACAGACATTTCGTCAGTATTTAAAGTAAAATTTTTTATTAGTATTTCCGGCAGAATATATATTATTTATTCAGCATTTCTGAATAAAAAAGAAGGCCAGGCTGGCAACGCTGTTCTTCGCAGAAACTTTATTAGCATTTTTACTAGGCGAAGAATTCTAATAAAATTTAGTGGTGACAATTGGCCGATTTTAAAAAGTAATGGAAAATGCATTTTTTCACATTTGATAGTTTGGCATGATAGCGACGATATGTCGAGCTTATTAGAGAATTAGGCATTTTCAGTCTTTCAGGGTACGACGTTTGTAGGTTTGGTCAGAGAAAGAGCACTTATTCTTAGGGCGTGCACAATACATGTTAAATTTAATAGTGCCACTTTCCACTTCTGCCGACGGTTGTAAAAACAATTAAGGGAAAAACAATGCAGGGAAACCAGCTACTAGTATTTAATTCGTTTTTGATCGTTTGAACCAGAGTTTTATTTTTTTTAATTAAATTAATTTTTTATTTATTTATTAATTTTTTATTTTATTTATTTATTTATTTACTTATTTTGGGGGGAGGGGGGAGATTGTTCTTTAAAACCTTTCCTATTACTGAAGTTTTTTGTATTAAAAATAAAGTAACAAATTTTAATTAAACAGACTGGATTACTTTTTTTGTAGATTTAAACATTGTGCTAACAAGAATTAATATTTTAATCGTACGAAGACGGTTATGATACCTTGACATAATTTTTTGTTACATTTTTATAACATTAACAACAAAAATTACGTTACGAGTAGGTGTCCACAAATTATGTAAGAAAATTTAAAAAGAAGATTTTTCTTAGAAAATAAAACGGTATTAAAATACGGACCTAGTGGGAAGCTTGGAATATGAAGTCATTTTTACAAGTGGAAACATTTCAACTTTTTAAGATTAGGAACTATGGATTTAATTTTGATATTACTATTTACTTGAATGCATAGTATGCTGGGGTGTCAAACTGGGGCCCACCGGATACCAGTAACATTTTATATTTTCCTTAGCTAATCATCTAATCTCGGCGAATCAAGAAGTCGACTACTTCTTTTCAAATTTAGCGGTATCCCGCAGGTCACAGTTTGACATCCCTGCTGTAAAGTATCCAAAAGGTCGAATGGAGTGTCTGTCTGTCTCTTTCTCTCTCTCTCTCTCTCTCTCTCTCTCTTTTTGTCTTTTTGGGAAACATTTAATTTAATCATAGGCGTTCCCAGCTAAAAATGAACTGTAGTAAAACTTTAAAAAAATGCAGTTGGCAGACTGTGGTGATTTGGCACACATCCCTGCAGTTTTTTTATAGTCGATACAACTGCAAAATAACTGCAGTTTATAAACTGTAGTAATTTTGCAAAAAAGTTATTTTGTTTTTCTTTCTTTTTTTTAGTGGCGCCATCTATGAGCCATCTTAGCATATTGATTTGTTAAAATTTTAAAAGAATATTTTTCTCCACTTGCGGATATTAGATTCGAATGGCCTTTGGAAGTCGAGCGTCTTACCTATTCAGCCACAGGGTCTTAATGATGTGTTCATTGAATGGGATCATAGGGGTAGGGTGATAAGATAAGCAGTACTTTTTTCGTTGGTAGGTAATTTGACGGTGTGAAAGATGGGATTTTGAGGTGAATTTTTATAAATGCTCAATGTGTGTACTTTGAAATTAATTTATTATTTTAATGTGTGGAATCTTAGCGGTAATTTTTTTATATACAGAATTAATTTAGGAGATATATATTTTTACATTTATTATATATTTTAACTGGAAAAAATAAATAAAAAATAATAATAATTTTGATAATGAAAATTATTAATAAAGAGTATGTTATTATAAAAATAGATTTTGTGAAGAGACATATTTTTTAAAGAGATTTTTGGGACGAACACTGTTTGATTAATAATAATTTTTTGAAGTGAGTTTTGATAAGGTTATTAATAATTTCTTGTGAAGGTACCTGTTTATATTTTTATAGCTTGTGAAATAATTTTAATTTAATCTTAATAATTAATAACTTTTAAATAAAATAATAAAAATAGTTGTTGCTTTTTAAATTAAAGCAAAATTAAAAGAAAAAAAGAAGAAGAAGGAGTTGAAAGAAGCTAACTTAATTTACGAATTAGTTTTTTTATTTTTTATTAATAATTTTTGGGGGGTGAAGGGACTTATGTTATAGTTTATAAAATAATTTTAATTTAATTTTAATAATTAATAATTATTGAATAAAATAAGAAAATTTATTGTTGCTTTGTAAATGAATACGTAATTCAAAAAATAAGTTGAATTAATTTATGAACTAATTTAATTTATTTTATTTTATTTTATTTTATTTTTTGTAGGATTAATTTTATATATGATTAAGTATATATATTTAATTATTTTGTATAATTAGAAGTCTTAATTGAATTTTAAAATATGATTTATAAAACGTCCATGGTTCATAACACTTTTATTTTTTTAATTAATATGTAAGATAATGATACAATATTGTATGAATAGCAAATTAGTATAGTATATGATATGGTTTTAATGTATTAGTTTTGCACATAAAATGTTATAGGGGCTGCTATTATGTTTGTGCCCAGGGCCTCCGAAATCTGTAAGTCGGTTCCTGGTTAGATCTAACATTTTAACGATAAACAAAACTGATTGATTTGCATATGTATATTAGCTTTGAATTTTAAAGTGTAATAACTTTGAATATTTGTTTTGTTTCACTTAAAAAAAGGGGAGGGGAGAACATTCACAGGTGCTCAAATGAGGTTTTTAAAATATAAGTCTTGAAAACAGCATTAATTATTATTAATAAAGTAAAAAGTGAGTTATGCAACAATAATAAAACCTGAAAAGCTTTAACATAACTTTTAAAACTGCAGATAAACTACAGAAAATATCACACAAACCTTCTATAAATTAAGTTTCCTAACATTACGTCACAGTAACTACAGTTTTACTGCAGATGCATCAAAAAATATACTTCTGAATTAATGACTGTAAAAATACCTTAAATTTACTGCAGTATTACTACAAATGTAAAGTCTCATTATTTTTTTAATTTATGATTGTAACTTGATTTCACATAAACTACAGTATTTTTGCAGATATAGTTGAGAGTATTTTTTAAATAAATTATTGCAAAATTACTGAAGTATTTTCAGAGTCGAGATTGCACTACAGATTGTCTACAGTTGACTGTGGAAAAACTTCAAAAATCTTTCCCTTCTGTAGAAAAACTGCAGCTCATTTTTAGCTGGGTTCAAATGGGAAAACAATTCTTTTTAAACATAGCCTAAACATTCAAAAATCAAATTTTGAAAATGTTTTTTTTTGTTAAACTTGCCATTAATTATACATTTACATGCTACTATCATCGGTGTAAAACTGACATTCACGTGAATATACGTTACTATCAAAACGGCTTTAATACTTAAAAATATAAAATTAATTTTATAAAATCAGACAATGAGTTTAGAAAAAACATTGCAATTGCATGCATTTCAGTGGAGTTCTATTGACTTTATAGTGAGTGTTTATATATACAGGGTGATTATAAAAAAACTATCCCGACATTTGGGCCCCTAACTATCATACCATTCACAGAAACTGAATGAAATTTTGGCAAAAGGTATTTTGAGGTATGCGCTAAAGAATGATATGGAAAACAACAGTGTCATTCAAACAGTTACGGTTACAGTGAGAAAATTAAAAAAAAATCAAATGGCAACACCCAGTTTTTTTTTTATTGGAATGTGATCTCCATTCTGAAAAACCCTAAATAGCGTTGGAACGGCAACTGTAGCATGAAAATCACCGGAACTAGGCAAGGGAAAATTCAAAAGGACTTTGCCGTGCACCAGAGCATTAATTTTCCTTTAATTTACGTCACACGTCACACCGTTTCTTTGGATGATATCCCAGCCTGATTAGTTCTCCACAAAACGAGAAGAAGAAACCAAGAAACGCAAATTTCGGGTTCTACGTAAGACACAGTCATGACTGATGTCGTCACGCTAGGTGAAAGAAAAGGCACAGCAAAATGCGAGACGCGTATGTTCCTTTCTGCCATTCCGAACAAGATGCCGCTTTCAGGGAAAGAACATGGGGAAATCGTAAAGATTTATTACCTGAATGGACAAAATGCCGCAGAGACATTGCGTGTCTGCCGCAGAAACCATGGATTACGGCAAGGCCCGTGCACTGTCAAAGCTATACGGGACTTGATTCATAAATTTGAAGAAACTGGTGCGATCGACCTCGGTCCGGACGATCTTCCGTTCCTATGGAAGCTGTTATAGAAGTCCATCAGACGATAAGCACAGTTCGTCCCGCAACTGCACGCGGTGTTTCACGTGTTCTGGATCTGCCGAATTCAACTGTACGCAAGATTCTGCGCTCTGTTCTAAACATGTTTCCGTATCGATTCCAGCGTGTCCAGATGTTGGAAGCGCGAGACTATCAATTACGGCTGGATTTTGAAAATCAATTCTTTATCCGGTACGATGAAGATAGCAGCTGGCCTTTACGCATTCTGTGGACAGATGAGGCACGTTTCTCGTTAACTGGTAACGTGAATTCGAAAAATTGTGTGCACTAGGCAGAAAATAATCCACATGATGTGCATGCACTTCCATTACACGAGGAAAAAGTGACTGTGTGGTGTAGTATAACGAGTACGTACATCCTCGGCCCTTACTTTTTTGAAGAGGTTACTGTCGGTGATCTGCAAACGTGTACAGTAACGAGTGCTCGCTATCTGGACATGTAAACTCATTACGCGATTCCCGCATTGCAACGGCAAAATGCTCTATCTGAAGTTGTGTGGATGCAAGATGGCGCTCCTCCACATGTCCTCCACAATCATTAGTTAATATGATTATTATTTTTGGAGTTATAGGGGTGTTTCTTTTACGCAATTCAAGTTTATGAAGTCATCAAGACCGATTTTATTCGAAAAACAATGCATTTTATAAGTAGTTTACTTTTTTTTTCATATTTCATATTATGTATATCCAAGATGGGTAAGTACTACGGTGGCCACAAAGGACTAGTTTTTATTTTTTGACCTTCAAGAGTTTCTTATTACTGATGTCTTTCGTTTTAATACTAAATTAATGAAAATAAATGATAAAATTAAAACTTTGAAACAATCGGACTGGATTAACTTGTGTGTAGACTTCATCAGTGAGCTAAAAGAATTAACATTTTCTGGTACGAATTAATGTGGTATGATATGTGAACATCAAATGTGAAGTCCTGTAAAATTGGACGCTAGAGGACGCTATCTCACTAAATTTATTCCACTCATCTTCTTAATATATAAGGGCTTTGGGTCAAGGTGTTTAAATCTTTCAGTCACAAATAATTGTGTTTCTTTAATGTTCATTTCACAGCAGAATTCTAGATAAATTTTATTCGAAAATATGACAATACAAATCTTCAGCCTTATTTTCACTAAAGGTATAAAAAATAAATTTAGTTCAAAAATTATGTTGCGATCTTGATTAAAATTAGGTGGGCAGAAAGTTAAATTACAATGCAATGGTACCAAGTTGGGATTTTTTTTTTCCAAAATATATACCACATATTTCAGAATAGAAATCTTTGTTTTGTTTAATGAGAGACCTTCTGTTATTAAAGATTAACAGTTGGAAAAGATGATAAATATTGCGAATTAAAAAAAAATCCCAATCTGGCAGCACTCATGCAATGTAAGAAATGTTTCTGACAACTTAAAGTGAATTATATGTTTCTAGTAGCCACTCTCTATCGTAGGAAGGAATATGAACAAAACGTTAGTCTGTGGAAATATTTATTTACTTTTTACAGCTAAACAACATTCATATTTGAAATAGGTTAAAAATATTTAAACATTTTAATACATAAATGAATATTGGTCATCATTAAAAATATCCATTGGTATAATTTACTTCACGGTTTGCACAATTGAGCTACAGAATATTTACCCTCTAAAAACAGATATGCTACTCACCTGTTGTAATATATTTTATTAATATTTCAATGGATTTGTTCTTCAATGTGTTGACCGCCCAGCCTGAAGTTGATTACTTTTGAGAAATCACCCAAACTACCCCTTAGTAGAGCTGAAGCCAATAGTTCAGCCATTTGTCCGACAAATGGTGCTATGAAGCCATCACCCACTGAATACAATGCCTACGCAATGACGCAAAAATGGAGGCTGTCGTAGGTAGATTTTTTGAAGCGTTTGTACAGTCACATGAATTTACACATCAGTAATTTCTAATAGTTTTCTTTGACCTATTTGATGTCAGAAAAATAAGGCCAAGATAACTTTCACAAATTATTTGTTTTAAAAGTCGAGGAACCAGACAAACACTGTAAAAAATTTGTCCACGACAACCGCCATTTTTGTGTCCGCGCTTAGGCCTACAGCATAGAATAAAAAAGGAACCAGAAGGAGGATGACAAGCCCGCTTAGCTCTGCGCTGGGCTGATGGGAAGGTTGTAATGGTGAATCCCTATCCCTATAGGCCTACTTCGAATCCACCCAAGTATTCAGGGTGCTGTGTATCATGGAAGTAGGAATAGGAACTGGAAGGACGATGGTGTTTTACACGGAATTTTCTCTGCTGGCTGTTTGCCACAGGATTTTTTTATTTAGTACTTGCTACCGAAGATAATTTGAAGCGCACCAATAGCGGTGTGGTTGGATTCCATGTAGGCCTATAGGGCTAGGGGTCCATCATTATAACCTTCCCATCAGCCCCAGCGCGTTTCAGAACTAAACCGGCTTGTCATCCTCCTTCTGGTTCCTTTTTTTATTCTATGCTGTGTACGAAGCAATCAGAAACGAATCAACGACATCCTGCGCATGAGACCGTATGGGCTCCCAGTGCGCAGAATAGAAGTCACACATGGGGCCATATGGATTCGTGAGGCGTTCTCGTGTTATATTACTTACAATCTATCTATAGTCTAAACTACTCAAGAGTGAGTATATATAGAGAACTGAAATGATTAAAAATGAGAAATTTACTGCTTAATTTTACTGCACCTGATTAGTTTTTTTCCGTTCACTATCGTTATAGCAACTTTCCATTATAACGACCGTTTTCTTTGGCACGCGAGGGGTCGTTATAGCGAGAATCGACTGTATAATTGAATGCAAAAGACAAATAGAGTAAGAACATAAAAAAGTAGATAAAATAAAAATGTTAAAATGTTCAATTCAACAAAATAATCAAAGTGAAGGGGAATAGCCCAAGAATACAAAGCACTTATCAATGATATCTATATTTTTTGGGGTGTGAGAAGTAACAGTATGGATGTTAAACAGGGTTTCCACAGGTCTAGGAATTTCCTTGACTTGGGGTCAGATTTATAACATCATTTACTTAGAGAAAAACTTGGCCTAAGCAATTGTGCGATCAGATAAGTGGAGTTTTTCTATAAAAAAAGTACTCGTATTTTTACCCTAAAATTGTAGGAACTCTGTTAAAGTAAAAAAATAAATTACAATAATTTTAAATAAAATAAAAATAATTTAAAGCTTAAATTAAATATAAGTTAAACGTGAAGAAAAATATGAAAAACAACAGAAAGAAAATCAGGTATTATTTTCAATCAGTGTTGAATAAAGTGGTCTTTTGGGGTCGTAGACATCGTAGTTCCGCAGTTCAGTAATAAATTTATTGTGAATATTATAGATATTTTTCTTGAAAAAATTAGAAAGTTTTTTATGCGTTGTTGATCAAATAAAATGTCTGTTCTTTGTGTTTTAAAAAGTGGTATACATTGTGAAATATTTATCGTTTTGTTTTACTAAAATTCGTTTAATTTTTATGAATGAAAATATAAGTTTCCACTTAAAAAGGGATGCTTTATCATCAGTGGATTCCATTTGCTCTTCTGAAATTAACTTCCATAATCGATAAACTAAAAGCTTTATTTTCCAGCCATACGGAATGAAATTTAATCAAATGCTACGGTATTTGGATGCATTTTTGGATACTTTATTGGTATTGTCTAGGAAATCCTATATTTTCCAGTTACTCGCGCCAAATAAAATGTACATTCTCATTTATAAAGTTGAGGCCTTTCACTGTGTTCGCGACATCAAGTGACAACATTTTTTTCAATATTGTCGTTTTAACGATTTATGGGCGTAACTACACAGAGCTCCATTATTGTAGTGGCCGTATTTTTAGGATATTGTATTTTTCTTTTTGTTTATTTTATCCGACAGGCTCCGAAGATGTTGGGGGACTCCGGCTCGTCCCCAAGTCTAAATGTTGTGATTTCTTAAGAGGGTGGAATCCACTGCAAGTTGAAGCGACCTATGTCATCTATCACTTGGGAAAATGGGGGTGGTCAGCTAGTGGCGGCGCCCTCACTGGCCGTAGAGCATACAGAAACTCCTCTGGTCGTGCTCGATAAAAGTTCTCTAGAACGTGGAAACGGCGGTTGACGTGACTGACGGGTGCGCCTAGGTGCCTGGTGGCGCAGCTGAGTTTTATGCGAAATGCCCCGACTAAAACCCCTTCGCGACAAGCGTCCATCACAGAATTTTTAATCTTTTACCACCGGTTTTTCAAAACAGAATTTTTCGGCTAATTGAATCGCAGAAATGCTATCATTAAATGGCAAAGCTTACAATAAAAATTAACTGGTGGGAATAATCAAGGACTCTGAGCATCTTATGCGTCACGTATACGTATCGCTCGTCCCCAAGGGGTTAACATAAGCGAAGCCGAGTGCGTCTGCTAGTTCAGTAAAAAGTGAATGGTGACAGTTCGTTTAATTTACCGGAGTGTTTTGTTGTTTTTGCAGGAGAGTAATATGCACCACTCACACGGGTAAAAAAGACGGACAAATTAGACTTTTTTACCGGCGATACCCTGTATTTTACTAATGCATCCACTTTGAAATAAAACCTTGATCGTATAATTACCTAAATATTGTTCTCAATCTATTTGCGTGAAAATATATTATTACATATATTAATAGCATTTTCAGGTTTCATATGAAAATTATAATGATTATTTTTTATTTTCTGTTTTAATTTATTTTTTATTATCAAGATGTATCTTAAATGAAAATTCTTCTAGTGCAAAACCCCTTAGCGATTACGAATTTCTAATAATACTCCCTATACGTTCTCGATAATAATCTTTTGTAGAAATATTAATTACCGTTTAATGGATTTCACAATCTCAGTAGTGTGCATAATCCAATGATTTATAGCTGGAATTATCATCACGAAGTCGAACTGCGATGGCTGCCATTTTGGTGCTTTCAAATTTGCATACTGATTAAGTGCTATGACTGGCAGCTATTTTATGTTCAATAAAAACAGTTTTTGCAACAGTTTATCACATTTTTAATCAAGGGGCAAATACCTTGACAACCCCCACCCCAGGTCATTTTTTTTAAACACGAACATAAAATAAAAACCATTTTGATTTCGAAGCGGGGAAGGGGGATCCCTAATATCAATTCTTATTTCTCGTAATGTTTAATTATTTTTTTTGTATCACTAGAAAGATCTGACTTTTACTCAAGCTCTAAAAAAATATTTTACAATAGAATTTTTATTTTAAACTACTTAACTTATAAATTTAAGTTAGTTCAGTGTGGTATATATATTTTTTTAGTAGCTAATTTTAACTACAGATATACAATTTTCCATTTTTCCATTTATTAGACTCTATCCTTATCTCTTTTGCTTTACTTTTTTGTTCCCATTGTTTAATTTTTCTTCTATTTTTAATTGTTCTTTCTTATGTACAGGGTTCATACGGATCAGTGAATTTTCCAGGAGTTTCACCAACATTTTCTTTGTATAAAAGAAAATCTAGGTGAAACTCGCGAAACTTCACCTTCTTTTAAGGAGAGATTTTCTGGAAGAAAATACTGGTAGCGAAGAATTTCCTGGTCGCAAAAAAAATTTCCTGGTCGTTCGAACCCTGTATGTAGTTAATACTACATTTAACTTTTCCCAACGTCTCAATATTTACAATACACTTTACTCACATATAGACTGGGCGTAAAGTTGATCGCAACTCGGAAGCCCCTTAACCGACATCAACTCTTCGGCAACTATTCGACAAGTGTGGTATATATTTAACTTATTTTAAAAAGAAATTTCTGGTTCGAAACGACATTTATTCATTCGATCACAGTCAACTTGACTTATCGTTTTTAAAAAATCATGAGAGAAGAAGATAATTTAGTTAATTAAATTTCAAAAAAGAGATATGAGCAACTGCTCCCTTTGTTCAAGTCTTCCATAATGTTTTAAAAGATAATGTTTTTGAATCAGAACGAATATATATAAAATGTAAGTTTTACAAAAGTTTTCATGTCGATGATTGAAATTTGTGTTGCCAGTTGAGCAGTGCTTTTTAAATTGTGATTACTTTATGGCTACCCTTTTTTACGGTTTCATTCATCTTACGAAACCCTATTCATCCCGCTACGTTGTCTGTCCGTCAGAGAGCGGTTCTCAGAAACTATATAACTTACAGACATGAAATTTTGTGTACTTATAGCTGAATACCTACTATAAAGCTCAAAATCATTAAATTTGAAAAAATCGTATTATTGTAATATAGAGATAAAAAAAAAACAAAAATCTAACAGCCAATTCCTATTAAATTTAAACATTTTTCGTTATAGCAGTGGCCAACAATTAAAAATCCACAATAAAATTCTTTCTTCAATAATTAATTTTCCATTGAAATATTTCCACGTGAAAAATGAAAATGAAATAAAAAGTTTCGCCAATTGAAAAAAAGATTAATATGACGTCATATTGGTAATAAAACGGAAATTTTCAAACTTTTCTCAATAATACAAGGAGTATGAGTATGTGTAAATGCAGAAAGCAGCTTAATATGACGTCATTAGAGAAGCAAAAAGAAAATTAATCTGACGTCATATTGGAAGTTTAACGGACTTTTTCAAATGTTTGAGAATAATACAAAGATAGTATCAATATGAGTAATAGAGAAAACAAGTAGATTTACAGATTTACGTCAGCAAGTGATTATAACGTCGTATGAGTTTGAGGAATGTATTGAATCATGATAAAAACCCGATTATGGAAATATTGGCATATTTTAACATTTTGAAGGGTTCTATACAACATGTTTAATTTTAAAACATGTTCTATATAACATGTTTAATTAAATTGATTTTTTTTAATATGGCATTTTATCATTTAATTCAATGAAAACTCAAAGTCATATGTACAGATGACACAAAAAGATTATTTATTTTTGCATTAAAAAGGATGTTTCAGATATATTTTTAGAGTCGTTCCTATGGAGATGATTCACTACTGTTACAGCGTCCATTTCCATTTCCATTTCATTCTGTTGTAAAAAGCTGGCTTGACCACTTCTCCGTGATTTCCAGTCTGTTGTGGAACAGCAGTCGGATGACTGCCTGCAACGTCCTCCAGACGATGTATCAGAGACTGTTGTCGTTATAGAGTTGGGATTGGGATACACGTTCAAAGAATAACGAAGTCGGAATCGGTAAAGTGAACGACGAATCAGATCCATAACCTGAAAAACAATAACCATTATTGAATAAAATATACAACACAAATGTCTAAACCAGGGGTGCAAAAATCTAGGCGCCAATGGGCCGATTCGCACCACTAAATTTTTAGTATTCTTCGCCTAATAAGAATACTCATGAAATTTAGGCGAAGTATGCTAATAAAATTTGACGAAGAATACTAATGAAATTTAGTGGTAGGAATCAACCCATTGGTGTCTAGAATTTTGCACCCCTGGTCTAAACGCAGCTCTTAACAATTTCTTTGAGATTCGCGAGCATGTTTCATGGTGCTGAGTTACTGTGTTTTGTTTTAATCCTTTATTTCTTGTGTTTCCCGCCATTACAAAGATTATTTTCGCGTGTCCCGCCTCAGGCACGTGCAGTGTTGAATTCAGACATTTTATCCGGGAGGGATTTCTGAGACTCCGGGGGGGGGGGGGACATTATATAGTTCCGGGGGGAAATTGCACTTTTTGACCATTAAAATTATAAAATCTCGAATCTTCCGGGGGGGGGACATTTCAATCCTCCGGGTGGAGGGAATGTCCCCCCGCCACCCCCTGAATTCAACACTGGACACGTGGGTCAGGGGTGGGTATATCGAGTTCAAATAGTAATGGGCCTAATGAGTTATTTTGATATTTGGATGAAAATCATTCGGGTTTCCCTAAAATCATAGCTGCTAATCTTCGTATTACTTTTAATCAATTAAAATCATAAATTTTTGTACAAAAAATAATTAAATTAAAAGTCACAAAATTAAAAATTACCTCAAAGTAGTTCTTGCTCTTAATTGATTTTTTTTTCTCTCTCTCTTTTTTTTTTTTTTTCTTTTTTACAAAATTTCTGATTGTAATTGATTGAAAAAAATACGAAGTTTGGCAGCTATGTTTTTGGGCATTCCCGAATGATTTCTTCGGATATCAAAATATTTCATTATATCCCTCCCTAGGTTCAGGCCCATCTCACTATATCATGGAGTAGTTAATATTATAGTTAAAATAAGGAAAGCCAAATAAAAAATTCTAAAATCATGTTACTATAATAATAATACTGTTCAATACAAAACGGGAGGAGTGTGAAATTGTTAAACTCATGTGCATGTTTCCTTACGTACCTCTAGGAATACGTGCCTTACGCAACCAGTCCGTCACGTACTCCTAGGAATACCGGTACCACCAGTTGGGCGAACGTGTGTAATTTTATCAAGCACAAACGATTCTCTCATTAGCGGTAAGACCAAAGCACAAAGTTACACTACATATTGCTACATACTGTACCACTTTAATTTCAATTGCGTATTTCTTCGCTTTTAAATATCACATAGTTTCAATTTGCCCTCCATCAAACAGCTCACAATTTTCACTCCACTGAAAAAGATCTATCTATCTATGTATATCTATATCTATCTATCTATCTATCTATCTATCTATCTATCTATCTATATATATATATATATATATATATATTAAACTGTAATTTAATTCAATATTTTTCACCCAAACTTGGCAAGAAAACTTTTTCTGTTTTCAGATATAGAAGGGCAGAGTCCGATAAATACAGGTTAAAACTTCCATATGTAGTATAAGCGTTGGTTTTTTTTTTTTTTTTTTTTTTTTTTTTTTTTTTTTTTTGCCTTATTTAAAAAAAAAAAAAAAAAATCTGCATTTCAAGAAAGCGAAAATTTCTGTACTAAAATCACTGAGTCCATATAAATGGAGAAATGACTGGCGGTCAGCCCGATGACGCTTGAAAACAAAGGGATAACATAATCCGCGTCGTCAATATTAGTAATATTAATATTCTCATTTACTATTTTTGGAAAAAATTGGCGGTAATTAGCCGAGATATTAATTAAGTTACTTGTAAAAATGTTATTTTTATATATCGTGTTTGTAGGCTATCACAATATCGTAACACCGAACTGAAAGATATGTTTACTTTAATTTTGGTATTATATTTTCAGCGTATCGTCAAAAGTGTACTGCAAAAATATGTCTCTCCCGTCCTATTTCCGAATCTACTGATACTAAAATTATGAAAAAAATAGAGGTAGGAGTTTGTTAATTAATAAATAGTAATTAATAAATTTAATGTACGGAACACTTTGAGCACGAGTTATACACGCACTTGACCGATTTACTTTCAGATTGTTGTTGATCCCTTAACCCTTTAACGGACATTGGTTTCCCTACGAAACCACGAAATTTTTATTACGAAATTCAACAATGACAGCAGAAATTTAATAGAAATGTCCTCCATTTATTATGTATGTGAAATATCGCTTTTTTGTTACATACAAATATATTTGTTTATAATTTCCGGTGTCAATCCGGTTCAACATTTTAGCAATTGAAGCGCTTTATCCGTTAAAGGGTTAACCCATTAACTGCCAAAACTATGTGGGCGGAGTCTTCAATATTTGTACTGAAATTCGTTTCTCACCAAAAATTCTGAAAGGTAATATTTAGTAACTTTAATAGCAGTATTAAACAATGCTGAACAGTTTTGAGGGGCTTCCTAGTTGCAGTCAACGCCCAGTCTATTTTTGAGATGTCTTATTATATTTTAAACTATTGGATATGGTATAATAGCAAAGTTTTTGTCATTAAATAAAGTATTTCTAACATATTTAAATAGTGGTGGCTAGACAGGTTTGTTTTATTATCATACACTTTTATTTTGAATGTTGACAACCACGAGTATACTCGTGGTTGGCAGCGAATGGGTTAACTGTCTTCGTGATTAAATATTCATTGAAAAATGTGATGCAAAACATGTTCGTTATATTCCCGAAGGTCAAGAAGAATTTATCCAGTACTTCTGTAGATATTCGACAAAACGTCAGAAATAGGAATTTTCTGGTATTCTTTGCCGTATAGCGTAGAAGAAAGACACATATAATTAAATAATTTTTCTAATTCAATGTATTTAACACATGGGCTGATAAGTTCCCGGTCTCGCACATAGATGGCGTTGCAATCACCGAACCGTTGCTTTTTTAGTAAATACTAACCTTTAAAAGGTAGCAGAAAAAATGTCCTGACGATTCGCCGTGTGGATAAAACGTTAGAGTGGTTTTAGTTGAACGACTTTGTTGATAAACAAAAAAATGGATAAATAAGAATTTCAAGAATTGTTATCAGATGGGGAAAAAACACCGCTCAAACAAAAGCTTGGCTAGAAGCGTTATCCGGACACTACCCCTCTGTCAACCCTCTTTTTACCTTTCTCTCTAGCCGTCTGTCTATTCGTTTCGCTACCCGTCAACCTACATATGTCGCTACTCGTCTCTCTATCCGTCTGTCTACCCGTTTGTTTACTCGTCTTTCTACCTCTCGCCACCTATTCCCAATATTTAAACAATTCATTTAATATACAGAAGCCGTTTATCAGTTATTAAATGCAAACAGAAGTTATTTATCTAATAAGTGTAATCAGATGTAATTTTTTTTAAATACATACATAAACCTGAATAATAATTCATCAGTTTTGTGTTCATAGTTGTTTATATCATTTGACAGTAAATCTCACCCTGAATTGTCTCAAGCTTTTTAAAAAAAAACACAAGGTCTGTATAACTGCAAAGTACCCTGAGGGCTATATTAGCTACATGTTATTAAGTTAAGTGAAAGTTTCGTTATCGCGTTTGCAGCCAATTGCTTATGTCAGAAAGCGTGGCTTAACGCCATTTTAAATTCATTACTGTAACTTTTCTTTTCTTTTTTTTTGGAGGGGGGGGTTAGGGGGGGAAAGGTTTCAAATATCCTATATATTATTTCTCCTGTCAACATCCCTTTTTCTAAGCAAATACAAAACGCAGAAGAAGGAATGAGATACCATATGAAAGGATTTTAAACAGGCTTCTGACATAGCACACTTACATTTCGTTAAAACATGTTTTTTGACTAAAATTTTCTGTTAATTAAAAATTAAATCGGCATTGCTTTCATAAATGAAATGATTCTTCAAATTAGTGTTGCCACAAAACTAAAATACCGCATTATGTGATGCTCAACCATGATTATAAAAAAATAAATAGTACAACCGTGGCATACGTAATAAGAGTACCTTATTTACGTTGACTAAAATTTTCTGTTAATTAAAAATTAAATCGGCATTGCTTTCATAAATGAAATGATTCTTCAAATTAGTGTTGCCACAAAACTAAAATACCGCATTATGTGATGCTCAACCATGATTATAAAAAAATAAATAGTACAACCGTGGCATACGTAATAAGAGTACCTTATTTACGTAATACATAATGCGTAGAATACGTAATAAGTACAAGAAGTATAATATGTGATACGTGCGCGCGGGTTTATTTTATATTTATAATTAAAAAGAAAAATTGAACTGTTTAGAAGGAAAAAAAACACCATCAATCGATCGAAGCAAAATTGCAGTTAATTAAAATTTCAATCAGAATTGTTTTCTTAAATGAAATGAAAGGTTTTTGTCAGTTTTTCCAGAAGTGAGTGACGTCATCCTCTAATGCAGTTAAAATACGACTGTTAATTTTTTTTCTCGAGCGTGCTTTTTGCTATAATGGATCAGTTTTTAGTATAACTTTGATGGAATAAATGAGATGATATTTTGGCTTGATTAATGTTGTTTGCAGATTTTTTTATGCTTAATTTTTCTTTAAAAGTTTAAACCAGCATCTAAAAAATATTAGACTGCAGTGCGAAATCCTCGCACGGGTTCACTGGTATACATTTAAATTAAAACTTTTGCCTCCATGCCATTAGTGTTGTTTGTATTATTAACTAATACCTTGTAGACCGAGCTTCATTTGAAACAAATGTAAAAGACTTCTTCTACAGTTTTTAGGAGAAACTTTCGTAATTGGGCCCAAAGCCAATCGGAGCATTTAATATCATTATGGTAACTCTTATAGAGTTAAAACAATATTGTTGCTAGCTTTACTCTTGTTTGAGACCAGCCTTGCCTGTGTATCTGAATGTAGAAAAGTTTCGTATCCTATGTCGATTGGCGAAAAAAAAATTTAAATGGTGCCAAAAGGTAGTTTTAGCATCTTACAAAATTTTTCAAGACATCGGTAAAACATGTTTTTCAAATATTTACAAACATACGTTTATTAAAGCATGTTTTTGCACCATCTTAAAAATTTAAGCACGATGCTAAAATAAAATTTTATCGCCATATTCGATATTTTAATAAGTAATGAAAATACATAAACAAACTTATTTAACAAACCTAAGAGGCATTTTTGTGATAAATAATTGTTATTGTCAGGGGGGGGGGGGGTAAATTGTAAACAATTAATAAACGGCTAGTAAATAATAAATAGCATTTAAAATCTAAAAATGGAGAAGTGGTCCGTATAAAAATGCAAAACATAACATTATACGCTTGATATATGTAAATCTTTTTTTATTTTTTAATATTTCCGAAGGCACAGATAAAAAGGTAAAAATCTCTTTTCCAAATGGCAAATAGAAAATATACAAAATAGAATGCCAAATATACAAAATAAAAAAATATCTGCAAAAAATATATTTACATAATACTACATCTGCAAAAAAAAAAAAGATTTAGAAAAAGTAAGCCAAATCCTGCAGATCCCAACAATCACATCCAAAGATTTATCACCAAAAAAGAACTTGCCAAATCTTACGGCACAGGAGATGGATTTTCCCCTCTGAATACAGAATATTAGTTTTTTTTCTTGTACGATGGGTGATTACAATATAATTGTTTCATTTCACATACTACATACCTTTTGATATATTGGTACTTTTATGTTATCCTGGCGCAGTTGATAAATCGCCAAATATTTTTCCTATAACATTTTCATATTGAATTCATTTCATTTAAATATAAACCTTTCACTCATTTAATTTAAAATACATGCCTTTCATTAATTCCATTTAAATAGCTAAAAAGAGGGGAAAAAAAAGAAATAATGCCATAAATCGAAACCTTTTATTTAAACACCAAAGTTTTTTTTTTTTTTTTACACACGCGAAATAAAAAAAGCTGCTATTGTTGAGATTTCCGCCAAATCTCTAATACCAAGTCTACCAAGTTACTGCCGGGTTTTTCTTTCAAACAGAAAAAAATCCAGATTAATTTTCGATTTCTACTAAATTGAAATATATTTCATTGTGCTGAATATTAGTGCGTGCATATTTTTTTTGCTCCATGTACTCCACGAACTTTTCAATTACGATTGTCTATGAAAATCTCCCGCCGGTGAAAATGACGTACGCACAAAATTTTCGTGACGTATGTACTTTAATTGTGCTTTTTTATCTATTTTTTTAATATAATTTCCAAACGGTTTGACATTTATTCTTGGTAATAAATAGACGTCGTTGTCACCTTTATAGGTACCTGCTGTAAAAATTTGAACGAAATCCGTTAAATATTTTTTGAGTTATGCTTGACGAAAGGTTTTAATATTTATCGTAGTTATATATGGGGCAAAGTAATACTGCGCTGTGTATGAGTCTTCGTTGCACTCAGACAATTATTATTATTATTATTATTATTATTATTATTAACTTATTATTATTATTATTAAATTACTATTATTATTATTAAATTATTATTAAATTATTATTATTTATAATTTAAGTTATGTTATTTATTAAAGTTATAAAGTTATAAAGTTAAAAAGCTATAAAATTATGTTAAAAAGTTGGGTTTTCTATATTAGACCGGGATCTTATCAGCCCATGTGTTATTATTATTATTATTATTAAAAGTAAAACGGAACACTAGTAAGTATTTTTTCTTATATCTTGTAAGCGGTTGATGTTTTAAACAGAGGGTAAAAACTTTGCCTTTAAATTTTTTTAATTTGTTAATTTTGCTACGGCGATATAGCACATGTTATAGAAATGGAATGACCATTGAACAACTAACAAAGTGGGAATTCGTTAAGGGAATCATAAGAATGCTGTGGACGTTTTGATTACTGGCTAGAACTGGCGACTATTTTTATATTTACTCGTACCAGAATTTATAAAAACAAAATTCTTGCCTCTGAATTTCTCTTTAAAGTAACCTAGAGTAGTTGTATGTCAGTGATTAATTTCAAAAACTGGTGCGAATAGAGTAAAGAAATAGACGCTGGGACGACATATCGTCGATACCATGTCAAACTATCGAATGTGAAAAAATGCATTTTTCATTGCTTTTAAAAATGGACCTATTGTCACCACTAAATTTTATTAGAATTCTTCGGCTAGTAAAAATATTAATAAAATTTCTATGAAGAACAGGGTTGCCAGTTTGGCTTGCGTATTTCCTCAGAGATGCCGAATTCATACCGGAAATTTTGCGAGAATTTTTTTTTTTTACTCTAAGTAATCACGATATGTCTGTCATTAAATAAAGCAAAAATTTCTGTTTGAAATTTCTGGTGGGAATTCAGAATTCCTGAATGAAAAAAGATGCCAAATTGGCAACCCTAGTGAAGATTACTATTACAGGTTAGTGATGACAATCGGTACAGTTTTAAAAGTAATGAAAAATGCATTTTTTCACATTCGATAGTTTTGCATGGTAGCGATCGATATGTCCCTATCCTATACCGTAATCAAAGTCTTAATCTCCTCAGACCTGAAGTTAAAATAATACTACAAATATTCATTCATACGTTTTGCACAAACGAAATGACATCATGGATGACTGAAAAAGTTCTATTTTCTGAAATTGATACTTTAGGGGACTGGTAATACTCTAATAATAATTAGGCGACTGGTAATACTCTAATAATAATTCGGGGACTGGTTCACATATTTGGGTCTAAAAGATATTAGCAACCTAAATTCACACAATAACAAACTTATGGACTTAAAAAAGTGAATGATCTACAAATTTTCAAAAAATTTTATTCTTAAAAATTTTATTTAAATAATTATTATGATATGAGAATCATACATTAAGTTTTAATCCCTTCCCTTTTTATTTTATAAACCAATATTCCCTCTTTTCAAAATTTCACACGTAATGTTTAATTTAAAATAATAATAACTTTAATTAAATGTTTGTCTTGAACTTGTAACAGCTTTTCTATATCACGCCCTCTCCTTTTTATTAAAAAAAAATAATAATACAAAACTTCATAGATACTCATCTTTGTTAAATCAAGTTCCCAACGAATTTTATAAGATCTGTTCTTTTAGATGCTTAATATTCAGTAGTTAATAAAAACCAGCTGCCGGGCATCGCAATGAATGCACTCCTAATATGGTATCATTAATGTGTCGTTCGTTAATCTAAAAATAACCCAACAATGATATAAGAATCATATATTAAATTTTAATCCCTTCCCTTTTAATTTTATAAACCAGTATTCCCTCTTTTCAAAATTTCATATGTAATATTTAACTTAAAATAATAATCATTCCTTAAATTAAATGTTTCTCATGTCCTTGTATCAGCTTTTCTATAACACACCCTCTTCTTTTTATGTAAAAAAAAAAAAAAAAAAAATACAAAACTTCATAGATACTCTTCTTTGTTAAATCAAGTTCCCAACGAATTTTATAAGATCTGTTCTTTTAGCTGCGTAATATTCAGTAGTTAATATAAACCAGCTGCCGGGCATCGCAATGAATGCACTCCTAATATGGTATCATTAATGAGTTTGTATCGTTCGTTATTCTAAAAATAACCCAACAATGATATAAGAATCATATATTAAGTTTTAATCCCTTCCCTTTTAATTTTATAAACCAGTATTCCCTATTTTCAAAATTTAACATGTAATATTTAACTTAAAATAATAATCATTCTTTTAATTAAATGTTTCTTATGTCTTTGTATCCGCTTTTCTATATCACGCCATCTCCTTTTTATATATAAAAAAAGAATATAAAACTTCATAGATATAGATACTCTTCTTTGTTAAATCATGTTCCCAACGAATTTCTTAAGATCTGTTCTTTTAGCTGCGTAATATTCAGTAGTTAATAAAAACCAGTTGCCGGGCATCGCAATGAATGGACTCTTAATGAGGTATCATTAATGTGTTTCTATCGTTCGTTAATCTAAAAATAACCTAACAATGATATAAGAATCACATATTAAGTTTTAATCCCTTCCCTTTTAATTTTATAAACCAATATTCCCTCTTTTCAAAATTTCACATGTAATATTTAACTTAAAATAATAATTATTCCTTTAATTAAATGTTTCTATATCACGTCCTCTTCTTATTATATATATAAAAAAAGACTACAAAACTTCATATATACTCTTCTTTGTTAAATCCAGTTCCCAACGAATTTTTAAGACCTGTTCTTTTAGCTGCGCAATATTCAGTAGTTAATAAAAACCAGCTGCCGGGAATCGCAACGAATGGACTCGTAATATGGTATCATTAATGTGTTTCTATCGTTCGTTAATCTAAAAATAACCCAACAATCGCTCAAATATATAACGTTCATTTCAGTAGCAAATTTCTTCTCATCGCCATATCCATAAGTCGTTACTGTGTCCTTGGCAAAGTTATATTTTGAAGTAAATAGATATGTTGTGCCAAAAATGGTACCCTTTTGTGAAATATATCCTTAACATGCTATGCTTCCTCTGAAATTTTATCGCCAAGCAACCTGATTTGGCGAGATTCTGTAATCAGTGGAGTTCAGTTATGATATGAGAAAGATCAAGCACTTCGCTCCTGACTTTTCAGCTGTAACGACTACTTAAGAAAGAATCTTGACCTTTTGCCCTCTTTTTCTGCCTTTCGGCCCTACGCTATAGTGATGCAATAAAGATTTTCATCGACCTGCACTGGAGTTTTTCTTACATCGTATCACCTGGGATTATATTTTACGATTTTAATGCAACGTAACAACCAATCATCATAAATACCACTAATCTTCATTATAATAATGAAAATTACACATGGATGCATTCTCTTGAAGGCGTTTTGCAAATTCTGATAAAAAATTTGGGTTGTCTGGGAAATTTGTGCCATTTGGGAAAATTAATTCCTACCGGAAATTCTGTCCGTAAATTATTAGACATTAGCTATCGGAATTATTGTCTAATAATTAAATGAAAGAATTTTCCGGTCGAATGAATTGTCACAAACGGCACGAATTTTCCGGAAAATAACATTTATTTTATGAGGACAACTATTGGTTATAAAGCAAAAAACATTCACCTATATAGAAGTAAAGTGAAAATGTAAAAAGAGTCATAATTTTTATGAGTAAAAGAACAGCAAGTTACAACATTCATGTTAAACTTAATAAATTTAATTTTTTTGGTCATGACATGTCTCTTTATCTGAGAATGATCCTTACACAGGGTTCGTACGCTTTTACCACAATTTTTAATAGATTTTTTCGCCTTATTTAAATGCAGAAAAATATTACAAATCCTGTAATTAAATGAGGCTTGTACAATTTCTGCTATTTAAATATTAAATAGAACAATTCTATTAAAAGATTGTGGTACAGTCGTACGAACCCTGTTACAAACTATCAATATTCTTTGAATACTTGACGAGTTTTCACTTGGGTTTATAACTTAAAAGATTTCAACAATCTCTTTTCATATAATAGAAGTATTTTAAAAAAAATCCCGAGAAAAAAAGAAGTACAAAATATTATTTATCAGAAAGGTAAAATGAGAAATTTTGAACCTACTGTATTTAATCCCTTCGGCTAAGTATCTTCCCATTTATGTTTTCGGAACGCGTTGATCGTCGCCAGTCGGCAGATGCTGTAAGCTGACGCTGCAGCTTTACTCGACTGAAGGATCGCATAAGAAGACTTTGAACCTGATTTTCCCATAAAAAAAGAGAGAATGAAAGAAAATGAATAATGAGATAAAATAATATAAGTATACTTTAAAAAAAACTCTAACAAAACATAATGAAACAGCCATAATTGAAATAGCTAACAAAAATGGCAAAAACTGAATTTATCCGTTTGCGACAACAGTCCTTAAGTGTTGCCAGCTTGCTACTTTATTTTTCATATTGTTTGATCGCCACTGTTTTTTTATGTAAAAATTTTCATCTTATTTAATGACAGATTAAATAATGGGAATATAAGGCAAATTGTACAATTTTATAAAAAGTGGTGACAATCAAGCAATCGGAATTTTTTTTAAAGTAGCGGGCTGGCAATTCTGGCGTCCTTTACAGAATTTTTAATCTTTCAACACTGGTAATCCAGAAAAGAAATTTTTGTATCGTTTAATTTCACAAATGCCGGGATTGAATAAGGCACAATATCCTATTCGAAATTACCGGTAGAAATAATTAAAGATTTTGACCATAGCCCTCTAAATACTAGGACTATGCGCTGACACAAAAATGGCGTCGTAGGCGGATTTTTTTCAGAGTTTGTACAGTCACTTGAATTTAAATACCAGTATTATCTAAAATTATACTTCTTCGTATTTTCTTGTGACTAAATAAAATGAATAATATTTTTAAAAAAATTATTAAAATTCAAGGGACCTAACAAACGTTTAAAAAACATGGCATTCAGAGTTCTGTGATTCTGAGCACATTTACATTATGACGTTATCGTCCGAGGTGTTGCAGTTCCTGGCGTTAAATTATGTCCCAATCAATCAGAGGCAGCGTAACAACCATGAAGCACGCTGATTGGCTGGGTCTTAAGATTTTTCGCCAACAACGTTAACCTAGGACGACAACATAATAATGTAAATGCACCTTTATACGTCAAGTATTAGTGACACGACTCGCGAAGGGGTTAAAAACAGTAAAATATGTTTAGAACCACAATTTAAAAAAATTTATCTGTGCAAGTATATTATGAATTCTTACATACCAGTTGAAAACCCGTCAAGTATGAATGGGTGAAGAGAATTTCTGGATTTGGTGTTTTTGCCATTACAGAAAATGAAAAGTTTTTGGCTATGATGTCCAACACTCCCGCATAGTTTTTCTGTTTTCTTAATCGCTTATAAAAAGGAAAAAAGTCGCCAAATTTAGGGGTTTTTTCCTTTAACCCCTTAATCGTCGTGCCCGAGACATTCACGGGCAGCGTAGGTTACGCCTGTTTTATTCAAATTGTTTGATTCCCACCAGTTTTTTAAAATAGTTTTATTGGCTTTATTCTTGCATTATCTTATCTGTCTATTAAATAAGACGAACATTTCTACTTAAAAAAACTGGTGGTAAACAAGCAATCTGAATTTTTAAAAAGTAGCCTACACTTAAAGTGCGCGACGATTAAGGGGTTAATGGCAACCTAGCTATTGTATTAATCCCTTCGGCCCTGACGTCCTATTAATAGGACATATCTTTTATTGAGTATTATTTTGTCTTAAACATTATTTTTATTAATTCCAGCACCTAATAGTGATAGTATGAATCTCTGCATTTCCTATTATGACTTCACTATGTTTAGCATTTAGTAACAATAATAATAATAATAATTTTCATAATTATTAGTAAGCCGTTGGCATTTCTTTTAATTAAAACATACGTTTCACTCTTTAAATTAAAATTTGGGAATCCTTTTCCGAATTGATAATTTGTGATAAAAGATAAAAAATATTACTAAATTTTTATGCTTGTTTAATTTAGTTGTAATACGACATTTTCCAAACGTTTTCAAAAATTGTTCCTTAGACTATTGTTATATGAAAAACACGCAAAATAACTACATTTGTGAGGTTTTAGTAAAGAACGCATTCGTTAACTTTGATTAAACCCTAACTTCTGTGATTCCGATAGCTAATTTTAATTTTGTTAGCGTAACAGTAATTTTTTCTCAAAATTGAAAAAATAAATCAGGGCCGAAGGGGTTAAGTTATTGGTTTGGCGCAGGCTTGAAAATCACGCCAACCAAAAAGTCGCCAAACATCGGTGCGTGAGTGTAACACATATATTCCAACTTTTCCTTGAAAATATTGATTGCAAATTTAATTCTTTTAAAAGTTTATTCACTTATTTAATTTTTAAAGTATGACATTGCTTGTAGCAGCAGTTTTTATTGAAACATTCAATTTTGGAATTAAAAAATTATAGCATAATAGTGGACTTAATGCCTAAACATATATTTTTCCAAATTTGGACATACTTCACCAATGTTCGTAAAGCATGGCAAACGTATATGTGCATGAGATAAGCTTGCAATGTTTACACGCAAATGATACTGTAATTAATGTATATTTTGCAAGGGAATATTTAATTTTACCGATTTCCATATATCCAGTATCAGTTGTGACGAACATCATGACATAACACCTTAAGTGTGATTGACACTTTCGTTTCTCATTTTTTTATCAAAAAACTTATTATATTCTTATTAATAAACTAGTGCATATACGTCTAATGGTAAGTAAATCAGTTCATTTATTTCTTCAGCTGTGTGTTACTGAGAAAATAAGCTGATTTACCCAATTCTGCGAGTAAATGGTAAAGTTCTATACAAAAAAAAAAAAAAAAAACTTGTTTTTTTATAAAATGTCTATTAGATTGTCAGAAAAGTAATCTTTGCTTTATTTAATCACGGAAAGTCTGCCAGTATATAAAGCAAAGATTAGTATTCAGAAATTATGGTAAGTTATTTCAATAATAATAAAAAATGGTGGCTTGCGGGATTGCCATCTGCAATTGCGAGCTTGTGTTCTTATTGATTTTTTATTTATTTCTGTATGATGTGCCGATTTCATTTTTTTTTTCAGATATTTATAAATCACCCTGTATGTGACATATTCCTATAGATAACAGGAACATTGTGTTCTATCTTCAAAGATTTTGAAGAAATGGAAATTAAATTTATTTTTTAAATGTATCTGAATTTTACTTGCGCAATGCAACTTGATACCATATACTGTTGAAAATAAGGATGCCTAAGTCCTTACTTTTATGAACCAGTATTTTGGAAAATAAATCTTTGCCTTATTTAATAGAAGAATTTCGTAATGTCTGCGATTAAATAATGCGAAGATATAGTGAGCACCTCTATTCGCAAATAGAGGTGCTCAAAAATAAGGACTGTATGCACCCTGGAAAATATCATTACATGTTAAACAAACACATAGTTGCCAACTGCTACGATTTTTGACTACAAGTGATTACGAATCGAAATCTTCACCTTATTTAATTTCAGAAGTAGTCGATTAAAAAAGAAGATTACCATTATAAATTACTGGTAGAAAAAAATTCGTAGCAGTTGGCAGTTATGCATACAATCAAACTTAAGAAGAAAATAATTTTATTGGCTTACCTCACCGTTGAGATAGCAAAATATAAGTGACACCAGGAGACCCTAAAACATAATAATATAATAAATATGAATTTATGTGTGTTTCATTGGCGCATAAATCTTCATTGAAATACAAATACAGGGTGTCCATAATTAAACGACCCTACTTTAAAGTTGTCTACAGACGAAAATATTATTAAGAAAGTTGTGAAAATTTGTGGTGAACATAATGAAGGGATGGGAACTTTTTCGAGCGAAAAAAATAGTTTAAAATTTTGCCACCAAAGGGCGTTTTAATGAATTATACATTTACCATATATTTGGGATAGTTTATAAATTTTATTACAACAAAAGATGTTCAACAAAACTTTTTTTACGACATGTTCTAAGCATTTCCAAAAACACACTCCGGACGACTGTGGAACATGCTATCTTCCGATTCTAGATGGTAGCTGAAAATGATGGCCTTCATGTGGAACATATGTTGTAATAAATTTTTTAAAGTATAGTAAATGTATGATTAATGTTATGCTAAATTGTCAATAAAATTATCTATAAAAACGCCCTCTGGTGGCGAAATTTTGAACTATTTTTTTTTCATTCAAACAAATTCCCATCCTTTCATTATGGTCTCCATAAAATTTCACAACTTTCTGACCAATAGTTTCGTCTGTAGACAACTTTAAAGTAGGGTCGTTTAATTATGGACACCCTGTATATAAATAACGGCGCACAAACTATATGAAAATGTGGCGCTGGTGTAAATAAATGAAATTTTGATATGCTGTATTTCATACGAAGCTGAGTTCATCAATCAGCGTCCCTAGAGTCATCGTCCCCGTATGTCTAGTAAGAGCTTACCAGGAAACCACGCCTTTGTGTAACAATGAAAACAAATCTAAGTAAACAGTAATGGAAAGATCATAGTAAAAAGTGTTTTTGGCACATAAATCATTTGCCCTCGTCAGTTTGTTATCCAGATATAAATTGTTAAAGTTTGCTAATTTATGTATTTAATTTAGAGAGAAAAGGCGTGGTTCTGATTCAGAAATTATAATAATCAGATTAATATAAAATATAAAACATATTTAGATACAGGAATATAAAAGTGAAAGAAGCCCGAAAAAAATAAAAGAAAAAAATGCTATTGACAAATATGGTACTGAACCAAAAAGTGATTGAAGCATAGAAAATCGTAGCACCAAGAACATTTCATGAATTTAAATCTAGTGCAGTGCTTACAATGGTCAACCTCCTGAGAAAAACAAAATTGCAAGGTCGTTTTAAATGGAAGTGGCCGAGTTTGTGCTAACCCAGACTTGTACCAAGCATAATGAATCATGTCGAGGTATTGCGGCGCGCTAAACTGGAAATGGACAAGTGACTGGCGTTTGATGATGTTGTTACGTTGAAAATGTAACGAAAAACAAAATTGCAAGGGTGTTTCAAATGGAAGTGGCCTAGTTTGAACTAACCTATAATTGTACAAAGCAAGACAAATCATGTTAATGTATTGCTGCGCACTAAACTGGAAATGGACAAGTGACTTGAGTTTGGTGATGGTGTTACATTAAAAAATATCGACTCCTCCTTTCATCCTATTAAATAAATAAATGAGCAAATTTTAAGGCTTTATATCTCGATTACAAGGAGACGAGGGCAAACGATTTACACGTCAAAAAACACGTTTCACTATGCTCTTTCGATTGCTGCTTATTTAGATTCTTTTCATTATTACACTAACGGCGTGGTTCCCTGGTTAGATTTATGATCGTAGCCGCAGTCCAGAACAGCAATTACACTGGAAAAAAACAAATTGGCTAAAGAAGAGCACTTCTTTGATGGAAAAACAGGGTTCGTACGGCTCTTGGAATTTTGCGACCAGGAATTTCTTCGGTACGAGTATTTTCTTACAGAAAATCTCTCCTTAAAAGATGGCGAAGTTTCGCGAGTTTAACCTAGATTTCCTTTTCTATAAAGAAAATACTAGTGAAAATCCTGGAAAATTCCCTGATCCGTACGAACCCTGGAAAAAGTAAAACATTTTGTTAAATAATTTTTTCGGTTAATGAAAAAGTTTATTTAATTGGGAGGGAAACGGACGGCTCCTTGAATTTGAACACCAATAATTTCTAAACGTTTTCTTCGCTTTGTCTTAGATCGCTTTGTTAGAGATCAATCAAACCAAAGAAAACTTTTAGAAATTAGTCATGTGTATATTCAGGAGACTGTACAAATGCTTAAAAAATCCATTTTTGTGTTATTTTTTAAGCGATTTTTTTTTTTAACAAAAAGCCATTTTTGTGTTAGGGTTCAGGCCTAGTATTCGGTGGGCGGTGGACTAGCATCGCATGACGTACAAGATATGAAATTTTGCGCCAAATCTACCCGAGCAACATATCCTTATAATTTGTTCGTGGTCCTTTCTATTATACATGAATAAATACATTTCTTCACAACCACTCAAAATTGAAAGTAAAAAAAAAAAAAAAAAAGAAGAAGAAAAAGAAAAAGAAAAAAAAAAAGTAAGAATGACAAAAATGCAATATTTTCATTATCTATGTTTGAGAGAACTTCAATATTTTGCTTAGAGTAGATTTCATTTTAACTAACCGTTTGCAAGGCTAATTAAGTCTCTTACTAGAATAATGAAATGATTAAATGTCACCAGTCCTTAAGAATAAATTGATTTAAATGTGATTAAATGTTCTCCTCGTTCTGTTGTGAATCTTAGTCTCAGTGGTTTATGTAACGCAGGAATTACCAGTACTGTAAGTGCAATAACAAATTTTATATTAAATTGAGTCAATTAGGTTTAATTATCTTACACACACCGGAATAATTTTTGAATAAATGTTTATCTGAAATCAGGTACGTGTCAGAGAGTAAACTGCGCTAAATGCAACTAGGTGTCGCGTAAGAAATCAGAAACTGCAAAGCACTGCTTTCAAACTTCCAATAAACTAGCGAAGTGTGAGTCTGTGTCTGCGTGAGTGTCATATCGAGATTGGCAGGCGTGGGGTGACCGGTACTTATAAATATGGTTTATTCATCGGTTTAACAATTTAACTAAAGGTACTGTACAGTTTTTTTCGTACCTAAAATTGTTAGAAATTCTCGATCTAAATAATAGAGTATGTGAATCTGAAGAAAGCTTTAACCCTTTCAGACACAAAGTACTTCTTTTACTAAAATGTTGAAAAGATTGAATCACACCAGGATTTAAAAACAAATTTATATGAAAATAAAAAAAGCTTTTCTTCACGTACATTATAAAAGACAGAAACTTATTTCAAAATCCTGGTGCCGTTGTGGCACTTTGTGATTAAAATTAAGTAGGACAGAATTTGACCCACCATGCCGGAAAGGGTTAAATAGAGACAAACATTTTTATTCTACATTCGATGAAGTTCTTTAGTAGTTTTATTATTTTAAAATAAGTTTTTGCGTTCAAAACAATTACTTAGAATGTTTCTACTTATTATTTTTTCGTTCTTTGTGCTGTTAAGTTCATGCATTATTAACAATTGTTCAAATTATAAAAGTTATATGGTCGATAGCATTGCTTAGCAAGATGTGTGAATGCATATTGAAAGTCTCTGCAAAATATTAAATAAAATATACTCAACTAAATTTATAAATATGTATTTGTTTGCTTATTTAGGACATAGTTTTTTGCGGTTTACATTCTTATTCATATTGTTCTTTTAATTACTCAGACGTTTACTTTAATTTGTCTGTTAGTGATGTAAATGCGCCAAGTGTAATTTTTTGTTTGTTTGTTTGGGGTTTTTTGTTTGTTATACCAATAAAGTGTTATTATATTAAGATTCTTTTACCACATTGAGGACGTAGATTTTTTTTTTTTTTTTTTTTTTTTTTTTTTAACTAGAAGCCCCGCCTACGGGAGCCACTCTTGGATATTGCATTTCTTACTTTTTTGTGTGTGTTCTTGTTTATATTACATTAACAAAACTCGCTGTTGTGCATATACGTGGTTGTTGAAATATACCATGCAGTATTTGTGTGTCTACTAGGTAGCAATATTTTTAGCCTCCTTAAAGCTTGTATCAGTATTACTTCACAGATAAGTTTCTAACATTCGATAACTTAAATTACTTATCGTTAAGCAGTGTAGTATTTAATTAACCTTCATGCCTATTTGACTGACCTATGTGATTTCACAGTAGTATACATATTTAAATGATCTTCATATTTTTTTCATTATTATAATTTAACTTCAGAATCTAGATAAATGTTTTGTAAATCAAATCGTTAAGCTTTGTAGTATTTAATTGACCTTCATATCTATTTGATAGGTCCATGTGATTTCACAGTAGCATACATATTTAAATGTTCTTCACATTTAAATATATATATATATTATTAAACTTCAGAATCTAGATAAATGTTTTATAAATTAAATCGTTGAGCAGTAATGGTTTTAGCATTTAATTGACTTTCATATCTATTTAGCTCATCCATGTAATATCACAATAGCATTTATATTTAAATGATCTTTATTTTTTTTTATTATTAGTATTAGAATCTAGGTAAATGTTTTGTAAATAAAATTAAAACAAATATATTAACTAAAGTTAATGTTTTAATAAACCCAGTAATATTTTCTAATTTTATTTTAATGAAAAATTTGCTATATATTGTTATAACCAGATTGATAAAACTCGAAAACCGTCATGTAAAGGAGGACTTCATGTCTTCCTCAATATTTAATGGAAAAAAAACAAAAACATGGGCAGGAGAGCAAGTTAAGTTTATGTTGCTCTTTAGACATTAGTACGTTTTGTATTAGGACAAAGAATACATCGTCTTCGCGAACTGTTTCCCATATGCGTTTTCACAGAGCGTATTTGCTTCTTATTTTAAGTACCGTTATTTTCAAATATTATTTTACCCAATGTCTCTGATTAAACAAGGCGGAGACTATTTTGAAATATTAGTACTGAGAAATAAATTCTTATATGGAACGCTGGTTTAATATTATGTATATCTTTAAGCTCTCAGTATGTGTGAAAATTTTAAGGCACATTTTATAAAATTCTACTCTGTAATTGCTTATTAACTTTCGTTCATAGTGTACTTCGTTTATTCTATGTTATTATTATTTTTAAATGCTCTTCTTCGGTAATAAAACGTTTCAAGAAATTCCATTACGAGAGACAAAGGAAAAGTTTCTGATGATTCGAAACGCTTCATTCTTTAATTTTCTATGGATTAAATAGGCGTCTACAGGTATAGCAGAATGTCGAATCAATGGAGAATATTCATTTTTTGGGTTCGGGGCTACAAAAAATCGTCTGTTTGGCGATAACATTCAGAACAACGCCATTGAAATGCATTGTGTTTGGACAATTTACGCTTATATTTTATCTTTATATTGAGTTTTAGCCCTTAGCAGGAATAGGTATACATAAATTCTTTTCCGTATTTTAATGCAATTTTCATACATATATTTCATTTTATCTATAAAATGAAAATTGTTAATTTTATTTAATATAGTGTATATGAGTTTTAATTAATATGTATTTATCGAGTAATAATTAGTGCAAAATAAATCTGGAGTGTTTTACGCATGATTTTGCCTGTATCTATGCTCGCTACTGTTCCACCACGTGATTCCCACTGTGACGTCACATGAAAATTGTCCACATTTGTGTGAATGTGATTGCTATTTAGTACAAAGATAAAACTAGTAATCTAAGTTCTTATAAATTAATTAAACAGTTTTATATTGTCTATGGTACTTATTTAATTTCATTTATTATTCACACTGATTATTTAAACTTAAAAAAAAATTAATCAAATTTCGCCATTATCATGTTCATCAAATAATATTAATTCTTATTCCAATGACGAATTAGATTTTAAACTTTAAAAGTTCTCTAGAATAACAGTTTGCTATTACGTGGAAATAATTTCCTTTTAATTCTATTTATATCCTACTATGGTATACGTTTCAACATAAATTTATAATTGGTATGAAATAACTGATTATTTGAATATAACTCCGCCCATAGTTAGTTCATTTCTGTCAGACTATAACTTGATATGAAAAATAATGTTCTCGGTGCGTGATAAGGAGGTATTTTTTTGAAGCCCAATGATTTATTGAGAAATAATATTTTTATGTATATGTGTTATTTCATATTATGCAGTTTGTTAAAATTAATGGGGAAAAACTTTGAAGTTTTTTGTAGTGTTTCAATCTTTGTTTTTATTTGGGGAGTATTTGACTAACAGAAAATCTATTTTATAAATTTAAGTTACAGTAATATATTTAAAAAGTAAGCTAGAACTTAATGCATAAACGTTTCGTTTCTATTTTTGAAAAACTAAAAATTCATAAGAATGCCCCAGGTAGCACAAAGATATTGGCCAATGTCCTTTCAGTATTGGCCAGTATTTCGAATGTCGTATTCGTACATCAAATTTACTATATCTGCCGATATTCACAGCCATAACTTAAGATTATTGTTAAAAAAAAAAAAAAAAAAAAAAAAAAAAGACACTTTAAACAGGAATTTCTATTGCTTATAACATTATAGTATAGAAATAGTATTCTAAAAAGTCAAATTAATACGTTTGCTGCTTTTAAGAAACTTATTTAATGCTTTAGTTTAAATATCAGATTTACATTGGTCAATGTCGTAAAAATGACAATAATTTTACAACATTCAGGAACATACATCGATATTCATGAAAACAATATAATATTTTGGATATCTATCGACATTCATCATATCTGAAGAGGGGTGTAACCTGGCAGAAGTAATCAGACCGTTCAGAAGGACCGCCCATTTGTATAATTTCCGTCGAAAAGCATGTGATGGAGCTGTTTGCCGAAAAATATACATACAAACAAAATGACTATGAATTTTTTTTCTGTAGGAATCTATTGCTACCCAGGTAGCACACAGATATCGCCCAATATCCACGGCAATATTGGCCAATATTTTGAAAGTCTCTGAATGTCGTACGTCAAGTTTACATCTGCCGATATTCAAAGACATAACTTAAAATTAGTTTTAAAAAGAAGCATTCAAAAGAGCTTTTTGCATTACTTATGACATCGTAATACAGAAATAGTATTCTAAACAATGAAATTTAATAATTTTGCCATTTTTAAACAACTTGACTTTTTAATGCCTTATTTTTAATATTTGGTTACATTGGCCAATGTTGTAAAAATAATATTACTATTACAACATTCAGGGATATCTATCGACATTTGTAAAAAACAATATCATTTTTCGGACATTTGAAGATATCTGTCGACATTCAGCATATCTGATGAAGTTTTTAATCTTGACCGATATGTGAAAGAAAAGTTCTAAAGACCGCCCATTTGTGTAGTGTAGTTTTCGTCAATGTGTATTTCATGGGGCCGTTGGGCGTGAAATTTGGACAGAAAGAAAAAGCCTAAATAAAAATTTTCTGCAGGAATCAATAGTTATTTTTATATATAAAAAAAAATGTGAAAATTTGTGTTTAAAAAGAAAACTAAAAATGTTTTGATACTATGTATTTTATACTAATTTTAAAAGTGGTTTAACAAGAAAAAAAATCAATTTATAAAATTTTTAAATGGATGCTTGTTTATCTTTGTAAAATGCTTTCAGATTTCTGACTTTTATAGGAATTTTTAATTAGGCACTATTAATAATATATATTTTATACAGTTCATCTAAGTAATTATTATTATTATATAATAATAAGCTTTTGGGGCTATTTATGTGCATGTTAACTTTTGTGTAGTGCATCAATTTTTGAAAAAAATTACACATATTTCTGACTTAAAATAAATAAATAAATAAATATACATATATATTTAATTTCTCACAAAGCAAAATTCAAAGAAATGTGTTTGTTAAAACTTTCTTTATAGTTTTGTGCAAGGGGAACACATGATTTTTAACACAGTAAGCTTTAAAATTTCTTATTTTCTTTAAATTTCTTACTTATTTTAAAATCATTTTTTACAAAATTTCCAACAAACTCAGTAATAAAAAGTGATATTTAAATAAATGTTTGCTAAAAGAACGTAAAAAAAAAAAAAAAAGAAGCCAATTGTGATTGAAAAATACGAGATAATTAAATGATAGTTTTGTCATTTGACAGGCATTTTTTACCCCAATAAAATCTACTCCCACCAGCTTTTGTTAAGAGGTTTTCTTAAAAGCTTTAAATTTCTTACCTTTCTTACAATTCTATCTTAGTCTCCACGCACTTACCACACCCACACACATTCCTGTTGCTCGCAACCGGAACCCCTCTATTATTGACTTCGCCATCACCAAAAATCTTACCTTCCCTATCACCACTTCTGTTATTAATGGCTTAAGCTGTGACCACCTTCCTGTCTTCTTCAAAATTGATCTTATCAACCTTATCTCTCCTCCTCCTTCAGTAGCAATTGACTGGAATAAATTCCAAAATTACCCCAACAACACTGACCTTACCTACCCCACAATCAACAACACTACTGACATTGACAACTCAGTTAATAAACTAAACAACATCATTTACAAAGCTCAAAAAGATGCCACTTACACCAAATTCAAAAATAATAACTCTTACATCTTACCCACTTACATACATAATATCCGTAAACAACACAACACACTCCGTGGACTCTACCAAAATGCCAGAGATCCCACCCTTAAAACAGCTGTCAACAGGCTCAACAATAAAATTAAAACCCTTATTCAAAAAGATAAGCAAAAAAACTGGTCTAAATTTCTCGAAAGTCTTACTTGCGAGGATAATTCTCTTTGGCAAATCAAAAAGAAACTCAACAATAATTACACCCCTATCCCTCCCCTTACTGCCAATAGTCAAACTGCGTATACTGACGAGGACAAGGCAGAATGCCTCGCTGGCTCATATGAAAAGCAATTCTCTCCGAATCCCTTCCTCGCAAATCAAGCACACTTTAACAATGTCAATGATACTGTTAATGACTTCCTCTCAACTCCTCCTACCGCCCTCCCCGAAATTCAACCCATCATGATCAACAATATCATTCAAAAACTTAATAATAAAAAATCTCCTGGATACGATAAAATTTCCAACTATACTCTTAAACAACTTCCTATCAACTGTATTCTCTACATTACGAAGCTCACTAATTCTATCCTCAAACACTGTTATTTTCCTAAACCCTGGAAAACCTCTATCATTTCTCCTATTCTTAAACCATCCTACAATCTTAATGATCCAACTAATTTCCGTCCCATCAGTCTTCTCTCCTCTCTAAGCAAAGTCATCGAACGCGTCATTAGATCACAGCTCAATGACTTCCTTCACAACAACAACATTCTTATGCCTGAACAATTCGGCTTCAGAGCCAAGCACTCCACCCAACACCAACTTCTTCGATTTGTGGAATTCTTAACTGAAAACTTCAATGAGAAGAAGCCTACTGCTGCCATATTTCTTGATGTCGCCAAGGGATTTGACAAAGTCTGGCACGCGGGCCTCATTTACAAATTAATTTGGCTTAAGTTCCCGTCTGGACTTATCCATTTAATACACTATTACCTTGGTGATCGTAACTTCCACGTCCGCGTAAACAACTCACTTTCTCTACTGCATATTATACTCTGTGGTATTATTCAGGGTTCACTCTTTGGCCCTATTTAATTCATAATATACTTTAATGACATTCCACGCACACTCTTCACATCACTCGCACTCTATGCGGACGACACTGTTCTCTATGGCACTGCACATCACCCATACAATCTTTACAAAAATCTACAACATCACCTCAACATCTTCATGGATTGGTGTGATCAATGGCGCATTAAAATAAATGAATCTAAAACTACTGCTGTTTACTTCTCTAGAACCTTTTCCACTTCAAATAGATTAACCTGCATTCTCTCTGTTATCAAATATGCATGTCCAATCTGGGGCTTCACTTGCAAAACCAGTATGAACAGCCTCTCTAGTACCCATTACAAACAGCTCCTTTACATCAGGAACGGGTCTAGATACCTCAAAAACTCCACAATCCTCAAGGATCTGAAAACGACTTCACTCAAACATCGCATTAAACACCTTGCGAAAAAATTCTACAATGACATTTTTCCCTGGTCTGACGATGCCAAGTACCTGGGGGGTTACCATTGACAAACGCATTACCTTTAAAAAGTATATTCTTAATATCCGTGGTAAAGTCGCCGGGATTTCCAAAACCCTCGCCCCCCTTCTTCGCAGCCACTCACTCTCCATACACAACAAACTCTTAATATATAATGCTTGCATTCTCTCTGTTATCACATATGCATGTCCAATCTGGGGCTTCACTTGCAAAACCAGTATGAACAGCCTCTCTAGTACCCATTACAAACAGCTCCGTTACATTAGGAACGGGTCTAGATACCTCAAAAACTCCACAATCCTCAAGGATCTGAAAACGACTCCACTCAAACATCGCATTAAACACCTTGCGAAAAAATTCTATAATGACATTAATCACATCCCAAATGAACTCATCTATGAGTTACCTGACTACGATGCTTGCAGTCCATCCAACCGGAGAAAACCAAGGTACTCCACTATTCTTGATAAATACACTGCTCAAAACAATTAAAGGATATTGCAGTTTTAGGTGGATTTTGTATCTGGGAAACTTTTTAGCTGATTGATACATGGTCGACAGACATAGTAGGTTATATGAGAATAAATTACACATGTTTGGCAGAAAAAAATGCATTCTATTGCGCATTTGTGTACAAAAGGAAAAAACACAATTTGTGCATATGAGAAAAAAAGAATAAGAAAAGGTGTTTTCTTCAAAGAAAATCATTTTCAGTAGGGGGTATGGTTTCCACGGGCGGCCAGCAACGTTGAACACCTTTGAGGCATGGACTCAATGAGGCTATTAATGACGAGTTGGGGTATTCTGCCCCACTCTTCCAGAAGAGCTCTTTCCAGTTCTTGGAGAGTTTGTGGGGGTTGTTGGCGGCCAGAAACTCGTCTTCCTAGAGCGTCCCAAACGTGCTCGATTGGATTCATGTCTGGAGAACACGCTGGCCATTCCATTCGAACGATTCCTTCCTCGAAAAGGAAATCCTCCACCAGGTTTGCACGATGTGGCCTGCAGTTATCGTCCATTAAAATGAAGTTATCTCCGATTGCTGCAGCGTAAGGGACTACAATAGGTCTGAGGATCTCATCCCTATATCGGCGACCAGTCAGAGCTCCATCTCGAATGATGTAGAGGTCAGTGCGCCCGTCAATGGAGATGCCACCATACACCAACACTCCTCCACCGCCAAATCTGACACTTTCGTGCACGAACGCAGGATTATTCCTACTGCCACGGTCCCTCCAGATGAAAATACGCCTATTATCCGGATGCACAGAAAAACGGGACTCGTCAGAAAACAGAATATTGCTCCATTCATTTCTCCTCCAGTTGACATGCTCGGTTGCCCACTCCCTGCGGTCGCGACGATGCCTTGATGTTAATCTAACACATACCATCGGTCGGCGAGCATACAGACCTACAGCATGGAGCCGGTTTCGGACAGTCTGAGTTGAAATCGTGGTGCTGTAGCGAAGGTGTTGTTAGAGAAAAGTAGCGTTCATGTTTCGGTGTCTCCGAGCTGTTAACGCTAAATACCGATCTTCATTGGGCGTTGTTGCCCGTCTACGACCTTGCCCTGGTCTTCGGCCTGCACATCCATTCTCCAAAAAACGGTTCCAGATCCTGGAAATGACACTTTGTGACACTCCAATGACTTGCGCTACTTCGGCTTGAGTTTGGCCCCCTTCTAACCTACCAACAGTTCTCCAAGCTTCTGAATCTGTCAAATGACTTCGCTGAGACATCGTACTCATCGAAACAAAGCAATCACTGAATGCCGATCATCCTTGTCTTCATTCTCTTTTATCCAGTTGAAAGTCAAATTTCATTCGCTGCCGCTGAAGCGACCTTTTTGACGTCGAACTCAAAATTTGCATACTCCACAGTTTGAAAACCAGAAAAATTTGCATTTGTGATTCTCTTCTTCTATTTTCGGCAAAAAAATTTCGTTTATATCTTTATTTTATATAAAACTTCAAATATCCTTTAATTGTTTTTAGCAGTGTAGTCCTTCCGAGCTATAATTCTCATTTTCTCTTTAATTAATATATATATATATATATACACTGCTCAAAACAATTAAAGGATATTTGAAGTTTTATATAAAATAAAGATATAAACGAAATTTTTTTTGATCGGCATTCAGTGATTGCTTTGTTTCGATGAGTACGATGTCTCTGCGAAGTCATTTGACAGATTCAGAAGCTTGGAGAATTGTTGGTAGGTTAGAAGGGGGCCAAACTCAAGCCGAAGTAGCGCAAGCCATTGGAGTGTCACAAAGTGTCATTTCCAGGATCGGGAACCGTTTTTTGGAGAGTGGATGTGCAGGCCGAAGACCACGGCAAGGTCGTAGACGGGCAACAACGCCCAATGAAGATCGGTATTTAGCGTTAACAGCTCGGAGACACCGAAACATGAACGCTACTCTTCTCCAACAACACCTTCGCTCGGCTACAGGCACCACGATTTCAACTCAGACTGTCCGAAATCGGCTCCATGCTGTAGGTCTGTATGCTCGCCGACCGATGGTATGTGTTAGATTAACATCAAGGCATCGTCGCGACCGCAGGGAGTGGGCAACCGAGCATGTCAACTGGAGGAGAAATGAATGGAGCAATATTCTGTTTTCTGACGAGTCCCGTTTTTCTGTGCATCCGGATAATAGGCGTATTTTCATCTGGAGGGATTGTGGCAGTAGGAATAATCCTGCGTTCGTGCACGAAAGTGTCAGATTTGGCGGTGGAGGAGTGTTGGTGTATGGTGGCATCTCCATTGACGGGCGCACTGACCTCTACATCATTCGAGATGGAGCTCTGACTGGTCGCCGATATAGGGATGAGATCCTCAGACCTATTGTAGTCCCTTATGCTGCAGCAATCGGAGATAACTTCATTTTAATGGACGATAACTGCAGGCCACATCGTGCAAACCTGGTGGAGGATTTCCTTTTCGAGGAAGGAATCGTTCGAATGGAATGGCCAGCGTGTTCTCCAGACATGAATCCAATCGAGCACGTTTGGGACGCTCTAGTAAGACGAGTTTCTGGCCGCCAACAACCCCCACAAACTCTCCAAGAACTGGAAAGAGCTCTTCTGGAAGAGTGGGGCAGAATACCCCAACTCGTCATTAATAGCCTCATTGAGTCCATGCCTCAAAGGTGTTCAACGTTGCTGGCCGCCCGTGGAAACCATACCCCCAACTGAAAATGATTTTCTTTGAACAAAACAACTTTTCTTATTCTTTTTTTCTCATATGCACAAATTGTGTTTTTTTCCTTTTTTACACAAATGCGCAATAAAATGCATTTTTTTCTGCCAAACATGTGTAATTTATTCTCATATAACCTACTGTGTCTGTCGACCATGTATCAATCAGCTAAAAAGTTTCCCAGATACAAAATCCACCTAAAACTGCAATATCCTTTAATTGTTTTGAGCAGTGTATATATATATATATATATATATATATATATATATATATATAGACTTTTCTCCTAAACTTCTCCTAACATCTTTACTTGTTTTTTTTGAACTATGAACTATTTTTACTTTTATACTTTAACTTGTAAATTTTCATTATTTTATAGATATACTTAACACTATCCTATTTTTATGTAGTCAATTAGACTACGGCTAGACATTTCATATGGCTCTCTCAAGGTTTGATATACACCTACTGAAAGCCAGGGTGTGCAGTTGCTTCGCAACTTGGAAGCCCATTGAACCTATCACAAGCTCAAGTTCAAGTTCTTACAAGTGGCAAATTTCTAAACAATCTTAAAATTTCTTACGTCTAATTTGAGCCTAAATTACGTGCGTAAATAGAGCATCATTTTTTGGGAAAGTATGCATGTATTTATGATTTCAATTAATTATGAAGTATAAGAGTAAAAAAAAAATAATAATAATAAAAAAAAATTATAAGCATTAAATGTTTATCTTGAAAAACACGCCTAATTTCATAAATGCAATTCATGTTTTTTTTTCTAAAATTTCTGTAACAATTATGCGGCGTGGCCGAAAAACTCGATTATGGAAAATTCACTCCTTTTTTTTACGCTTGGTAAAAAGCACGAGCTACTAAATTTATTAAACTATAATAATAATTTTTCCTTTATTCCTTTTTACTTTCTTCTATCGTTAGAAGAAGAAAGTATTGGATTCGTGAAAATTTTCGAATTCTGGTTTTCGACGAACTTACACGTTTTAGGGGTCAGAGAACCCAAAAAACATGTTTTTACAAAATGTCTGTCTGTGAGTCTGTGATTCTGTCTGTCTGTCTGTCTGTATGTGACATAAATTTTGTGGGCGCTCTATCTCAAGAACTGATGCACGGAATATAATAAAAAATTATACTCAGGTAGTCCTTGATATAAATTGATGCTGAATTGTTTTTGGTGTAAATCACTCAACAGGTGGCGCTGCTATTTAGCATTTTTCACGATTTCCGCAATCGCTCAATCTGCAGAATTAATGTACGGATTTTCATCAAACTTCAGATTCAGATTTCAGATTCCTTGACATGAATTGACTTTTTATACATTTTGATGTAAATCGCTCAACAGGTGGCGCTGCTATACTTCATTTTGTGCGATTTCTGCAAAAGCTCTCTCTCCAGAACTAATGCACGGATTTTCATCAAACTTCAGATTCCATTAGTCCTTGACATGAATTGATGTTTTTTGCATTTTGGTGTAAATCGCTCAACAGGTGGTGCTCCCATGCTGCATTTTGTGCGATTTCCACAATCGCTCAATCTGCAGAACTAATGCACGGATTTTCATCAAACTTCAGATTCAGTTAGTCCTTGACATGAATTGACGTTTTTTACGTTTTGGTGTAAATAGATCAATAGGTGGTGCTACTATACTTGATTTGTTACGATTACTGCAAGAGCTGTATCTCAAGAACTAAAGCTCGGATTTCCATCAAATTCCATATTCAGTTAATCATTGACATGAATTGACGTTTTTTACGTTTTGGTGTAAATAGATCAATAGGTGGTGCTGCTATACTTGATTTGTTACGATTACTGCAAGAGTTCTATCTCAAGAACTAAAGCTCGGATTTCCATCAAATTCCAGATTCAGTTAATCATTGACATGAATTGACGTTTTTTACGTTTTGGTGTAAATAGATCAATAGGTGGTGCTGCTATACTTGATTTGTTACGATTGCTGCAAGAGTTCTATCTCAAGAACTAAAGCTCGGATTTCCATCAAATTCCAGATTCAGTTAATCATTGACATGAATTGACGTTTTTTACGTTTTGGTGTAAATAGATCATTAGGTGGTGCTGCTATACTTGATTTGTTACGATTACTGCAAGAGTTCTATCTCAAGAACTAAAGCTCGGATTTCCATCAAATTCCAGATTCAGTTAATCATTGACATGAATTGGCGTTTTTTACGTTTTGGTGTAAATAGATCAATAGGTGGTGCTGCTATACTTGATTTGTTACGATTACTGCAAGAGTTCTATCTCAAGAACTAAAGCTCGGATTTCCATCAAATTTCAGATTCAGTTAATCATTGACATGAATTGGTTTTGTTTACGTTTTCTTGTCAATCGCCCTACAGGTGGCACTGCTATACTTACTTTTGTAGGATTTACACGATTTTTGCGATATCATATCTCAAGAACTAATGCATGGAATTTCATACCTTTAGAATCTTCATGATGGACATAGATTGCCATCTAATTTTGGCACTGTGATAGCAAATTTCGAAATTTTAACATGTATGAGGTAGAAGAAAGTTTTCGGATTGCTACATCCGACTAGTTTATTTAAGCTATGCAAACAGGAAAGAAAAAATGAAACATTTTTATTTATTTAAGATATGGCAACAGGAAAAAAAAATGAAACATTTTTAAAACGATCTTTTTAAGATGTCTAAATTGATTTCTCAACGTATAATTATAAATTAATTAATATCAAACTGTTAATCGATAAAAAGCGTATTTGTTTTTAAGTATCACACTCTTTATTTTAACTATTAATTAATTAAAGGATATTACAAAATATATATAATACAATCTTTATTTTAAATTTATATGTTCTACCTTTAGTGTTTAAAAAAATTCTTTGTTGCAATTTCAGAGGTAGATGGTCGATTTTGACGAGCGTGGTTTGATGCATAATTAAATCTATTGCTGTTGTAACTCCTATACAATTAATTGCAACTAACTATAAAGAATGTTTGACGATTTATCAACTGTGGACGGTTAACGAACAAATGCCTTAAAATTCATTTATAAATTTATAATTAAGTTCTAAAAATATTAAAATGTCATATTGTCATCGAAAATACGTCTGTGAACACAATTTTCACAATTCTAGCATATCAAAAAGTGAGTGAAAAATCTATTACAAAATTCCATCTGTATATGCAAAAAAAAAAAAAAAAAAAGGTAAATAAACAAGAAAGTAAACTCATACATTAAGCATAGATTATGAAACACTTTCCAATACTTCCAGCATACTTTAACAAACCTGCGCTGTTTAATAAGGTAAATAAGATACCTAAGTAAACATTTTAGTAAACGCAAAACTCATTTGAAAACCAGATTTCAGCAATTACAGGCCATAGCCAGAAAAATACTGTAATTCTTATGTGCAACCCTGTATATAATCAATAGGTTTGTATATATACGCTATGTAGTATGTTAGAATTTAGTTTAGTAAGAAAACGCATAAGACAGTTAAAAATTCACCTTCAACAGTTTTTACCAATAGACGGAAACATATTTGAATTCTTTTGTACAGTCCTGTATATCACATGAATGTATTTATACACGCCACACATTCAGCTAAAGTTTAAATCATTCAAAAACACGCTCTAAACTACTAAAAATCATTCTTCCAGCAATTTACATGCATAAGTGGCCATGTATCCAGTTCTTTGAGTAGCCCTGTATACGATTTTATTTATATTCGACAAACATCTATTTATGTACTAAATATACATTTCACGTTCAAAATGCATAACTCGATTAAAAAGAAAACCTTAAGCAATTTATGGTGATACACAGTAATGCTTACGAATTCTAGTGTAGCCCTGTAATGATCTGTAGCATTTATACATACCACATAGTATGCAAAATTTGGTTAAACGCATACCTAACTGAAACCGCATTTCCAGCACTTATCGCTTATGAACATAACATCGGATACAGTACCGCATTCGAAATATTTTGTGTGTCCTTGTGAATGAACGATAAATGCTATGTACATCATATTTACAACAGGTATCTTGTAATAAACCTCAGTAATGTATATCAATTTCATTATATTTGAAATAGTGTAACTCTGCAAACCGTGTTTCTCCGTAAACCATTATGAAACCGAATACTTTTGTGTAGCCCTGTAAAAGAATAAGAAATACTTTGCGCTTCATATTCTACAGAAAGCATGTTTTAGAGCAGTGGTTCCCAAACTTTTGGGCTCGCGGAGCCATTTTTGGGAAGAATTTTTATGGCGGAGCCCCTTAACCCCACGGTACTCTATGCTTTAGAAATTAATGTTTTTTATGCCTATGGAGCAGAGAAAGATTCTTTGGATAAGAGTCCGAAACAGGAATTTCCAACATGGGGCCAAGATTCTCAGTTTGGCCCTTTTCTTAATACAGAAATTCTGAATTCATACTAGAAATTTTGAAAATCAAATTTTCGATTATTATCCTCTTAACAGTTTTATTTAATATTACAATTATTGGACACAATAAATTAAAAATAAGGACTAAAAACCACTTTTTTGTATTAAAATATCTGCCTTGTATAATCGAGATATGCTCGCCAAATACAGGAAAAATTATGGTTAAAAATTTGTGGTTTCTGAAAGCTTTTAGTAACGAAGAAAACAAACTCTTCTTACCCGAGCAACGTTTGAGCAATACTGTTAAGGGGTTAATGACATCCATTTTTAAAATACAAAAATATTCTTTCGGGATTTCCAGTATGAACTCGGAATTAAAGATCAAAATGGTAACCCTATCTGGAACATGCATTGGGGCTTACGTGAAACTATTATTATTTATGGCGAAAACCACACACACACACAGAAAAAAAGATAAGTTGTGCAGTTTTCGTGTACAAAGATAGATTTATGTATAATCCCAATAGGCTACTCGCGTAAAGAAAGAAAATGCGTAGGCCCGGTCGCCCATGAGTAATTATGTAACACGTTTTCACTAGTCCCCCCGCCTGTAAGAGAATCATGCGATTAGGGATTCTTTTTTCGTTCTTCTTTACGTTTCCAGTACTTCTAAACATGCAAAGAAAACGAATCGCCCCTGAGTTTCTTCTTTTGAACCATTTTTTAAACGTACATTTAGAAGCAGATCATCATTTTAGTGTTTAAGATGGTGGGGCAGAATCTATAACCTGTATTGTTAGGTGCAGCATCGTTCACTTTTTTTGGATGTTTTATTTGAAGTATTTAGCTATTAATTATAGTTTTGAAAGAAACTTTCTTTCACCATTATGTTTGCCTCAAAATAGATATACGGTTAAAAACTACACATGTTAAAAGAACTGCAACTAGTAGAAAAACTTTTCTGACAAAACGGGATATATCAGTGGGGTTAAATTTATATCAGGGCGGGTACTCATTGACGAAAAGTCTAAGCAAGGGGTGGAGCTGAGAAAAAGTTTAGTTGGATTGTTAGTGTGATGACAAATGTAAAGAACCAATATATACCTGTATTGTTAGGTGCAGCATCGTTCACTTTTTTGGATGTTTTATTTGAAGTATTTAGCTATTAATTATAGTTTTGAAAGAAACTTTCTTTGACCATTGTTTTTGCCTCAAAATAGATATACGGTTGAAAACTACACATGTTAAAAGATCTGCAACTAGTAGAAACACTTTTCTGACAAAACGGGATATATCAGTGGGGTTAAATTTATATCAGGGCGGGTACTCATTGACGAAAAGTCTAAGCAAGGGGTGGAGCTGAGCAAAAGTTTAGTTGGATTGTTAGTGTGATGAAAAATGTAAAGAACCAATATATTTTTTAAATTGCTACAGCCTTATTTCTGATAGGAAAATGTGACATAAAAAAATAAGAATCTTAGCCAATGCCGAGACCAATTAAAAATTTTTTTAAAGAGGGGTTGTTAAGTGATACAAGATGAAAAAAAAAATGCGTTTTAAGTAATAACATTATTTTAAAAAGTAAGTACAATTATGTAAAACAGCATAGAAAAGTTAAATAACTAATAATTAATTAAAATAAAATAAACAGATTAAAAGGATTAAAGTTACAAAAAAAATATATGTACACAATGTATACAATTATTAAATTAATCTAATGAAAGGTTTGTTAAATGAGACAAGATGTTAAAAAAAGAGGCGTTTTAATCGACAAACATTGTTTTACTATGACAAACACTATAGGAAATTAAAATATACAAGTAACATAAACAGATTAAAGAAATTAAAGTTACATAAAAAAAAGAAATATATGTACACATTATACACAAATGTAAAATGAATCTAATGAGGGGCTTTAAATGAAACAAGATGTTATAAAAAAGATGTTATAAAAAAGATGTTTAAAGCGACAAACATTGTTTTATTATGAAAAACAATATAGAAAATTTAAATAACTAAAAATTAATACAAGTAACATAAACAGATCGAAGAAATCTAAATTATAAAAAATAAAAAATAAATACATATACACAATATACACAAATATAAAATGAATCTAGTGAGGGGCTTTAAATGATACAACATCTTATAAAAAAAGACGCTTTAAGCGACAAACATTGTTTTAAAAATTAAATACAATCATGAAAAATAGTATAGAAGATTTAAATAACTAAAATTTAATAAAAATAAAATAAACAGTTTAAAGAAATTAAAATTCCAAAAATTAAAATAATACAATATACAATATGTACAAATGTTAAATGCCGATGGATTTTTTAAAACTCTGCTCAAAGTGTGACAAGCAATAACGTGTAAAAGAGAGCAATAACGTGTGAAAAATGTGGTTGAATTGTTTTGCACAGTTTTTTTTATATCTGGTGCAATTTGTGACAATTATAAGCGATTGTCTGGCTCTGCATTTAACCGTCTGGCGCGCCTTCGTCTTTTCGATTCACATTGTGCATTCGATTCAGAATACTATTTCTTGTAGCTTATTTTGAATCGAATTTTTAAAACACATTAAATGCAGAAACATAAAAGAAAGTAATTCAAACCAAAAATATATAGAAAATGGATACATGTATATTGCAAATTTTTATTGATTTAAAAATATATATTCTAGTATTTTGAAACCTAGTGATAGATGTATTTATATTTGACACACACACACACAGAAATTTCTACATACTTTCGACTAATGTTCCCTTGCAACACACTAATTTCTTTCATGTTTTGTTTATTTTCCTGGAACGCCGCGGTGCCCCTGAAAAGTATAGGCGGAGCGCCAAGGGCTCCACGGTGCACACTTTGGGAACCTCTGTTTTAGAGCATCTCACATATTGATATCAATTGCATTATGTTTGCAATAGTATAACATGATTAAAATGCACGGCAAACGACTTTTCCCCATAGACCATAATAAAAGGGAATTCTTTTGAGTTTCCATGTAAATTAATTATAAATGCTACATGTACCATATTCGATAGTAATCATCTTGTAGTGCACTTCAGCGATGTATACCAATTTCAATATATTTGAAATAGAGTAACATCAATAAAATGCACTGCAAAAGATTTTACCCCATAGACACTAATGTAACGGAATTTTTTTGAGTTCTAAATACTTCATTTTCAATACCGAACATGTCATAGTAAACCTCAATAACATATATCAGTTGCATGACAATCCAAGTATATTTACGCGAGTTAGAGCACAGACAAGACAGACAGTTAGACAAACCGAATTCATAAACACTTTTCAAAATTGTTGGAAAGTGTTAAAAAGGTAAAAAGATAAAAGATGCATTCAGTTTATTCACAAGCAAATTTCAAAAGACTAGACTTGTTTAAACACTTTTTTTGCAAGTAAGTTTCGTGGGTCGCAAGCTTTAAAATTTTGCTGTTTGACATTTTCAAGGCTCTTTGTAATAAAAAGTGATATTTAGATAAATCTTTGCTAAAGGAACGTTAAAATTTGTGAGTGACTTACCTGCAAACCATCCATAGCATAACTGAAGAATGAATAACCTTCAAGGAGGGTGCATTCACCCGACTGGGGTCTGTAAATGACCAGGAAGAAGTGAAGCCCAAAGAGTGGGACCAGCACCAGAGTTGCTCGGACGGCTTTTCTAAGGTAATAAAAGAATTTAATAACAGAATAAAAAGAAAAGTGCTCAGTTAAACTGATGGCATTGAGCTCACAGGCTATTCACACTAATTGTATATTATACTCTTATTTCGAAGAATAATTCCCCACGGAAAATAAAGAAATCGACAGTAAATTAAGGGAGGGGGATTAGCCCTCCGTTTTTCCCCTTTATACTTAACCAAAGAACCCCCAAAACTAATCAGGGAAGGCCCTTACAACAATGAATCTATATACAAAATTTAAAGCAAATTGGGTAATTCTGCATGAAAAACCCATTTATCTAAATTAAGGGGGATTAAGCCCTCGTTCCCCCTGTATACTTAACCAATCAACCCCAAAACTAATCAGGGAATAGCCTTATAACAATGAACCTATAAACCAAATGTTAATCAAATCGGATAATTTGGCATGAAAAACACATTTATCTAAATTAAGGGGGATTAGCCTCCCGTCCCCTCCCCCCGCTTTATACGTAACCAATGAATCCCCCGAAACTAATCAGGGAAGCGCCTTATCCCAATGTACCTATAAACAAAATTTGAATCAAATCGGATAATTCTGCATGAAAAACTCATTTATATAAATTAAGGGAGGGATTAATCCCCCGTTCCCCCCCTTTACACTTAACCAATGAAACCCCAAAACGAATCAGGGAAGCGCCTTATAACAATGAATCTCTAAGCAAAATTTTAATAAAATGGGATAATTTGGCATTAAAAACATATTTATCTAAATTAAGGGGGGGGTTACCCCCGTCCCCTACCCCCTTATACATAACCAATAAACCCTCAAAATTAATGAGGGAAGCGCCTTATCCCACTGTACCTATAAACAAAATTTGAATCAAATCGGATAATTCTGCATGAAAAACCCATTTATATAAATTAAGGGAGGGATTAGTCCCCCCCGTTCTCCCCTTTATAATTAACCAATGAACCCCCAAAACTAATCAGGGAAGCGCCTTATCACTATAAACCTATAACCAAAATTTTCAGCAAATCGGATATTTCTATCAAGAGTTATCGCGTTACGTACACACGTACATACATACATAGGTACATACAGAATCGGCGGGCACTTTAGTTCTCAGGCTTCGATAGCCTCTGAGCTAAAAAGGGAATCTAAGTGTTTTGAATTGATTATTTAACACTAATTTAGGATTTAAACAAAATAAGAACAGCATTCAACACAAAATACACTATTAACTATTCGTGCGTTAATCACGAGTGGGAGTCGTGTAACGTAAAATATACTCTGTGAATCAATCCGAGTGTGACTCGTGTGAGTTAGAATATGACTTCTGAATCAATCACGTGTCACACTCGTAATTCATACACAAAGGGTTTTAGCACGGTTGTTTGAGAAATACTAAAGTTTATTTAGGATACTACTATTTTCGTATGAAATAGTCGCTTTATTTAATCACAGAAATTATGTGATTAAATCAGGCGGATAGTTCGATACAGGTAAAATCGTGTTCAAAATAAAATTTTGTTATTGTCTGTCAACCCTGGGTTATAATCTACTAAAAATACCAACGTTTAACACACAATATCATCGTACAATGGACAGACGCACGTTTAGTGAGTAACTTGGACTCACTTCCTCGGTGTAAATAAATAAAATTAAACCCTATTGTATCCCCTTAAAGACATGAAATTGAATCTAAAACCCAAATGAAAAACAGCAACACACCGAAAAAATCATCACGTATGAGCCACCAATCAGACTAAGCCGGAAGGTGGCTCATCAGTGATGATTTTTTCGGTGTGTTGCTGTTTTTCATTTGGGTTTTAGATTCAATTTCATGTCTTTGGGGGGATAAAATAGGGTTTAATTTTATTTATTTACACTGAGGAAGTGAGTCCAAGTTACTCACGAAACGTGCGTCTGTGCATTGTGCGATGATATTGTGTGTTAAACGTTGGTATTTTTAGTATATTTATCCACACAAGATTTTATTCATAACCAGGTTATAATCGTTGGCTTTACAGGGGTTACGGGGACAATCAGGAAAACTTCCACTAGTAGATATAAAAGAGGGGGTCCTAACTCAGCGGCGTGAGCGGCGTTGACCTCTGAAGGTCACTGTATACTGCAGAGGTTATTGCGGTGTGCGGCGGTGTGCGGCGGTGTGAAGATCACTGTGCGGTGGAGGGCGATAAGAGCATTGCGGTGGAGAAGAGTGCGGTGGCAGAATTCGGCGATAAGAATATTGCGATTGTAGAGATAAGGATACCTACTGTAAGAGTATTATTTTAATTAATTTTAATTGGGGGACATAGAAAATTTAGAAGCAATGTTTTTTTCAACTAGAGTATATAGCAGCGGATGGAATTTTAGATTTAAGTGAAATAGTGCTGATTAAAATAAGATCTCATCAAAAACATCACATGTAAAAAATGCAGCCAAGTCTCGTGACTCTTTTACCGTAAAAAGTTTTGAGATCGTGTAAAGCCAAGTTTAACTATCTTATTAGCTTAGAAATTTTTATTCACAAATCAGTCCTAGTCGCTACATCTTTAGTTAATTATTATTTTGTGATTTGGCAATTACGCAGCACAGGGAAGTTATTACACCTTACTATTTTATGGGATAGGATGAGATAATTTCATTAAGGCTAATTATATACGCACAGGGAAGTTATTTCACCTTAATATGTTATGGGATGGGGTGGTATTATTTGATTAACTCCTTGTGGATGAGCGACACGTATCAGAATCCTTGATTATTCCCACCAGCTACTTTTTATTGTAAGCTTTGCCTTATTTAATGATAGCATTTCTGCGGTTCAATTAAGCGATAATTTCTGTTTTGAAAAACCGGTGGTAAAAGATTAAAAATTCTGTAAAGGACATTCGTCGTGAAGGGGTTAAGACTAATTATACACTATATTGCCAAAGGTGACCGGTCACTTGCGATTTTAGACGTTTTGTTAACTATCTAGAAAAATACATGAGGAATTAACCTGAAACTGCAGATGTGTAAACAGTATAGTATAGGTTATATATTTCCGCGAAGATTTTTTCCCGAAACGCCATAGGGGACTGTCAACAAATTGAAAAAGAACGAATATCTTTTGGATTACCCTGTAAAAACTAATGTAGCAAAAGCGTTCAAACTCAAGATTATTAATAAGTAGCTTATTGTAATATACTGTGTTCATTTCTATGATGATAGCATGTATACTCGAAGAGAAATTAAGGTTTTTATGAAAACAGTCCCAAATTTCGCAAAGTTTTTTGCTTATAATTTGCAGAGTTCTTAATATAAAAAAAAGTTATTTTGAGAAAATATGTCAAACAACATTGTACATAATACTCTGCAATCGGAATTAAAAAATAATAAAAATTGGATGACAAATGAGCAGGTTTACAAAAAAATGTTTCACTTCGCATGCGCGAATGCAATCAAAATATAATGTGCATAATGTATTAGCTAAGTATATAGAGCAACTTTTGTGAAAGTCTCAAAATCATAGCTTGAAAATTCTGAAAATTATCGTCGATAGAATAAGCTCGATATCCGTTGTTCTCAAAAAGAAGCAAAATGATGAGGGGTTGTATCAAATATCTGTTGATTAGTGCCAAGATAGCGTACACAATATTGCACGTACTACTATATTTGGATACAACCCTTCATCTTTTTGCTTCCTTTTGGGAACAACGGATTTCGAGCTTATTCTATCGACGATAATTTTCAGAATTTTGAAGCTATGATTTTGAGACTTTCATAAAAGTTGCTCTATATACTTAGCTAATACATTATGCACATTATATTTTGATTGCTTTCGCGCATGCGCAGTGAAACATTTTTTAGTAAACCTGCTCATTTTTCATCTAATTTTGATTATGTTTTAATTCCGATTGCAGAGTATTATGTACAATGTTGTTTGACATATTTTCTCAAAATAACTTTTTTTTATATTAAGAACTCTGCAAATTATAAGCAAAAGACTTGGCGAAATTTGGGACTGTTTTCATAAAAACCTTAATTTCTCTTCGAGTGTACATGCTATCCTCATAAAAATGAACACAGTATATTAAAATAAGCCACTTTTTAATAATCTCGAATTTGAACGCTTTTGCTACATTAGTTTTTGCAGGATAATCCAAAAGATATTCGTTGTTTTTCAATTTGTTGACAGTCCCCTATGGGGTTTCGGGAAAAAATCTTCGCGGAAATATATAACCTATACTATACTGTTTACACACCTGCAGTTTCAGGTTAATTTCTCATGTATTTTTCTAGATAGTTAACAAAACGTCTAAAATCGCAAGTGACCGTTCACCTTTGGCAATATAGTGTATACATCACATTCTCGTGCTACGTAATTGCCAAGTCACAAAATAACAATTAACTAAAGATGTAGCGACTAGGAAGTGATTTGTGAATGAAAATTTCAGAGTTAATAAGATAGTTAACCCATTCGCTGTGGTTTTTCAATCTAAAATTACGAATTCGTACCAGAAATTTCGAAAGAAGAATATTTATTTTATGTAATCACGAAATGTCTGTCATTAAATAAAGTAAATATTGCTATTAGTATTTTCTGGTATTATTTCGAACTTTCTAAATAAAATAAAATCTCATCGAAAAGCCACCTGTTAAAAACGCAGCCAACTCTCGTAACTTATTTACCGTAAAAAGTACTGAGATCGTATAAAGCCAAGTTTAACTATCTTATTAACTCTGAAATTTTCATTCACAAATCACTCCTAGTCTCTACATCTTTAGTTAATTATTATTTTGTGACTTGGCAATTACGTAGCACGAGAATGTGATGTATATAGTTAGTCTTAATCAAATAATACTATAACATATTAAAGTGTAATAACTTCCCTGTGCGTATATAATTTGCCTTAATTAAATTATCCCATCCCATCCCATAACATAGTAAGGTGTAATAACTTCCCTGTGCTGCGTAATTGCCAAGTCACAAAATAATAATTAACTAAAGATGTAGAGTCAAGGAGTGATTTGTGAATGAATATTTCAGAGTTAATAAGATAGTTAAACTTGGCTTTATACGATCTCAGTACTTTTTACGGTAAATGAGTTACGAGACTTGGCTGCATTTTTTACAGGTGACTTTTTGATGAGATTTTACTCCTTTTGTAAGTTTCTAAGACTACGAGATCATATTATTTTCATTTTCTCTCTTTTTCTTTCTTTCTTTCTTTCTTTTTTTTTTTTGAATTATCCATATTTTTTAATGTTTCCTTATTTAGTATCTTAAATATTAACTTTATTCCAAATTTCAAGTTTCTAGCGCTATGAAATCGAATTATTTTCAAAACTTCCTTATTTTTCGATTTCTTTCGATTTTTTTATTTTATTTTCGAATTTTATTGCGTTTTTATTTTAACTTATTCTGAATCCTAAACACTATCTTTACCGCGAATTTTAAGTTTCTAAGGCCAAAAGATGAAATTATTTAAATTTTTTTTCAATTTTTTTCGAATTTTTCGAATTTTTAATTTTTTTTTTCGAATTTTCTGGATTTTTTAATTTTTCCTTATTTTGAATCCTAAATACTACCTTTATTCTGAATTCCAAGTTTCTAGCGCAACAAAATTGGATTATATGAAATTTTTCGATTTTTTTCGATTTTATTTTCATTTTTTTTTGTGTGTGTGTGTGTGTTTTTGATGTTTTCTTTTTCTGAATTCTAAACACTACCTTCACACCAAATTTTAAGTTTTTAAGACTACAAGATCGTGTTGTTTTCAATTTTCAATTTTATTCAATTTTTTTGAATTTTCAAATTTTCAATTTTTTTTTTTTTCGGATTTTATAATTTTTTCTTTTTTTGTATCCGAAACACTAGCTTTATTCAAATTTTAAGTTTCTGTGGCTGCGGGATCTACCCAATCTTTTTGATGACGCGAGAGTGAGTGAGTGTGAGTGACAAAAATCGAAACTTTGAGTTCATATATCGTCTGCACTAATTTATGGGTATTTTTTGAATTATCCATATTTTTGAATTTTTCCTTATTTAGAATCTTAAATATTACCTTTATTCCAAATTTCAAGTTTCTAGCGCTATAAAATCGAATTATTTTCAAATTTTCCTTATTTTTCGATTTTTTCGATTGTTTTATTTAATTTTCGAATTTCATTGCGCTTTTTATTTTAACTTATTCTGAATCCTAAACACTATCTTTACTGCGAATTTTAAGTTTCTAAGGCTAAAAAATCAAATTATTATTATTTTTTTTTATTTTTCTCGAATTTTTCGAATTTTTGAATGTTTTTTTTTTTTTCGAATTTTCCGGAATTTTTAATTTTTTCTTATTTTGCATCCTAAATACTACCTCTATTCCGAATTCCAAGTTTCTAGCGCAACAAAATCGGATTATTTGAAATTTTTCGATTTTTCGATTTTTTCAATTTTGCTTTCAAATTTCTTGGTGTTTTTGATGTTTTCTTTTTCTGGATACTAAACACTACCTTCACACCGAATCTTAAGTTTCTAAGACTACAAGATCGTATTATTTTCAATTTTCAATTTTGATGGAATTGGTTAAATTTTCGAATGTTTTTTTTTTTTTTTCGAATTTTCCGGATTTTATAATTTTTTCTTTCTTTATATCCTAAACACTACCTTTTTTTTTTTCAAATGTCAAGTTTCTAGCGCTACGGGATCTACCTAATCTTTTTGATGACGCGTGAACGAGTGAGTGAGTGAGTGAGTGACAAAAAATCGAATGTTTGAGTTCATATATCGTCTGAACTAGAAAAGACAGAAAGTTGTAATTTTAAATTTTGGTCCTGTGTGCCAAGTACTCTAGAAAAACGAAGTTTCAAATTTTTGGGATACTCCAGCGTGGAGATATGGTGGGGTCAAAAGTGCCCTGAGTTGCTACTAGAAAAGTATGCTTACGGCTGTCCTCTCTCGACTTGGCGGAGGCACTGCCGTGCCTCCAGATTTCAGTAATTTTAACTCGGCAGTCAACGTGTTAAACTTGGCTTTACACGATCTTAGAACTTTTTACGGTAAAAGAGTCACGATACTTGGCTGCATTTTTTACAGCTGAGGTTTTTCATGAGATTTCACTTATTTTTGTAAGTAATGCTCCTTTTGATGAATATGGGCTCTTTTTGGAGATCATCCAATGGTTTTCGCTAAGTCCACACTCCGTTCCTATTATTTGCTACACTCCGTTCCTATGTAAAACTTTGCGCAGTTACCAACACTGATTCTCTATGAATTTTAAAAATAAATTTTTATTCTCTTAACGATTTTCTGTGATCTAATAGAAAATTTTTACAAATTGCGATTTTTTAAATAAAAGAACAAATAGAACAAGTGGGTAAGTGTCATCAAAGATCGCTCAGAGGGTTTCGTTTAATATTCCTTTCAAAACACTTTATCCTTTCCTTAATAAATTCAAACAAATTTCATTTAGCAACAACAACAACAAAAAAAAGTCATGTTTTTTATAAAGTAAAAATTTACCGGTCTATTTTAGACTTTTTTCGAATATCTAAATCAGCCGCATAGCGGTCCAAGCCCGCTATTATATTCTGTCATAATAATATCCGTCATACGGACTAAATGCGGTATAAAAAATAATTTCAAAATTAAACATGTTGTACACCATCAAAATGTTAAAATATGCGAATATTTCCATAATCGGATTTTTATCACGATTCAATATGTTTCTCAAACTCATATATTTACTATTCTCTATTATTTATATTGATACTCGCTTTGTATTATTCTCAAACATTTGAAAAATTAGTTAAACTTCCTATATGACGTCAGATTTTCTTTTTAAATGACGTGATATTAGTTTGCTTTTTCCACTTACACATACTCATACTCCTTGTATTATTGAGAAATCTTAGACATTTTCCGGTTTAATACGACTATGACGTCAATCAATTTCATTTCATATTTATCTTTTTTTCAATTGGTGAAACTTTTTATTTCATTTTCATTTTTCACGTGAAAATCGTCTGATAGAAAATTAATTATTTTAGAAAGAATTTTATTGTGGATTTTAAATATTTGACATCTGCTCTAACGAAAAATGTTTCAATTTAATAGGAAAAGGCTGTTAGAATTTTGGTTTTTTATCTCTATTTATTAAAACGAGCAGGGAAGACCAAGCTACGCTCGGTCAAAGTTAAATTTGAGTTCAAATATCATGATCCATGACCAAAATGACCCACTGATTGAATTTTCACGAACATGTGACTTAGCCCAACAGTCTTCTCGTACCGGAAAACCATAGGATGCAAAATTTAGTGTAAATTGAGTCGCTTTTTAGATATTGACCCACAATGACCCAGAAATGACCCACTAATCGAATTTTCTCGAACATGTGACCTAGTCTAATGATTTTCGCGTGCCCGAAACTCGTAAAATACAAAATTTAATCAAAATCGTTAGAGCCGTTTTTTAGATAAAATTAATTTGACCCGCTTTGACCCAAAAATGACCCCCTAATCGAAAGTTCTCGAACATGTGACCCAGCCCAATACTCTTCTCGTGCCCGAAAATAGTCGGATACAAAATTTCGTCAAAATCGTTTGGACCGTTTTTTAGATACAATTAGCTTGACCATGACCCAAAATGACCCAAAATGACCCACTAATTGAATTTTCTCGAACATGTGACCTAGCCCAACAGTCTTCTCGTGCCCGGAAACCATTGAATGCAATATTTAGTGTAAATTGAGCCGCTTTTTAGATCTTGACCCACAATGACCCAGAAATGACCCACTAATCGAATTTTCTCGGACATGCGACCTAGCCCAATGCTTTTATCGTGCACGAAACTCGTAGGACACAAAATTTAATCAAAATCGTTAGAACCGTTTTTTAGATAAAATTAATTTGACCCGCGTTGACCCAAAAATGACCCACTATTCGAAAGTTCTCGAACATGTGACCCAGCCCAATTGACTTCTCATGCCCGAAAATAGTCGGATACAAAATTTCGTCAAAATCGTTTAAACCGTTTTTCAGATACAATTAGCTTGACCATGACCCAAAATGACCCAGAATTGACCCACTAATCGAATTTTCTCGGACATGCGACCTAGCCCAATGCTTTTATCGTGCTCGAAACTCGTAGGACACAAAATTTAATCAAAATCGTTAGAACCGTTTTGTAGATAAAATTAATTTGACCCGCGTTGACCCCAAAATGACCCACTATTCGAAAGTTCTCGAACATGTGACCCAGCCCAATTGACTTCACATGCCCGAAAATAGTCGGATACAAACTTTCGTCAAAATCGTTTGAACCGTTTTTTAGATACAATTAGCTAGACCATGACCCAAAATGACCCACAAATCGAATTTTCTCGAGCATAAGACCTAGCCCAATGGTTTTCTGGTGCCCCAAAACGGTAGGATACGAAATTTCGTCAAAATCGTTAGAGCCGTTTTTAAGATAATTTTTGCATATATATATATATATATATATATATATAACCACCCACAAGATTTGCTCGTATTAGAATATATGATAATACGAATTTTTCAAATTTTAATATTTTGAGCTCTTCACAGCTGCAATTCAGATTTATACACTAAGTTTAAACTCTGTAAGTTACATACTTTTTGAGAATGGCTCTGTGACGGACAGACAACGGAGCGGGGGTAATAGGGTTTCGTGAGATGAACGAAACCCTAAAAAAATAACAGACAAATCGAACAAAATAACAAATTATTGCATTTTAAACGGAGTCTTAAAATGTTCAGTAATGCTTTAAAGAAAACCAGATGCCGTATCGATTAATCGATTAGGTGAATCGAAATAAAATAATAAGTTATCGATTAACAATTACCCTGTTATTGATTGCCTAATTTTATTGTAGCTACGTCCTTACCACAATGTCACAGTATCGTTATCAGTTTAAACAGTTTTTTCTGATGACTCTTAAAACTCTTTATTTGTTAATATTAACTTTAATGTTGACATAAAGAATTAAGATGACATTAACATTTAACATTAACCTTAATGTTATTTTAGTTATTATATGGTAATCTATTTATATAGAACAGGGCCAATCAAATTAAGTTAATGAATAATCACCTATTAACTTTAATGGTATGATCCACTGGTTGATTATAATTACAGTAGCGTCCTTGAATATAATGGCATTGTACTATTATCAGTTTTCACTCGATAGCGCCCAGGTTAATGATAGTCATCAATGTAGATTATATTTGATTTGTAAGATCGTTTCAGTATTCAAACAAAATGACAACAGTAATAACAGATAGATATTTCTAATGATATTCAAAGCTTTAATGAATTTAATGTTTGTCCCTGATTGTAATAATATATATAATACTGAGGGATGCAATAAAATATTAATCTTACATAGTTTATTGATTTATAGGAATTCAAAATTTTGATTAAAATAATACACTGGTGATTAAAAATACTCTATCGAATAAAACATAAAAAATAACTTTCAAATAAAGTTTATTTAATAACAGTAATTAAATTTTCCGATTTTTAACCTTACAGTGCATAGTGTAGCCAATTGTCAACACTTTCTATTTAACGTTTAATAAATAAATCAAGTTCTTTTCAACCACTATATTTATATAGAAATATTAATGTTGTAGAAATAACATAAATATGCTACTAAATGAAATTAAAAATCTATCTTAAAATTTCTGGTGTTGAATTCTTAATATAAATCTAAAAAAACCTAATTCTAAAACAAAAATTCATGCACTGAAGGTTTAATGATTTAAAAAAATATTTTCAAGCCTAAAATTTTTAGATGAAATGACAGGTCCCAAAAATATCTTCAATTTGAATTCGTTTCTTTACACTACTCTATTAAATATAAGATAAGGTTGTTTTATTATTTTTATTATTATTAATATTTTAATCTTACAAAAATATTGAAATCAAAACATTTTGGCTCTATTTCGTAGTCTTTTTCTAACCAGGATAGTTTTCGCAAAGTAAATATCTATACTAATAAAATAAAGTTTCGCTCTGTGTGTGTGTGTCTGTCTGACTGTTGGCGATGGCTAGCAAAATCTAACCCACCTAGAAGTCTGAAAATTTAGGTGTGGATAGTCCAAGGTCTGGCCATGTGCACCTGAGTCTTAGAATTTTAATATTTTGATAATTACTCAAGATATTAATTAGAATATCATTAAACATCGCATCGAAAATGCCATCTTTTAAATCAAAATGGCTAAAGAAAAGAACTGTTGTGGATTTACAAACGGAAATGAACGAATTCGAAATTATTTTACTAATTAGCGAATTTTAAGAAAACTAATTAAGATATCAATTTGAAAATTTCTGAGCATATGCAAAAAAAAAAAAATTCTGCATCTGACTATGTGATTTTTGAAAATTTCGGCCGGTAATTTTTCTTAATTTATGCAAAAAACTGCCAAAAATTTGCCGGCGCCAGTGAAAAAAATCCGAGAAAGTTTCAGACAGGGATCTGCTTTCATTAGAAACTGAACTACAAAGAGATCTGTTTCTCTGGCCGATCCCTCCATTTACTTTGCGAAAATGAAAGGAAATAATTGCCAATTTTTACTAATGAACAAAAATTTAGGTAACTAATTATGATATAGATCTGAAATTGAGGATGGGAAGTGATGTCATCTGCCGGCTATTTTAGCGTAGCGTCTTCGTTATGTTCTAATTATCATAAAAATTTAATTATTTGTTTAATGATCGTGTTATTGTAGGTGAAGGTGGTTTTCTTGAACAAATTATTAGTTATTTTTGCGGGTATGGGGAGGGAGGGGGTTAACGCCTTGCTCTGAGATTGATATTATCACGGGCCCGGGCAACGCCGGGCGGGTAGGTAATATGAAAATAAAGATTAGAAATTCGTCAATTTATAAAGTTGACAAAAAGTAGAATAAATTAAAAATTTAAACTTACATTGAACGAATTTTTCTTTGAAAGTACGTTTTTTTAGTAGTCATATTTAGGGATAGATACAAAAAAATTTAAAGAGTGCTTCTTTAGCTAGCTTAATAGCAGAGATCTGTGATCATATAAGGTGAATAATTTGTGTAAGGGGTTACATATGCAAAAAATTGATATTTTTTGGATTTTTTTTTTTTTTTTTTTTTTTTTTTTTTTTTAGTAAGGGAGTAAAATTAATTGAAAAACTAATCATTCCACGTTGTTTTTTATTGCTTCAGGTATTTAAACATATTTGTCGAAATTTTTCATGAATCGAATATTTTCTTCGATGTATGTAGTTTGTGATTTTATAAATGATCGAAAACAAATGAAATCTACTTATAATTAATAAAAAATAATGATTTTGAAGTACATACATCGAATGATGAAAAATTCCGTCGTACAAATTATAAACAATTAAATTTTTGCTCGATCGAACCTTATAGCACAAAAGGATAGACGATACCGAGTGCCCCCCTAAAATAGAAAGTGAGTAGGCAGATGCCGATGGTGGGGAGAGTACCTGGAAATATAAAGACGTGCTCCGAAAGGGGGTTCGGACCTAGCACACAAGAACAGATCTTTAACCCCTTCAGGGGCAAAGCACTCTTGTAGCTAAAATATTGAAATAATTGATTGCCACCAGGATTCACGTACGAAGTTATTTTAAAAATAAGTAAAAGCTTTTCCTCATGTACCTTATAAATTCAAAATTTGATTATAAAATTCTGGTGTCATTGTGACATTTTGGGATTAAAATTAAGTGGTATATATAATATTCCAGGTGCCCTTCAAGGGGTTAACTCCGAAATATGCTTCGGACACGGCAGACAAAGTGTTAACACTAAATACATAACCAGCCTATTAACTGGTACGAAATGAAAATATTTCGATTCGAGCCACAAATTTCCTCATAAAATAAATAAAATATAATTTGCACAGAAATAAGTTAAATAAAAAAGTTAAGTAGTTTTAAATAAAAATTTCTGGTGTGAAGTAAATTTATGAACGCCGTATGAAATTAATTCTTCTTTCTTACCTGAATTGGCTGGGTTCGTTGGCATGTGTCGCTCGTAGCTTCGTGACCAGCACTCTTATAATATTGCATAAAAATGCAAAATTCAACTGAAATATATAAAAAAGTCAATTATTATAAAGTCTAAAATTGAGAAGGAAAATATTTCTAATATTGCTCTTAATCTTTAAAGTCACGTACGGTTTCTAGTAACATAAAGACACTGGTGGTGCATTCTATGCGTCATCGGTTTTTAAAGCCTTAATAACAATTTTTAACGATATCCTTGTTTAATACAATGTACAGTAGTAATATAACAGTAATAAACATGAAAGTGTAAAAAAAAAAAAAATTAATAAGAATTAATATAACACGGACGGTTTGTACACATAAAGACTCCATGCACCAACGTCTTTTAGAGCATAAATGTCAACTTTTGATGCTAAAGAAGAATAGTGTCTAATGTCTAGTAATAGTATAAAAAAAATAGACATCACATTTATAAAAAAAAGTTTATTTATTAAAAAATTATACAGATTTATATTATAAAATTATACAGAAAATAAAATACGAGGGCTGTAAATTAAGTAATGGCAACATAGGTATAAATCAATTTTTAATGAACTTACAAGTACAATTGCATTACATTCCTTCTATGTAATCACCAGAAAAGCTTATAACCTTTTGCCAAATGCGGGAAATCATTGTAGACCAGTGGCAAGGTGTTGATTGTTGATGTGAGCGACCGAGCGCCCTACTGCGTGCCCTGTGCGTTGCAAATCCGCAGTCTCATTCCGACCCGAACGAAATGCTTGAACCCATCGTGCTACTGTCCTATACGGTAAAGCATTTGTGCCACAGGCTTCCACTAATCCTCGATAGCATTCTGTTGCATTTTTGCCATGGACAACCTCGATTTTAAGCCACGACCGCTGATTACCTTTTGAAAACATGCTTTAGAGCGATGGAAACGAAACTCCTCACTTTAACGCCACACAACAACGACCCTTCTAAGCAGATCGACTGTTTTTTGCACTCTACACATCGACAACAGCGCCACCTCACCGCTCCCATATCCCATTTGCGCATGCCTGCCCATCTGCGAGTTTTAAGATTAAGTTGCCACGATTTAATTTACAACCCTCGTATATTACACAAATACAAGGGCAGCATATTCCGTACACCAGTTGTGACTTGCCAACAAAAAAAATGAAACAGGGCAAAAAATATTTCTAACTTGAACTTTAAACACTGGTTGAACATTAAAAGGACTTTGGAAAGAGATAAAATGAAGCGCAAATGTTAATCACGTAATTGTTTTTTAAATCAAAACAGCTGTCTCACTGACAAGGAAAGCAACCAATTTCTCCCACCAAATGCAACCGATTTTAAAATGTATTTGGAAATTGCTTGTTAAATGAGATTTTTAATGCGCAGTACGTAATGAATTCATACTTAAGCGATGAAATAGTTTATTATTATTGATATAAGCTTACATAATATATATATATATATAAGTTGGTATTGCTGCAGTTATTTAATTTTACACGGTTTCAGCGACTGGATAAGTTTTAAGTGTATTTTGAAAGTAACTGCCTGATTAAGAATGCTGTCAGCATAAAATATTGAAGAAGTCCTTGTTTCCATGGCAACAATACTGTTCACTTTTCTCCTACACTAACACTATGGAAGCCGAATTGACAATGCTCATAATAAACCAGCTTAATTTTAATCTTGAAAAAATTTTAATCAGTTTAAGTTTTGCTCTAAACCTTATAATACGATAGATAAATTCCATTATATATATATATAATATATTATACATACAGGGTGTTCCGTTCCAATATTAATAGGGGTAATAGAGGAGATCACACGGAGCATAAATCAGTATATAATGCCTGGCCGGATCTCGTCTTAAAGCAAACTCCGTGACTGCTGCGTTTCCTCCATGAACTTTCAGGATGATGAAGAAGAAGTACTTTTTATGCAAATTTTCTATGTGTATAGGAAGAAAAGTGTAATAAAACAGCAGTCATCAGTGGGCGTTATGTTAAAGGGAGGCTGTTGTAAGTCGGATTGTAGTAAGTTGATGTATAATAATTATGCCGGAATACTCTAACGAAGAATATGCGGACATGCATCTGATGTACGGCCAAGCTCATGGAAATGCATGTCTAGCGCAGCGCATGTACCGTGAGCAATTTCCAAGGAGACGTTGCCCAAGTTCGAAACTCTTCATAAAAATCGATAGACGATTACGGGAGACTGGATCGTTTAATACAGCAAGCATTGATGCAGGGAAACCTCGACATGTACGAACACCTGCAATGGAAGAAGATGTACTGAATATTTTTAAAGATAACCCCTCCACGAGTACACGAGCTGCTGCGTCTGAAGTCGGTGTTTCTCACCAAAGTGTGTGGCGTGTTCTGCGTGCAGAAAACATGCACCCCTTTCATGTGCAGCGGGTACAACTGTTATCAGTAACAGATTGTGCTCAGCGGACAGAATTCGTACGCTGGTTGCTTAATGTAACAGAAAATAATCCACAATTTCTGGAAAATATTTTATTTACTGATGAAGCAACATTTACGAGAGAGGGCGTGGTAAACACGCACAATATGCACACATGGTCATATACAAATCCGCACACTGTTTTCCCGTCGAACGCACAACAAAAGTTCAGTGTGAACATATGGGCAGGTGTCCTCGGCGATTATCTCATAGGACCATATTTACTCCCAGATGTACTCAATGGCAGTACGTACTTGGTTTTCCTACGGGATATCTTACCGCAGTTACTGCAAAATGTGCCAGCAACATTGCGCCACAATATGTGGTTTATGCACGATGGCGCACCGGCACATTTTTTCATAGGTGTTCGCAATCACCTCAATTCAACATATCCTGGGAAATGGATTGGACGCAGTGGACCTGTTGCTTGGCCTGCACGCTCTCCAGACCTCAATCCGTTAGACTTTTTTGTTTGGGGACACCTTAAATCGCTGGTGTATGAAACGCCTGTGGATACACCGGAGGATTTACTAGCGCGAATCGTTGTCGCTGCAGGAGACATTCCCAACTCAGTCGGAGTTTTTCGGCGTGTTCGCCAATCTTTACGACGTCGCTGTCGGCTGTGCGATTCTGTTAATGGGCGCAACTTCGAACACCTATTATAATAATGTCCGTTCGTCTGCCTTCCGACATTGAACTGTGCAGCGCAGGCCAGAAGACTATGCTTCACATATGTCATAAAGTACGTGGAATGTAATTCTTTATTTGTCATTTTTCTTTTATTTTCAACACTTTTTGGCACAGTATTTTGTAAGTCACAGACTGTGGTGTACTCAAATTGTAAATTACAAAGTTTGTATGAATTAATTTAAAATTTAGTGTCTTTTTTAAATTTATAATTAATAAAATTATTATGCTATTTGTTATTATTATTTCCTATCATAAATTATGATGCACATATACATACAATAATTGTGCATGTAAAACATGTACTGAAACTTCTTGCATAGTTACAAATCGCAATATGTTTAATTATTTCCGAATTTTCACCACCAGTTTTATTTTAAGGAATTTAACTTAAGCTTTATATCAATAAAAGACCACTTTAAAATGTAGACTATTATTGTAAAGTTATTTTGGTTCATTCAACTCTTGAATAATTAAAAATGTTGCATCTCAGAAGAAGCATGATCGAAAATGTATAGTTGAGAGTAATTAAAAAGGCGGTGTTTCCAATCGTGATGGGCGGAGTTTAACCTTTGCTAGTGTCAAAGAAAGCGGAGTTGTAACTAAGAAACTGATTAATTTCTCTCACACAATTAAACCGATATGGTTCATTGTAAGCTTTTTCGAAAGTTTTCGGAATGGACCAAATTTTACTACATTTTCCTTGTTGTAGCTAGAGTTGTCTTTTTGGAATTAACGATTAACTATTTTGATGTATATTGGATTTCGTACTTTATTCACTGTTTCAGGGCTTGTAACTCGTCAATAAATATTGCTATTTTAATACAATTGATGTCATTTTGTAGGTTTTTTTCTGCTCTTTCTAAATATGTGCTTCGTTTTTATGTAGCATTATCGATAGTTTAGCAATGAGGGTTCTTTTACAATTTTCCGAATTTTCATTCTATTTGCTGTAACTTGAAAACTATTGAGATCCGACCAGGCTTTATATACTGATTTATGCTCCATGTGATCTCCTCTATTACCCCTATTAATATTGGACACCTTTAACGGAACACCCTGTATAATATATATATATATATATATATATATATATATATATATATATATATATATATATATATATATATATATATATATATATATATATATATTATAAAACTGTTGTATAAATGTGTATTCATTTAAGTTAAATTTACTTAAACTATTAGGACGAATAGAAAAAGTATTTCTTTAAAAATTATTTATCATAAAAGCGTATTTTTTGGAATTTCATTGTGTCGCCAACCGACTATAAATCGCCAAAATATATATATCAATGTTTTGCAGGAAATTTTTTTAGAGTCATATATATCCTCATGATAAGAATATCCTGTAATTTTTTTAAAAATTTTTCTGAGTACATGTTTATGGAGACCTTCCTTGTGAGAGGCACACTTAGAGCGCCATCTATGTCTTTAAAGGTTAAGTTTAATCCATTTATGCCTAGCGTCCCAATTTTGGGACGCTTTAGTAAAATGGGAAAAAGTGAATTTCACACCACTTTTTTAAAAAGAAATTTGGTGTCTTATTTTATCGAGGAGTCCTCGATAAAATAAGATACCAAATTTCATCGACGCTAGGCATGAATGGGTTAATTTTGAGGTCATGTGAAATATTTCTAAACCGGAGAAGGTTTAGAAATAGGTTTAGGTTTAGGTTTAGAAATAGGAAGGTTTAGGTTTTGTTATTTTAAATCCCTATAAATGAAACATAAAATATATACCAACATTTACACTTTTCATTACCATTATGTAAGAACAGTACTTTTTGTCTTACTTAATCGTAGAATGTCTGTAATTAAATAAGAAGAAAATTACTATTAAAAAAATTTGATAACAAAACAGCATAAAATTTGAGAACTATTCATCCCTATTTAACATTTAAGTCAGAAAACATTTTCATGGAACGTAAAGAGTGACAGGTTAACCTTAGAAGAAAGAAGAGTTCAATAAATGTCTACATTTCTTCAATAAATGTTTTTCTATGCATGTCTTAACATAAATTTGATTAAAAAAATATATTTATTTGTATGATGACTTGGGCTTTTTAAATAACTATAATTTTAAAATTACAAATAAAATACAATAAAAATTTTAAGTAATTTTGGGTTGTTTTATTGATTATTATTTTTGCGCTGCATATAAAAAAGATATTTTGAAGAACCTTATTGTCTAAATCAGGCATGTCAAACACGTAGCCCGCGGGCCACAATTGGCCCGCCGACAACTTATCTGTGGCCCGCGAAGCCTTTGGCAATTTACCTGTGTTTAATTTAGTAGTTAGAACACAGATACTGAAAATTTCGGATTTGCAAGAACACACTTGCACCAACCGTGGCAATAGAGATGGCAAACATAAGAAAGATATGTATATCAGTGTTACCAGTTTGGCGAGATTCTTTTATTATTCAGAATACCACCACTATTTTTGAATAGTAATATTTGTCTTATTTATTATGTCATGGAAGCAATCTAAATAAAAAAATTCCTGCTTATCAAGCAACAGTGATGTGTATAGACAGATATAACTATATTTTAACTCGAAAAAAAGATGTGGATACAAAGATTACCATTTGGAACATAGCAATGAATGTTTAATGATTCGTAAAATTTTAAAATTATTTTACTTATAAGTTTTATTTGTTTATGTTGAAACTAATACTTTATTTTACTACTCTCTTAGCTTTTACACGGCTTTATAAAATAATATACTGTATTTATTAAATAGTAAGAAATGTGTCATAAAATTAATAAAATTCAACGCTAATTAAGAAAAATAAAAAAATAAAAAACACAAAAACTCCGAATATGCTATCTAGGTTCTTCACTTGGGTTTTAGTCGAAAACTTATAAATTTTGGATTTAAGCTCTTTAAAGCTCTCTAAGAATTTTCATTACTTAGGTTAGTGTTGGGCATAGGTGCCAATCTCTCATTAATATTCCGTAATATGCGGGTTAATGCGGGTTGACCTAGTTTAACAACGCATCAAACCAGAAAAATTATTGGATGAATCTTTATTAATTCAATTTCAGGTTTCTACGTGGAATTTATTTAATTTCATTTCTTAAAAAAAATTTCTGGTGAGAAACGTGTTAAACCTGGGTTAAATTAACCCGCATATTACGGAATATTAATGAGAGGTTGGCACCTATGGTGCTGGATATGATATTCTTGAAATCCTACGTGATCTTTCTTTACTTTTTTTATTAATATCCACAAATTTTATTGACATACTCTCATACATCCCAGAATTTATAAAAAAATATTAAAATTCTTTATCGTATGAATAAACATGATAAACTGAAGAAAGACTTTTTTAAGGTCATTTACAACACAATTATATTCAAAAGAAAACTTAAATTTTATCTTTGATATGTAGACATTGTTGGAGTTTGCAAATAATATAACATTAAGAGGTGCTACAGTACAATAGTACAAAGTATAAAGAAATCTCACAAAAATCTGACTAAAAATCGAAAACATAAACTGTCAGAATTGAAACTGATGCTTCTTAAAAGAGAATCAAACTGCTTTCACCAAACCTATTGAATGAAATACATTTGCTTTACTATACAGTTTGCTTTAAAAAACTAATTATTGTCTTTATTACATTAAATGTCCCGCGAATCGAGATTACTCAAAACGAAATTGAAGAAATGATGTCTAGAGCAGTTAAAGAAATTTGAAAAGACTAAAAGCATAAGTACCATTGCTACGATTGATTGATTGATTTCTAAAAGCGGGATATGTGCTTAAACACTTATAGTGCTTATAAATTATATTCGTACACACATGCTCAGTAATCGTCAATCTAGAAAATATCTTAGAAATATGGGTATGAAGTTAAACAGCTTTGTTTTGTTGTTTAACCCTTGATTACGGAGCTGTCCCAGCAACTGTTTTTTTATTCTATTGGTACCACTTTTTGTAAAATAATTCCTGACGTACATTTATACTAGGATTTTTTTCGTGAGAAATGCACCCGAAGAATTTTTTTTATATTCTGGTACGACTAAATGTAAATGTAGGCGCCAGTCTCTGTCAGTAATGAAATGGTTAAACGCGTAGTTTGATTACATATGACATCTGTTAACCCATGAAAGCCTGCTGTTACCATATGGTGCCGGAATAGCAGTATATTTTAAGAGAAATAGTCTCTTTATCTCAAGACAGAAACTCCGTAATAAAACGAAACTAAAGTTGCTACTTGAAAAAAATGCAATTTTTGCATTTTAAAGAGAAAACTAATTCCGGCTTTAATGGGTTAAATTTAATAATGTATGTCATTTATTTATTTTTGAAGATTTAATTTCGTTTGATAATTAAATTATCGAATGATGCATGCAAAGAAACAAATGCTGAACTATTTACATTCTTTAATGTGCGCACGGTTTAATCTTTCGTAATCGAATTGCTAACTTTTCAAAAATATAGTGCTTGAAAATTATTTCATAAACAATAAACAGTCAATAAACTGAGATACAGTTTCCAAACAAATTACAATTGAAAATACATTTTTTACGTATTCGACGGTGTAAAAATTGAAATGGTGTGGTGTTTAAAAGTTAATAAATTTGCGAAAAATGCAAAATAGATTGGTCATGTCATTGCCATTGTCCATATGACGTCAGCATTACTCACGAACATGTTTTGTCTTTATAATGTAGATTGATTTACAATGTGCGTAGTGATTCATTCTTTTGAGTATCAATCACTATTTCTGAATAATACTCTTCATTTTATGTAATCCCATAATTTCTTAAATTAGATATGTAAAAAATTGCTATTCAGAAATAATGGTATTCAAAATAAAAACCTGCACGTAAACCGATTTTTGAAACTCCTCCTAAAAACTGATTACAAACAGGAAACAAACTCGCGCTATAAAATTCGAAATACATTTTTTAACTGCCAATTATACCAAATACGATCCAATTAGCCTGAATGAACTTGGTTTCTTTACCTAAAATACTGGCATTTAAATTGTCGTTAAAAGTAAAAAGAATTGTTGATATTCATAAATTTGAATTTTTACTAAGAAATAGTTCTGCAAATAAATCTAAATTCATAAATTTATAACAGTCACCGGAAAAAATATTTAGAATACGATTGATATATATAAACAATGTCTACGACAACGATTGTGTGTAATTTCCAATTGTTTAATCTCGTTCTCGTAACCGTGCTGTCCTCTTTGACAGCATGGGAAGATGTAAAATAGGTTGATGAATACCAAAACTGTTATACAGTAAAACCCCGGTTATCCGAAAAGCATGGGACCAAAGGATTTTCGGTTAACCGGGGTTCCATAGGAATTTTCGGATAACCGGGAGACTTCCTAATTTTATTCTACCAGATGACACTACTCACCCTTCTCACTTCCCCACAGTCAGGTAAAGCGTTAGTGCTTCCAGGTGCTGCAAGTATCTGTATTCTATTCGGTTTCTCCTTCCTGTTTACACATGTTTTAATTTCCTCCAAACTTTATTTACGATGAGTAGTATTTTAACCCATACTGTTACTATATGGTAACGGAATAGCTGCCGTCCATTTTGTTGCTTCTATACCGTAAATTTTAAGAGAAATATTCTCTTCATCTGATGAAAGAAACTGTGTAATAAAAGGAGACTAAAGTTGCAACTTTGGAAAACTGGTATGAAATGCAATTTTTGCATTTTAAAGAGAAAAATAATTCCGGCTTTAATGGGGTAAAATACAAAGGGGTTTTCATAAGTATGAAGAGCTCAACGAGTTTATTGGCACCTCAATATATTGAAAAGCAGGAAGATGCAACAGGGTCAGGTCTGTTGTTGTTTAAAAGGAGGTGTGATAAGGTAGCGTTGAAGCCATGCGAAGTTGAAAAAAAAAATCACAACATATTTTGTAAAGAAATGAAGTGTTGTATGTGGCTATGCAATAACATGCCTGCATTTACGCAATTGTCTAAATAAGTAAGTTGACGCTGTTTATTTATTTCATGAACAGCAGGCTTGCTTAAAAATAAAATTTTTCATATTTAAAAAAAAAAAAGAGTTTTAACGTTTTTAGGTTAAGCCGATTTTTGGATAATCGGTGTTCTACTGTATTTTAAGGCATGTTATAACTTAAAAAAAAAAAAAAAAAAAAAAAAAAAAAAAACTCTACAATTTCTCCATTTTTTTGCTATTTTTTACCGCAATTATACAATAAAAGAAATAGGTTTTTTTGTAAATAAAAGAGCATATCTTGAAGTTTTAAAAACAATTTTTTATTTGAAAATTGATTGAAAAATGGTGTTCTAGTGGCCTTTGATACAAAGGTTTGCAAAAAGTGAAGTGTTCCGCAGTACCAGATGAATATCGGAATCTGTTTATCTGTAAGAAAACACCAAATAAAAAACTTAAAATTTATGACATTTTGTAGTCCTTCTCGAATGGGTTTATCAATTTTTCGATCCTGAAAAAAATGGCGGCTGTTCAAATTTCAATTACAAAAATTTTCAGATTTAAATCGCGCAAAAAATTATTTACAATTCCATACCTCGGAGCGGTTTTTATTAACCCTTTCCGACACAGACAAAGTCTGTTCGTAAAATGAGAAATTGCTGACTGACACCGGAATTTACAAACGACTTTTTTAGAAAATATGAACTCCTTATTTTAAGCTTTCATTATAGAAACAAAAGGTTATTAAAATATTCTTGGTGCCGAATGCAAGTTTGGAATGGTGTGCCCGGAGAGGGACCACTGTGCCGGAAAGGGTTAAAAGAGACAAAAACCAAAATTGTGTCCACCACTATTTCCTTACGAAAATTTTCTGCTTAGATTTATCTTGGATATACATTATATTTCCAATGATGACCGGTCACTTGCGATTTTAGACGTTTTGTTACATATCTGGAAAGATACATGAGGAATTATCCTGAAACTTCAGGAGTGTAAACTACATGATTGACGTCATATATTTCCGCGAAGATTTTTTCCGGAAATCTCATAAGGGGCAGTCAACAAATTGAAGAAAAACGAATATATTTTGGATAACCCTGTAAAAACTAATATTGCAAAAGCATTCAAACTGTAGATTATGATTAAGTGGATTATTGTAATAATTTGGGTTCATTTTTATGAAGATAGCATGTATACTTGAAGAGAAATTCAGATTTTTATAAAAACAGTCCCAAATTTTATCAAGTTTTTTGTTTATAATTTGCAGAGTTTTTAATATAAAAACAAGTTATCTTCGGAAAATATGACAAACAAAATTGTACACAACACCCTGCAATCAGAATTAAAAAATATTAAAAATCGTATGAAAAATGAGCAGGTTCACTAAATATTGTTTCACTGCGCATGCGCGAATTCAATCAAAATATACTGTGCATAATATATCAGCTAACTACATAGACCAACTTTTAAGAAAGTCTCAAAAACATAGCTTGAAAATTCTGATAGGAATGGTCGATAGAATAAGCTCGAAATTCGCTGTTCCCAAAAGGAAGCAAAAAGATGAGGGGTTGTATCAAATATACAATGAGAGACACTTCATTCTTATTATGTCAACTTTCTTAAGCTAGTATATGTGGATACAACCCCTCATCTTTTTGCTTCCTTTTGGGAACAGTGAAATTCGAGAATCAGAATTTTCAAGCAATGTTTTTCAGACTTTCATAAAAGTTGGTCTATACATTTTGCTAATATATTATGCACAGTATATTTTGATTGATTTCGCGCATGCGCAGTAAAACAATATTTAGTAAACCTGCTCATTTTTCATACAATTTTTATTATTTTTTAATTCTGATTGCAGGGTATTGTGTATAATTTTGTTTGTCACATTTCAGAAAATAATTTGTTTTTATATTAAAAACTCTTTAAATTATAAGTAAAAAACTTGGTAAAATTTGGGAATGTCTTTATAAAAACCTGAATTTCTCTTCGAGTATACATGCTATCGTCATAAAAATGGACCCAAATTATTACAATAAGCCACTTAATCATAATCTACAATTTGAATGCTTTTGCAATAATAGTTTTTACAGGGTTATCCAAAAGATATTCGTTATTCTTCAATTTGTTGACGGCCCCTTATGGGGTTTCGGAAAAAAATCTTCGCGGAAATATATGACGTTTATCATTTTGTTTACACTCCTGAAGTTTCAGGATAATTCCTCACGTATCTTTCCAGATATTTAATAAAACGTCTAAAATCGCAAGTGACCGGTCATCATTGGAAATATAGTGTATTGTAAAAGTCCTCTGCGTGAAGAGTTTTGTAGAAATCGCCAAAATAGTTTTTAAAAATTACCGGTGGACCGCTCCAATTCGAATATTGAAAAACGCATCCATGAGGGACTAAAATATAGTATACTAGCTGTTACCAGTGACTTCGTTCATGTAACAATGAAAAAATAATAAAGGCATTAATTTAGCAAATCCTTTCACTCGATAATTAAAAACATATATAATTAGCCAAATCTTTTTCACATTTTATAGGAGACAATACGGTATTTCTTTGCTATAGGGGCCTTGACATAAAGCAGTCTAAAAAAGTGAAATTTCATGCCAAATAATACATACAATCGCGAAAACGAAACTGCAACCAATGAAAACTAGTCGTTGGGGGCCACCGTAATACCCATCATGAATATGCATAATATAAAATATGAAAATAAAACATGTGTAAACTGTTTATAAAATGCATTGCAATTCGAATAAAATTGTGGCTTGATGACGTCATAAACTTTAAATGCCGTATTAGTGAATTGCGTAAAAGAAACATTCTCTAACTCCAAAAATGTTAATGTCCAAAAATGCTAACAGTTTACTTCGTCGGATTAAGCGTCTCATTTCCAATTAAAATATATCTTTGAATTGCAATTTGAATGAAATACCGGGTCAAGAAAAATCGAAGAGTGTGGCAAATAGGATTCCAAATATCTCGGCAACTCATTATTCAATCGACTTCATTCTTTATGCAAAATTAATTTTTTTCTTTTTATTGTCTTTTATATTCACTCCTTAAAATAAACAATTTCGAAACTTTTTATCAGAACTAATATTTAAAGAGTCCGAAAAAAGTAGTTCCGGATAATCGTGGTTACTGAAATTCAATAATCTTCTTCCCATTATTACATACTAATTACATACCAAATTTCAAGTCTCTATCTCAATTTCTTCGGGAGATTTACAGACACACACTCAAACACACAGACAGACGGACGGCAATTTAAAAAAAATATATATATGTTTTTCGGAATCTCCAGTGTCTGAAACGTGTAAATCCGTCAAATTTTTTTTTCGATTTTTAAAACGATTGCAAGACTTACCCTATACTACGCATGATGGGTAAGTCAAAGGACGCTAAGTAAATTCGTGGAAATTCGACGAATCTTCGCAAAACGAAAAACAGCACTGAGAGAATTCTGATACAACAGTGCATTTTAGGTGGTATTTGGTGTGAAATTTGTATATGTAAGCATTGTTATATGGACATTATTATATAGTTTATTTGTGTAGACATGTGTTATATCTTTCTTACTACATTATTATTTTATGTCTTGTTTATGGATATATTAAATAAAGTGCTTCTCATTAGGTGGCGTAAATTATGAACAGACTGCTTGTGGATTTTACACGCATTGTTAGATATTTCGTAAAAGATATAACAATCTGATGCTATTCTAAAATGTTAATAAAGATTGCCTGAAAGTATTTTAAATTCTGCCCAATTTAACCTCGATATTTTCTCTATCGCGTCAATGACACGATAAACAAAGAAATTCCGACAATACCAATCTGATGATCTAAATTTACATATTTATGTTATTATATTTCGGATTATTGAAATTTATTTTTTGCGCTTGAAAATTTTTTACGCTTTCTCTAGGGTCAAGAGTCTAATAAATGTAATTTCTTGTTATTTTATTTTGTCATTTCTATTTATTCTATTTTCCATTCATTCCATTCATGAATATTGATTTAATTTATATATTCATGTCAAAGAATATTGTTTAAAATTATTGTTAGGATTGGGATAGGATACGATTGGGGTCAGCAAAAGGAATAAAAATTGGACGACAATGCTATGACTGATTCAGGTTTAAAGGATGAACCAGGATGTCTATATATATCACGAAGTAATAAAAAAATTAGTAAATTAGTAAATAATTTTTTAATATGTTTTACAATCATAGTTGGCACGAAAGGTGAGCGAGGACATGAACGTCTAAAATACCATTAAGTGTTTACCACGCAAAAAAAACAAATCTGGTTACAACAATGTATTTAATGTCGAATGTCCTAATGATTCAATGGAATATCAATATCATTCATTATACTCATCAATACAATAAATACTAAAATAAATACAATAAATACTACAATAAATACAATAAATTCAATACTGTCAACCTTACAGTTTTTATCAAGTCAAATAAACATAGTGAGAATCAGAGAAAAATGAAAATTATATAAAAGTGTTTACTAATATAATCCTACTCATTCTATGAATATATATTTTAAAAGAGCAGATTTTGCCTTCGATAAAGGAATTTTTTGTTGAATCCGCAGAGTGGGTTGGGTTGGGTTGATTATTGACGGCCAATTATCTACACTTGGGATATAGGCCCGTGGGGGGAGTGCCCTTCGTGGGGGTCTTTCTAAGGGGACCTAACCCGTATTTACGCATGGATAAATCCACGGCTCGAAGAAAACCACGAAAACTCCGAACGATTAGGCCGACGGGCGCTGAATCCACAGAAAAGGACCTCCACAAAATAAAGAAATAAATTAACAAACATCTTCCCCATTTTTGTTCTTTTGAATTTCACCAAAAAAGGGAAAATAGCCAAGTGCCTGTGTCGAAAGGTTACTAAGTTTTTCACTGCTTACGTCTAGCCGACGCTACTGTCTATGGTTGTTTGATTGGTTGATTTATTCTCGGCCGATTATCTACTCTTGGTATATAGGCTGTGGAGTGCTCTCGTGGGAGGTCTTTCTAAAGTATTCTAACCCGTATTTATGGCAATATTCGAAGAAAACCACCGACTACTGTCTATGGTCTATGCAAATCCAATGTTAAAGAAAATTTCTATTGTGGCCAACGGAAGCTTCCAGTTTGTTTATACCAGTCTGCGCTTTCAACCTATCGTTCTTTTTCTTTTCAAGTAAAATAAATTTCTTTTATCCAGACATTTTACAAACTGAATGAAAATATAAACACATAGAAAGCACAAGGCAGGTAACATTTTAATAAAAGATCTTTCTGGTTCAAATTACCGTAATTTCCGGCGTATAATCCGCAGCTCAAAGAGTCGTTTTTCGACCCAGAAATATTATTTTATAAAATGTAACTTAAAAGATCGCTGTAAATATTTAACTACAATTATTGAATAAATTTTCTGGGTCGACAAACGACTCTTTGAGCTGCGGATTATACGCCGGAAATTACGGTACGTATTTCTGATTTTTTTTTTTTAAACAGAATGTTGGCAGCTATGAATATATATATATGAGTAATTCTGACATAAGTTTGACTTTTAAGTTCCGCAATAATAATTTTTATTTTAGTGCATATTCTTGGATTTTCTTTATATTATAAAACATACCATTGAATGATTGTATAACAAAGCTAACGATATAAATAACGTTGAACGATTTTGGTGTTTAAAATGTGGCATTAAATTCCTTACCGTCCCTTAAGAGCCTACACTAGTCACGCGAAGAAACGCTTACGCTAATGTTAAGTCTATGGGAAGGTTATCCCGCGATTTCTCGCTCGCATTTTAATATTTTTAAATGATTTTTTTTGCGCAGGATAGCTGAGGTACGTTCAACGTTGTTAGTTTTTACTTTTTTGATTTTGGTTAAACTTTTTTCATAAGCGGACATTTTAAATTTTGGAAACAGTTGGAACCGGTTCTGAAAATGAAAGTACCCTTATATAAAAAAACTGGAGCCAAAATCAAAAAAGTAAAAACTAACAACGATAGATATCGACGTCAGCTATCCTATGCAAAAAAAATCATTTAAAAATATTAAAATGTGAGCGAGAAATCGCGGTATAACCTTCCCATAGACTTAACATTAGCGTGAACGTTTCTTCGCGTGACTAGTGTAGGCTCTTAACCCTTATTTGCATAGTGATGTACATTTCCATCACTTTTTATTTAACTTTTAATAAATAACTCAACTTCTTCGCCACCACTATTTTTATATAAATATTAATGTATTAAATTTCCCGTGAACCATGTTGCTGAACAAAGTTAAAAATCTATCTTAAAATTTCTGGTGTCTAATATTTAATATATGTATAAAAAAACACAATTGTAAAAGAAAAACTCATGCAAAGAAAGGTTAACCCTGATACTGATTTTTTAAGTTTGGTTCTGTCTGAATAAAATCGTTTAAAGAAAAGTAGTTCTACTTAACTTTTTAACGAATCTGGAACTGTTGTTTTATATAAATATGTAACAAAAATTTAGTTGCACACATGTTAACGGTTATTATAATTTTTAAACTCTGTCCATGGATTTTAGATTCCTTACGACAGACACTTTTCTCCGGGATGGATTTCTGTGGCTCCGGGGAGGACATTATAAAGTTCCGGGGAGGGGGGGACGATGTACCAACAGGGCCACCCCTTGAATTTAACACTGCTTATCATCCCTCTTGCTACAATTATATATAAAATCACTCCAGATGTAACCACAGAGTATTTTGTAACTTTTTCTCATACAGAACTACGTTAGAGAAAAAATAGCTGTAGTTTATTGACAGGACATTTTCTGCAGAATTTAATTCAGCATTTAAATATCAATTTCAAGCATTATAGTTTTATTGGTAGCCATAATGTCCCCTAGATTTATTCCTGAACTTTTAGAGGTACATTAACTTTTTTTGTTCTTTAGTTTAATGTAAATAACTATTGCTAAAAATCAATTAACATTGTGGCTACTATTTGCCAGGAAACCACGCCGTAGTCTAATAATGAAAAAAAATCTAACTAAGCAGCAATCGAAAGAGAATTATGAAACGCGTTTTTTGACACATAAATCATTTGCTCTCGTCTCTCGTTATCGAGATATAAAGTCATAAATTTTGCTAATTTATTTATTTAATTAAGGGAAAAGGGCGTAGTTTTGATTCAGAAATTTTAATAAGCAGATTAATATGAAATGCAAAACATAATTAGATATAGTAATGTAAAAATGAAAGAAGCCCGTAAAAAAATGCTATTGTCAAATATGGCACTGAACCAAAAAATGATTGAAGCTTAGAAAATCGTGACACCAAGATAATCTCACGACCTTAAATCTAATACAGTGATTACAATGATCAACCTCCTGCGAAAAATAAAACTGCAAGGGCGTTTCAAATGCAAGTGGCCGAGTTTGCAAAAACCCAGACTTGTAAGAAGCATAGCGGATCATTTCGGAGTATTGCAGCGTACTAAACTGGAAATGGAAAAGTGACTGGAGTTTGATGATGTTGTTATGTTGAAATTGTTAACGACTCCTCCTTCTATCCTATTAAATAAATAAATTAGCAAATTTTAAGACTTTATATCTCGATAGCGGAGAGACGAGGGCAAATGATTTATGCGTCAAAAAACACGTTTCATAATACCCTTTCGATTGCTGATTATTTAGATTTTTTTCATTATTATACTAATGGCGTGGTTTCCTGGTTAGGGTTATCATGACTTGCCTAAAAATGGGTGGTAATTTTCCTTGCCGTCCCTGTTTTATCTTACTATTAAACGCAGTGGCGTAGCGTCAGGGGGGGGGGGCACGATCATTTTACTACCAGTATAATTATATACTACATTTAGCCTTATTTAATCTTTGAACGGTATGAATTAAATAAGGCCAAATATAGTGTATAAAAATACTGGTAGTAAAGTGATCCGTGCCCCCCTTGACGCTACGCCTCTGATTAAACGGATGGTAATGCAGAACAAGAATATGTTTAATTATAGCAACACAAAAGTTCAAAACTGGAAGATAAAAAATGTTATTTTAATTATGTTGAATTTTACAAGTTTCTTATTCTTGAAAGTTAAAATAATAGGAGAATGGCACATATATGCATATAGTAATGAAATATACTTACTAATAAACTTAATACATTTAAACTATTCGTAACCCATTCGTATGGTTGAACTGGAACAGCCCAACACCTGTAAGAAATAATAAAAATAAATTCACAAAAGAACGAATTAGGTCTCTCATGAAAATATTTGATGAAATTTCAGTGTCAGTATTTATTTAGCTTTATATTTCAGTCAAAAAATACATGCTAACAAATACTATAAAATTTTTTTTAAGTCAATTCCTACTTTTTAATCATAAATATATAAAAAACACCCGTGCAGCATTCATGTCCCACGTTATCTTTATTGAACATTATTTTATAATCATCGTTGCGGTATTTTATTTTTTGTTGGCATCACTAATTTGAGATAAATCTTTCATTTCATTTTTTCAGGATTTTTTTTCTCCCATATAAAACTAAAATTAATTAATTAAATTTAATTAATGAATAAATATTTGAAAAACTGTATTAACATCCAGTGTCATCCACTACAAGTTAAAAAAAATGTATTTGAACTTGATAGGATGAATAGAAAATATTTTATTAACGATTGAAAATTTGAACAAGATATATAAATATATAGAGAGTGTGAGCTAATAGTAGGAATTGAAAAAATATGCAAAGTTTCGTAAAATTAGCATCATTCATTAAAGAAATACAGTGTGGCCAAGATAAAAGAGGCCCGGTATACAGAAGTACAAATACTTACTAATTTTTATTTAAAGTTAGTAAATACAGAATATTAAGAATAACAACACCTCCTGTGAACTATTGAATGTTCAGTATATTGTTATTCATAATATTCTGTACCTACTACTTTTAAATAAAATTAGTTAGTATTTGTACTTCTGTATAACGGGCCTCTTTTATCTTGGCCACTCTGTATATTGTAATAATATGAATAAATGAAAATATCGAATAGAGTTGTTTCCACACAAATATTTAACCTTAAATAACTAAACTTAAATCTGCCTATCATTGTAACTAATAATTTGACTCTAAGATAGTTCATCAACACCATGTATATTTTTGTTCATATATATATATTTTTAGCTCACAGGCTATCAAAGCCTGAGAGTTTATGTGCCCGCCGGTTCTGTATGTACTTACGTACGTATGTATGTACGTATGTAACGCAATAACTCTTGATAGAACTAACCGTTTTACTTTAAATTTTGTTTATAGGTTCCTTGTGATAAGGCGCTTCCCTGATTAGTTTTAGAGGTTCATTAGTTAAGCATAAAGGGGGGAAACGGGGGGCTAACCCCCCATAATTTAGATAAATGGGTTTTTCATGCAGAATTATCCTTCTTCAAATTTTGTATATAGGTTCATTTTGATAATATGCTTCTGTCAATAATTTTGGTGGTTCATTGGTTAAGTATAAAGGGGGAAAGGGGGGAATACCCCCCCCCTAATTTAGATAAATGAGTTTTTCATACAGAATTATCCGATTTTCTTCAAATTTTGTATATTGGTTCATTTTGATAATGTGCTTCTGTCAATAGTTTTGGGGGTTCATTGGTTAAGTATAAAGGGGGAAAGGGGGGATAACCCCCGCCCCCCCTAATTTAGATAAATGAGTTTTTCATGCAGAATTATCCGATTTTCTTCAAATTTTGTATATAGATTCATTGTGATAATGCGCTTCTCTGAATAGTTTTGGGGGTTCATTGGTTAAGTATAAAGGGGGAAAGGGGGGGATAATCCCCCCTTAATTTAGATAAATGAGTTTTTCATGCAGAATTATCCTATTTTCTTCAAATTTTGTATATAGGTTCATTTTGATAATGCGCTTCTGTCAATAGTTTTGGGGGTTCATTGGTTAAGTATAAAGGGGGAAAGGGGGGCTAATCCCCCCTTAATTTAGATAAATGGGTTTTTCATGCAGAATTATCCGATTTTCTTCAAATTTAATCATTGTAATTAGAGACTTCCCTGATTAGTTTAAGGGGTTCATTAGTTAACTATGAGAGGGGTAACGGGGGGATGACCCCGCCCCTTAATATATTGTTGATTTCTTTGTTTTTCGAGGGGCATATTTCAAATTCTTTGAAATAAGAGTATAATATAAAATTAGTGTGAATAGCCTGTGAGCTCAATGCCCTCAGTTTAACTGGGCAGTTTTCTTTTTATTTATTTTGCGTTGTTGTTTGTTCTGCCTTTATCTTAAAAATATGGCTGAGATATAATAGTTTAAAATTCTACGGTGGCTGATTTTTCCATAATCAGGTTTCATTCATGAATTTTAAAAAACGTTGTTTCTCTCCAATTCTCCTTAATTGCTGCATTGTGTTATTTCAGTCACTTAACCCTTTGAGAGACGGTATTATATACCACCTAATTTTAATCCGATTCAAATCAGAAACTTTTAATTAAATTTTACTTTCTTAACTTTAACGAGAAAAAGTTGAAAATTTGCTTATTCTTATTTTGAACTAAATTCTTTCCTAAATTCCGGTGGGAATTCAACGTTACAGGAGCACAAGTGCTTGCCCCTGAAAGGGTTAAAACTACACAGTCATATCCACCAGCGTCCAATTCTCGCCAAGTTTGGTGATATTTGGCGAAATATCGCCGAATTTTACGACAAAAATAGGTCGCCATAAATGAAACTAACTTGGCGATAGCTGACTAATTTTTTGAAATTCACATTCAAATTCAATATTGACGAAAACGGGGAATCTCCTATAATCGGGTTACACGTATTTTACCTTCGTCTGTTTGAGTAAAATTAGCTGAATTCATAAAAACAAGTAATAGGGAAAGTACCTTTTCCTCCAGGTACAGGCCATGAGTACTTTTTTTCATGTAAAATATTTACAGTAAAGCAGAATAGAAGTGTCCCTTATTTGTACACATTAGGTACAGTGTGTCGATTTAGCGCGTTTTTTAATCACAGTATCTCTTCTATTTTCGAATAGTAACCTTTGCTTTATTTAATCACAAAATGGCTGCCATTAAGTAAAGCGAATATTACAATTCGGATATTTTGAATCGAATACGCGCTAAATTGACAGCACACGAGCTTGTTTATCGCAGTGGCAAGAGCAACTGGATTGGAACCAATAATTCTGAATGGTAATCGTCTGTTTATTTAAACTCAGCATTTCCGTCATAATTAAAATGAATATCACTGTTCAAAACAGTGGTGTGTGTTCTCTTATCAGTACTTACGTAGAACTAGAGCTAGACGTTATTCCAATGGTTCCAGTTAATGGCGAGACATCTCATCTTTCAACTGGGTGTAAAGTTGCTTTCAACTCGGAAGCCCCTTAAATTTTCTTCTCACTGTTTTGCACTAACTTCTATTACTAAAAGAAAACTCCTAATTTTAATTGATTGAAAACAAGTCGCAAGATTAGCAGCTTAGCTTTATGGAGGTACTGGGTGTTTCGCTGTAGAGAAGCTGTAAGGGAGTAAATTTAATTGAAAAAAAAAGTGAAAGTATGTAATCTCTTGCATCTGTTTTTATTTTCGGTTGTGTATTAAGTTTCTTTTTAATCGTAGAATTTAACAGAAAATTAAAAAAAAATGATAATCTGATTTTTATTTTTAATATACAGTGTCGGCTCGTCAGAAGGCATACAATCAGTTTACTACCAGTATTTTAATAAAGTAAATTTCGCCTTGGTTAAACAAGGAGAAATTTAGTTTATTTATAATAATTTTAAATCATGGTTTTAGCAGAGGTGCCAAGCTCCTGCTAATCTTCCGTAATATTCTGACACAGTTGTAATTGACACAGTTTAACTACGTTTCGAACCCGAAAATTTATTTGATGGATCTTTATTTATGTATTTTCAGGTTTCTACGTGGAGTTAATTTCATTTCATTTCGTAAAAAAAATTCTGGTGCGAAACGTATTAAACCTGGGTCAAATTAACGCACGTATTACGGACGATTAGTGGAAGCTTGACACTTCTGGTATTAGTTTAGTACATGGTATTAGTTTTACATCATGGAACATTTTACGATTAAGTAAGATCAAATTTAAATATATAGAAATTCTGGTAGTTAAGTGATTGTGGCTATGATGTCATACACTCACGCACACTTTGTCTTTTTTTATATCGGTTATAAAAAAGAAAAAAGTCGCCCAAAATTAGGGGATTTTTTCCTTTAATGGCAACTTAGCTATTGTATCAAGTTATTGGTTTGGCGTGGGTTTGAAAATCGCGCCAACTAAAATGTCGCCCAAAATTAGGGGTTTTTTCCTTTAATCCCTTAATAGGGAATCGCGCCAACTAAAAAGTTGCCAAACATCGGTACGTGAGTGTAACACATCTGTTCCGTGATTTTGTACCGCCAATCTATGTACACAGTACAGTCGTAAAAAAGTATATTCCCACAATAATTCGGCCAAAATGATCCTATTAAAATGTCACTGTTACCAGCCGATTGGTAATAATGTCTGCTATAACTTGAACCAAATTTGAATTTGTAAATTAGCTTATTTCAGTAAATAATATCATAATTTATATAATTTTTTTAAAACTAAAGACTATAATACAATTTTTCAGTTGAAACTGATTGCAAAAATAACTATTAATGAATGCTGTGAAGTATACATTCGACTCCAACAAAAGTGTTTTACAATTCGGAACAAATTATTCAGGATACAGCTACATAAATTTTAAATATCTATATTTTATGCATATTACACATAAAGTGATAAAGGTATTGCGTTAATTTCTTGTTGTTGGTTTTCTTAAGCGACCACACCCAATCACCAGTTTTGGTTTAAAAAGAATAGCTTTAAAAATGATATTTGACTCTCCTTGTTATGATATATTCATTAATTTGTAAAATTGTGAATGTGAGAGATTAACATAATGATAATCAATAACTTGGACGTTGAACCAGTTACATGACCAAATAAATGTTTTTCGTACTAAAAATATTAATTTTGTGAAACAAATAGCGTGCAAATATAATTTTATTTTCTCTAAATAAAATTTCTGGTGAGAATAACCTTTTTAAATTTAGCAGGTTAAACATCTTTTTCAGTAAGCCAAACCCTTCATGAAATGGCACTTTTGGTACCAATAACATTTTCATGGGAGGATTTTGGACCAACGTAGTGCGGGTGTATACATTTTTTCCCTACGACTGTACCAAGTATTTTTTTAATCTAACCAAATTCAGCTGAATCATGAAAATCAGTGAATAACTTATTCTCATTTTAAATTTACTTTTAAGAATTATGTTCTATAGTGAATCATAGACTTTAACATAAATAATGAAAACTAATGAGTGCTTGAATTATTTTTCAAATTGTTTCACATTTTGATTACTCGTTGAATTTAGCATAATACTAAATCTAATTATAATAATAAGTTAATGTTAACTCGCTGTTCGTCTGTAAATAACCACCTTAAAAGAACAAATGAGTGCTTGAATTATGTTTTAAATTTCTATCAATCGTTGATTTCAGCATAATACTAAAAGTAATTATAATATTATAATAAATAATGTTAACTTACTGTTCGTCTGCAAATAACCACCTTAAAAAAGCAAATGTCCCAACCGGAAAAATTGGAAATACTGAAAAAGAAATGTTTCAAAATTTAATGTAACAATTATAGTTGACACTTAATACCTTTATTTTTACCAGGGTTGCCACTTTGGTCTCCAATTTTATTCTGAAATTCTGAACTCATACTGGAAATTCCGAAGAAAGATTAATTATATTGCTTAACCTAGAAATGTCTGTCATTTAATTAACAAAATATATTCGTAATTTCTGGTATGAACTAGGAATTTCTGAATTAAAAAGGAGGAAGAACTGGCAACCCTGAATCTTACACAAGAGAAAAATATTGAAGATAGGAAATTTTAGAAATGACTAAGTTCAGGTAAAAATAAATTTTAAAGTTTAAAATTGAAGGCATGAACATGGCTCGCACGGCTCCAAATTTTGAATACCTCCTTTACTGAATAGTAATTTTCGACTCACCACATTAAAATGACGTTAAGTAACGCGAGGAAATTCATAAAAAGTGGAACTGAAACATAGGAAAAGTTCCTGAAACAAATTAAAAAAAATGAAGTATTGTCGATCCTTAATTTTAAATGTTAAATATGTGTACAATCCTAACAAAGGTTTACATTTTGTGTTTTAGTGCAAAGCGACAGACATAATTTCTGTTACAATAAACAGAGCAAAACATATCTATTAACAAAATCTGGCATCTGCATAAATATTTTCAGGCATGAAATTACGTAAAGCAAAATAGACACAAATATTCTCAGCACGTTTACCATACGCACATCCTGCGTAGCTGCCAACCTCTGAGTATTATTCCGTAAACTGTGGTTAATTTTCCCAAAGTTAAATAAGTGTCGAACCAGAAAATTATTTGGAAACAAATTGAAATGTAGAAACGTGAAGTTAATTAAGTAGCAATGTATCAAATCAATTTTCGAAACGTGTTTAACCTGGGTCAAATTAAACCACATTTTACTGAAGAATAGTTGGAGGTTGCATACTTGCCAAACTTTGATCCAAGTTAACGAGAAAATTTATTTGATGTAACAATATATATTTAATTTCATGTGACAATATATATTTATATTACTTTTAAATGCTAAAGGTGTAAAATTAACAACTATAATATAAATTAAAATAACTTTTATTAGTTGTTTTACATGTTTCGACTCTTCTGAGTCATTTTCAAAAACAAAATGAGAATATTCTAAAGCTGCACGGGCTTTGAAGTTATTATTTACATGTACTTAAAAAAAAAAATTACGCACGTTATCTATTATTTTTACTGAGCATGGAGTAATTCTAGCCACAGTTTCGGTAAATTAAACGATGACGCATCGTTACATATTGTATTTTTGCGCGTGAGTATCTCTATGGTTTCTCTTATTATGGATGGATAGTATAGACTGGAAGGAAATATTATTTTACTTTTATTGGAATTTATTTGGATGATTTCTTCTTGATATAATCTTGCTAGGGCTGTAGTTTTTCTGTTGTATTTATAATATCAGCTATATGCTCTTTTTTTCTGCAATTAAATTTCCTGCTGGTCATGCCTATGTAGTAATTCTTGGATCCGTCTTCTTTAATAAAAGGTATTTCATATACTCCTGAATAATTCTCAAAATTAATTGGGTCAATTTTACTGCAAATGATATTCTTTAATTTCTTAGGTGGTTTGGCTATTAAGCAGATATAAATAAAGCAGCACCTAAGAAATTAAAGAATATCATTTGCAGTAAAATTGACCCAATTAATTTTGAGAATTATCCAGGAGTATATGAAATACCTTTTATTAAAGAAGACGGATCCAAGAATTACTACATAGGCATGACCAGCAGGAAATTTAATTGCAGAAAAAAAGAGCATATAGCTGATATTAAATACAATAGAAAAACTACAGCCCTAGCAAGATTATATCAAGAAGAAACCATCCAAATAAATTTCAATGAAAGTAAAATAATATTTCCCTCCAGTCTATACTATGCATCCATAATAAGAGAAACCATAGAGATACTCACGCGCAAAAATACAATATGTAACGATGCGGCATCTTTTAATTTACCGAAACTGTGGCTAGAATTACTCCATGCTCAAAGATATGAAAATAAACAATCAAGTAAAAATAATAGATAACGTGCGTAATTTTTTTTTTTTTTTTAAACTACATGTAAATAATAACTTCAAAGCCCGTGCAGCTTTAGAATATTCTCATTTTGTTTTTGAAAATGACTCAGAAGAGTCGAAACATGTAAAACAACTAATAAAAGTTATTTTAATTTATATTATAGTTGTTAATTTTACACCTTTAGCATTTAAAAGTAATATACTATTACAAGGTGTTATATTTTATTATATTGTAATATATATTTAATTAAAAAAAACTTCTTTAGTCTGTCTATTGGCTGTTTAATGTTATTATTTTATAACTTTTAAACTAAATGTATGGTCTCTGAGGAGAGTCTTTTTTTCTTCTTTTTTGAGATGGGTTCGATCCTTGGTAGGTTTCGTCTGTCATTTTTTTTTTGGATCTAATGGAAAAAAAAATATTTACTTTTTTAAATTTTTATTTTGTTATACTTCTATTTTATCATTATATATTTTTAACGTTATAAATTTCTCACGGCTCCCTTTTGCCTCGCAAGCCCATTACTTATAACCTGGAAGTTCAGTAGGTACGCAACTAGGTATTCCATGCTGCTAACTACATTGTTCCATTGTTCGTGGAACCTATTTCACTTCATTTCTTTTTTAAAAAAATTCTGGTTTGAAACGTGTTTAACCTAGGTCAAATTAACTGACATTTTACGGAAAATAGTGCAATGTTGGCATGTATGAGGTGGGCAACCGGGTTACCCATTTGGCTTCTTTTTGTATTGAGAAATTATGAATTCATACCAGTAATTACGGGTAGTGATTTTTGATTTATTTAATGGCAGACATTTCGTGATTACAAAAAGAAAAAAAAATTCTATAAGAATTTCCGGTGTGAATTTGGAATTTCTGAATACAAATGAAGACCAATCTGACATTTCATAGTTAATCTGAGTAAATTTAGATAAATTTATTGAATGAACATTTAAACGAATATATTCGGTGTTTGATTGAACGGAAAACTGCGAAAAAAAGAAAAAACATTCTTCTACAGCAACTTCATTAAAAGAAATCTTTAAATATTTTAATAAAACTCGAAAAAAGCAAAATTTTCAATTTTTTGCATTTTTAATGGCAACAATCTATTCTACGTGATAAAAGACATAATAAGGCATACTGAAACTTAAATTTGGTCTTTCGCACAATATGTTCGGTCAATGTCAGGAAAAAAACCTACCCTACTTCGTCACAGTGCGAGTCTGTCGCAATTTTGAATGAGCATGAATGAGGCTTAACCCGTTCGGGACGAGCGACACGTATACGTGACGCATAAGATGCTCAGAATCCTTCATTATTCCCACCAGTTAATTTTTATTGTAAGATTTGCCTTATTTAATCTTAGCATTTCTGCGATTCAACTAGGCGCAAATTTCTGTTTTGAAAAACCGGTGGTAAAAGATTAAAATATCTGTAAAGGACGCTCGTCGCGAAGGGGTTAATGTAGAAAACTGCATAATCCATATTGACAGGAGCATAACTGCTGCAAATTCCGACTGTAGTATTATTGATTGATAGTACCATTGTTGCCAAATATTAATAATAGTCTCATTATATTGCAATTCATTCGCTGCCAACCACGAGTATACTGGTGCTTTTCAATCTAAAATTACGAATTCGTACCGGAAATTTCGAAAGAAGAATTTTTATTTTGGGTAATCACGAAATGTCTGTAATTAAAAAAGTAAATATTGCTATTAGTATTTTCTGGTATGAATTCGAACTTTCTAAATAAAATAAAATTCCGGTAATTTTAACCCGGCAGTGAACGTGTTAAATAAAGCGAATATTTTGCTCGGAAATAGTGGTTTTCAAAATTAAGATTTGATAGTTATGCAACAGCGGTAACCTGTTTATTTGTATTCGCAATATCCCATGATATGACGTCATTTATAAATCATTTTTAATAGCATATAGTATAGTATATGTATTTTATCATGTGTTAAATACATAATGATACATTCACCTATCTATACCTGCTAATATGCAATACATTATTATTTAATAAATTATTATGTAATAAATATTGATGTATCAAACTACAGACTTTTTTGTTGTTGCTTGTGAAATATTTTCTATAAAAATATTATAATTAATAAATTAGTAATTATTTTCATTATCATCGGGTTTATAATTATTGTATCTAGTTAGATTTCACACTAAGATCTAAGTTTGGCGTAAAATGATGTTTTGTTAACAAAAACAATACCTAATTTCAAATAAAAGGGAATTTATATTTTTAAGATATTTCTTGTAGATTTTAACCTTTCAGGGGCAAAGTATTTATGTTGCTAAAATACTGAATTGATTTATTGACACCAGGATTTACAAGCAAATTTATTTGAAAATTAGTAAAAACTGTTCTTCACATATATTATAAAAGGAAAACTTTTTCTCCAATTTCTGGTGCCAATGTGGGATTTGGAGATGAAAATTAGGTGTGCTATATCATGTCCCACCGCACTTCAAGAGATTAAAGACTTCTTTGGAAGTTGGGAACATACCTTTGCAACGGCATATTTTCGTTTTTTTTTAACAGGAAGTCCCGCCTATGGATGTTACCTTTGTATTATTTTACAAAATTTTCTCCATTCTTGCTTAAATTACAAATGGATAGAATGTTGAGAATGTTCAGCTATTCTGAAAAGGGTATAGTTATAGTCATTTCCCTTTAGATCTTCTAACTTTCTAGATTGTCTATAACCAGACGACTTCTACGTATGGTCTACAGTGGCTAAACAAAATACTTTATAAATTAGGTCTTACCCCAACCAATGAAGTAAAACACTTTGAGCGACTTCTGTTCAGCGAACGCTGCAGCAATTAATTTATGCAAATAAAATCCTTCGCAGAACATCCACATGTACGTACACATACGAGTGTACTTGGTCAAGACGTATAGAATTTTACATCCTGCCTACATAAAAAAGAAAATTAAGTCAATAAAATAACAGAAAAAAAATCAGAAGCATGTATCAAACTCATTCTGAAGACATACATATGCTTAAACTAAAACATTTAAGTTCATTAATTTCATTTAATAAAAAATTTAAAAATGCTATTAACATAATGAACTTGTACTAAAATACCTACAATGGTGATTGAGAACTTACAAGAAACACTCCTGAAGTGATAATCACTGATTTACCACAGAATGGTAATGTACTCTAATCCTGAAGTGCACCATATTGGGTATATAACTAGTAGTGGATGAGTTATATAAGCACATAGAAATGTTAGCTGCTGACATTGGTACAGAGAGGAGTTATACCCCTCAAAGTACACCAAAGATCGTGAAATTCAAATTGGGTTAACACGTTGACGGACACTTGCGGCTATAGCCGTAAAAGCGAAGTTCACTATGTGGCGTGACGGCAATAGTCGCCCAAAATAGAAACGGTCGTTTTTAAACACTACGGCTAGAGCAGCACAAATGTGCATTTACTGGCGTACAAGTAGAAGCCCAGTGTCATGTTTTGGAAACAATTTTTTAGGTTGAAGTTCGTTTTCCACCTGTTATACGAGTTGCAGCTTCAGTTTGCACGTGCAGGGTGGCTAGTGGTCAAGGAAAAATACATTAAAAAAATAATTACCAGTATATTCTTACAGAAAAATTCAAATTGAATATTTATTCGAATAATCAACAAAAATTTTTCTATAAGAATATTCTGGTATACATCACTATTTTTTACTGTATTTTTCCCTGACCACTAGCCACCCTGACGTAGTTGTGAAGGGAGTAGTGCTACCTAATTAAAGGTGCTGAATGAATCAAAATTAAGTTTATTTAAGCAGAAAGAGTAAAACTATACTTCTAATATTCTAAAAATTACAAAAACATATAGTGTCAATATTTGAACTTCACTTGCTCCTACTGTCCGTCAATGTGTTAAAACAGCGCATGTAATATTTCACAAAAAACTATATTTTGTAAAATGTCATAATATATATATATTTAATTACGATACCTTTATGGTGACCGTCGAGGTTAAGCATTGTAATGGTAGCTAAAGTAATATTATTCATAAAAGTGATGGAAGCAAAATGGTAATCTGCACCAGGAGCAGACAATAAATGACAAATTGCAACAAATGTTTGACAAATGATGTGACGGTAAAGTTTTGATGCAGAAATCATCAAGGTTAGTGAACGAATGCAGTGATCTCTCACTTATACGCGATGTTCAGTAATTACTCTTTCATACCACTATTTTAAAACAGTAAAATTCGATTTATAAATTCAACGATTTAATAAGAAGAAAATTACCCTAAAAAAAACTGGTGCTGAAACAGGATTTCCGTGTGTCGCGTTTAAGTGAGATATCACTGTAGTAGCTGTCAATGTAACCACATTAAAGTTATGCAGGCATATATATATATATATATATATATATATATTGGTAAATGGACTATTGAATTGTCATTGTGTGTCTAGCAACTGTTTTATGTTTTGTTTATTCTGTGCGTTTAGTATACATTACCATTTTGTTACCATCACTGTTAAATCAAGAATATTACATTTGCTTTAACTAAAATTTTTAATTTGTCAGTCGCCATAATTGTATTTTCTTATTTCGCCAATCTCATGACATTTTTCACACATTTCATTATTGACAACCTACAAAAATATTGGGTTGTTTGGAAAGTTACCTCCGTTTTTTGAAAACCAATTTGTACCCGAAAATTCTGTCCGTCAATTATTACAGATTAGATATCGGAATTAATTTCTAATAATTAAATTATAGTATTTTCCGGTTTGAAACAACTTTCCCAAACGGAAAGAACTTTCTGAACAGCTCAATATCATAATGTTTAGCAAAAATGTCACGAGCACCTTTTTAACAAAATTTGAATGTCGCGCGGTTTATTGGAGTAATACCGGTTTGAGGGTCTAACTATATGTCAGCAGCGAGCTCTTTATATGCATGCACAACTGATTGACTACATCTTATATACCCAATTTGGAGAAAATCAATTATCAGTATTTCGGGAGAGTTCTTTGTCATATTTAAATCGCGTAACAATATATAGTTCAGAGTTAATTATTATCACAAAAACTCACATAAAATAAACTAATAAAGATTTCTTTAGCTGAATATTTCTATGATAAAAAAAAAATCGTACTTTCCAAAGCAGTCAATGAACAGAATGTGATCCACAGGAAAATACGAACTACGAAATAATTTATTTTAAAAGATGTAGTGTTGGGTTAGATTAGTGAAATTAGAAATATTACACATAGGTATTTTATTTCAACCTATATTATAACGCAATCTATTAGTTGTAAACCGAACTACAACCATTTACACATTCGTCTGAAAGTAAATTAATCTGAGCTCGTTGTTGTTCGTTGTTTCTGATGTCCTCAGGCCGATCGAGGCGTCATACCAGATTCCAAATGCTCTATCAAGGGGTTGCAGCTTCTGTTTACTAGGCATCAGATGAGCTGAAGACAGCTTTTAAAATTCTCCACATAATTTTTATCCTTACATGAAGGGGGGATATCGTACTTACCGGCGAAATACCTAAAAGATTCCAGACACCAGTTATTTTACATGTAGTTATGTGGCATTCACATAGATTCAAATTAAACAAATCGATGATTCCAGGAGTCGCCTCCCAAATACTGACTAATCTCAATGTTGTTTTACTTCGGGGTTCGGATAAAAAATTGTTATTACATAGGAATTTTTCATAGGATTAACGTGCCAAAAAATAGCAAGACGACCATTGATCGTCAAAAGACGCCAATAGATAAATGTTGCCTGAATCTGCTTTAACAGTATAGATTTTTCAAAGGAATTAAGTCTAATTATTATAAGTATTTCAATAACAAGCCAATAAATTAATGTTGCCTGAATCTGCTGTAACAGTATAGATTTTTCAAAGGAATTAAGTCTAATTATTATGAGTATTTCAATAACACGCCAATAGATTAATGTTGCCTGAATCTGCTGTAACAGTTTAGATTTTTCAAAGGAATTAAGTCTAATTATTATGAGTATTTCAATAACAAGCCAATAGATTAATGTTGCCTGAATCTGCTGTAACAGTATAGATTTTTCAAAGGAATTAAGTCTAATTATTATGAGTATTTCAATAACAAGCCAACAGATTAATGTTGCCAGAATCTGCTGTAACAGTATAGATTTTTCAAAGGAATTAAGTCTAATTATTATGAGTATTTCAATAACAAGCCAATAGATTAATGTTGCCTGAATCTGCTGTAACAGTATAGATTTTTCAAAGGAATTAAGTCTAATTATTATGAGTATTTCAATAACAAGCCAATAGATTAATGTTGCCTGAATCTGCTGTAACAGTATAGATTTTTCAAAGGAATTAAGTCTAATTATTATGAGTATTTCAATAACACGCCAATAGATTAATGTTGCCTGAATCTGCTGTAACAGTATAGATTTTTCAAAGGAATTAAGTCTAATTATTATGAGTATTTCAATAACAAGCCAATAGATTAATGTTGCCTGAATCTGCTGTAACAGTATAGATTTTTCAAAGGAATTAAGTCTAATTATTATGAGTATTTCAATAACACGCCAATAGATTAATGTTGCCTGAATCTGCTGTAACAGTATAGATTTTTCAAAGGAATTAAGTCTAATTATTATGAGTATTTCAATAACACGCCAATAGATTAATGTTGCCTGAATCTGCTGTAACAGTATAGATTTTTCAAAGGAATTAAGTCTAATTATTATGAGTATTTCAATAACAAGCCAACAGATTAATGTTGCCAGAATCTGCTGTAACAGTATAGATTTTTCAAAGGAATTAAGTCTAATTATTATGAGTATTTCAATAACACGCCAATAGATTAATGTTGCCTGAATCTGCTGTAACAGTATAGATTTTTCAAAGGAATTAAGTCTAATTATTATGAGTATTTCAATAACAAGCCAATAGATTAATGTTGCCTGAATCTGCTGTAACAGTATAGATTTTTCAAAGGAATTAAGTCTAATTATTATGAGTATTTCAATAACACGCCAATAGATTAATGTTGCCTGAATCTGCTGTAACAGTATAGATTTTTCAAAGGAATTAAGTCTAATTATTATGAGTATTTCAATAACAAGCCAATAGATTAATGTTGCCTGAATCTGCTGTAACAGTATAGATTTTTCAAAGGAATTAAGTCTAATTATTATGAGTATTTCAATAACACGCCAATAGATTAATGTTGCCTGAATCTGCTGTAACAGTATAGATTTTTCAAAGGAATTAAGTCTAATTATTATGAGTATTTCAATAACACGCCAATAGATTAATGTTGCCTGAATCTGCTGTAACAGTATAGATTTTTCAAAGGAATTAAGTCTAATTATTATGAGTATTTCAATAACAAGCCAATAGATTAATGTTGCCTGAATCTGCTGTAACAGTATAGAGTTTTCAAAGGAATTAAGTCTAATTATTATGAGTATTTCAATAACACAATTCTTTTTTATTTAGGGGATCTTTTAGAGCGTAACATACATACATAGATTTATGCATAAACATGCATAGCTATACTGATATAAGCATACCTGCCAACATCGGAGTAAACTTCCGTACTGTGTGGGTTAATTTATCCGAGGTTAAACACGTTTCAAACCAGAATTTGTTTAAGAAATGTAATCAAATAGGTTCCACGTAGGAACATGAATCTAAATATATATTATTTTTCCAGGTATATTTTCTTATTAGAAACGTCTTCAACCTGGATCAAATTAACTCACATTGTACGGAAGTTTAGTTGAAAGTTGGCAGGTATGTATAATCCGGTATTTTACATTTAACACGCTGTAAAAAAGAAAAAAAACACACAAATGTTTTCAAATCGAGGAAACAATAACTAAAAACGAAAATATACATTAACATCTTCCGAGATACCCACTATTTCAAAAAATGTTCTATATCGTTAGAAACTTCAGGAAACTAATACATTTTCGAGTTTTAACACATTCGGGACCATGGGTGCATATATGCACCCTCAAAAAGAGCATACAGAATTTTTTTTAGGCATCAGTAAAAAATAAAAGTAATATTTTCTTTCTCTAATTAGAGCATTTTTGTGGTAGTTTAACCCCTTGAGGGTGGTACCGGTATATAATATATACCACTTTTTAATGTATAACTTTGCCACCCGTATTATTAAAAAATATATTTGTTATTGCTTTTTGCAGATTGAAATGGTAAAAATTCATTAATTTAAATTTACTGGTGTCAAAACATCGCAAAATGTAGCATTTTTAGACCACGTGCTTGCCCTCCAAGGGGTTAAGTGAAGGTAGCATTTTTTCAAAAAGTGGTGTCAACCGAATAAAATTTGTGTCAAAGCCGCCGGTTCCGAAGGGGTTAAAGAAGCATTTATAAAGGTTTCTGTTGTTGCCATTGATTTTCGTAAACGTTTGCGGGTAGTTTTTATAATTTATTAATAACTTTTGTCAATCTAGAATATAGGTTTTTCGGATGTTATCCATTCTTAAGTAAACACTGTAATTTTCAACAACCATGTTTTATAAACAAACATGATAAATTAGCAGCATTAACATTAACATTAACATTATTTAATTAGTCTTGCATGTATGAATTCCGTTACGCAGCTTAAAATGTTTAACACCTTAACAGTTTCGTTTTTTGACGCAATAGACGAAATATAGGGACAAACCACCACTTTATTCGTTCTAATGTATCTGCTTTAAATAATCAAAAACTGTCTGCCAAATATTAAAGTGAATATTATAGTTTTTATTAGTGGTATCCAAAAGCTTTTAGGTACAAAGCGAGCAAACTCTTCTTGCCCTAGCGGCGCTCGGGCAAGATTGTTAAGGGGCTAATTGCGACTAGACAGCATCCTGAAACCCGATGTTCCGGTCTGAAAAAACTGATAAATGTACTATAAAACTACTTGTGTTCCTGAAAATGTTCGGCAACAAAAACAACTCTGGGTTTTATAAATGCTTCTTTAAATATCGAAAATATATTGGTTTCTGGCGTTTCTAAACATTAAAAGGGTCATTCCATGGTAACTTACGTTACATTTAAAATAATTGACATCAGTAATTTTAGTAATATAACACTAAAAAATATTGAAAATGTAATGTTTATATGATTTGTTAATTAAACCTATACAAAGCTAAATTTGGATAAAAATTACTTAAATTTAGTGCTATTTCTTGAACACTAAAAATTATATTTACTATGGTAACTTACGTTTCTGACAAAAAGAACGTAAGTTACCATAATAAATATAATGGCCAGTGTTAAAAAAATAGCACTAAAGGTAGGTAATTTTCATCCAAATTTCGCTTTGGATAGGTTTAATTAACAAATCATATCAGCATTACATTTTCAATATTTTTTGGTGTTATATTATGAAAATCACTAAAGAAAATTATTCTAAATGTAACGTAAGTTACCATGGAATGACCGAAAGGCGCTTTTCGGAAACGTGGGTAATTAGGAAGAAGCTATCATACAGTTTTATACGTAGTTATATTATAGTTTTGAAGATTACAAAAATATTTTTTCTTTTTTTACAGTGCATACCACTGGATAAAAAAGGCTTTTTCCGCTAATAATTGTCTGAGTGCAACGAAGACTCATACACAGCGCAGTATTACTTTGCCCCATATATAGCTACGATGGATATTAAAACCTTTCGTCAAGCATAACTCAAAAAATATTTAACGGATTTCGTTCAAATTTTTACAGCAGGTACCTATAAAGGTGACAACGTCGTCTATTTATTACCAAGAATAAGTGTCAAACCGTTTGGAAGTTATATTAAAAAAATAGATAAAAAAGCACAATTAAAGTACATACGTCACTAAATTTTGTGCGCACGTCATTTTCACCGGCGGGAGATTTTCGTAGACAATCGGAATTGAAAAGTTCATGGAATACATGGAGCAAAAAAATATGCAAGCACTAATATTCAGCACAATAAAATATATTTCAATTTAATAAAAATGGAAAGTTAATCTGGAATTTTTTCTGTTTGAAAAGTATTAGATATTAGTAAGAGTAGTATTAGTATTAGAGATTTGGCGTAAATCACACCATTAGCAGCTTTTTTATTTCGCGTGTGTATGTTAGGAACAATTCTTTGATGTTTAAATAAAAGGTTTCGATTTGTGGCATTATTCCTTATTTTCTTTTCCTTTTTAGTATTTTAAATGGAATTAGTGAAAGGCGTGTATTTTAAATTAAATGACTGAAAGACGTGTATTTTTAATGTATGTATTTCAAATGAAATCAGCGAAAGATTTATATTTAAATGAAATGAATGCAATATGAAGATGTTATGAGAAAAATATTTGGCGATTTATCAACTGCGCCAAGTTAACATAAAAGTACCAATACATATGTGGGTACTTCTCTATTATCCCGTCGACCACTTTTCATAACAAAAAACTATCGCCAAATAAACGGGAGAACGTTGTCATTGAAATATCAAAATACATAAATAAATAAAATATAAGAATTTAAGGACACAATTGTTATTTTAATGAATGAAATAACTAATAAATCAGTAAAACATAATGAAAAATACACGCAAATGTCGCGTTAAAAACCACTTGATGACGTAACAAACACGTATAATGCTTCTGATATCAAGTAAATGGGACTGCATTTTTGGCGTTTAATCTAACAGTTTGGCGATAGTTTTTTGTTATGAAAAGTGGTCGACGGGATAATTTTTACAGCAGGTACCTATAAAGGTGACAACGTCGTCTATTTATTACCAAGAATAAGTGTCAAACCGTTTGGAAGTTATATTAAAAAAATAGATAAAAAAGCACAATTAAAGTATATACGTCACTAAATTTTGTGCGTACGTCATTTTCACCGGCGGGAGATTTTCATTGTGAAATGAAACAAAGCACAGATGTCATATACGCACCACGTTGGCGCGATTTTTCCCTCCACCAGCTTGGGGAAAACTTTGTTTTTGAATATTAGTTACAAATAGTGTGACAAATAGTACACGTGATTTTTTATTTCAATATAAAAATAAAATAACTTAATAAATGAAACAGCTTCTATTATTTTAAAAAAGGAAATAAAAATAAATAAATAATAGTTTGATATAAATAAGGGCGCGGATGTCATATACGCACCACATTGGCGCGATTGCAACAAAATGGCAATTTTATGCCTCACGTGGTAACCCGGTTATTTTGTTTCAATTGTTGTTTATTAATTTTTATTTTTTATTTTAATTCTATAAATTGTTTTTATTATATATATCAATATTTATTTATATCAAACTATCATTTATTTATTTTTATTTCCCATTTTTGAATAATAGGAGCTATTTCATTTATTACGTTATTTTATTTTTATATTGAAATAAAAAATTACATGCTATTATTGTATGGTATTTGTAACTAATATTCAAAGACAAAGTTCTCGCCAAATTGGCGGGGGAAAAATCGCGCCAATCTGGTGCGTATATGACATCTGTGTCTAAATTAATATTGATATACATATAAAAATAATCTATAGAATTAAAATAAAAAATAAAAGTAAACAAACACAACAAACAGTTTTCGCCAAAGGGGCGGGGGGAAAATCGCGCCAACGTGGTGAGTATATGGCATCTGTGCCGGGATTTTTACCCTTTTATCTGTGCTTTCGGAAATATAAAAAATTAAAAAATTCTTATATCAGGTGTATAATGTTTTGCATTTTTATACGGACCACTTCTCCATTTTAAGATTTTAAATGCTATTTATATCAGATATTTCTTTCTTGAGATTCCCACAAGTTTTTTCCGGTAATTTTTTTAGTTCGCTTATTAATTGTTTACAATTTGCCTCCCTGGCAATAACAATTATTTATCACAAAAAATGGGTACTTCTCTATTATCCCGTCGACCACTTTTCATAACAAAAAACTATCGCCAAACTGTAACGCTAAATAAACGGGAGAACGTTGCCATTGAAATATCAAAATAAATAAAATATAAGAATTTAAGGACACAATTGTTACTTTAATGAATGAAATAACTAATAAATCAGTAAAACATAATGAAAAATACACGCAAATGTCGAATTAAAAACCACTTGATGGCATAACAAATACGTATAATGCTTCTGGCATCAAGTAAATGGGACTGTATTTTTGGTGTTTAATCTTAGTTTGGCGATAGTTTTTTGTTATGAAAAGTGGTCGACGGGATAATAGAGAAATACCCAAAAATGGCTTAGTTTTGTTAAATTTGTTTGTTATGTATTTTCATTTCTTATTAAAATAACGAAAATGGCAATACAATTTTATTTTAGCACCGTACTTAATTTTTTAAAATGGCTCAAAAACATGGTTTAATAAACGTATATTTGTAAATATTTTAAAAAACATGTTTTTCCGCTCTCTAGAAAAATTTGTAAGATTCTACAACTGCCTTTGGCACCAACCAGTACATGATACGGAACTTTTCCCTATTCAGATACACAGAAGAGGTTGGTCACAAGCAAGAGTAATGCTAGCAACAATATTGTTTTAACTCTATAAGAGTTAGAAACAATAATGATATTAAATTCCCCGATTAGCTTAGGGCCCGATTACGGAACTTTCTCCTAGAAAAAAAAAACTGTAGAAGTCTTTTACATTTGTTTCGAATGAAGCTGGAACAACAAAGTATTAATTGATAATACAAACAACACTAATATTAACATGGGGGCAAAAGTTTGAATTTAAGTGTATATATTTGGAACCCTCCCCCCCCCCCAACCACCCACCAAAAAAAGAAAAAGAAAGTTACAGAAATGAATTTAAAATGGCGTGAAGCCACCCTTTCTGACATAAGAAATTGGCTGCGAACCCGATTACGAAACTTTCACTTAACTTAATAACATGTATCTAATAGCCCTGAGGACAATTCCCCTTCCCAGTTATACGGACCTTGGGGCTTTTTTAGAAAGCTTGACGCAGTTCGGGTTGAAGAAGTTGAGATTTACTGTCAAATGATATAAACTACTATGAAAATAAAACTGGTTAAGTATTATGCTGGTTTATGTATGTATTTAAAAATATTGCATCTGATTACACTCTTTAGATAAATTACTCCTGTTTGCATTTAATAACAGATAAGCGGCTTCCGTTTACTAAATTGTTTAAATATTGGGAAGAGTTGGCGAGAGATAGATAGACGTGTAAACAAACGGGTAGACAGACGGGTAGAGAGACTTATAGCGACAGAGATAAGCTGACGGGTAGCGAAACGAATAGACAGACGGGTAGCGAGGCAGGTGCAAAAAAGGGTTGACAGAGGGGTAGTGAGATGGGTAGGGAGACGGGTAGCGTGGTGGATAGAGAGACGAGTACAGAGACGACTTGACAGACGGGTAGAGAGAGGGGTATATAGACAGACAGATGTGTTGATAGACGAGTAGTGTAACGGGAAGCGAGACAGGTAGAGACACGATTAAAGAGTCGGGTAGAAAGACAGACGGATACTGAGGCGGGTATACAGAAGAGTAGAGAGACAGTAGACAGATGAGTTCGGAGAGAGACACAGCTAAGACATACGAGTAGTTAGACTGGTAGACACGTTTGTAGCAAAGCATGTTATCAATGTGGTTTGAAGTATACGAGTTTCTATAAATAGTTATACAAATAAACAAAGGAAATTTTTTTAATTCAAATTTTAAATATTTGATTTAATATTTCAATATTTTATTTTTTAATATTTTATTTAGATATTTGTCACAAAGAAAATGTTGCAAAAATTAAATTAAATTTGCGTTAAACTGCGCTTGCTAAAATACGCTATTGGCTGCAAATCTGATTATGTGACTTTAAAAATATCGTTTTAAAAGATCCGGCGGTTTTTTTTTTTAAGTTTTGAGCAATTCCCGCTTAAGAAAATGAGATTATTTGCCAAATGTTATAAAAAAATGCATATGAAAACATAACAGTATATGAATTTATATATGATATTTTGTAATTATATCATTTAATTTGCTATTTTTCATATGTTGTATCTTTATCTATCTCTTGTCTATCATATGCTGTATATTCACTTAGATTCTTGTTGATATCTTCTTTATATCGTAATTGTTAACTTTATGTTCTCAGCAATATCACTCAGACTAATCCCTTTGAGGGAAGTCCTAGTTACTGTTGCGCCTTTCTCCTAAACATGTTGCAAACATTTAAAAATGCGAATTTTATATATTAGCATATTTTATGATGCAGCAAAATAAAAATAAAAAGAAAATTTTAAACCTGAATGATTCTTATCACTTCTCAAATAATCCTTTGAATTTTAAATTGCTTTTCGAAACTTTATATCTCTATCTTTCGCGTCACATTCCTCTAAGAGAAATATTTTCTAGCGACAGAATTACCCTTGGCGCATTTTTAATGAAAGCCGGTGAAAAATTTACATATAAATACTTTTGACGTCTTGAACGCCAGTAGAACACGTTGCTCTTTTAAATATTGTCCGTGAAAACATTTGCGTATGCGGAAGAATTTATCTTTAAAGTGTTTTTAAATTCAGTTCGCATACCTTATTGCGTGAAGAATGTTCAGAATGAATAATATTTATTTGACGTGAGAAATGTTATGTGTATGTGACTGTTTTGTTGAAGTGATGGACATAATTAGTTATTTTGATATTCGAATTAATCGTTCGAGCATGCGAAACATAACTGCCAAACTTCGTATTATTTTTTAATGAATTAAAACTAGAAATCTTGTGAAAAAAAAAGATTGAATTAAGAGCCAGATGGGCACAGTGGAGACGCGAAAAGCTTTTGGTTTCTGTCTGTTTGTCTGTCTATTCCGCGATAACTGCTGTAAAAATGATCCGATTAGGTTAGTTTTTGGTATGTATGTTCTCGAGGTATCCGGAATTAGCTGTATAGTTTTTGGTTAAATTTGGTTTATTCGTTCGGAAAATACAGAACTTTTTTTTAGGTCATAATGCTTTCCTATGGGAATGCAGACGATTTTTCAAATTTCATTTTTATCTGAAATGAAAAGGGAATATTTGCATAATAGATTTAGATGTACCATGAATGCTAAATTTTCAATATGGATTTCTAATAGTTTTAAAATTTTGCCAATAAATTTAATAGAATTTAAAAATTAACTGGTTAAAATATTTGAAAATGTTTTTGCATCTGTTCGGGGAATATAAACATCTTATTTTCATATTTTTTACAATTTTTAGAAGCGTTTATTTTTAATTTCCACTTTAAATTCAAGGAACTCGCACTATTATGGTGAAATATCTTCTTTTTTTTTATCAAAACGAATGTAAATTTAATTAGACTACGGGGGGATGAATACCCATTTATTTAAAAAAAATTTTTAATAATAAGCAGTTCACCAGAATTTCAGAATATCATTGTATAACACCGTGTTTAATTTAATGATTCTAATTTCTGGAACATTCGAAGAAATTTATATGCTTATAAATATGCAATTGAAAAAATAATAATTGAGGATTGTACGGTGTTTAATGATATAAAAAATGGGATTTAAAAAACAAATGACTTGCAGAGCTGACGTTGAGACTTCTGATCTGCAGATTTACTAGTTTATTGCATGTGGCCTTTTTTTTATTATTAATTCTTTTTTTCTTTTACAAAATTTCTGGTATTAATTGATTAAAAAGAATAAACGAAGTTTGGCAGCTATGTTTTTGCGCATCTCCGAATGATTCATTCGAATAACAAAATAACTCATTTGCATATTACAAGTTTTATAGTGTTTTATAGTTCTTACGTCGGAAATTAGTTTTAAATGATTGTATATGAGTAAAATGACTGTGTATGCGTTTTGATCTTTTTTCTAGATGTTAGAAAAAGTAATAATTTTCATTTAATCTAAAAAACCAACGCTAAGAATAATTTTTGAAAATACTGGTATCTAAGTTCAACGGATCGTACAAATGCTGATTCAAAATCCGCCTACGATAGTCACCATTTTTTGCTGTCATAGACGGATTTTTTTAAGCGGTTGTACTGTCATTTGAATTCAATACCAATAATTTATATAAGTTTTCTCTGCCTTATTTTTTCTGAGATGAAATAAGTCAAAGAAAATTTTCACAAATTACTGGTGTGTAAGTTCAGGGAACCGTACAAACGTTTAAAGAAATATGTCTACGATAGCCGTCATTTTTGTGTTAGCGCGTAAGCCTAGTATTCAAGGGTTAAACCTAAGTTTTGGTTCTTGCTGGTCAAATGTTTATGAAAGAGATACTACATGAAATAAGAGAATACTATTTGAATCAGACCTAATTTTGGAATGGGAAAATTTAAGGTAACTATAGATTAAGATTGTTCGGGACACAAAAATCATCAAATTTTTGAAAAATATTTTATTGTATTAAAACATTGTTTGTTTTTATCCGTTTAAAATGACGTTTAAATCATATTTCTATCTTAACTAGAACAGGATATATTAATTTTTTGTTTTAAAAATCTAGCTTTCAAGTAGTTGTTGTCATGGAAACGTTTTTGCATTTTTCTGCAGGATGGGTTCTTTTCTGCATTCTCATATTTAAATCGTTATCAGTCAAAAACAGTTAAAGATAAATGGTTCAAACTTGGAACATGTCTTTTTCAGTTATTTATTTTACTTTAATTTTGATTCAGCAAATTTAAAAAATATATATATACTTTTGAAAATATGATTTTAAAAAAAAGTTACATCATTTTTCTTGAAGTTTTTTACTTTAAATATTTTTTTAATTAATATTTTTTAAAATGCTGAATCAAAATTAAAATTTATGTATTTTTGTTTATTTAAATGAAAAAAAAAATTCTACAAATAATATTTCGAGTTACAACGATTTTAAATTACCCCACTTTTTTAATAAATTTTCAATAATTTTTTTTAAGTTATGAGAAGTTTTATCATGTGATTTTGTTTACAGATGATATGGTTAACCATCACAAAAAATTTCAAAAGTTTAACTTAATAAATAATTTGTTTTTAAATGTGTCCCGGACCCCCTTAAACTGAGAATAAAACTGCTCTGTGAAAAGCATAAGACAATATAGCTACGGAAAATATGCTTAAAAAGTTTATTACTGACCGATATTAAAAGCCATTTTGTAATATTCCGACATCTGAATTTCGAGCTACCGATAAGACATTGCACCCTGTTGGCTGAAAATGAGTGATAGCATTTTTAATAGACGTAATTGCAACGAAAATCCTGTTACTTACCCATCATACGTAGTATAAGTTAAGTCTTGTAATCGTTTTGAAAATCGATTTTTTTTAACACTTTCCAACCTAGTTGAAAAGTGTTTATGACTTCGGTTTGTCTGGCCGTCTGGCCGTCTGCCGTCTGGCCGTCTGCCGTCTGGCCGTCTGGCCGTGCTCTAACTCCCATAAATATGCTCAGATTACCCTGCAATTTTTATATGTTATTGTCGTTATTTATAGCATGTTTCCTATTTCAACTCAAGTGTGTAGCACTTATAGTTTTTTACAGGGACACTCAAAAGAATTCCGTTACATTACGGTCTATGGGGAAAAATCATTTGCGGCTAATTTTAATGATGTTACACAATTTCAAACACATTGTAATTGATATATATCACTAAGATGCATTATAAGAAGCTTAATATGGAATCTGGTGTGCATAGCATTTATAGTTACTTTACAGGGACAGTCAAAAGAATTCCGTTACATTACGTCTATAGAGAAAAATCGTTTGCGGTTTAATTAAATAAGTTTCACTATTTTAAACACATTGAAATTGATATATATCACTAAGGTGCATTACAAGAGGTTTACTACAGAATATCGTGTGTATAGCAGTCATCGTTCAGTTACAGGGACACACAAAAGAATTCTCTACTGTCTGTTAACAATAATTCCTGGAAGTGCGTTTTAAATTGCTGAATGCGATTTTAAATTTAGCTCACTCTTTGTCTATTACTTGGCGTGTATAATGTCTGTAGATCATATACAGGGCAGCACAAAAGTCCGCGAACACATATCCGTTTATTGACAAAAACTCCAGAAGGAGAATTTTAAACTGTGCTACGCGTTTCCTAACTGAACTAAAATTTAGCATCCTATGTAGTATAAATACAAATCTATAGATCATATACAGGGCTGAATAAAATATTCGGATATTTTTCCGAATATTGTATATGTTGGAAATTCCTGAAATTACGTTTTTAATATGTTAGTCGCTTTCCAAATTGTTGACTTAGATGTTATCTTTCAGCTTATTAAACGGTTATGATTTGTAAAATTATTTTGGAAGCGTTGGAAAGTGTTACATAATCTATGCTTGACGCATGATTTTTCGTTCTTGTTTTTTTTTTGTTTTTTTTTTGACGGATTTACACGTTTCAGACACTGGAGATTCCGAAAAACATATTTTTAGAAAAAAAAATGTGCCGTCCGTCTGTGTATCTGTGTGTCTGTAAACGCTGTATCTCCCGAAAAAATTGAGATAGAGACTTGAAATTTGGTATGTACTTAGTATGTAATAATGGGAAGAAGCTTATTGAATTTCAGTAACCTCGATTATCTGGAACTATTTTTTTTATTTTAACTCTCGAAATATTCGTTCAGATAAAAGTTATATAAAAATTTTCGAAATTGTTTATTTTAAGGAGTGAATATAAAAGACAATAAAAAAACATAAATTTTACATAAAGCATGAAGTCGATCGGATAATGAATTGCCGAGATATTTGTAATCCTATTTTCCACGCTCTTCGATTTTTCATGACCCTGTATTTCATCCAAATTTCAATTCAAAGATATATTTTATTTGGAAATGAGACGCTTAATCAGATGCAATAAACCGCTAGTTAATAGGATTATTGTTTTTGGAGTTATAAGGATGTTTCTTTTAAGCAGTTCAGTTATCGAGCCTTTAAAGTTTATGACATCATCAAGCCACGATTTTATTTCAATTGCAATGCATTTTACAAGTATTTTACACATTTTTTATTTTAATATTTTACATTATGCATATCCACGATGGGCAAGTATTACGGTGGCCCCCAACGACTAGTTTTCTTCCCGTTGTTGAAGTAGTCGGTTGCTTTTAGAGATTTTTTTTTCTAACACAAAAAATCCCATGTTTCCTTTATATCTTTCCCGAGTGCTTCGAAACGCTTGGTTCAGTATTTTTCAACTGAAAAGAATCTATATATAAGAAAAACAAATATTCGTGTGTTTTTCTGAAAATTTCTGTAAAGACCACTGCATTCAGAGTTACAGTTTTTATTTTCAAAAATTGCCTGCATGTTTGAAATTATTCACCTCGAAAGCAGCTTTTAGATGTTTCAATTGGATGTTTTTATTTAATATTGTCTCGATTTTTGTGTTTTATGCGTATTGCAACGATTTTTTCATATAAATAAAATGATTCCGGTTTCAATCTTTTAGTTCAATATAATAAAATTTATTCTCTTTAATAAAGTTTAATTAAAATTCGTATAGGGGAGTGTTGTATTTTCTAGTAATTTTTTTAAAAGACCTCCTTCCGCCAAAAATGAGTACTTTGTTTTTTCTGAAACAATATTTCTTTGAAATCTTATCCAATCTTATATTTTATGGAAACCTTCGAAAACCAATTGAAAAAAATATGAAATAGTTTTTTTTGTCAAGTTTTTAAAAAGTAATAGCGATTGATTTTTTCGGAACCGGTATGACGATCTTAAATTGGATAGTTATTACTGTCGTGAATTGGAAAAATATCAAATTTGCTTCTATAGCAACGAAGCAAGGTTACTTTATCAAGTCTGTTTTCGGATGTAATCTGGGAAGGATTACTAGTTTTTTTTTCCGTTAGCCTATGTGAATCGGAAGACATTGGAATTCTGTTTTGCTGCCGAGAGACGAAATACACATGACTTTCGAGCTTTAAAATATTAATGATTTTAAATTGCATGTTAAAAATATAAAAATTTAACATTAATCACAAATGTACTGATTTGGATGTACTTATTACTAACATATATAAGTTAAAGTGGGGAAATAATTATACAAGTTACATAATGTTTTTAGTAATAATCGGCACTGTTTTGCCGATTATTTATGTTTTCTTCAGCAGCTGTTGGCTCAAAATTAAAGTGTAATATATCTACATTTCAGACATATATCAAATTATACAATTCGAGGTTTGAATTGGAAAACCAAACACAGCTGTCGTAGTCCTCTGATTGTATGTTGCCAAATACAGTGGGTCTTCAACCCTACATTCGTTTGGAAAGATTTTCGTCTGAACAAAAATAGATACATAAATACATAGAGATTCGTTTGATTCGAGACGCGAGTGGGAGCACGCCCCGGTGTACGCTGCCTAAGGCACCGATGCTGTGTTCCTTTGTAAAATTCCGGTGGCATAGCCAGCGAAACTGCGCAGTTACGTGAATAAAAGTATAATTATGATCACAATGTATGTAACTCCATATAGTACTCATAAATCTTCTATAATAATGTTCTTTTTCAGCACATAAAATTCAGGGCTGTCACTGGTGACTGTTATTTATTATTTTACCTACCACTATTTCAAAACAATAATCTTTGTGGCAGATTTCTGTTTAACTTCAACATATATTATTATTGTTCAGAAATAGTCGGAAATATATAGGCAAAATAATACAAAAATAGTCAACAATGAAATCGCTGAATATTTCATGATCATATATTACATATATACCTTTTCTAAGTGTTTCAAAATTTTTGATTATGTATGTTTCGTTTTATAAGGTTTTCAAAGGGAAAAAATAGTAAAGATTAGTATGTATTCAACTCTATAAAGTATTCATCTTAACAGAGTTGAATAAAGAGGATATTACATTATTGTCTTCAAGGATCGTTCTTCTGTTATCGGCATGATCCATCTCGTCAAGAATAACGACTGCTTTGAAGGAAATGGCGAGAGCTGCATTAACGAGCAAGGCTGCAAACAAATTCTTGTGCATTGTGATACGATGGACTTGCAGCTGCCTTAAAGATAGAAAAACTTTGCATAAAGATCAAATAAGTACTTTCATTCACAAGTACAATTTATATGTTACAAACATTTTCAAACAATTTTTAGTACACTAATGAATAACATTAAACCATGGGTACAAAAATCTAGGCACCAATGGGCCGATTCCCACCACTAAATTTTTAGTATTCTTGTCCTAATAAGAATACGGATAAAATTTAAGCGAAGTATGCTAATAAAATTTGACGAAGAATACTAATAAAGTTTGACGAAGAATACTAATAAAATTTGACTAAGAATACTAATACAATTTAGTGGTGGGAATCAGTCCATTGGCGCCTAGATTTTTGCACCCCTGCATTAAACTCTTATATTGTCTTCAAGGAATGTTCTTCTGTTTAAAATAGATGGATTGAACTTCGTGCCGTTATATTAAAATAAATGATCAACGTAAAAATAGCACAAATAAAAATATATATAATGTCAAACAGCTGTTTCGGAGCCTCTAAATCTCTATCACCAGTGACAAATTTAAAAGATTAAAAACTGATTTAAAAGTTTAACCCATGTATATACTTACATGGAGACGCAAGCATACTCACATGGCTTAAACGTTTGAATCAGTTTTGAATCTTTTAAATTTGGCACTGATGATGGAGCGTTAGAGGATCCAAAACAGCTGTTTGCCATTTTATATATTTTTATTTGTGCTGTTTTTACATTGATCATTTATTTTAATCGTACTCTTATCGACATGATCTATCTCGTCAAGAATGACATTAAGCACAAATGCAATTTTTCTTTCAGTTACCGTATAAAATTTTCTTTTCTGTACATGTCAACAATAATCGGAGACGGCCTCCTTAAAACTGTGATTCCCAACTTTTTTTTTGTCTATACCCAACTTATAATTCTTATCATTTAAAAAATATATTTATTCGCATGTGAGAAGCCTAAAGGAGTATTATAAAATGTCAAGAGGAGTAGCATCCGTCACTTCACATTTTTTTTTAAGCTATGAAACAGTTCAAAATTTTGTCACAAATATACTTCTGACTAAACTGTATAAACGCAATAAAGTCATATTTTCACACGTTCTCCATGAAAAATTTTGTTCCTTACCCAATTTACCTCGCGTGGAAAAATAAATTTATATGGTCTGCATTTTTATCTACAGAAATTTTCTTGAAAAGATCTCACTAAATGCTTTTTTGCATTAGCTCTAATAACATTCATTTTTTTATAAGAGGACATTTTCAATTTTGGAACCGGTTGGAAGCGGATCTGAAAGTGAAAGTACCCTTATATAAAATAACTGGAACCAAAATCAAAAAGTAAAAACTAACAACGTGAGAGATTGATCTAAGCTATCCTAAGCAATAAAATCATTTAAAAATACTAAAATGCGAGCAAGAAATTTGAAAATAACCTACCCATAGACTTAACATTAGTTTACTCGTTTCTTCCAATGACTAGCGTACGCTTTTAAGTGGCCTTGCCAATTGCCGTGATTTAATTAACGTAATGTTTGCTGTGACTTGTTGCACGCGATACAGCTGAATCACAAAATTTCAAGTTCAATCAAGCCAGCATATTCATTTCTAGTTTACCCAATTACTATTCGCTTTTCTCTTATCCGTGATTTCTTGCCCGACTCTTTATACCGTGGCAGGGTTCATACGGATCAGGGAATTTTCCAGGAGTGATACCAATATTTTTTTTTATATTAAAAGAAATCTACGTTAAGCTTGCGAAACTTCAGCTTCTTTTAAGGAGAGATTTTGTATGAGAAAATACTGGTACCAAAGAATTGCCTGCTTGCCAAATTCCAGGAGCCGTACGAACCCTGCCGTGGAATGAAAAAGTCGTATTATCAAGCACATTCTGAAACTTAAAGACTCATATGGTGGACATCTATTATTTATATTTAACCCAAGGTGTCTAACTAGCGGGTTTTCCTATCACGTAAGATTTAACTGTCGTTTATTGAGGCCTGTATATCCAACTATTGGGTTGTCCGGAAGTTCGTACCGGTTAGGAAAATCAATTGACACCAGAGAATTCTGAACGTTAACAACTATCGGAATCTATGTACAATAATTAAATGATAGAATTTTTCGGTACGAATTAATTTTCCCAACCAGCACGAACTTTCCGGACAACTCGATGCATACCAGGTGAACCAAAAGTCCGTTAAAACTTTAAAAATTCACTAGATGGAACCCGTCAAAACTTGACGGAAAAAAATACTATAACAATATCAGTAAAATAAGCTTCTTAGAAGGGGTGCGTATGAAACAGTTTTTCAAACATTATATTTTAAAAGTTTTTCCCCCAGTCAAATACAGTACTATTTCCGGTGCAAACTCCAAACAAACAATCCGTAAACAACTGTGTAATGCAAATCCGTTTCACATTACTGCCAAATTCCCCACAGCAAGAAAAAAATTTCATGAACGTATGAAGTATCATACAAAAAGTATATTCCTACGTTCATCTCATATTCAGTAAATAAAAGAACATAGTAAATAAATCACACATCTCCCCCCCCCTCCCACTGTGATAATGCAACCGAATGAGCTCCTATGCGCATGTGCATTGCACCTGCCCAAAAGCACCGTCGAAATTCGATGTTAAAAAAGTTTTAAAATGTTTAAATTAAAAGTTTTAAAATGTCCTCTTTAATCATTTTTCGTTACAAATCCATATTTTCTAAAACGCATCCATTATTTTAAGCTAATCAATTTTTATGTACAGATGAAGAACTTTTTTACAGTAATAAATCAATCTGCAGATGAGGGAGATTTTTAATGTTTTCAAGTGTAAGTTATTTGTACATGCAAATAAATGCAATTCCTAGCATATTCTGATATTTGCTGGAACATATACATCAACGAATTCAACATATCAATTTTATGTTCAACATTAACTAAAAATAGTTTTTTTTTTTTTTTTTTAGAGCCAAAATGCTCTATCTTATGGATAATCTGATTTTATGATTTATCACTGTGTTTATTATTATTATTATTATTATTATTCACTTTTTATGATGATTAGGGAAATCTACTTTCAATTGTGGCAACTTTCCCAGGGGCTATTTTACATTATTGAAGATGCTTGAAAATTATTTAAAAAGTCGTTAAATTAAGCGGTAGTTTTCAAATAAATTTCCTTCGAAAGCTATTTTTTTTTCTAATTGATGATGTAAGAATTAAAATTGTAAAATGTAGTAAAAAATAGAAATTTGTAGTATTTAGAAGTGATGTAAGCCCGATGAAAGCTAAAGTGATAGCGTCGTTTGTTGTCACAACCGTTGTACATTTTTAAGAATTGCCACTGTATTTTGGCTGGCGTCCAAAAGTAGAAAACTATTTTTTGACATCGAAAGCGAAATTCACAGTGAAAGGAATAGGACTTTGCGCTAATAAGGAACTGTTAAATGAACTTATAATAAACCAACCAAAATAATTCCTATGAAATATTAGTCTTACATTGTTTATTCTAGCTAAAAATACAATCATTATTTCAAGTTTTTTTTTTTTTTTTTTTTTTTTTAACCATAACACTATTTTTAATAATTTCAAATTTCCAGAAATCCTTTTCTTTTGGGATTTTTTTTTATTAAAATAGGAAATTTTCTAACCTATAATTAAATAAAAAGGTAATTGGTAACATGTAATAAACGTATGCAATCAAGATGAAGCAATCAATGACGGCTCCAATTCTAAACTTTATAATTAAGAATGGAAAAATGAGTTAAAATTACACATGTTGACATGTTGACACAATCACATACATTTTTCTCTTTAGTTTTATCACTGTTAAAATGCATTTCAAGCTAAGCATAACGTCATTTTCACCAGCGCAAACTTTTCACAGGTACTTTATATATGTTACTTTAATGCTTAAATACCATGTATACAAATAAAAATATATTTTGTATTTAACTGTAATGAAAAAATGGCATCAACAAAGTTATAATTAGAGATCGACCGAAACAGGTTTCAAGACCTAAACAGAAACCGAAACCGGATTTCGGTGATCTTCCCACTTTCGGCCGAAACCGAAACCGAAAGTGTCAAAAACTTTTAAAAACTGATTAATACTGTTGTGAGCTCGGGGTTCGAAAGGATTGTTGCCAATATATAAGAACAATCAACAGGTTTTATTTACTCCAAACAGTTCGGTAAATACACAAGAATCTTCTCAAAGACACAAATATTGAGTAATCTTCAAATCTAATAACAGCACAGCTAAATTTCACACAGAAACAATGTGTTCAATACGACGTATCAACGACAAAATCAATCTGAGTAACACAGTTCTCAATGCAAAGCCTCTCGTATGAATTCAATCGCAGTTGACAGACAACTAACTGAAGTGAACTGGTGGAGGTCCCTTATATAGGCTTTAAAGATAACTGTAGAATTTTCCAGAGCCTTCAGATGCTAGAAATTACCAGAAAGTGCTTTAACTTTCGATAGAGAAAATAAGCGAGAAAGGATCCCAATGTACAGGTATAAGGGGGGTGGTTGCACAAAAAGTCGCCAAATCCGTCGCCAACTTGGCGACATTTGGCTATATATCGCCAAATTTGGCGACAAAAATAAGTCACCAAAACCATCGCCAACTTGGCGATAAACCCATTCCTTGGCTATTTTACCATAGACTTCCATTATAAAGATGAGGGTGTAAGGTTGTTTTCCTTGCAAACCATCTGAGGCCTTTAGCATTGAGTTACATGATGCTCAATAGGAAATACATTAATAATACTGCAATTTTCACAATAATAAAATAAAATAAATTTAAACAAATGGAATATTTACAGATATATACAAAATTCATAACAATACATACATAACTGCATATAATTATTAATTAATTAATTAATTAATAACAAATAATTAATAATTACTTGATAATAGCTAATTACGTTACTAATTAATTTATTAATTAATTTATTAATTATACGTGTATTGAACCACATTTCAAACAAACACACGTACATATATGAGTGTGTGTATCAGTTTCAAACAAAAATTAAACAAATAATAAAACTTTTTTATTTTACTATTTTAAAACAACCAATAATTATAGGCATTTATCAATAATTAATTAACAATGTAGTTAAATAATGTAAAACAAATTCAATAATGAATATTTAATTTTTAAATATATTCATATTTTCAGTTCGTTAATATTTTGCATTTAAATTGATTGAAATAAAGTGTACTTAAAAGTTTGTTTTTTAGGAAATTAACATTGAATACGTTTTAACCATTTTATAATTATAAAATATTATTATTATTTATTTAAAATTTTGTACAAACATTTTTATGGTACATATGTTATTTAAACATATGTACCATAAAAATGTTTGTACAAAATTTCAAATAATTAATAATAATATTCAGCAGTATTTAATGTATATTGCTGAATTTTACTATTAATTATTTAAAATTTTGTACAAACATTTTTAGGGTACATATGTTTACATAACATGTTTACTTAAAAAAAGCTTTGCCACTCCGTAAGTGTTGAAATGGCACCCTCTTTGAAAATTTTATCTCCGGTGCCAATCCGACTCTCTGTGCCTCTATCCAAAACTATCTATTTTCATATAAAATAAAACGTAATTAATTTATGAATAAGACAGAAATAGTTTCCAATTATACGAATTTTATCTAATAAAAAATATTTTAAGTCTACATATCTCGATATATTTTTTGTAATAAATTTCGTAAATTTTCATATGTTTTAACAACACCTTTCTCATAAAGCATTTGAAACAATCTGGAGTTTCAAATAAAAATTTTCTATTACTGTTAAGTTTGCAGCTTTTAAAGATCACGTGATAAGCGTCTTTTAAATTTAGTCATCTGTGCATTGCTTGCTTTATAATTTACACTCCCATCATGAATCAGTCATGACGGATAATGATTAACAGTGGAATTCACAGCAATAAACAGTGTCTCATTTGAGCCGATACAACTCATATCAATGAGTAAAGTTGAAAATTTCCGAAAAGAAGGAACGATATTTTGAAATACAGATAGTTTCGGTCGAGTTTCGGTCAGGCCGAAATTTTGGCAGCAGTTTCGCCGAAAACGAATATTCGGCGAAACTCCAATTTTGCGCCGAAACCGAAACCGAAACCGAAATTTCGGTCGATCTCTAGTTATAATGCATAATGATAAAATAAACCCAATAGACAATATTCCCGTGACGTCACAATAAATATGAATTTTTATTCGCTTATAAAACACGCCGATAAATATTTTTACCGAAATTTAACTTGCAAATTAAAAAAATCGGCCTAAATTACACGTGCTTTTAATATTTATTATTCCTCTTTTATCTTCGCAACCATAGAGCTTAGAATAAACTTTGTGCTTCGCAACAGTGGGCGTTATCCGATTATGACGTCATTAGCAGAAGTAAAAATTTAATTGAAAATTACTGCTAATTAATTAAATTTTCGAACAAACGAATGCACGATAAAAAATCTGTGCCCAAATATCTTTCATTTAAAAAAAGAATGATGTAATTTGATGCAGTAGTTTGTTCTCACGGATTGTCGAAAGAAATCGCTTAGCGTTTTAAATATATAGATAAAAAAAGAAAGCAATTGTGATAAAGAAGTGCGGTTTGCAAGAAAGGGCTCACAAGGTAGTCGAATTTTTTTTAGCAGCAAAAAAAATTAGTTAAAATTATCACTGGTAGAGGGCGCTGACGACCCGAAACACAGTGAACAGGACAACAGTACGCTCCATCTATTTATTCTTGCAATAACAATTGTTCAACATGACCTCCAGAACATTGTACTACACAACTAAGGCGGCTCACAACGCCCGTTACAGCTGAATGCAACATGTCGGAAATAATTGCAGAAACTCTCCGTTCAAATAGAACAACTTCACCAACAACGCTCAATCGGGTGATGGTAATATTCTAAAAGCGAATAAGAAATCCTCATGTATCTCGGTCTTTTATTGCAGGATTAATTTGCATAATTCTGCTGAATCTTTCGCATGTTAGCGCCATCTACAGGTGACTTTTTTAACTAAAATTTTTTTTGCTGCTAAAAAAAAATCCGACTACCTTGTGAGCTCTTTCTGGCAAACCGCAATTCTTTATCATAATTCATTCCTTTTTTATGAATTTTTAAAGTTTTAACGAACTTTTGGTTCACCCGGTATATCATAGGCAGCGTCTGCACATCCATTGGAACGAGGCATCATTACTGCCTTTTCTACATAGAACAATTTCTGTCTCTAATTTAATGGCACTTCAGCGTTTAATCATTAAAACATTTTTTGAATAACTTTTGTTATCGACTACTCTTATTCCGAGCGCATTCAATTATTTATTTAAATACAAAACAAAACATGATATTAAAGAAGTAAAAAAATACTGCATGTCATCATCTATTCATAGAAAGATACCTATATAGTAAAAACATACATGTGGAATATCAGAGTATATTTACTTGTAAGTCGAGAATATGAAAAGAGCCGGTAGTAGAAAAATTATAGATACGGCGTAGGTGGAGACGTGGAATATTTGAAGACGGCGGATACCCTGTAACAGATAAAAAATAATAATAAGGACATGAAAAATTATCCTACATTTTATACAACTTTAGCTTGTTTGTTTAATATACCAATTTCAATTATGCAAAGTGTTGGCTATTATCATTGTCTAATAACATGTTTCTAAACCATTAGTTTTCGGGGTATGATTTCCATTGTAAAATGGGCTTAAAATGTTATTATCTTTCATATCAAAAGTCATTTACCTCAAAATAGCTGTGTTTTTAAAAGTTAGGAAAATTTAAACATTTATGCTGTCCTCTATAAGTTATATTTAGAAAAACTTTCTTCAGGTAACACAACAAAATTACGTTATTTTTTACTATACTTTGCATTATATTATAATTTTTAGAATCTATCGGCACTAAACGTGAAAAACGATTTTTAATAACAGAAAACAATGGAAATTCATAAGATTCAAAGTATCATATCTCGACAAATTTTCATCGTACAAAAGTGAAATTATGTATTGTTTTATTATTTTGAGAATGGAGATAGTTTACAACACAACTATAACAATGATTTCTGTCCCTGATCCGACTTTTCTTTTTCATGAATAACATTTATGTGTTTATGACATATATGTTTATCAGACGACTGAAAACAACAAGCAACCCTGTCGCTTAACACTAGAACCGCGATGACGAGTCATTTTGACCCATACCACATGAATAACCACATTGTCTATTCTAACCAGAATTTTTTTCATAAAATAAGTTAAATATATGACATACAAAAATAAGTTAAATAAATACATTAAATAGTTTTAAATAAAAATTCTGGTGTGAAATATTTTTATAAAATTTGAGTAAACTTTCCTGCGGTTCTAGTGTTAAACAGAAAAGGACATAATTTCGATAATTTCGAATACCAAGCATGTTAAATACATTTAATATCCATACAAAAATGCTATTATTGTATTCATATATACTTAAAGAAACAAGGGAAGATCAAATTTGACGAAATTTCATTTTACATTTTAAAATTCAATAAACTAGACAATGACATATACCTAGCAATTTTAAATTTTTTGGACGCGTTTTTAAATTTTTGTGGTGTATCTAAAAGTTTTTTAATTGTATTATTATTAAGTTAGAAAAAGAATTGCATGATAATTATTGTGTTTTGAACTTCGTATAAGTTACTGTTGATTAAACTTTTCTTACACTTTGTTGACCAATGACGAGTATAGTCGTTAATAATTTTGACCGTTATTTTTAACTCAAAACAAGTACTAGAAATTCTGTGTAGTAATATTTGATTTACAAAATCACGGCGGCCTGTCTGTGCATAAATAAAGCGAAAAAAAAACTTCGAAAAATCTGAATAAAAACAAGCGCTGAATTGGCAAGACTGCTGATCAGCAATGTGTTCAAAGTATGATTCATGCTGGATTGTTATAAAGATGCTAAAATTTAATTTTTTATGCAACTATTTTCGTGTAAAATTATTCGCCTGATTTAATCGCAAAACTTCTGTAATTAAGTAAAGTGACTATTACTGTACGAAAAAAATATAATTAAAAAAAAAATTAAATAAAATTGGTAGATTCATGTTAAATAGAATGGACTGACATTTAATGATTACATTTTCGTGCTTCCCATATCCCTAAAAACTGTTTAACCCCTGGTAGAGCGGTGGTTCATTTTTGAACCGCTTAAATTTAATACCCAAATTAGCACCATGATTCTTGAATGAACAATTTTCTTTCAGTACGTAAAGAAAAGCTTTTAGCGGGTGTCCCAAAAATGACTGATGGATTTTAAACTTCAATAACTTGCAAACGGTGACAGATATTAAAAAAAAAATTCTTGCAGGAGCGTTATGTATGATGTCAGGAGTTTTTTTACTGTGATTCTTGATTTTAGTTCAAATTTCAAACAATAGATAGCGCTGACAACGATTGGCGTTCAGTCGATGCCGAAATTGACGCCACTCAGCATTGATGCACCTCCCCCTGAATACTAGGCCTGCGTGCTGACAAAAATGGCGGCTGCCACAGGCGGATTTTTTTTTTCATTGTTTGTACGGTCCCTCGAACTTCAACACCAATAATATGTAAAAGTTTTCTCTGACTCATTTGATCTCAGAAAAACTAGGCGAAGAAAACTTTTAGAAATTGTTGGTGTTGAAGTTCGAAGGACCGTTCAAACGCAAAAAAAAAATCCGCCTGCGACAGCTGCAATTTTTATCAGATCGCAGTATTAGTATTCAGGGGGCGGTGTATCAATGCTGAGTGACGTCAGTTTCGGCCTCGACGGAACGCCAATCACTGTCAGCGCCATCTATTGTTTTAAATTCGAACTAAAATCAAGAATCACAGTAAAAAAAAAGAAATTCCTGACATCATACATAACCCTCCTGCAAGAATTTTTTTAATATCTGTCACCGGTTGCAAGTTATTGAATTTTAAAATCCATCAGTCATTTTTGGGACACCCGGTATTTGTTTGTAAATTCTGGTGGCATTCAATCATTTTAGCATTTTTCGTATTGTCTTTGAAAGAGTTATAATACCGATCCTTATAGTATTTTAAGCATATTCTGTTAAAAATGATTTCGTGATTCGGTAAGAAATTAGCAACGTTAGATTTCATAACAGTTTTTAGGAATTATAATCGGTGTATGAAAGCTAAAAAGGTATACATAAAGTTAACAAAAATATTGTATACGTGATAGACATTAGAGAAAAATGCATACTTCAACACGTCCACATCCACTGTAATTACTCCATTCGTTATTCCACTGGTTAATGTACCACGTACCATTGCTCCAACATTTTTTAATGGCATATCCTAGAAAAAATATTTATCTGTAAACGCATCGACAAAAATATGCACATAATAATTAGCTTTAAAAGTACTTAAGGTATGTATTTCTTCTGGGTATTGTTTTTGAAAATTTTTAAATTTTTATGAAGCACATGTGTTTGTTGTTAAAACAGCGAATAAAACTATCAATTCAAATAAAAATTTAATGGAATTTTTCAAATTTAGGCAATATTTAGATAAATGTTAATAAAAATTAACGTTCATGCTAAACTTTCTACAACAAAATCTAACAAATATATTTCACCCTTTTTTTCAATAATATATTAGTAAATCACTTACCTGTGTTATAAAGATAAATATTTACAATACTCTTAAATTTACTAACACATATCGAAATTTTTGTACACAACATGATTTTTTTTAATTATATATTTCTCAGTAAAAATATATCTTAAGTTAATAAATTTTGGGCTGTCATAAAAATTCGTACCGGTTGGGAAAATCAATTCGTAAAGGAATATTCTATCATTAAATTATTAGACATAAATTCCGATATCTGATATCTAATAATTAACGAGTAGAATTTTCCGGCATGAATTTTCCGGATAACTCAATACATACTTACAAGATCTTTCCGTTTGAGAAAGGTGTTTCTTACAGGAAAATTCTATCATTTAATTCCTGGAGATTAATTACAATATCTAACGTCTAATAATTGACGGGCAGAACTTACCGGTACGAACTGGTTTTCCCAAATGGAAGGAACTTCTCGAATAATCCAATATGCTTCATAACATACCAATAGATGAACAGAACTTTATGACAAAATTTTACTTCAATATTGTAAAAATGTTTTAAGAAATGAGATTTTTCGTGATTTTTTGTAGGTTACTTCCAGTTTTAAAAAGATTAATTACGGTTTATAATTTGGGCTAGAACTTTGATTCTAATTATCGCTGAAGCAAAAGTAAAAAAATTTTGGAGTCATAAATGTTTGAAATTTATTTTAAAATAACAATAATAATAATAAATCAAATTTTTTGGAAAAACAGCGATTTGGGGGTAGGTTTAACTTTAACACGCTAAAAAAGTATTTTGATTCTCTTATATAGTGTTCGCAAAATAAATAAATGGTAATTTTTCTAATGAAGCTTCGATGTTTATAATTAAAAATAAAAAAATATAAATGAGAATGGAAGTCATATGATTTCAAGATATTTTTCATGAAAAATTTAGCAGAGAACGAAACACATTTCTTAGACTCTAGTATTAAAATTCCTTGAATTAATCCAAATAACAAGTGTCCCATTTGTCTTATTTCGGATTATACAGAGTGGCCAAGGTAAAAAATGCCCGGTATACAGAATTACAAATACTTACTACTTTTTATTTAAAAGTAGTAAGTACGGAATATTATGAATAACAACACCTCCTGTGAACTATTGAATATTCAGCATGTTGTTATTCATAATATTCTGTATTTACGACTTTTAAATAAAATTAGTAAGTATTTGTACTTCTGTATACCGGGCCTCTTTTATCTTGGCCACTCTGTAGTATTTACAAACAATAATTTCCGTGATATATTTCTATTGCAAAGGTTATAAACATCTAGCACAAAAATCCCTGTTTCAAAAAGTGGTATCCAAGAAAGGAATTTAAATCCCTAAAATAAGTGAAAAAAGAAAGCTTAGTTTGTGTACTACATTTTGTTAACAATAAGGCTTAATAAATATTTATTTTTAGTTAATGAGAATCAAATGTATGTACAAAATGAATAAGACATAGATGATAATGTATAATAAACACTTACAGGGTAGTTATAATAAAATTTAAGGTAGGCTTCTTGTAGGCGTTATGAGATTTCGGTGAAAATGAATCTTTATTTAAGTGATATTCGTCTGAAGTGGTAGCGGTGTTCCCAGTCTCCCTACTTTATTTCATTCAGATTGTTTGATTCACACTACAATGTTAACCCTTAATTGCATAGTGATGTAAATATCCATCACATTATTTAACTTTTAATAAATGATATATAAATCAACTTCTTCGCCACTACTATATTTATATAGAAATATTAATCCAGTAAATTTTCCGTGAACTATGTTGCTGAACAAAGTTAAAAATCTATCTTAAAATTTCTGGTATCTAATATTTAATATATGTATAAAAAAACACAATTGTAAAACAAAAACTCATGCAAAGAAGGGTTAAAATAGTATAATTCACCTTATTTTCGTCTTATTTAATCGCCTATTAAATAAGGCGTAACGTGGTCGCAAAGAGGCAAACTGATTTTTTTTTTTTTAAATAGCAACAAGTGTGGAAGAGATTACAAAGGGAGATGAATATAACTCCAATTTACGACCTGCGGGAAAAATTTTAAATTTCTATATTAAGTGTGGGATAGTTAAGTCTGATAAAATATTAGATATTAAGTGTGGTAAAATAGTATAAATCACCTTATTTTCGTTTTATTTAATCGTCTATTAAATAAGGCGTAACGTGATAGTAACAAACTGATTTTTTTTTTTTAAATAGCAACAATGTGTGAAAGAGATTACAAAGGGAGATGAATATAGCTCCAATTTACGCCCTGCGGTGATAAATGTTTCACAACAAGTGACCAAATTTTATTTTAAGGCAAAAAAAAAAAAAAATCGAAGTTCTATATAAAGTGTGGGGACTTTTTTTCCTATTAAGCGTTGTAATCGCTCGTATTTGTGAAATCTTTCATGCAAAATATGACACCTGGTGGTAAGATTTAGAAATTTGTTACCAATTTCGTCATCTGAATAACACGTCGACAAATTTTGATCTGCTTTTGTTGCTTGACCCTTTGAAAGAGTGGAATATTATTTATACTACTTAAGTTTAAATCCCAACTGGCAAAATTGAACTAGAAAATTTAAACAAATAATTTACTTTTATAATGTATGCGGAGAAAACGATTTATTTCAATTCAAATCAATTTGTTTGTAGTGTCTCGTGAGAGCCAATCATTTCAAAATTAAAAAAAAAAAAAAAAAAAAAAAAAAAAAAAAAAAAACAGATTATTTTTGCCCCTGAAAAGGATAAGACATCATTGAAAGGCAATATAGTAAATATTGAGCATTCTTTATTCAAAATATCTACCAGAATTTTATTCACTTTATTTATTCAGAGACGTGTTGACGGCTATACTCGTAACTGGTCCACAAATGTGCGTATCCTGCACACGCTTCTAACCAGAAAACCACGCTATTAGTGTAATAATGAAAAAAAAAATCTAAATAAGCAGCAATCGAAAGGGTTCAGTGCCATATTTGTCAATAGCATTTTCTTTACGGGCTTCTTTTATTTTTATATTACTATATCTAAATAGGTTTTGTATTTAATATTAATTTGATTATTAAAATTTCAGAATCAAAACCACGCCTTTTCGCCTTAATTAAATAAATAAATTAGCAAACTTTAATGACGTTATATTTCGATAACGACGAGACGAGGGCAAATGATTTATGCGTCAAAAACACGTTTCATAATTCTCTTTCGATTGCTGCTTTTTTTTTTTCATTGTTACACTATTATTTTTGCCATTCTTTTTGCTATTTTCGCTATTATTCACTCTGTGGCGTGGTGTCCTGGTAAGCATCCTCAGTTTAATTACAGTAACTTTATATAGATACAACACAGTGTAATAATAAAATGCTCCTTTTAAACCAAATTATTAAAAAGCAAAAAGAATACCTGCTCATTACACTCTTAGCAGATTCATTTTCCCAACATATTTACATTAACGAAATGGAATTATTAAACACATTTCCTGTAAATTATTTTACTCTATAATGTGAATAAACATTACTCTGCTTTATTTCATAACAGACTATTTCATTATTATGAAATAATGATGGTTATTATTATTCACACAAGGTTGTTTAAATGTAAATTTCCTTTCAAAGCACTTTCATCCTAAATGTTGGAGTATTATTTCAAGTAATTTACACATTTTTATGCCGAAATAGATAACAGAAACCTCCCATTAACATTTTCTAAAGTCATTAAAAGACACTCCTGGTAAAATATATTCAATAGTAATAAACGAATAATTTGAAACTCAAAAATAAATTAGTAGGAATATTTAGCATAGCTTAATTACTGGAATATAATTACAAGTTTTTCATATTTATCCAGAATGATATATTTTAACGGGTAATTTGACAGGAATCGTGTCATAAGTTTTCTGATGAAAAATTAATTTCGAAAATATTTTGAAATTCTTCATAAAAAATCTTAAGAAATATTCTGTTCCAATTATTATTTAATTATACTATTTAGTTCACATCATAAAAATCATAGCAAAATTGTTATAAAACTTACAACAAAAGTTAATTTAAAAGGGAGAAAAAATGCGTATTTTGTATGAAAATTATACAGCAATCTACAGTTGTGTAATTTCTTTTTAACAATAATTACTAAAAATAAATTATTGATCATTATCCATTTATGTACTTTGTGCTTCACTGCACATTTAAATAAACAAAAAGGATCATCCAAGAACGAATATATACTTGTACACTAAATAAACATTATTCAGTTAGAATCCATAATAATTCATTTCATTATTATGACACAATAATATAACTTGTCTCGCCTTATTTAATTGCAAATAACTGTTACAACGTATATAATCAAAAGTAGAGGCTACACTATCTACGATTTAAATATTAAATATAAATTTTCTTATCTTTAATAGTAGTAGCAGAATCCTTGGAAATTCCAAGGACTGTAGGCACCTTAATAGAGTCCTTATAAAAAAAATAGATACACCTGTCTTTATTCGGGGACCTTTTCCATAAAATCACACCAAAGGTGTCATGTGACTTGGAATATTGTATGCTTTCAAAATATGAGTTCAGTTTTTAAAATAGGAGTGGTCTATATATTGAAATTTGTACCAACTTCGTTTTTTCAACTTGTAACAACCACTATTATTATTAACATTATATTTCAGTTCTTTGAATTAAGTCAGACCGGAAAAAGGTATAGTTTATAAATTCTTTATTAACCACTTAACAGTTTTACCGGAACGCCGCTCGGACAAGAAAAGTTTGCTTGCTTCTTTACTAAAAGCTCTTGGATACCACTAATTTTTAACTGTAATCTTTGATTTATTAATTGGAAGAATTTTTCAATTATATTAGACAAATATTTTAGTATGGAAAAAGTGAAATTTTGACCCTATTTTCAGTTTACTGTGTGTGGAAAAAAAAACAGTTAAGGGGATAAATATTGTTAGAGTTATGAAAGAAGATATACGAGGGTCGATCCAGAAATAAGGTTCCCATCAAATTTACAAATAGACAACATTGTTTATTCTCATAGAAATTTACATCGTTGGAAAGAAGAAAGTTTGCTCTATTTCTTTACATAATCGCCATCTTTTTATATACATTTTTGTAGACGGTGCTCTAATTTCTGTATCTCAATGTCGTAGAACTCCGCCGCCAACCCGTTGAGGAAACGTTTCACATCTTTTTTGACGTCATCGTCGCTCCGGAAGCGTTGGTCACCCAAGTGTTGCTTTAACTTGGGGAACAACGGATAATCACTAGGTGCGAGGTCCGGACTGTAAGGTAGGTTGGGTATGTCCGTCCACCCAAATTGTGTCAAAAATTCCTGGGTTTAACGGGAGACGTGAGGTCGGGCGTTACAACGGCAGCGTTACACCGGCTGTCAGTCGTCCTCCCTGGCGGTTCTGGACAGGCGTGCAAAAACTTGTAACACGCCCTTTGGCGTGCAAAAAGCGAATTACGGAACGAATATCGTACTTGGCGGGATCAACAATGGGAACCTCCATCTTTTACGGCTGCTGAGCCAAGAACGAGCGGCGCAGCGAAGCGCGGCTGGGGGAATCGCGAGTGCAGGAACAGCCGCACACAGCGCCGTTGCCGTATTTCGCCTCGCACCATCCCGTGCGGCTGGAGCTCTTTGGGAACCTTATTTTTGGATCGACCCTCGTATTAAAGCTACTCCCACAAATTTAGAAAAATTAATATCTCAAAGGAAAAAATTTTCAAGTTCACACCAGTAAAATTAAAGAGGCATTTAAATATAACAAAGAAATTATTGGGATTGTGTTTGTTCTCAAATTATTTAAAATAGAGTTTTCACGTAAATTTTCTGGTAGCTATTTTTGATATTCGTGTATATGATTAAATAATAGAAGAATATGGTCCCTTTAGACTAGACCTTCTAACAATAAAATTTAGCTATATTTCGAAAAATAACGATTAGAATGAACTGTAAACTTACATACCCATGTTTTTGAAGATGCCCATTCTATTTAAGCTCAAAATGATGCAGGTCGTAATTAATAAATTTTTAATGGGAATTTACTAATAATTTTTATAATTAAAATTATGTATTTCAGTTTAAAAAATGCCTAGAATATGTTTTGGTCCATTGAATGTATGTCACTGATAAGAATTTTTTTTTTTAAATCTGGGTAGATATAATTGAAAGTTAGAGGCGTGAATTATCCATTAGCATCCTCAAATTTTGATGTTTTCTAATTCCATAAAGTTTCAAGAAAAATTAATAAATTATATACTTTACCGGGCTGATTTCATCCATGGAATTCAAACAAAGGGTAAAAAAAAGTGCGATACAATTTTAAAAATCGAAGTTGGTACAATTTTTAATATGTAGACGATCTCCTTTTCAAAAATTCCATTCAGATTCAGAAAGAAGATAATATGACGAGTCTAATGACACTTTTGGTGTGATTTTATCTTAAATGGTCTGCGGGTAAAAAAGCAGGTGTGTTGATTTTTTTTTTATACTGACTATACTATTATTCAGGTATAACTGTTTAACGCTAAATGTACCGAAACCCGGTCATTTGACTGATACCAAGTGAAAATATTTCGAGAACCAAAAATTTCTTCATAAAATAAATTATAAATCACATGGAAATAAGTTACATAAAAAAATTTAAACAATTTTAAGAATTCTGCAGTGAAATATTTTTTATAAAACCTGAATAAATTTCCGTGTATGTTTGGTTTCAAATGTAAATATTTTTTCAAATGGATTTCATTTTGAATGTTTAAGTATTTATTTATAGTAATTAAGACATTTTAATGGCAAAATTAGATATCAGAGACTTGCCATTAAAATTATCTGGAGTCACATTCAAACATAACTCTAAAAAAATATATTCCGTACCGAAGAACTAAAAGAATAAGTTGAAACTGTTTATAATAAATTGCATCTGTTCGTTAGAAATTTTTATCACAGTTCAATTACTGGAATGTAATTACTAGTTTTTATCCATATTTAAATAGAGTGATGTGTTGTAGTTTAACGGATAATCTGACGTGAGTAGTGCAATAATCGTTCAGGCGGACTAAAAAAATATATTCCGTACCGAAGAACTAAAAGAATAAGTTGAAACTGTTTATAATAAATTGCATCTGTTCGTTAGAAATTTTTATCACAGTTCAATTACTGGAATGTAATTACTAGTTTTTATCCATATTTAAATAGAGTGATGTGTTGTAGTTTAACGGATAATCTGACGTGAGTAGTGCAATAATCGTTCAGGCGGAAAATTAATTTCATAAATAGCCTCTGGATGATTTAAAAATTCTTAATAAATATTCAGTTCAAATATTTAGATCTTATTATTCTTGAGTTGTTCGGAAAGTTCTTTCCGTTTGGGAAAGATTGGTTCTTACCGGAATATTCTATCATTTAATTATTAAAAATTAATTCCGATATGTAATGTCTAATAATTGACGGGCAGAATTTTCCGGTACGAATTGATTTTCCGAAATTGAAGGAACTTTCCGAAGAACCCAATAAAATTATTCCAAAAAATAAAGTAAAATAAGAATTACAAAATATATACAGATTGCAACACATTATCGTTATCCAATAACTATTTCATTTTATTTTATTATCTGACTTCTTCAATGATAATGTTAAATAAAAGAGTCTTCATTCTCAAAAATTAAACTAATTACCGAATTTTTACTACCAGAAATTTTTTTCAAAATAACACGGCTGGTGGGTTTGTTTTTTAAATACAAGTTTTTTATTTTTTTAAATATGTTTTATGGTCGGTTTCTACAATACATGCAATAGAAATAACCTTCGGGGTAAGTTTCTGCAAAATGTACAAAAAATATATATGCAGGGTGGTTATAATATAAGTATCTCTATTTGGAACTGTCTGTAGCTCGAAGGAATGATCCGAATGAAATCAAAATCGGTGTACTTACTTTTCGAGTAGGGGGAAGCAGGATGAAATAATAATAAAAAACAATTTCAATAATCACCGACAGATGGCGCTACTGAGTGTGAAATGTAATGTGTAATACAAGAGCAAAAAATTAAGGCGCAGACTGAATGGCACACCTAATTTATTGGAAAATGTCACAGTGAACGTGGTTACTCTTTTGCATTGCGGTGCCGCGATCATGTTCAGGTTCCACATGGTCATTGTGCTGGAGGACACAATCCAGGCTGTGCACAACAATCTCAACTGCGGAATGTAATGCATCAGGAGTGATGATTCGTATATGTTATGATATGCAGTATAGTCATTGAGGTTTGTAACACCTCCACGGTACATAATATTACACATTACATGTCACACTCAAAAGTGCCATCTGTCTACCATTATTCCAATTATTTTTTTTATTGTTCCATTCTTCTTCCCCCTTCTCGAATAGTAAGTGTACCGATTTTAGTTTCATTCCTGTTATTCCTTTAAGCTACAAACAGCTCCAAATAGGAATACTTATATTATAACCACCCGATATATACAGAGTGTCTCATTTATTTTGCAACCCTAAAAAAAGAACATTGTACAAACATTAATTTTTATTTTACAGAAGTGCTTAAACGACTACAAAAGGAATTAGAAGTGACCGCCGTCTTCATCTTTACATATCAAAGCCCATTTGAGGAGGTTTCGAGACACATTCTGTAATCTGTTTGGTGTGATAGCGTTTATCTCTTCCGTAATGCGAGTTTTTAGGTCTGTAATCGAGGCTACCAGTTCACGGAACACGCTATTTTTCAAACAGCCCCACATGAAGAAATCGGGCGATGACAGGTTTGGACTGCGTGGAGGCCATAGTCCTTTTGTAATTAGCCGATCACTAAAAAATTCTTGGAGAAATCACAGAGTGTCGTTGGCCGTATGCGAAGGAGCGTCATCGTGTTACAACCAAACGAAACGTTCATCTGCTAATTTTCTTACTGACATGGACGGTTTCTCCTTGATTTTCCTCTAGATTTCCTCCATTTTGTGGTCAATTAGTACAAACAACAGACGGTTATTTCTTTTCGGTTCCACAGTCCATTCTGTTTGAAAATGGTCCACGATTCGCTTAATTGTGCTGTTATTCGGCACCACAGAGTCTGGAAACTTCTTTTCGTATCGTTCCTCGACTGTTTTGTACGAAGACGCTCGAAAATAATGTTCAATAATAAACGCGCGTTTTTCTGCACATAGCACCATGTCGCAAAACTACCTTTCACTTCGTTCTCTTTAGCACTGAAATGTCTCCTGCGGTTTTCTAGCGTGTTGGTAGTGTTGCTCACACGCCCCTCCACTCCGCTACCTGCGCTAACGGTGTGCGCGTGCACTCGTGTTGTTCATTTGCTTCGTGTTGACGCGGGTTGCAAAATAAATGAAATACCCTGTATATAAAGAGAAGATTTATTTTTGAAAAAGTGATGCTCAAAGAACGAACAATCATACACCATATTATTGTTATAAAATGAACGCCGTTTTTACTCAAATTTGTTTAAATCTAAATTTATTTTCAAATTACTTTCACAATGAATGTTTCAGTATTTATTTCGGCTAATTTATGCATTTTTATTGAAAAGTAGATAACAGAAACGTGTCATTAACTTTAGTCTTTTAAAGACGCCATTGAAAAATTATATTCCGTAGAATTACACGATTAATTTGAAACTTGAAAATAATTTTCTTAGATTAGTTTTGGAATTCTTATCACAACTTAATTACTGGAACAAAATTGGAAGTATTTTTCACATTTATTCTGAATGATGTGTTGTATTTTAACGGGTAATTTGACATGAATTGGGTCATACGCGTTCCGAAGGAAAATTAATTCAAAGATTTCAATGCTTTGAAAAATAGTTAATGAATATTTTCTTTTCATTATTAACCCATCAGCATCATTAGGGTATATATACGCGCATTTTTCTGGTCTGTATTACCAAAAGAGCATCATGTGAAACCACAAATTATTGACACCTAACCAGTAGCTGACACTTCAGCAAACATCTAACTCAAATAAGAATTTTGTTGTAAAATTCTGCAAAGTAAAGTCATCTTGTGGTGAATGACACACTTATTTTTATTTTGGAGTCAATTTATTCACCATCAGAGGGCCAAGAACATATCCAACGAGAAAGAAACTTTTGAGAATACAAAATGTGCCATTTTGAAGAAACCATCTTATTTCTAAAATTAAGGAAGTGTTTTTCTAATCAATGTGTAATGCAACCATCCTAAACTGTTTTCTTAAAGTTATACTTGTAGCAATTAGTGTCAAAATGAATATGAAATAATAGGGCCATGATTTAGGATTTATAGTTATTTAATTTAGCTTAATGAAGGGTGCCAGTTATTGATTCCTAGAATATCATTTCACCAGTCTCTAACAGAGGTGTTAGTTATTGGTTATATTGAAGAAAATTGAAATCTATTATTTGAACTGTTTAAAAATGCATAATAAGAAATTTAATTTATCTTGTAGTAAACACCATTAAAATTTAAGTTGTTTTACAAGTGTCTGACTCCAGATGTCAGTTACAGGTTAATAAATATCAGTTATTGGACATCTGCATTACTAATAATGCAGTACTAAATATTGCTGCTATATATTTTAACTATATACTCTGCATTACTAATAATGCAGTGCATCTTACTAAATCCCACTTTTTATAATACATATTAATGTATTTACTTTTTATAATAAATAATAAAGTTCTTTTAAAGAATTTTAATCTTTTAAAATAAAGTGTCAGTCACTGGTTCACTTTTATCATCTATGGTGCTTCAAAATAGGGAAGGTGTCAGTTACTGGAGTTTTGGACCATATTTATGAATAAAATTAATTTTTAATAACAAAATGTATAGTTTTTTTTTAATTTTGCCAAAAATAATTTTTAACATACCTCTACTATCCTGTCAAAAAGAAAGATAAGTTTACAATAGATTTAAATTTTTGTAATTGTGATTTGAACAAGAAAGAATTCTTATGGTGTCATTACTGGGGGTTTCATCCTATATGCGCGCAAATTTTCTGGTCTTTATTAGCAAAAGCGCATATATGAGCCCAATTATTTTTATAAAATTCTAACCAGAAATAATACGTAGGCAGTTAGTAAATACGAAATCCATGGGTATACATCTGGCACTTTTTTACACAAAATATCCAAAATTTGTACATAAATTGTTTAACCCCTTGAAAGGCGCTTTACGCCACTAATTTTTAACCCCCAAAATGCTACGATGACGCTAGTATTTCGTAATAAAATTACTTATTAATCTTTTTACGTGAAGAAAAGCTTTTACTTATTTTCAAATAACTTTGTTCGCGAATTCTGATTTTATTCAATCATTTCAACATTTTAGAAACATAAGTATACTTTACCCCTGAGAGGGTTAAACCCCAAAATTCTAAATTAAGTATTTTTACGTTCACTTATCATTTGTATATCGTGCAAAATCAATTTTCTGAAAAAATCAGCTTCATGTCTTAACAAGAACGAAAAATCACGCATTCGGCATAGATTATAAAACACTTTCCAACGCACAAACAGAGTATTATTTCGAAATTTAATTTTTTCATACCATGAAATAAGATGTCTACATAAGCAACTAAAACTAGTCGGATGTATCAGTCCCAAAATTTTCGTCTATCACACACGGGTTTCGCATACACTAAAAAAGAATCAGCACCCATTTATATCAAGGTCTAACTGAAACTCAAGTTTTATTAAATTCCGCGCATTATTTCTTGAGATAGGACTATCGCTAAAATCGCGTAAATCCTGCAAAATGCTGCACAGCAGCGCCACCTGCTGGGCGATTTTTACCAAAAACTAATCAGCACCCGTTTATATCAGGGAATTACAGAATATAAAATTTTATTAAATTCCGAGCATTAGTTCTTGAGAAAGAGCGCCCACAAAATTTTTGTCACAGACAGACAGACAGACAGAGTCACAGAGTCACAGAGTCACTGACAGACATTTTCTAAAAATGGTAAAATCGTGTTCAGGACCTTGTATAAAACGTATAAATCCGTCGAGAACCGGAATGCGAAAATTTTCATAAATCCAATACTTTCTTTTTGTAAAGATAGAAGAAAGCAAAAATACATAACTCACTAAAAATTCATTTTCAGCAATTGCTACCCATATTCGAAGTTTTTCGTATAGCCATGTATATATTGTACAGAATTTGTAAACAACACTTAATTCACTAAAAATTACATAAAATCGGATATCACAGCGGAAAGAGCACTTCTAGCAATTACTGAACATAGTCAGACCTTTAACCGAATTCTCTTGTGCATCCCTGTAGATGAACGATAAAGACTACGCACTCCATAATCGATAGAAAACTATACGTTGGGGGCTACCGTAATACTTACCCATCATGGATATGCATAATATAAAATATGAAAATAAAACATGTGTAAACTACTTATAAAATGCATTGCAATTCGAATAAAATCCTGATTTGATGACGTCATAAACATTAAATGCTCAATTATTAAATAGCGTAAAAGAAACATCCTTATAACTCCAAAAATTATAATCCTATTAACTAACGGTTTATTGCGTCGGATTAAGCGTCTCATTTCCAATTAAAATATTTCTTTGAATTGAAATGTGGAAGACATACAGGGTCATGAAAAATAGAAACATGTGGAAAATAGGATTACAAATATCTTGGCAAATCATTATTCAATCGACTTCATTCTTTATGCAAAATTTATGTTTTTTTATTGTCTTTTATATTTACTCTTAAAATAAATAATTTCGAAAATTTTTATTTACCTTTTATCAGAACGAATACTTCGAGAGTCCGAAAAAAATAGTTCCGGATAATCGAGGTTACAGAAATTCAATAAGCTTTTTCCCATTATTACATACTAAGTACATACCAAATTTCAAGTCTCTGTATCAGTTTGTTCGGTAAATAGAGCGTTTACAGACACAGAGACACACAGACATACAGAAATACAGCCACGCAGACAGACGAGCGGCCAATTTTTTTTCTAAAAATATGTTTTTCGGAATCTCCAGTGTCTGAAACGTGTAAATTCGTCGATTTTTTTTTTTCGATTTTTAAAATGATTACAAGACTTTCCCTATACTACGTATGATGGGTAAGTAATAAGTTGTATTGAACCTTAGTGATTATTTTAAATTTCATTATGTTTCAAGTATCATAATATGTTCAAAATGCACCGCAAACGATTTTCCTCCATCTATCATAATGTAAAGGAATAATATTGTACTTCTCTGTAATTGAACAATACATGCTACTAATTGTAACTCCGGTAAAAGCATGCTGTAATCCACCTCAGTAATGCATATTAATTTCATTATGTGTGAAATATCGTAACATCCATAAAATGCGCCGCAAACGATTTCTCCCCATAGACCATAATGTAATGAAATTATTATGTGTGTCCCTGTAAATGATCTATTAATGCTACATACTGCATTCATTACAAACATTCTATAGTAAAATTCAATAATATATAAAAATTTCATGACAATTCGAGTATATTTACGACAGACGGATTGATAGACAGACAGACAGATGGACGGACATTCAGACAAATCGAATTTATAAATATTTTCAACTATGTTGGAAAGTGTTAAAAAGCGAATATTTTAATGAGGCGCAAGAGAAAACCGATATATTTTTTAAAGTATGAAAATGATGATTTAGAAAATTGATGCTAGTATATTACGATAGATGATATAGATTAAAAAAGTATTGCGTAAACATAATAATATTTAAAGTTTGGGCTTTAAATAAATTTAAGTACAAAGCTAATTTATTTATAAAAGTTTCAGACTAGCATCTATGGATTTGGCATGTATAAACTTTAATGAACTAAATAAAATTATGAATTTTTTATTCCTACCATCTGGTTTTTAGTTTTTTATACGTTTTGAACTATTTTGGTATTGATACAGTAAAAAACATTTTGGTGATCAGGACCAATTTTACACTTTTCCAAATGATGCAAATAGGTTAATCGTTTTATAAAATTAGAGTAAAAAATATATTTTTTAAATTACAGAATGCATACAGATTGTTTTACAGTATCGCTGCCCAATAACTCATAATTAAGAGCCTTAGTCCCGTGAAGAAACTTTAACGCTAGTGTTAAACCTATGGGGGAAACCTTTAATTATTTCTCGTTTGTATTTTAATATTTTTAAATGATTTTTTGTATAGTTACGCTTAGCAGGTAATACTATACTGCCAGCTTATGTGCACGTTGTGTGACCTGACGAAATAACCTGACGTCATGATCCCTTTAACATAACCGAATTTGTCCAGGAACGATTTTCTTATTTTATTAGAGATCCTACTACTCTATGTTTTTGACGAAAATCAATCGTTTTATGGGATCAATTTATCAGTTTCTGTTATTACTTCTTCAGCAGACCAGGGTTATCAGTTTGGCCTTTTCTTAAATTCAGAAATTCCAATTTCATACCGGAAATTACAAAAGATGAATTTCCACCTTATGCAGTCACGAAATGACTGCCATTAAACAAGACAAATATCACAACTATGAATTTTTTGAATGAATCCTAATTTCTGAATTTAAAAAAAGGCCAAACTGGCAACCCTGCAGCAGACTAGTTTCTAAAAAGTGTGCAGTAGAAAGAAAAAGTCATGGTTTGAATGGACTTTGTAAAATACCATTCAAAGCCTTTCCAAGAAAGATAAAATATATAGCAGTCTGGGCCTCTATAAGAAATACATGAGTCCTCAATGGCGATCGACAACCCCATTTCTGAAACTGCCAAGCTCACAGGAACTGAGCATTTCCAAAAAGAGTGTGAATAAATATAGAGTAATCATTTGAAAAGAAAAACAAACAAATAAATGCGGAGTTGAGGAAAGCATTGAAATTTTTGAATCGTGAAATATAACACCGTTCGGACATTAAAAAAAAAATATGACTATGAAAAATTCTATGTTCTTTTAAGGGAGAATTATAATCATAAAAAAGTTATTTTCTCTTTACTAAATCGCAGAAAAATATTTTAAATCCTTTATAAAAGAATACTGCGTTCTTATTAAAAACATAAAAAATCTTGTGTTTTGAGTAAAACTGTTGCAAATTATTCTATCACGTTGAGTAAAAAGTTTTCCGCCAATTTTTTTTATTGTAAAATGATAAATACATACGAAATCATCAAAGATAATGAGGACAGTAATCTCCGTTTAAATCTACAATCGTTTAGGCAACTTTTCAATCCCTTCTGCGAAAAATTGTGGCGTGCGCGAGTCCAGAAAATGATCGACCTCATTTATGACCTGCTACTTTGAATGGAAGATTGTGCCATCAAGATGCAGCTGCAGATGTGAAAAGACATAGAAATCTGAAGGAGCCATGTCGTGTCTGTATGGTGGATATTGCATCAAATCCCACTCCAGCTTGTAGAGCGTCCAGCCGGTCATCGTACTAACGTGTAGCCGGGCGTTATCTTGATGAAAGAGAACCACCTTCCTTCTGAACTCGTTTCTTCGTTTTTCGCGAATTGCATCGCGAACTTTGATTAGCATGTTGCTGTATATTGCACAGTTGATAGTCTGTCCGCTTTTCAGGTACTCTTTATATAGAATTCCACGACAATCCCACCAGATGCAGAGGAGCACCTTCTGTTCAGTTAACCCTTCTTTGCATGAGTTTTTCTTTTACAATTGTGTTTTTTATACATATATTAAATATTAGACACCAGAAATTTTAAGATAGATTTTTAACTTTGTTCAGCAACATAGTTCACGGGAAATTTACTGGATTAATATTTCTATATAAATATAGTGGTGGCGAAGAAGTTGATTTATTTATTAAAAGTTAAATATAAAGTGATGGAAATTTACATCACTATGCAATTAAGGGTTAAGCACGTATTGCAACCGAGCCAGCTGATTCCCCAGGTGCTGACCACCCTTATTTATGGCTTGTATTGTTGTAGTACACCCATTTTTCATCACAGGTCACAATTCTGTCCAGAATGTTCTCTTTCCTTTGATCTCTGAGCAGAGCCAAACAAGAGTTTTTCTCCTGCGCTTGTCTTCAGCAGTCAATTCGTGAGGCACCCAGCGGTTGAACTTAAACGTTAGGTTTATGCGTTTTAGAGCGTTAACTATTGTTTTTTGGAAAACGTTATGCTCTAACGGAATAGTTCGTGTTGAAAAATTTCTGTCTTGATCAATGATTTACTTTAACTGCTCACAATCAACTTCAATAGGGCGGCCGGAACGTGGTTCATCTTCACTGTCGAAATTTCCAGCTTTAAACTTCCGTAACCAAACTTTGACTGTATCATAAGAAACAGTATTGATTCCTAAACTTTCACACATCTTTCTGTGGCATTCAGTCGCACTGAGTTTATTACGGAAATCATAGTAAATCATTGTTCTGATCTGCTGACGTGATAGCTTCATTTTAAACACTTTTTTGAAGCACAAGATAATAAATTTTTAACAAACAAATTACACAGTCATGTAGGTCATGTGCTCTGCTTTCGAATGCAAAAATTGGTTGGCTGAAAAGCTAACGACCGCACAAATGACAGCTGTTTGCGCGAAGGTATCTCCCCTTGGCGGAAAACTTTTTACTCAACGTAATATCTAAATATTGAATAGAAAATTTATAATTTAAAATATTGGTTCCAAAGTGTTTGGACATTCCAAAGAGTATACGCCTCTGACACTCTGTCAGTGACGTACCCAGTCAGAGGCCACGGATGTCCGTCCCACCACTTTCTTGGAAGAGAAAGTGATAGTTATTCTCTTTATATAACCGCAGAATTGTTTTAACTTTTTTTCGGTTAAATAAGGCTTCTAGTAAAAACTGGTGAGATAATCTTTCCTTGGCATCAGGATACCCTGTTTGGCCTATTTTTTAATTCCAAAATTTCACATTCATACCAGAAGTTTTCTATAATATTCTTCTGTTTAGTTAATGGCAGACACTTTGTGATAGCTTAAAGCAAGAATTCTTCTTTCAGAATTTCCGGTACAAATTCGAAATTTCTGAATTTAAAAAAAAAGCCTAACTGGCACCCCTGCCTGGCATCTCAATTACCACGTTCCTGCGCACCTTGTAAAGATAAGGATGAAATGGTCTAAAAATACGCTTTGGAAATAAATATTGAAACAGCTATTTTCCATTGCGCTCAAAATGATTAAATATACGAAAAATATTATATATTAAATAACTTTCCCGAGATTGTCTCAAACGGGAAATGAACATAAAAACACGCAAACACATAAATCCTTATATTAAAGCTTTGATCAAATATCTCCTGATAAAATGACGTATTTTTTGACGTACAAATGGGTATCATTTCCTTTTGGGAAATCCATTAGTTCTGCATAAATCTATTTAACGTCCAAGAAATTGCATTTTAACGCTTCAGTTAGACGAAATGTACTAAAGATAAGAGCGAAACGTTAAAAGAACTCGTCTCAAAAAATATTGAGGTTGCTATTTTTGAATGCGTTCAAAATGATTAAATGACCATGTAACATTTTCTGTCCCTTAATCTATTATCAAACACGATTGTAGACGCTTCATTACAGAAAGAACATATTATGGAACAGTAATAATTTATAAACTTGCTTTAAAAATTTCGTACAACCGGAAAAAATATATCATAGCTGCCAACCTTCCCTTTTAATTTTTTTTATCTTTTTCCTTTTTCTTTCTTTCTTTTTTTTTTCTTTTTTGGAACTTTTTTATTAACACTTTCCAACACAGTTGAAAAGTGTTTATGAATTCAGTCTGTCTGTCTGCCAACGTTCGGCCGGTTGTCTGTCTGTATTCTAACTCTCATAAATATATTTGGATTGTTTTGCAATTTGTATATGTTAGTGTGGTTTACTGTAGAATGTTCGGTATTGAAAATGACGTGTGTAGCATTTATAGTTCGTTTACAGGAACATACAAACGAAATCAATTATATTATGGTTTATGGGGAAAATCGTTTGCGGTGCATTTTATGGATGTTACGATATTTCAAACACAATGAGATTGATATACATCATTTAGCTACTTTCTTTAACCCTTAAATGTCTAGAGCAAGACTCCCTTATCATAGATCAGACTTGACAATCCGGAGAAAGTCTATGGGAGAAAATGTCCGCGGTAATTGCCAACTTATTAATTGACTTTCTCCGGAAAGTATCGCCGCCTGGTGGATACTACCGCACAGTTGCCATGTTTCGGGCTTTTTGAACACCAGTATATTTTTAGAGAAAATGTTGTTCTTTTAAATCCCAGAATTCTCCGATCAAACAAAACAAAATTGTCTCTACTAAAAAACTGGTATACAAAAATATAATAGAAAAATCTATAGAAAAATCTAGCTGGTCTGCTAACGCATAGCTGCCAACTCTTACGCTTTTTTCTTACCACTAAAATTTAATAGAATTTTTTTCGTCATGTAATCACACGATCTTGCCAATTTAATAAGATAAAATTTACTATAAAATTTTAGTGGTAGGAAAACTACTAGTTCATAAGTAAATGCATAGAACAAATGGAGCTGTGAAAAAATTTCGTGTGATTTCGTGTCGTAAATACTATTACTGACGATTGATGGCGCTAGTAGCAGGACAAGTATAGCGGTCAAAGGCAACTTGCTGATTGAGAGGTCTGATACTATGATAAGGAGGTCTTGGTCTAGAGTATCAAATTTGCAACATCTTTTATTTAAATTTTAATAAATAAATCAAGTTGTTCGCAACCATTATATTTATATCTAAATATTAATCCTCTAAAAATCACATAAATATGCTACTAAATAAAGTTTAAAATATATCTTAAAATTTCTGGTGTCTAATCCTTAACCCTACAATGGATGGATTTTTCTTTTAGAATTTTGTTTTATTTTACTTATATTAGGGATTAGAAACCAGAAATTTTAAGATATATTTTTAACTTTATTTAGTAGCATAGTTATGTGATAGCTTTAGAGGATTTATGTTTTTAATATAAATGTAGTACTCGCGAAGAACTTGATTTATTTATTAAAACTTAAATAAAAAGTGTTGCAAATTTGATACTCTGGGCATTTAAAGGTTAACCCATATTTATATGGCAAGAACAGGATAAACGATTAATGGTTCATGTAGGGTGGTGCTAAGCACAGAAAACTTTCGACTTGTTAGAGGAAAACTTTCATAATATAATAATTGGGTAAAATTCAGAAAAGAAAACAGAAATTAAAAAAGATTGGCCACCATTTTTTTTTGTCATTTTTATGAGGACATTTAAAATATAAAATGAATCACACAAAGCCCACAACATTGGAGACTTGCAAATAGCGATTGAATTTAAGGTTATACCAATTGAACCAGATGTATTGAAAAAAAACTGTTGATAGGTTTGAATGCAGACTGCTCCTGTCGTTTCTTAAAACGGAAATAATTTTGAAAACCTCTTATATTAATGGGATATTCGGAAAGTTCTTTCCGTTTGGAAAAGTTGGTTCTCACTGAAAATACTATCACTTAATTATTAGACAGTAATTCCGATATCTAATGTATAATAACTGACAGGCAGAATTTTCCGGTACGAGATGGTTTACCCAAACGGAAGAAACTTTCCGAACTACCCAATAAATAAAACTTTTCATTTAAATGTTTCAATCTTTAAATGCTTTTAACACACTATCTTTTGAACATAATAAAACTATGATGTATTTAAACTATAATCAGAGTTCCTCCATGTCGCATATAAAAATTCTCTTCTCGATGAATTTTATCGGAATCCGCAAAAATCTCTCGATGTAAACTCACTGGTACATCTTGTATATGATTTAAGCTAGAAAGAATTTTGTTATACAGAGAAAATAATACAAAAAACTGGCTAAGTCAGAATCATATGGGAATGACAATATTTTCCATTTTAAGCCATTGGTTAAGCAGGTTAACCCGCTGATGTTGCGTTGACGCACCGGTCAAAATATACGCGTATGAAAAATTAACTACAAAGCTACCGCTATTTTAGAATTTAAAATATTGTTTTCTTTAATGACAATAAACTTTGCGATTAAATAAAGCGAAAATGATCATTCGGAATTTATGCTGACAAACTACTTTCAAAAGTGTTAAAGACACACTGTCAAAAGTGTTTTTTGGCGGTTAATGGTCTAAACAAGCTTCCATGACAGTTCTTAGTAGACGTAATTGTATGGTATTCGTTTTGCCGAGACCAAATAAATTTCTAAGCCAGGATTCCGTTATAGACAGGTCTTAGAGCGCTTAAAGTTTCTTAAAGGTCAGGTAAAAATTTAATTTTTGTTTTCTTGTATTACCATGTATGAATTTTCTATATTACATAATGCGTATGTGCCTTGGAAATTCCAAGGAGTCTTGCATCACTATTTTGGATTAGAAAATCTCTACTTAATATGTAAATAGCAGAATTTGTAATATATATTTTCATTTAAATAAAGCGTAAAATTCTGTTAAGAGTTTGTGGTAGAAATGTATTAGAAAACTAATGAACAAGTAATCTCGGTAATCAGAATTCAATCCACAATATTATTTATCCTAATAAAAGCAATAAAAGAGAACTCATAACATCAATCAACTGTATTTCATGATTATAGTACAATAACTGCAATGACTCTCTTAAACCAAGAATGCCCGAACTTTCTCCTATTTGATGAAATAATAACGTCATGCGTTGGGACGTAAGTGGTTTTTACTGAACTGAAAATCTGTTACTCTGTATCTTTCTCCAAGAACTTTGAACTTTCTTCTTAGATAATATAATGTAATCTATAAAAGAAGGAGCTATGGTTGTACGCTCCAAAATGTATAATAATAATACCCTAATCTAAATGCAATGTAAAGTTAATACAATATCATTTAAACTTTAAATAGTGGCATGATTCTTTTAAAACAAAATAATCACACAAATTGAAAAGTGCTTTCAGGTAAAAGAAGACTTCAACCTCATAACGGATATACAACGATGTGCAATAATTTACACAAGGATTAAAAAGAATTTGATTTGATACTAGCGATGATCGATAACTGGCACCACATGGATATCTAATAAAAGGTGAGTGGAATGCTTACTTACCTTACCTGATACGCATTGTCACTAAATAATAACTATTCTGCTAGTTAACGAATAAACTGCGCCGCCAACAAAATGTACGCACCTTGGTATCCATATATTTAAAGCGAAAAGCACATTCTGTCAAAGTCCACATTATTTTTTCCATATGAAAATGGTCTCACTGCGCATGCTTCAACCTTTTTTAAAGCTTCTCCCCTAAGAAACGGGAAACCTGTTTAGTCTAGGGGGACTGAAAAAGGTTGATTGAAAATGGATGGAGATGTAATATGGCCATTGCGTTGAGAAATAAATTTTTTTTTATAAAGAACTCATGTTTTCACTACTAAATATGGATATTTTTTCGAAATTTTTTAAAGAGAGCTTGGATATTGGATACAGTTATATTTATAACCGATTGAAATTTCAGAGAGTTCGGAAGATGAGAACTATTTTTTTTATTGCTATGTTAAAGGAGCCGATTCGAAAACAAACAAACAAACAAAAAAGCGAGAAGAAAACATTTATTTTTACATCTAGATAATAATATTTTTCACGAAATTTTTACACGGGCTGTAAAACCGTTTTATTTATAACCGATAAAGATTTCAAAGAGTTTAGACAAAATAACTTTTTAATTTAAAACTATGAAACAAAGTGAAACTACGTGAAAAAAACAAGAAAATGAGCGCTTTTATCACTGAATATCAATATTGTTTCGCGATTTTTTTTTTCATTTAAAAATATAATTTCATACAAAATCGGATTAAAGATACAAAATAATAAAAACTTATTATCGTGAAATTAAACTGAACGAAATTAAACTAAATTATCACGAGCTGGTGATATGATTTTGACCTACTTTGTGTGCTTTCAGAAAGTAATATCATAAATTTAAAACTTTTTGCAAAATCAAACCAAACGGGAAATATGCAAGTAATAAAAACAATCCCATATATTATGGCTTTGAATAAATACATCCGAGTATATTATGTGAGTTTTTGAGGCATCTATATCATTATTACCGTATTTTTCGACATATAAGTCGAACAAAAATTTAAAGAGAAATTACATGTCCTTACGTTTTAAAATACCAATATTTTCTGATAGTTTTCTAATCATACTTTAATCGCAGAATTTGTCGTAAATTCCTGCGATAATATACGATGATGGATGCTATATAGAAATATTCGAATGGAAGATAATGTTATTTCTGTAGAATGCATAAGTCAATTTATATAGCAGAAGATACGGTAATTCCTTTCGTGAAATTCATTAATCCTGTGTGAATCCTCTTTAATAAAAAGCTATGCGTTCCTGACGACCGGGTTTTTCGTAATCGTTGCCACATATTAATCTCGGAAAATGAAACATTTGAAGTTACTGAAAAAATTAATAGCTAGAAAAGTATTTGTCACAAAATTGTTAGACAAACTGGGTTAGAAAGGTAAAAAATTGTATTTTTCTTTATATAAATTTCAAATCTAATGATTATGCCATTTTTCAAATATTGAATTTCAAAAATTACCAAATTTCACAATGGACTACCATAGCCAAACCTTCACGCGTAAAACATAATAATAACAGCAATGTGTCCTGACGTGTGTTACTAGCTGTAGCACGAGTCATAAGTAATACGTAGTAGCCTTATTATTATGTTAAAATATAAAAGTGAATTATGATGTCACGAGTGCATGATTTTTATTTAATTTTAATATAATCATCTTAGAAACAAGGTTTTAGAAAATTTTTTCGAATGGAATTTGGCTAATACTGTATGTTATTTTGAGTTTAAAAGAGGAAAGGTGGGGGAGCGCTTTATATTATTTAGGTTTTCTCAGGAACTTTTGGTCATAATTGGAAGTTCAATATATCAAAACGTCCGAAATTAAATCGGCAAAAACTATAACGACTGTCCTTTAGTTCGTTGGGATAGATTTTCATTTAAAAATGCGAAATCATTCAACTTTGATTTTAGGTATTTTTAAGGTTATAATCACGGGCCGGGCAACGCCAGCATATCAGCTAGTCCATTTATAATCAAACAAACTGAGTTTTAATTCTTCAGGAGAGAGGAAAGAATGCTACAGAGAAGAATGAACAATTATAAACATATATTTAAATAAATAATTTATAAATTATAAATGTAATTTGTTTTTTCGCAGTCTAAATATTACACTATATATCGAATAACTATGTTATATTTTCGATTTCATAATTATTTATCAAGCAGGATTTTTAACTCTTTTTTTAATATACAACATCTGATGCAATGATATTTATAAATTCCGAATTATTGGAGAAATAGTTCTCGAAATTGCGAAAAAAATGCTCCAGGATTTTTACAATATTCAGATAATATTGGTATTGGATTAAAGCTAGAAATATTCCTTCAAGCTACCATTATTTTCAAGTAGCAATTTTAATCTTATTTGATTGCATAATTTCCTGTCATTAACCCATTTGCATTACAGACTTATACATGCGTTCATTTCAATAATTTCTTTTTATTCAGAAATCCCAAATCCATACCGGAAATTCCAGAAAAGAATTTTTTATGTAATTACGAAACGCCTGTCTTTCAATAAAACAAAAACTATAATTAAGAATTCCGAATATGAATTTTGAATTTCTGAATAAAGAAGAAATTAATGCAATTAGTTTTAAAGGAGGCAAATGGTCTTAAAGTAACCGATTTTTAGTTGCGTTCGTAATTATATAAATACATAGCACCTATAGTCGTCATCTGGTCCGTCTGTCTGTCTGTCCATCCGTCCGTTTGCCCGCATATAACAGAGCATAAAAACTACCCAACCGAATGGTTTGAAATTTAATATATAGAATCGTTGCAGAATTTTGTCGAGTCATTTCAAATGTTATGAAAATCGAATAAAAACTTAGAAAGATATTAATAAAAGTTTTCTTTATTCTATTAAGTCCTATCATACGTAATATATATAATGAAAGCGCAAGTCATGTGACTGAGGAAAACAAATACGGGCTTACCACATCTTTTTCCATATGCCAAGCAGCCATTTTTATTAAAAAATATTTTTTCGAATAAAATTGTATAAAAGTTACATTTTTAGAAAGAAAAGTTACATTTTTCAAAAAAATTGTTTTCTCGAGAAATGAGTTACATTAAAAAATGTATAGATTCTGAGATAACTTCAGTGAAAATTAGGTTCACAGCCAAATATCTCACTCCATTAAAGTAAATGAACAAAATATTCATTCATCGTGAGTCATAGAAATAATGACCATGGAAATAATCATTCGCTAATAGTGATCTCCATAATGAATTTACAGCGCTGTCTGGTGTCGAAAAAAAAATTCGCATCTGTAAACATGGCATACGTAATAAGGAAAAAAAGGCATCCTCATTTAGTTCATAGCAAACGATATAATTTATTTCACTGAAAAATTAACGATGATTTTTACATTGTAAAACTTGTTATAGCACGAAACTTTGTCACGTTTAACGCACAATTTCTAACTTGTTATTATTCTGAAATAGAAGTCCGTGGTTGTGCAAGTAGAACCCCCTGTGTGATACGCTAAGGCTAAAGTAAGCATTTTCTCTAATATTTATTATTATTAAATCAGACTTTAAGCTTTTTTGTATAACACATGAACTGTTAAGTTCCCGGTCTAATAAAGAAAACACAACTTTTTAACATAACTTTATAACTTTATAACTTTAATAATAAATAATAATAATTTAATAATAATAATAATAATAATAATAATAATAATTATTATTATTATTATTATTATTATTATTATTATTATTATTATTATTATTATTATTATTATTTAATAATAATTTAATAAATAAATAAAAATAATAATTTAATAATAAATAACATAATTTTATAAGGAAAAAGCTCCAAACAGTGCTCAGAATCATCGACTCGTTGTTGTTTTTGGTCAAAAGTCAACATGCGCGGCACCCACATTGACAACAGCTTTTTCATAGACAAATGTTAATTCAAAATAAAACCTACACGTGCCTTGGATATCTTCAGAGTCTGAGCTATCTCCTGCAACTTCACTTTGCGGTTCCCCAAAACGATTTTGTGGACTTTTTTTTATGTTTTCCGGAGTATTCACCTCTTTTGCGTGGTACATCACTGGTGTCCGTACGACCACGTTTAAATTCAGCAAACCAGTCAATAATGCACTAGATTATTTTTTAACACAATTATTTCAAATTGGTAAAGTAATCATACAAGTTGTAAATTTCCAACTGGACGAAAAATGTCCGGGCCAGGATTCGAACCTGGGATCGCTTGGCTGAAGCCGCCACACTCTACCACTGAGCTATCCCGGTCGAATCTTGTTGTATTCTCGTATCCAACGTTTACTGGAGTTCCATTACCTGCGATCTTTTCTGTTGAGCTGATTAAAATATCAGACCAGATGCTTTGATCAATAAGGTTAACTGGATGAATTATGCCATCCAGGCTCGACCGGGATAGCTCAGTGGTAGATCGTGGCGGCTTCAGCCAGGCGATCCCAGGTTCGAATCCTGGCCCGGGCATTTTTCGTCCAGTTGGAAATTTACAACAGTCAATAATGGTTGATTTACCTGGTGCGGTGTCCGGATAACGCTTATCAAGCCAAGCTTTTGTCTGAACTGTGTTTTTTCCCATCAAATAACAATTCTTGAAATTCTTGTTTATCCATTCTTTCGTTTATCAACAAAGTCGTTCAACTAAAACCACTCTAACGTTTCATCCACACGGCGAATCGTCATGACATTTTTTCTGCTACCTTTTAACCCTTTGAGAGGCGGTGGGATATATTATATCCCACCTAATTTTAATCCGATTCAAACCAGAAACTTTTAATGAAATTTTAATTTTTAATTTTTATGGAAAAAAGTTGAAAAATTGCGTTTTGTTTTTGAACTAAATTCTTTACTGAATTCTGGTGAGAATTCAACATTACAGGAGCACAAGTGCTTGCCCCTGAAAGGGTTAAAGGTTAGTATTTCCTAACAAAAGCATCGGTTCGGCGATAGCAACGCCATCTGTGTGCCAGACCGGGAACTTTTCAGCCCATGTGTTATTTGGAAAACATTATTGATGTATCAAAATATTTTCACAAAACATGCTGAAACGGGAAATAAATATGAAACCCTTTATATCCCTATTTCATGATTTTGATCAATTACCCACAGAACATTTTATGGGCATTTTTGTGGCATCTAATCAAAATGCATAATTTCCTTTCGTAAAATCCATTAGTTCTGCGTGAATCCATTTAATGACTAGAAAATTGTATTTTAACGCTTCAAGAGGATAAAATTTATTAAAGAGAAGAGTGAAATATACTCAAAAGATGCTTATTTTAAAATTAATATTGATAAAGGTATTTTTTCAATGTGTCCTGAAACTTTAAGCAAATATGTTGCATTTTTTATTTCATAATTTGGTATCAAATACGGTTTTAGACGTATTTTTATCATGCAGGAAATATGATGCAAAAGAAGTAAACAGAAAACATTTTTATGCTATAACAATAAAAGGGATGGAAAACAAATACCACATAAAGGTTATTTCTAACTACCTGCTAACTACCCGTCGTGTTGTATTTGCATTTTATAACACCTTTATAGGTTTTGGGGAGATATACTTACCAACCAAATTTTTAAATTAAACTGTATAAGGCACAAGCTACAAGTATATGTATTATCATTTATAAATCTTAATTATAACTTCCAATCGCAGTAAGATTCCTTAGAATTGATCCACTGTTCCGAGTTTTCGAGTATTTTTAGATTGGTTGATTAATTGAATCTCCCAGTTTTCTTTACCCCTTAACCACTTCGCGACGAGCGTCCTTTACAGACTTTTTAATCTTCTACCACCGGTTTTTTAAAACAGAAATTTTCGCCTAATTGAACCACAGAAATGCTGTCATTAGATAAGGCAAAGTTTACAATAAAAAATAACTGGTAGGAGTAATCGAGGATTCTGAGCATCTTACGCGTCATGTATACGTGTCGCTCGTCCCCAAGGGGTTAACTCTCTAATTCACATGATAGAATACGTTCTAGAAATTTCATAATTCAGAAAATCTTAATTTATACCAGAAAATTTAGCTTTATTTAATGAGGAAGTATTTGTTATTAAATGAAAAAAGTATTGCTATTTTAAATTTCTGGAATAAATATGGAATGTCGGAATTATATACTATATAAAAAAAATCTAACTCAATTGGAAAGAGTGGTGGTAGCAAATTTGCTACCATGGGGATTAGAGGGCTAACTGTAGGGCTTTTTCGACACCATAAACTAAAAATAGAAGCAATACACCACTTTTTCCGCACTAAAATATTTGTTTCATATAATCGAAAAAGTCTGCCAAATAATAAAGCGAAGATTGTAATTAAAAATTAGTGGTGCCATTATATAAAACAAATATTTTAGTACAGAAAACGTGGTGTATCATTCCTATTTTTAGTTTATGGTGTCGAAAAAGCCCAACAGTTAAGGGGTTAAAAACTTTTTGAGATATCGGACTACGGCAAACTGCAGATTGTAGCTACAATTATCCTTTATAAATACACGTTGACGGACACTTGCATCTATAGCCGTCAAAGCAAAGTTCATCATGTGGCATGACGGCAATAGCCGTCCAAAACGAAACGGTCGTTTTTAGACACTACGGCTACAGCAGCACAAATGTGCATTTACCGGCATACAAGTAGAAGCCCAGTGTCATGTTTTGGAAACAATTTTTTAGGTTGAAGTTCGTTTTCCACCTGTTATACGAGTTGCAGCTTCAGTATGCACGTGCAGGGTGGCCAGTGGTCAGGGAAAAATACAGTAAAAAATTTTTAAATTACCAGTATATTCTTATAGAAAAATTCTAATTGATTATTTGATCGAATAATCAACATAAATTGTTCTATAAGAATAACTGGTGTTTATCACTTTTTTAGACTGTATTTTTCCCTGACCACTAGCCACTGTGACGTGGTTGTGAAGGGAGTAGTGCAACTTAATTAAAGGTGCTGAATTAATCAAAATTTATTTAAGCAGAAAGAGTAAAACTATACTTCTAATATTCTAAAAATTACAAAAACATATAGTGTCAATTTTCGAACTTCACTTGTTCGTACTGTCCGTCAATGTGTTAATTAGACCTTGTGATAACAGTAAACATCCTTAATATTGAACAATTTACTTCTAGAGTTTTAAGCATTGAAATATTAGATTAATTTTGACACAATTATACAAGTTGGTAAAGAAATCATATGAGTTGTAAATTTCCCAACTGGTCGAAAAAGTCCGGGTCAGGATTCGAACAAGGGATCTTGGCTGAAGCTGCAATGCTATACTAACTGAGCAATCCTGGAAAAATCTGGCAGATCTACTTCACCCAGATAACATTATAGATCATAGCATCTGCTCTGATATCTGAATCAGCCCAACAGAATAAATCGTAAGTAATTGGAACTCTAGTAAACGCTGGATACGTGATTACACTAGATTAATTCTGACACAATTATACAAATTGGTAAAGAAATCATATGAGTTGTAAACTTCCCAACTGGTTGTTTACTGGAGTTCCCATTACCTGCGATTTATTATGATGAGTTGATTCAGATATCAAACCAGATGCTATGATCTATAAGGTTAACTAGGTGAATTAGACCACCTGATATGTCTGGGATTGCTCAGTTAGTAGAGAATTGACAGCTTCAGCCAAGAGATTGATGGTTCGAGTCCTGTCCCGGAATTTTTCGCCCAGTTGGGAAATTTACAACTCATATTGAAATATTGGTTGGTAGATTGATTCTTCCCATTTTCCCTGTTTTCTCAAAAACCGTTTGAAATATCGGAATGTGAGAAACTCAAGATTGTAGCCAGAATTATCATTTATAAATCTTAAATATATATTTGAATCGCTGTAAAAAATTTTAAAATTGATCAATTACTTACTTCTCTAATTTTTGAGTATTGAAAGATTGGTTTATTGATTGATTCTTCTTGTTTTTACTTGTTTTTTTCAAAAAAAAAAAAAAAAAAAAAAAAAAAGCTGAGATATCAAATTTCGACAAACTGCAGATTCTAGATAAAACATTTTCTATCTTCGCCTTATAAGTTTAATGTTTGTTATGCAACCGTTTCTGAATCTATTACGGAAGAACAGACAGAAAGACCCCAAAAAGTTTTAAATGGTATTTTTGACTACACGTCGACTAAATAGTCCGATGAACTTAGAAATGGATATTTTAATAAAAATCACAGAAAAGTATTCTAATTTAAACCGTAGTCTAGATAAATATTAAAATGGACTTTTCAATCGACGTAAGATTGCTTAAGATTGCTTAATTAGTTCCCCAGTTTGTTTTATTTTGAAAGAATGGTTTTGATCGATTATCCCTGTTTTCTCAAAAACTATTTTAGATATTGGATTATGACAAACTGAATATTTAGCTAGAAATATTATCTATCTATCCCTCATAAGTTTAATATTTGCCAATCGCTTATAAGCATATTCCGGACAGACAGACAGAGTGAGAGACAACAATTTTGTTTAACGATGTTGTTGACTAATACGTTATATAAATAGTCTAATGAACTTAGAAATAGGCGTGTTTCTGAAAATCACAAGCAGGCATTTTAGTTATATATATTAGTATAAATAAATCTTTATTAGACATTTCAATCGTCATAAGATTGATTGCTTAAAATTGATCAGCTAGTTCCACAGTTTTTTCATTTGAAATAATGATTTTAATTGATTCTCCCTATTTTTTCCTGTTTTCTCAAAAACTATTTTACATATCGGAATGTGACAAATAGATTAGATAGAAACATTCTCTATCTGCCCCTGATAAGTTAAATGTTTGTTATGCAATCGATTATGAGCCTATTCTGGACATAAAGACAGAGTGAGAAAAAACAAATTTTTTAAAAAGTTTTATTGACTAATACGACTTATAAATAGTCTAATGAAAGTAGGTGCTTTTCTGAAACTCACAAACAGACATTTTATTTTTATATATTAGTATAGATAAATCTTAATTGAACCTTTCAATCGCCATAAAATTGCTTAAAATTGAAATTTTTTCAATTGAAAAAATGGTTAATTGATTGATACTCGCTATTTTTCCCAAAACTTATTTTAGATACTAGAATGCGAAAAACTCCAGATTGTAGCTAGAAACATTCTCTATCTGCAACTGATAAGTTTTGTGTTTGTTATGCAACCGTTATTGAGCCTATTCCGGACAAACATATCTAAAAATATTTTAAATGGTGTTTTTGACTATTTGTCGTCTAAATAGTCGAGTGAACTTAGAAATAGGTTTTCTTATAAAAATTACAGACAGACACCCCAATTTTATATATTACTATAGATAAATTTTAATTAGACTTTTCAATCACTGTATGATTGCTTTTTATTGATGAATTAGTTCCCGAGTTTTTTAATTTGAATTTTGAATGAATGTTTGATTGATCAATTCTCCTTGTTTTCTCAAAAACTATTTTAGATGTTGGAATGTGACAAATTGCAGATTGTAGCCAGAAACATTCTCTATCTGCGACTAATAAGTTTAGTGTTTGTTGTGCAACCGTTACTGAGACTGTTGAAGAGAAATATGCATGGCTCAGTTATATTATTTATTTAAGATTTTTTTATTCTTTAATTTCCCTTCTAATTGCTGCCCATTCCAACATAACCCTTTTGCTGGGACAAGTTGATCAAAATTACAGCTTAGAATTAAATACATAAAGGTTTCTCTGGGGTTGGCTAATAGAATGAATTAATTTACCAAGATAATAATAATAAAAGGAATCCTTAGAGATTAAATTTTGGATATGTTCCCCCATCGCGTTGTGTAATTTCGTAGTAGCCCATTACCCTTTTTGAGAATGATCATTCTTGCCCCTAGCTGACTTTTAAAATGGAAATCTAAATAAACAAACACATACTAGATAATTTAAATGAGAAGACTCCAAATAATTAACACTATTATTTATTTACAATATTTACAGTTATTTCAAGAAAAAAAAAAGATTTATCAGAACACATCTGATTTAATTTCCTAACAAAATTTCTCCTATAATATTGGCATTAACACTTTGATCCTTGCAAAGGATACTTATATTTGTTTGTATTTATATTTAAATTGATCTTTGACAACATTATTTGTTTACAATTAAAATACTGACTTCCATTTGTGACTAAGGTCACACTACCAGCTTCTCTTATAATATTTTGATAAAATCAAATCAACTGGGGAATTACTTAGGTCAGAGTCATATTTACCTATACACATTGATTGAAGAAGGTTTCTCTTTGTATCAGAGCACACTTTCCGCTAACTAAATAGCGCTGCACTTATTGAAAATGTTCATTTCACAAAACTTAGCGCAACTTCACCACTCTCCATATATGTTGTTCGGGTTCGCTGCTTTCTTACCATCAGAATTGCCACTTACATATATTTTCCTCTTTCGGACCGCACAAAATTCATCGCGTCATTTTATTTCACCTCTCACTTTCGCTTCTGATATCGATGTGATGTTCTGTTTTCATTCTTTTTCACAACTGCTTTTTCATGACCACGGTGGGCCGTACTTTGTTCTGCCCAAAATTTGCATGACAGTGCTTTAAGCCCATCCTTCTTTTTTTTCATTGGGTAGTTGATCTCCCGTTTTAACTGAAATTTGCATAACAGAGGGTCAGTTTCACCTCCTCCTTACCAACCCCAACCAATGGCTATGCATCAGTTGTTGCTGTAGCGTGTTGTTTTTTTTCTCGGAACGACGTGTGTGTTCTTTGATATTATCTCCCAGACCAACTTAAATCAAAGTTCTTCTTATTTGACTTTTATGGCTTAAAATTGTCGCCAGCGAGTCTCTGGTCATAAATTTGCCATCCTAAATCTTTCAACTGAGGCGACTTATGGGAAAGTCCCGATAATGTACTTTCCTTACATTATCTTTCCCCCCGTACTAAAAGGGAGAAAACGTCCAGTTTTCTTTAGCATTGCATACCCAAGAAGACCATCACCATTGCAGATAATCTATAGATCACATAGATGATATCAGTCCACGTTCATCTATACAGAATCATATTGTAGACTAAAGTTCATGCAGAGGAAAATGTTCATTTGTAAATTACTTGTGTGACTTTAATAAAGAACAGTTCATATATGTACACATTTCCTAAGTATTCCCAAACAATTTAGAGATAAAATATTATCATTAGTACAAAAATTTTAAATTTTGTGGTTAAATATAACCGGTGTGTCTAAGATAGAGCACTCACCAAATTCAAAATATCTAAATAGCCAAACAGACCATACAAAACAAAAAGATATAATACACTGTGATATGTAAGGATCAGTATTCAACTTTACAATGATTCTTGATAATTATTTTTAACACAATACATGCATCATACAATATATAAAACCCAATTCAGGCAAAATCTTACAATTACACATACATAACTGAATATGTAAGATACCTGAGAGAAAAATTATGATAATGAGTATACATTCAAAATATGTATATGTATATACATATTTATATAGAGCAAAGAGTTTAATCCAATATAAAACTGTACCTCCACATTCTCAGATTTTCTTTTTTTTTTTTTTTTTTTTTTTTTCAAATTATTTAATTATATCTAGTGCTACTAAAATTGAAACCAAAATTAGGCCAAAACAAACCAAAAGGAACAAATGTATATCTATACATACATATATATATATATATATATAGCAATACTCTTCTGAGTTCGATGAAATGGCATGTCTTCCACTTTACAATATTTACACATATTAATGAATGAATTCAGCACTATATCTAAGTAATAAATGCAAACAGACAAATATTTTAGATGGACACAAAAACAGTCCTAGCAATCTGAAAACATGACACATTCATGATGTTGTAACTTTATGATATTCATCTACTACTTGACCCAATTTTATGGATTAATTCAGTTACCATTTGTATTGTCCATTCATATGATTGTTGTAATTTTATTATATACATACAATTCTTTCGAATTATTAAACAACAAAGAATGAATAAAAAGAAAAAAAAATGAAATTTTTTTTAATAATTTTCCCTTCTTTCCTATTTTATTTTTTTTTATTTATTTATTTCTCTCTTTCCTTTTCTTTTTTTTTTTTTTTTTTAGCGTAAAAATTCTCATGTTACTTCTAACCTGTTGAAAATAATAACTCCCCGTTCTGTCACTGTTCATTTTTTTCTGCCCGACAGAAAGAAGAAAAAAAAAAAACTTCTACTCAATGATAAGAATCGGAAAGCTGCGTGACCTCAGGTCAAACACTCACCCCGTTTCTGTCAATCATGTAGCCCTACTGAACAGGTGATTCATTCCTTCCTCGTACACCTGAAAATGCTGGCCTAATCCCATACCACGACCGGTTCAACACCTAAATGCTTCTTTACCTGGGATAATGCGTTTCTAACACGCCACCTGAACGCACCCTTTTTTTTTTTTTTCAACCCTGCAGGTGAATAGCGTTTGCGATCCTTCGGTATGCATAACACCTCAACTCACCCCAGATGTACCTTGCTGATTTGGCCCGTCACATGGAGTATGGCTGTGAATTATGATGTAAGTTTACGAGTTATTTTTCTCATTATTTATTTATTTAATGATATTTATATCTATATATATAATTTTTTTGATATATATTAAAAGCTTAATTATGACTATAAGCCAATTGTTTAAACTACCCTTCGTCTTGACCCGTAAATTGAGATCAACCAAATAACATGCACGTGGTCTTTCATGCAATTTAATATTAAGACAAAAATCCATTTCCCGTTAAATATGTTACCAAATTACCATCTTTATATAAAACAAATATCCTTGAAAGTTTATTATCATCTAATCACGGCCTTATAATTACAAACACTTAGCGAGAAGGAGGGAAAAAAAAATGACTTCAAACGTACAAGATCGTGTGAACTAAGTCATCTCCACGCTAAATGATTATTAAATGGTATATGTCCACTACCGGAATGCCATACATTTATTTCCTAAAATCAGTTATCGAATTAATTTCATAAATATGCATATGGGAATCTTATCAATTTCGTTTCCCCTTTAGATGAGCAGCCCACGTTGAAATGCATAGTACTTAAAAGCCTCTGAATCATTGACATCTTTTAAGATTATCTCCAAATGCTTATTTAAAAAAAAAAATGTTTAAATATGTTAAAACCGATAAAATTTATTTATTTATTTATTAATCATTATAATAATTATTAATATTATTATTCTTATTATTTTTTTTCGTATTCTTATTTCTTTCCTTTTTTTTTTTTTTTTTTTTTACTACCGATCTACTTATTAATAAATAACATCTTAGAACATTTAACCTAACTTAAATGGAAAAAAAAACTTTTATTTATTTATTTATTTATTATTATTGTTTTTAATTACATATTAATTGCCCGCCACCAATTACTGCAGTTAAGAAACTTTTGCCCGCAAAAATTTCCAATTAGTGTTGGAACTTAATATGCAATTAGCATCCTAGTAATTAAAAAATTTTACACAGCTGGAATTATATGTATATGTACCTTATTATTCATTATTATTAATTTTTTTTTTTTTTTTTTTTTAAACTCAGCTTAACGAATTAGTTAATGAGCTTAAATGTTAAATCCAAATTGTTTAGTTAAACTAAAAAAAAATAATGTAACTTAATTAATTAATTAATTATTATTATTATTTTTTTTTTTTTTTTAATTAAACGGCCTGGCTTTACCATGCAAATGTGAATGAAATGATCTTTTGACCGATTCATTTCCCAATTTCATGCAGTCTTTTGAAAAGTGAGCCTTAATTTATAGAAACAAGAAAATAAATTCTGTCATTATTATCATTATCACTTAATTAATTAACTGAATTATTTCCTTTCGTCTTATTATTATTATTATTATTATTATTATTATTATTATTTTATCGTTCTCTAAGAGTTTAAAATCGTTATCTAAATTTTCCAAAATAAACACGAAATTAAAACAAAATGATACCATGAAAAACGAATGTTCGATATTTGTTTATCTGTTTACTGATTTCGTTTTTTTTTCCTTTTTATGATGTGGCCCCTGCCAACCTGACCAAGCGGATGAGCTAGGAACCAACTGCTACCGTTTCACGCCCCTGGAGGAAAAATGTATCAGTGTCAACAGGAAAAGACCGGGGGATGCATATGGAAAACTGCCCCCCGGTGTGTGTTTGTGAATGTTATTTATTTATTTATTTATTTTCGTGTAATATGGAAAAAATTGGTGTGTGTCAGGGACGCCTGGATTATCCCCCAAGGAATAGACACACACCCAAAGAGTGCACCCTCGCGAAGAAGACAACATCAGAGTAAGTGATACCCTCATTTATCTATTTTTATTTATTTATTTTTATCTTGACTGACCCTTCCTTCCGCGAAGTTGTCAGCAATGCTTGTTGACATGGCAACTGGGGATGTTTGTTGATAAACAAATCCCCACTCCGCGCCTACCTGGTACGTCACCAAAATCTTTCACACCGCCTCAGATATTTTATTGCCCTGCGTAACCTAGCCTAGGGATTGCTTATTTTTTACTTGCTTATTTGCCTTTATCCAAATATTTATTCAATTGATTATGTGATTTTCTTTTTTTTTTTTTTATTATTGTTTGTGATACCTTGGGTCGCTTTTACTATGAAATTATTTCTTATCAAAATTTGAAAAATGTGCCAGGGATATCTTATTTTATGTTATTTTATTGTACTTATTTATTTATTTATTTATTTTTATTTTTTTTTTTCAACCCTAGTTGAGTATGCCATCGCTGTTTTGAGAATATTTAAATTTGACAGTTAGTAGAATTCTGCAAACCGCAACTAAAAATTTTTTTACATAAACTGTTTAAGCTATAAGTCTTTCTGTAACCGTAACATCTTACTACCCCTTTTTAATGGTATTTTATTCCCACTATTCTTCCTCCGATGAGCTTGACTCCTCTGTTTTGCACCTGTCAGCATGCTTTGGTGCCCAGAGTCTGTCAATGTGTCTTTTTATAGTTCCTTTACTTTCTTCCGTTACATCTTGTAAAATGTAATTGTTATTTCGCACTTTTCGAACCACCTTAAATGGGCCTTCAAATTTTTTTTGTAAAACAGTAGGGTTAATGGACTTAAGGTAAACTTGTTGTCCTAGTTCAAGTGTTTTTATTTTATCAAGGTCTTCCTCTGTCACATATTCAGCCATCATTTTCTCCTGCTGTGCCAACGCTTGCAGTCTAACCTCCTGCATGTGGTCCATTCGGTTTTTGACATATGTCTGAGTGTGAATTTGTTCTGTTGGCATGTGTGCAGTAAAAGGAGTGCGTAAATTTCTTCCAAAAAAAAGGAAGGCGGGTGAAAATCCCGTCGCTCTGTGCCTCGCCATATTGTATTGGAGTTTGAAAAACTCTAGGCGAATGTCCCATTGTAAGGAACTTTGTGCCATGGCTGTCAGTGATCCTTTCAGTATTCGATTCACGACTTCTATCAGTCCATTTCCTTGGGCTCTGTAAACTGAACTGAAGCGAATTTCAATGTTTAGAGCACGCATGTACTCTTTGAATACCGCTCCCCTAAAATATGGCCCATTATCTAATTTTAACTGTTTTGGCAATCCAAAATAACTGAAGTATTTATTAAAGACATTGAGAATAGTCTGGGACTCGACATTGCGAATAGGTATGGCTTCTAGGAATCTTGAAGTAGAATCCATAATCGTGAGAATAAATTTATTCTTGCGAAGTGTAAGTGGAAGCTTTCCGACGATATCCGCATGTAATACACTCCCTATCTCATGGTCCTTAACCATTTTTTGAATAGGAACTTTCATTTTTTTATGTGGCTTTGCGGTGTTACATGGTACACAATTGGCACAATAAGTTCGAATATCTGTATACATCCCGTGCCAAAATATTCTACTTTTCATGGCTTCATAGGTTTTGTCAAAACCAAAATGCGGTTTGTGCACTTCTTCCATCAAAGCAATCTTTAAAGCATCCGGCGCTATAATTAGTTCTGTTTTCTGTTTCCCCGGTTTTAAAATTAGCATCTTCTCTTCATTTAAAGTATACCTTTTGGTATTTCTGTTTTCTTTACCTTGTTCTATTTTCTGAATTATTTTGCTTAATTTCTCGTCTGAATATTGATGTTGTTTAATATTCTCATTAGATAATGCGGGATTAACGGAAAATAAATTATTGTGTAAATTTGTATCCGTAATAATATTATTTATATTTCGCGAAATATAGTCCGCTGGGTTGGTGTCCCCTTTAATGTGATCGAATTCATAAGAGAAATCGCTGAGATTTATCACCCATCTTTTAACCAAATCGGACTGATTCTCTAGATGTAAATTTTCCGTGAGAGCCTTGGAATCGGTGAGAATCTTGAAGTGTCTGCCTTCCAACATAGTTCTGAAGTGTAACACCGCTTCATGAACCGCTAATAATTCGAATTTCAAGCTCGGGTAATTCTTTTCCGGTTCCCGTAATTTTCTCCCAAAAAATTCAATAGGTTGTAATTTTCCTTCAATTTCCTGCGCCAGTACCGCTGAAATTGCAATTTTTGAGCCGTCTGTGATTAAAGTAAATTGTTTGGTGTAATCAGGAGGATGTAATGTTGGGTTGTTTATAATTTCATCTTGGATTTTCTTAAAGGCCATTTCAGTATTTTCATCCCATTTAAATTTAATTTTATCTTTAGTAAGATTAACTAATGGGTTTACTATTTCCGCATATTTTGGAATAAGTGTTCTAAAGTAGTTAGCCAAACCTAAGAGTGACCTTACTCCTTTTTTTGTTTTAGGTCTTACTAAACTTTTAATTTTATCTATATTCCTTGTGGATGGTGAATAGCCGTGCTTGTGAATTTGAAAACCAAGAAATTCTATTTTTTCTTTACATATTTGCATCTTGGATGGCTCAATTGTTAGATTATGTTGGATTAGCGCCTGTAACACTTCTTCCAAAATTCTTAATAATTCTGATATAGTGTCAGCCCCTATTAAAACATCATCAATAAAGTAGGCTACCTGATGCTTGTTAAAATGACCCAATACCTTATTTATCAGTTCAGCGAAATAGGCGCTCGAATTTCGAGTTCCGAACGCAAGTCTCAGAGGTCGAAATTTACCATTTTCTGTGATAAACGATAGTTTTTGGCTATCTTCAGGTCGTAAATTAATTTGGAAGAAAGCACTGTGTAAGTCCAATACTATATAGTACTTCTTCCCACTAATATTCTGTAAAATTTCTTTAATATCTGGAATCGGATAGGAATATGGCTCTAAAATCTGATTTAGCAGCCGGTAATCTACCGCCATTCGAAATTTAGGATTGTTTTTGCTATCAGCTTTTTTTCTTACAAAAATGACAGGAAATGCGTAATTAGAGTCCGATTCCTCGATGATTTTCGCTTCTAATAATTTTCTTATCTCTGTCTTTGCATATTGCTTCACTGCTTGTGGCACTTTATAGGGTTTTGTTTGAATAGGATAGTCGTGGTTAAGTGTAAACTTTGGTGTCACCAGTGAGCATTGACCTAAAGTTTGATAGGATTTCGAAAAAGCGTGTACATGTTTTAAAAGAATTTGTTTGAACGAATCCTGTACATCCGATGGTAAATGATTAAGATCAAAATCTTCCTCATTTATCTCTGCCTCTCTTTATTTATGTACATCTTCCAAATTTAATGCATTGACCTCAAAAATTCTCCCTTGCTCAATATTGTCTATAGATTTATCTTGTTTGTATTCCAAATTAGTGAAAATTTGCCCGATGTTCATACCTGTTTCTAAATGTATCTTGTTATTAGTAATATTTTTAATTAAAATATTTATTTTTCTGTTATTTGGGGTGTCATGGATAGATCTTTCATAGAAAATTTTATTTTTGTGCTGTATTGGTTCTAGGATAAATGTTTGATTTTCCTTTAATTTTATGGGGCATTCTAATTTTACAAATTTTTCCTCCCCTGGGTTTATAATATTATGGCCTACCGTTTTTGCAAACATTTTCCCCTTTGTAGGTTTTCTGTATTTTTTAGTCCTTGTGTTTTGTTCTGTAATTAATGTATTTACTTCCCCAGTGTCCTCCGAATCTTTGATGTTTAATGCCATTTTTCTTCCTTTGAATTTAAGATACTTCTCTTCAAAATCTAGAACCATTTGATTTTCTTTTAAGAAATCGTACCCTAGTAATAATTGATATTTGCGGCCAAAATCTTTATTTGTAACATAAAAAGTTCCTTTTACAAAAGTGTCCTGTAATTTAAATGACATTCTAATGCACTGTTTGAATGTAATCAGTGAATTTGTAAGTGTTTGAATCTTAATTTGATTTCCCAAATATTTAAATTTTATATTTGCTTGTTTTAAATTTTCAAACAAAAGCGGTGAGATCAAGCTCACTTGTGCGCCTGAGTCACAAAGGCTGTTAATTACAATATCTTTAATTTTAAATTTAATTAGAGGAAGTTCATTTGTATCGTTCTGTACACTTGCAATAGTTTTATCCCTTAAAGTATGCCCGCTATCGTGAGACTTGCTCGGGTCTTCTTTATCTGTATTTACAAGTCTCGTATTTAGTTTTCCGCATCCTTATCTTTGTACTGCTTGTATCTTTTATAATTGCCCCTCTGAAATTTACCCCTTTGATTACTATCCTTGTTACTGTTCGTATGATTTTCTCTGTTTTCCCTAGAGTCCGTATATTTATTGCGATAGTTATTCCTCTGTGCACCTCTATAATTTCCTCTCTGTTGAGTGTAATACCCCTGTGCATCATAATTATTAAAGTCAGGTTGATAATAAGTATACGGCGTGTTGTAATGTTGTTGTGGTGGGGGTGGAAAAGGTTGAGCATTTGGTACATGATTATAGTAAATATTACCCTCCGGAAATGCATTGTGAGAATCGTGTCTTTCATACTGGTTATAATTCTTGTAATTTGCTCTGTAATTACCCCTATTGTTTACAAATCTATGCCTATAATTCTGGTTGTTGTTTTTATTAGCTTTATTATACCAACAACTATCCTCATTGTGTGACCCCTTCTTGCAGATATTACAAAATTTTTCGACTTCCTCTCTTTTTTCGATTGTTCCCAATTTTATGTTATTTATTTCTTTTGATAAATTATTAATCTGCTCCGCCGTTTCTACATTTAATTTCAATAACTTCTCAAAAAGTTGCGATTCATTGTTAGCTGTTATAGTATTTACCTGTTCTGCCCCTATATTATTGTACGCCTCTTCTAATTTAATTGCTGTTTTGCAAGCATCCTCAAAATTATCGGGAAAGGTTTTCCTTAAATCCATACTTAAATCCGGTCTAATCGCATCCAAAAATCGTGTCAATCTTACTAAGTCCAAAAATTTCCCGTTTCCGTTCGGATCAACTTCTGTATGGCTTTTCTCTATATAAAGAGACGCTGCGTTTTTGAATTCGCTAATAAAACTTGTTAAGTCTTGTCCCGGTTTCTGTTTCAGATTGAAAAATTCAGTCTGTACCTGCGTAAATGATTTCTTGATTTTAAATAAATCTAACAATTTCTTTTTGAATTCGTTGTAGTTTTTCTCTTCTATAAGCGATTTATTTTGTGAGAGTTTCTCTCTCGCAGTACCCGACAATTTTGCTTTCAAAATTGTAAGCTTCGCATCGTCTTTTAATATTTGTTTAGTTAAGTCCTCAAATTGTCTGAGAAAATACTCGCAATCACTTAACTTTTTCCCATCGAAATTCGGGATTAGAGAAATTATTGTGTCCACTGATGGATCTGCCATCGTGTTACTCGAATCAATTTGCTTTTCTTTATTTAACTTTTTTATATGCCCTCGCGTTAATACGCCAGAAAAACTCGAGTTCAAGCTATTTCTATGATTTCTACGATTCTTTTTTGGCATTCAGCTTTTTGATAATTAAAATTTATTTAGATACTGAATTCTAAATCTAACTTTAAAAATGCATGGAAATTCTTACCCCTAAAAATATTATTAAGCCAAGTGTAAACATTTGCAAAATTTCAAAGATATCAAAATATAAATGCATTATACAATAAAGTATACAGTATCAAAATATATATGCATTAACAATCTACTAATACACTATTTTATCTGCTACATAAATCCTTATCTTTTTATTTTTTTTATTATTCATATCATTTTACGCTATCATTTGATTTTTTTTTTTTTTTTTTTTTATGATTTACTTTCTTAGCACAATGTTTCAGTATACTGTTAAAGATCAAATGCAAAGTTCATATAAGAGTAACATAAAATATACATACAATTACGAATATACTGATTTTACTAAGTTGAATACTGATATTTACGAAATCACCGACTTGCTGGTAGTGGAGCCTTTTAGAGGAAGTCAAACAAACCATCAAAATAAAAAATCTCCATTTAATCTTCCAATAACTTATCATTAAAAGAAAAGAGTTGAAATTATTCTAATTAACAGTTTCATAATTATTATTTTGCAATATACTATATAGATTGTAAATTTCCACAATTTGAATATAAAATTTGAAATTGATTACTTTTAACATGAGCCTGTATTTTAGAATACATTAAAGGTATTTAACTTAATGTTTGACAATAACCCAGTTGCAATTTTTAATCATTAAAATTGAAAACTCAATTAACAATAATTAAGAACTGGACGGCACCAGTGAATTATATAGGAATTGCAGATGTTGAAGAGAAATATGCATGGCTCAGTTATATTATTTATTTAAGATTTTTTTATTCTTTAATTTCCCTTCTAATTGCTGCCCATTCCAACATAACCCTTTTGCTGGGACAAGTTGATCAAAATTACAGCTTAGAATTAAATACATAAAGGTTTCTCTGGGGTTGGCTAATAGAATAAATTAATTTACCAAGATAATAATAATAAAAGGAATCCTTAGAGATTAAATTTTGGATATGTTCCCCCATCGCGTTGTGTAATTTCGTAGTAGCCCATTACCCTTTTTGAGAATGATCATTCTTGCCCCTAGCTGACTTTTAAAATGGAAATCTAAATAAACAAACACATACTAGATAATTTAAATGAGAAGACTCCAAATAATTAACACTATTATTTATTTACAATATTTACAGTTATTTCAAGAAAAAAAAAAGATTTATCAGAACACATCTGATTTAATTTCCTAACAAAATTTCTCCTATAATATTGGCATTAACACTTTGATCCTTGCAAAGGATACTTATATTTGTTTGTATTTATATTTAAATTGATCTTTGACAACATTATTTGTTTACAATTAAAATACTGACTTCCATTTGTGACTAAGGTCACACTACCAGCTTCTCTTATAATATTTTGATAAAATCAAATCAACTGGGGAATTACTTAGGTCAGAGTCATATTTACCTATACACATTGATTGAAGAAGGTTTCTCTTTGTATCAGAGCACACTTTCCGCTAACTAAATAGCGCTGCACTTATTGAAAATGTTCATTTCACAAAACTTAGCGCAACTTCACCACTCTCCATATATGTTGTTCGGGTTCGCTGCTTTCTTACCATCAGAATTGCCACTTACATATATTTTCCTCTTTCGGACCGCACAAAATTCATCGCGTCATTTTATTTCACCTCTCACTTTCGCTTCTGATATCGATGTGATGTTCTGTTTTCATTCTTTTTCACAACTGCTTTTTCATGACCACGGTGGGCCGTACTTTGTTCTGCCCAAAATTTGCATGACAGTGCTTTAAGCCCATCCTTCTTTTTTTTCATTGGGTAGTTGATCTCCCGTTTTAACTGAAATTTGCATAACAGAGGGTCAGTTTCACCTCCTCCTTACCAACCCCAACCAATGGCTATGCATCAGTTGTTGCTGTAGCGTGTTGTTTTTTTTCTCGGAACGACGTGTGTGTTCTTTGATATTATCTCCCAGACCAACTTAAATCAAAGTTCTTCTTATTTGACTTTTATGGCTTAAAATTGTCGCCAGCGAGTCTCTGGTCATAAATTTGCCATCCTAAATCTTTCAACTGAGGCGACTTATGGGAAAGTCCCGATAATGTACTTTCCTTACATTAGAGCCTATTTCGGAGAAACAGACAAACTATTCCGGAAAAATAGTTCCCGACATTGCCAAAATAACTGGAGATTGTAGCTAGTAACATTATCTATCTGTCCCTGGTAGATTTAGTCTTTACTATTTAACCGTTTCTGTGCCTATTCCCGACAAACAGACAGACATACAGATAGACCAAACAAATTTTTAAATGGTTCTTTTGATCCAATTTTATATATTTGTATTGATAATTAGTAATGCTCGGATAATAATAGCAACCAACACTTTCTATTTATTTTTAAAAACTCTAACTTACTGAAAAACTGTTTTTTGAAATCCGCAAAATACTGCTCGGATATTAGTATACAAGAAAAAAATGTTTATGAATAAATTTTGTTAAACTTAAAAAATAATATTGAGAGATATATATTTTAATGTTGTCTAAAATAGAATTAAATTTTCTCCTTTATAGTATACGATAAAGTCTGAGTTTTCTGTATACTAAAAATCTTTTTAACTTATTATCTAAAATAAGGCAATAGGATATTGACAGCTTTTTCATTTACTCAAAAAATGATCAGATATTGATGTAATAATGGACTTATAATAGAAAAGACTTACTTCTTCGAGAATTCTAAATTATTAAGAAATATCCTTATTTAGAGTGTATAATAACTTTATTTTAAAGTTCTATTTTCTTCACATTCTCGTAATAAAGTTTCCCTTTAGAATGAAATTCTAATTTCTAGAGTGTCTACAGTTCTACAACAATTTTTTAAACGAATTTTTGGTTTATTTCATCGCAAAAATAATTACAAATCCCCCGATTAAAGAAGGCGATTACAAATTCTGCTATTTAAGTATTAAATATTAAATTTCTAGTCTGTGGTCATTGGAGAGTCTAAGGATTTTACTTATACGTATCGTATCAGTTTGGAAGAGATTTGTTCAGAATTATGGAAGTTATCGTATCCACAAGAAAGTTATATAGATATATAGATAGATAGCTAAATAGATGGATAGAAAGATATATAGATAGATAGATAACGTTTTGAACGTTTTTGAGGGGGGGGGGGGGGTTCTAGGCGTCATGACCGGTGTAGATCTGCAAAAAATTTTCAGGAATTCCAACTTAGGGGAGAATGTAATAGGTAGTATTTCTTACGAAATCTACCTAAAACGGTATTTGACTGCTCTTTTATAAACTTACCGGACACTATTTTACTTGCTGGATACTTCTTCACTATTTCGATTTTGGTTACTTTCTAAACCGGTTCCGTAACTGAAAATGTCCGAAGAGGAAAAAAAAAGCTGAAACCAAAATTGAAACATAACGAAAAATCATGCGTCAAGCATAGATTATTTCCAGAATATTTTAACAAAAATTCGCTCTTTAATAATGTATATAAGTTACCTAAGCAAACATTTTAGAACACGCGTAACACGCTTGAAAACCAGAATTCTCCAATTATGCCCATAGTCGAAGAAGTACTCCAATTCTTTTGTGCAGCCCTGTATATGATCTATAGATTTTTTTTAATATTCTACTCAGCATACTAAAATTTAGTTTATTAAGTAAATGCATAACACAGATGAAAATTCACCTTGAGCAATTTCTACCTATAGACGTAAACATACGTGAATTATTTTGTACATGCCTGTATTACCTACGGATTTTTATATACGCTACATATTAAGATAACATTTAATTCAGGCTTTAAATGCTTAAAACTACTGAAATCACACTTCCAGAAATTATCATTCATCAATTCAGTTGTTTTTGAGGCCTTGTATATGATTTTATCCATATTCTACAAACAACTCTTTTATATCAATACTAGCTGTTACCCGTGACTTCGTGCACGCAACATTAAAAGAAGAATAAATACACTAATTAAGCAAAATATTTCACTCCCTATAATTAAGAACGTTAATAATTAACTAACTATTTATCACATTTCATAGGAGACAATACTGTATTTTTTGTTATAGGGACCTTGACATAACTCAGTCTTAAAAATGTGAAATTTTGTGCCAAATAATCGCGAAAATGAAATTGCAACCAATGCAAAAAGGAGGGCCAAATAAAATCGTGGAAATAGACGAATTGAATAAAAACAAATGTCAATTTTACCTGATAAACAATTTTACTTTTAACGCCTTTGTGAAACGTTTTAACAGACATCCTTCAAAAAAACATTAATTGGAAATAGTATATGCTCTTTCTTTAAATTCAATTCTGCCTCTTTGGTTTGATGTATAGCTGAAACAAATCTTGTTTTCAAAATGACAGCATGTTGACAGGCAATTTTTGTTCTCCAGAATAAATTGATTCATGAAGTTTGAATATGTGAAAATATGTTTTTATTTTTCGGATAATTTACTAAAATCCAGATTTTGTTTTCACCATCTATTCAAAATGAAAATAAATTCTGTTTTTCCGTTTTAATGAGAAAATGGTGTAAAAAATATACTGATCTGTTTTATTTCTCCTTTTTTATACACAAATATGGAGTAATTTACTTTCAGTTTTTAGAAAAACTTCGTTAAAATTTAAAAAAAAATCTTGGCATCTAATTTAATTTTTTAAATTCTGAGAGTTTATGTGACAAGAGTCTAGGAATAGTTTCGAAATACGAACACACGGTCAGATTTTAATATAATAGTTTCCTATGATGTGATTTTTAGCAGAAAACTCTCATCTGTATATAACGGATACTCATGCTTAATAATCAGTATAGATAAAAAAAAAAAAAAAACATTTAAATTTTTTGTTATAAATATGGCGTGAAACTCATCTACTTTCTATACTTACTGATCCTTGTATTATTAATGTAAGGAGTTGATTCACACTCATTTTAAAACTTAAAGGAAAATTCCCATTTTATTACAAATATGACGTTTCTTTTTCCCTTTTTAATGACATAATTCTTGTTATTTTTCTTTTCCGGGCAATTAATTTCATTATTGGCATAGGGGAAATTATGTTACTTTAACAAAATAACATTAAATCTTTAGGTTTTATCAACAAAAATGGAACTGTTAACATTGGTCATTTTTTTAGGTAATCGAGTTATTTCTTTTAGTTTTAAGAATGAAAAAAACTTTCTCGCTATCCATGACATCATTTTCGACATGGATAATTTTGCGGAGAATATTATTGACATTTGCTAGCCATTTTCTATTGAAACTTCTTTTTACTTTAAAAAAAATTAAATTAAAAAATACGGCATAGTTATATTAGCCGTGCGCAGACGGTAAAACGCAAAGTATTGTTACCATACAAAAGAAAAAGAAAAGTGAAGAAAAACCCAATATCGTTTTATTTCACCAATCAAAGCATATCCGCTTTATTTTAGATGTATCACGTCATATTCGCCTGTTTCCTATGGTTATGCATATTGAAACCTTATATTATTATCAAAAACTAAAAAAAGTATATTTTATTTCTAATAATAATATTTAATCTTCTTTTTAATTCTTTAATTTTTTTATTTCATTTTCATTTTTCACGTGAAAATTTTTCAATTGTAACCAAATTGTTGATTAAAACTTATTTCGGGTTTTGAATTAGTTTTGGCAACGGTAAAGTAAATTTAACCATTTTAAAATATTATACGAAAAAATGTCCATTTATTCTCTATGAAAATAAAGAAATTTTGAATTATTAAGAAAAATATTTGAATAAAATAAACAAAAACCAGCCTATGTTCATATGAGGGTTATAATTAACCTATATGCAAAGATACAGGATCATTAAATGCTCCATTTTGACGCTGGCTTCAGCCTAACATTTGCACATAATGAGATTTATAATATTATTAGGATAGTTCAGCTTGAAAATGTATAACTCAATTAAAAACTAATTTTAAGCAATCCACACTCATTCTTAGCAATGTTTTCGAAATCTTTTGCGTAGCCCTGCATATGATCTATAGGTTAGACCCTTCGCAAGCATGGATGCATATACGCACCTTCAAAAGATCTATACGGGATTTGTTTTTTGCTACTAGCAATAATAAAGAGTTTTATTTGCCTTATTTCATTTGAACATTTTCGTGATTACGTAATTAAAAATAACTGCTTGCAAAAACTGGTGCGAATTGAATAAATTCGTGTATAGGACGTAGTTTCCATCGGGGTAAAGCTAGTTCTTTCACGGTTAATTTTGTGTTTTATTTAAATTTATTTATTTATTTATTTATTTATGAAGTGTTTGTTAATTTAATTATGAAATATTAGCTGCAAACAAGCACCGGTCTATTTATATTGTTTTAAGGACAAACGGGTTAGTCGTCCGTAATCGAATGCACGCGACAGACATAGATTTTTTATGAAAAATCATACTTGAAAATTATTTTAGAAACCACAAGAAACCAGTAAACTGAGATATAATTTTCAAACAAATTGCGTTTGGAAGTACATTTTTCCCCATTTGACGGTGTAAATATTTAAATTATGCGATGTGTAATTAATTTGGCAAAGAAAAAAAAAACGAAAATGGATTGCATAGTTCGTTCTCAACGTCGATATGACATCAGCGTTACTCACGGCCATGTGTTTGCTTTATAATATAGATAGATAGAGAAATATCGTTAGTTTTTTTTCTATTATGTTCAAGGCAAGGGAAGAAGCAAGTGGGGGATATGCACCTTTCTTTTATAATTAAGTTTGAACAATTATGTACAACTTTAATATATTTCTAGATATTTCGAGAAATTGGGATATGGGAAAAAAAAAAATTAAATAAAAGGCTATCTAAACTTAACTGCATTAATAATATTTAAACTCACACCGGTATTACTTTGAAGTGAAATCTATATAAATTTAAATCTCGAAATAGCTGTTCGGTATTCGGTTAAACCCAGTGGTTCCCAACCTTTTTTGGCCGTGCCCCATCAAAACATCTCTAAAATGATGATGCCCCCCCTCCCCCTAAAACATCTCTAAAATGATGATGCCTCCTCGCCCTAAAACATATAGTTCTTATAAAAATTTAAATGAATGAAATGATAGAGTGAAAAACATTTAACATTGATCCTGAAACATACCGAAGGTAATGGATGAATCATCTGACACTACTCGTAGTTTAAAGTATCGTTGGCACATAAAGGGTCACTTTTAATCTCTTCGCAACGGTCGCCACGTATGTGTGATGTATAGAGTGCTCAGAATCCCCTTGATTAGACCAATCAATAATTTTGAATAAAACTTTTTTGTATTATTTAATCACAGAATTTCTGCGATTAAATTATACAACAATTTCTAATCAGATAAAAAATTCTGTAAATGAAGGTCGTCAAGTAATTGTTAAATATACACTTGAATAGTTTCATGTGTAAAATGGATTTCCATGTGACATATTGAAGTGCGACTCATTCAATGAATAGTCGAAAAAATTGTTTAAAATTCTAAAATACTTAAAATCAGAAAAATTATAAAGAATTTTTAAATATATAGAAGTATCTAAATATCTTAAATATTTTTTTATATAATTATTCTAGTAGATGTGTATTTAAAATTTTTGAATGGAGACTTTTTAAAAAGTGAATAAAAAACTTTGTTTTTTTCATTTTGTTTTTTTAAATTTGAATGTGTAACTTTTATTTTCAGTCTACAGCATTACTATTACAAAAACAATTCAGAAAGAATGAGTTCATAAAAATCTGGATTTGCCCACCTGAAATGTCAAATTGCCCCCCCCCCTCCCCCAGTGGGGCGTACGCCCCCCGTTGGGAACCACTGGGTTAAACCTGTTGTGTTCTTGTCATATGGTTGTTCACTTTTACAAGTGGCAGCTGTAAGCTACAATATTAGATGGTGAATAAATACTTTAGCCCCTTGAAAGGCACCGGTATATTATATATACCACTTAATTTTAATTCCAAAATGTCACATTCATACCAGAATTATATAATCAAATTTTGAATTTATAAGGTACATGAGGAAAAGCTTTTACTTATTTTAAAATAAATTCGTTCGTGAATCCTGGTGTCAATCAATCATTTCAATATTTTAGCCACAAGAGTGCTTTGCCCCTGAAGGGGTTAAGGCCAGTAGAGGTAGGATTTTACTAACCAAAAATTCGCTGAAAGCTGGAAATTGTTTTAATCACTTTGTTTTACATCCAAATGAAAGGATTTGAAGTTTGTCCCATTTTTCCTGGTGAGCGTTAGACGTAGCACCACAAAAACCTCAAAAATTTCGGAATTGTTTCAGTATTTCGCAAATAACTCAAAAAACGTTCAATCTACCAAAAACATCCTTGCTCACAAATTATAGAGCATAAATTTCTGCATCGATTGATCAAAACAGTATAACTGCGTAAATCGCCGAATAGTTCTGTTTAATTAACAACTTCAAATTTAATTACATCAATATGGGATTTTTACCAACCTTTTCAACATATGATTACACTTGAAATGCAACTGATGTCCAAAAATTAATTTTAATTCTGTCGTTTGTAAGCAAATTATTTTTTGAGATGCATAAATGATTATATTTTGAAAATTTAATGAAATGATGAATATAACGGATAGGTAATTGAAAAATGAAGGAATTGTATGTGTACTTAAAATTATGTATTTTATAAAATGGTGGAGAAAAATATAATAATAATAGAAAATCAAGAGAAATAATTTAATTTAAAAAAAATAGGATAAAAGCAATCGTAATAAAATAAACTCAAGTTACTTGAAGAAAATACAGGGAAATCGAGCTTAAAGCGTTTTTTTTTTTTTTTTTTTTTGCTGGACCTTGAGCTGTCTATTCTTCTTCCTCTTCCTTTAGATGGAAGATCCTCTCGTCCATATCTACTTTTTCGTCGTATCCGGCTTGTGGATCTTCTTCCTCCGCGGTATTTGTATACACACCTTTACAGTGGTATAAAGTTGAGCATTTAACCCCGTTCTTCCTAGAAGAACATAAACTCCCTGCACATTTGCATGACAGAGTGTTTAGGAGCTCTGGAGGGACAGCTACGACGTTCGTGGTGACTGGAAGTATACCATGCCTGAATGACTTAAAACCCTAATTAGTGGGATTCATCATCCTTCCATTCCAAATATTGATATGAAGAAAAGCTCTGAATGAATGTTGTTTGCATGCGTTTTCAGTTGGCGACAGAGAAGCGAGGTTAAATTGGGTTTTCATAAGGTATTTTGCAAATATGTTGTACCGCAATTTGTTCAGTGTTGTGGCTTCGTCGTACTGGGGATTTTATAAGGTAACAATAAATTTCTGCCGTCCCGCAGCACTTACTTCCTGAGGCGTAGCATATTGGTTATTAAAGACAGTTGGAACAACCTGTAGGTGAGCATGTTTTTCCAAAAGCTTGATAAATTTCAGTTTGCCCTGCCTGAAGAAGGCCGACATAGAATCACAGCCACTAAAAGCATGCAGGAATAGGATGTTATTCTTAACAGTCGGCGTGTACTTGAAACTTAATGGTGAATACAAAACATTGCTTGACTGTTCTTTCCCAGTTTTCAAGAAATTCTGTGATTAAATAAGAGAAAAATGTTTTATTCAAAATTATTGATTGGTCTAATCAAGGATTCTGAGCACTCTATACATCACGCATTTACGTGGCGACCGTTGCGAAGAGATTAAAAGTGACCCTTTATGTGCCAACGATACTTTAAACTACGAGTAATATCAGATGATTATAAAAAAATATTTGATTCATCCATTACGTTCAGTATGTCTCATGATCAATGTTAAATGCTTTTTACTCTATCAGCTTCTTCATTTAAATTTTTATAAGAATTACAAATTTTTTAGGGGGAGAGGGGGCATCATCATTTTAGAGATGATTTGGTGGGGCACGGCCAAAAAAGGTTGGGAACCACTGCTGTAAAACAAAGTGATTAAAACAATTTCCAGCTTTCCACGAATTTTTGGTTAGTACGGTTCTTTTTTGAACTAATTTTATTGGCATATTTAGGTGTCGAGTTTGGAATTTTCCCCCACCCACCGCCAGGGTTGCCAGGTTGGCCTTTTTATAAATTCAGAATTTTGAAATTACACCAGTAATTAATAAGTGTAAATTTTGTTTTATTTAAAGAGAGACATTTTATGTCTTCTCAAGGTAAAAATTCTTCTTTTGAAATTTCCGGTATGCATTTGGAAATTCTGAATTTAAAAAAAGGCCAAACTTGCAAACCTGCCCACCGCTTACACGAACTCTGCTATGTAGATTAATATGCGAGATTCTATTTGATGTTTCTACTGTTTCGGTGTAAGAGAAGAAGACTCGTCGTGGTAAAAAAAAAAAAAAAAAAAAAAAAAAAACATACACATTTTTACAGAATAATGTATTTAATTATTGTCTGAGTAAAAACGAAGACTTATACACAGCGCAATTTTACTTTATACCATATATAGCTACGATATATATTAAAACAGTTCGTCAAGCATAACTAAAAAAATATTTAACAAATGTCGATCTAATTCTCACAGGTGATGCCTATGAAGATGACAACGACACCCATCTAATTACCAAGAATAAATTTCAAACCGTCTGGAAATTACATTAAAAAATAGATTTTAAAAAATCACGATTAAGTGCATACGTCATAAAGTTTAGTGCGTACGTCATTTTCACCGGCGGTAGATTTTCGTACGCAATGAGATTAAAGTCCATAGAGCAAAAAAATATGCACGTCCTAATATTCAGTAAAATAAAACATATTATAATTTAATAAAAATATAAAATAAATCTGGGTTTTTTTCTGTTTGAAAGAAAAAACCGGCAATAACTTAACAGTAGAGGATTTTCCTTCGTTAGGCAACCCGGCGAGCACAATCGGTGTGGTTTTATATTAAATTAAATAACGTTGTTTTCCACAAAGTTTTCAAATTTTGGCAGTTTTTCTTTCCGATTTTCGTCGTGAACTGTATTGGAACTGATCAAGTAATCTTTGAACATTCGAATCTGATAAGTACTGCAAGTTTATTTGGACAACATAAAATGAAGCTTTGAATATTGAGAAATAATACAAACGAAAGTATCATCTTTATTATTGTTAAAAAAAATCAATCAGTCAAAAAAGTTCCACGTGAAATTATTATTCCCTTCTTCAGCACTTGAACAGGTTTCATGTGCCGAACCAATACGTCTTCTACACTGAATCCACCCTTCTTTGTCCTTTGAATTTAATGTACAGTTCATTACAGAAGATGCAAGCATCATCGTTATCATCTTCTTCCCCATTAGATGACATCACTGATGTGTCAATTTTCTTATCTTCTGTTTTTGAGTGTTAGGAGGTGTGGTATCAGGATTATTGTGTTTCTTGAATAATGCCCTTTTTAGGTGCGTTCGTAATTATATAAATACGTAGCACCTATAGTCGTCGTTTGGTCCGCCAGTCTGTCCGTCCGTCTGTCTGTCCGCATATAACAACGCAAAAACTACCCAACCAAATGGTTTGCAATTTAAAATATATTATCTTTGCAGAATTTTGTCGAGACATTTCAAATTTTATTAAAATCGAATCAAAACTTTAGGAGATATTAATAAAAATAGTTATTAAGAAATTTGAATTTTTTTTTTTTTAAATCGGTGCTTTTTTGTTATAGGAGCTTCCGAAGTTGAATCGTCAACCGACCGAGATACGTATTTTATGACAGAAATTAATCTGCAGACGATATAATTCATTTCACAGAATTAAAAATTATCAAGATCTGAATATTTATATAACTAATTAAGATATTTGTATGAACAGTGTCATAAAATATATACTTAACTAGCTGTTTAACCCGTTCTACGCACGGGATATCATGAATTTAATTCTAAAACCTCGTTTGTAACGTTTGACGTACAATTTCCAACTTGTTTCTTATTCTTTTTTTCGTTCTTCACCTGCTCTATAGTTTCCAGTTTTGCCTTATAAGGACATGATGTTTATATAGCAGTTTTAACTCCTTTACAATCAGGCTTTATACCCAAATAAATGTTTATATATTATTAAAGAACGTTAAAAAAAATCATAATACCACCGATTTTTTCAAACATTAAAGCATACAGTATCATATTCCGAGGTATCCAAAACTGTAACGTCCCCGTTTTGGAAAACCACTAATGTCCCCGTTTTAGAAGACAATGACATATGATAAAAATATGGTGTCATCCTGTATAGGTGTAAGATAATTTATCAAGCAATATGTCAAAATGTAACATAAATCTGGAAGAATCATTTCAGAACTTATCAAATTCGAATGTTTAACGATGACTCGATCAGTTCCAATACAGTCCACGACGTAAATCGGAAAGAAAAACTGCCAAAATTTGAAAATTTTGTGAAAAACAACAGATGAGTGAAAATTGTCAATAGCATGTTTTAAAATGCCATCTTGGCAACCATGAATGATAGTAACATATTGTATCTTAAGATGGCAACGGTTACCAGTGAGAATTCTAGCGTCCCCATTTGACCAGCCGTCCCTGTGTTGGATGACGTCTCCCTTCTCGTTATGAATGGTTTTTAAAATGTTAAAAATTTAAAAGTGAGAAATAAACAGTAAATGTTCTAGAAAAATTTCTAAACCACGATTTATTTGGAACTGTTGGGGCTAGAAACTTGAAATTTGGCATGACTGCTACTTTTAAAACGTAAATGCTTGCAATAGAACATTTTCTAAAAAAAAAATTAAGTTTAAAGTAGTGCAGAAGCGAAAAACGGTCTAAAATTTACTATTTTTGTGATTCTGCTTGTGCTAAAAACTTGTAATTTTGTTTGATGTTACTTTTAAGATATAAATTCTCTTTAAAAACGATTTATAAAAAATCGAAATTTAAAAAGGTGAAATGAGCGAAAAACGTTCTGAAAACATTCTAAATTACGATTTATTTGGAAATATTAGGGCTAGAAACTTGAAATGTTCAATAAAACGAGATTTCTTTTTTCCAAAAAAACAATAGAAAGACCTCGTGTAATTTGAATGCAACACAACTGGCTGTTACGCAGTATTAAATGAATTGTGTAAATATTGGGGAAATGCATGTGTGTATAAAACAGTGAATAGATTGCCCGAAAGTAGTTGTGAAAGTGTTGTTACTCTTGGATTTTCTCTAAATCGCCAAGGCTCTTAACACAATGAAATATCAACTTAATATTGATATGTTATTTTTCAGTTTCACCAATCTAAAGAATTTATAGAAAAGTAATTTTCTCAATTGTTATTAGCGGATTATTTATACTGTAACTTATTCGGGGAAAGTTCCATAATCGCATTCACATTGGCATATTTTAGCTAGCATCATTTGCTGAGAAAATATGCACGGATTTGTAAATTAGTTGGAATGATACTTTCACATTCCAAAGGTATTCAGAAGAGATATTCAGATCTCATGTCTTGCCTGACGCTAAAGCCATTCCGTATTCCTTTCTTTTAATGCATGCTAATGCATAAAACAGCTCGACTTGAGGAGAATATATTTGACAAAGAAATAATAATACCGATACGCAGTAGTCAGTATGATCTAATCAGTTTAATCCGATCGAGCATGTTTGGGTCAAACTCGGACAACCGACGCATTGCAGTGAAAGTAATGCCTCTGCTGAAGTTGACTGTTCGGGATTTTGAAATAGCACTTTTTGAAAATTGGAACAGAATTCCTATTGACAACCTCATCGCATCCATGGTAAACATATGTGCAACAGTCTTAATTGTTAGAGGGGACCACACAATATAAAACATTCTTTTGTCAAAAAATACATTTTTTGACATTTATAGGTACTCTAATTGTTGCGGAGCGTCTCTTCATGTTCTTAGCATCATTTCAAAGAGTTAAGATTCCGATATACGATGTTTTAGTGTCTTATTTTATATATTACCTTTAACATATGTGTATTTCCAGTTTTAAACCTATGCATGTCTGTCTTGCATGGTTTTTTCAATTTGTTTGTTTGCTGCCTTATTTTTTTAAAAGTGTATATGAATTTTTATATGGTATTTTCTAAATCTACATTTATAATTTGCTTATTTTCAACATTTGAATTTATACCATTACATAATTAATTAACTAAAGGAACGTCTCATTTTCATCAAAAGTTATTAACTCTTGGTTCCCAAGAATATCACTCAGACTAATCTCTTTGAGGGAAGTCATAGTATACAAATACACAGAAGTTTTTTGAATACACATTTAAATTTGGGGGATTTTCAAATTTGAGGTATTTTTTATGTCCGAAAAAAGTTTTTATTTTCAAATTAAATAATCCTGAGGGATTCAATCTTGGTTTTTACAAAAGAAGCATGTGTTAAGATTTATGCATCTATGTTGCTGTAAGAATATCCCTTACATATTTTTTTTAATAAACTTTTATCAAAGAGTAAACGTAGAAAATGGGCTGTACGAAATGACAAAGTCAAATTTCTTGATCAAATTTAACCTATTTCAAACTAAAAATAACTTTCAAACGCCTATGTATTTAAAAATACACAATGTATTGTAATAAATCTGTAAATATCTTTAAAATTTATGCTATTTTTGTGTATATTAGTTGTTTTGTTTTGTGCAAGAGGAATGTCAGGTCTGTTACTGTCTTGTCTGTTATATATATAAAAGAAATATTTGTCAAAATTACTCTGTATATGATGGTGCATAAACTGTATAAAGTAGCGGAAGCTTTAAAGATTATTTTCATGATTCAGTAAGTAGTATAAGCCATTTTGAAATCATATGCTGAACCTAAAGGATAATAATCACAGTTTTAGTTTTTCATAAGGTGAATATTTTTGGGGAATTCTGTATTATTCCGAAATATCCTTATTTAGAGCGTATATTTAAGTAATTAACTTTATTTTAAAATTCTATTTCTTTCACCTTCTCGTAATATGATAAAGTTTCCTACTAGAATAAAATTCTAATTTCTAGTGTGTGTACCGTTCTACAACAATTTTAAATAGACTTTTTGGTTTTTTTCATCGCAAAAATAATTAAAACTCCAATGATTAAAGAAGGCATGTACAAATTCTTCTATTCAAATATTAATTTTCTAATCTGAAATAGGGGTACCGTGCCTATTGGAAATTCTAAGGTTTTTACATTCCTTGTTTTATTATTCTTTAAGGGGTCAGGTACCCTTTGAACTCACAAAATAAGTGAAAAAGGGGCCTCTATAAGAATTACAGTAACCCCGTGGCTAATTGAATTTGAATAATAAAATTTAAAACACGTATAAAAAAATTCTGTTTTATCAATTAAAATTCTCAAAAAATGTATGCACTCATATAAAGCTTTTTAATTAAATTAAAAATATAATACACTTTTTACGATAGAATTATTTTTGCATGCATTGTGCGCATGACTTTTCCCATTTGAATTGCTGAAACTAGACCCAAAATATTATGTGTAAAAATATAATGTGTTATCAAAATGACCTACGATAAAAAAAAATAAAATGTGTAGATCCTGAGAAAAAATTCTTTTTAGAGAAATTCGAAAACTCGAGGTTTTTTTAATACAAAAGTAGTCATGAATTCTAAACTTGTTACCTGAGAAGCATAATAATAGGTCATTTTGTGCATCTGTATGGTTAATACATTCAGCCAAAATTTCATGAAATTCTAACTAACCATTTTTCAGAAATCGTGCGCGCAATGACAAAAATCGCCGTTTTGAGAAATTGACTTTAAAGATCAAACTACCCCTTGATCATATAAGAAGAGCTCAGACTGTTTCCAACATAACACCTCTTCTAAAGTGAATTTTTTCATGGTGTTTATTTTAAAATGTTCCTACAGAATAATATATAATTATAAGCTAATAAAAAAAATCACATTTTTAACACTTTAAATGGTATTTGACTCCTTAACAAAAACACTGTTTGACTGCTCTTTTATAAACTTACCGGATACCTCTATTTTATTTTCCGGAAACTTCTTCACTATTTCGATTTTGAGATTTTGATTGCTTTCTGAAGCGGTTCCGTAAATAAAAATGCCCGCAGAGGAAAAAAAACTGAAACCAAAATTAAAAAAGAGAGAAAAAACATTCGTCAAGCATAGATTATGAAACATTTTCCAAAATTTGCAGAATATTTTAACACAACTTCGCTCTTTAATAATGAAAATAACTTACCTGAGCAAACATTTTTGAAAACGCATAACAAAATTTAAAACCGCATTTCTCCAATGACAATTCATAGCCGGAAAAGTACTCCAATTCTTTTGTGCAGTCCTGTATTTGATCTATAGATTTTTTTATATTGTTTTCAGCTAAAATTTAGTTTATTAAGAAAACGAATAACACAGGTGAAAATTCCCTTTCAGCAATTTCTACCAAAAGACGGAAACAAACTTGAATTCTTTTGTACAGACCTGTTTATTACCTACAGATTTTTATAGACGCCACTTATTAAGCTAACATTTAATTCAGGCAAAAACACGCTTAAAACTACTTAACTCACACTTCCAGAAACTATGATCCATAAGCGGTCACATGTATCCAGTTGTTTGCGAGTCCTTGTATATGATTTAAACCATATTCTACAGACATCTCTTAGTACATTAATATAGTTTAGCTTGAAAATGCATAACTCAATTAAGATCTAACTTTAAGCAATCCACGCTCATTCTTATTAATGTTTTCGAAATTATTTGTGTAGCCCTGTATATGATATATAGTTTAGAGACCATTCGGGAGCATGGATGCATAAATGCACCTTCAGAAGGTCTATACAGGATTTGTTTTTTGGTACTTACAATAATAAAAAGTTTTTTTCGCTTTATTTTATTCCAACATTTTCGTGTTTATTTAATTAAAAATAAATGTTTACAAAAACTGGCGCAAACTGAATAAAATTCAGGCATAGGACGTAGGAACGGACGGGTTCAGTTAGTACTTTCACTATTAATTTTGTGTTTTATTTAAATTTATTTATTTATTGATGAAGTGTTAATTTAATTATAAAATATCAGTTGCAAACAAACGCCAGTCTATTTATATTGTTTTAAGGGCAAACGGGTTACTCGTCCGTAATCGAACTCCACGCGATAGATATAGATATTTATAAAAAAATATCATACTTGAAAATTATTTTAGAAACCATAAGAAATCAGTAAATTGAGATATAATTAAAAAAAATTGCATTTGGAAGTACATTTTCCTCTATTTGACGGTGTAAAAATTTAAATTATGCGATGTGTAATTAATCTGGCAAAGAAAAAAAAACGGAAATTGATTGCCTAGATCGTTGTCAACGTCGATATGACGTCAGCATTATTCACGGCCATGTTTTTGTTTGTAATATAGATAGATGGAGAAGTATCGTTAGTTGTTTTTTCTATTATGTTCAAGGCAAGAGAAGAGGCAATTGGAGATTATGCACCTTTCATTTATAATTAAGTTTAAACAATTATGTACAACTTTAATATAGTATTTCTAGATATTTCGAGAAATTGGGATATGGAAAAAAATATATAAAAAAGAAGGCAATATAATCTTAGCTGCATTAATAATGTTCATACTTACACCGGTATTACTTTGAAGTAAAATTTATATAAATTTAATTCTTTAAGATATTGATTATCTGACACACTTTTAATTGCATTAAATTCTTGTCATATGACTGTTCACTTTTACAAGTAGCAGTTATAAGCATAAACATATAAATTCTTTAGGTATACAGTTTGATTGTTAAGTGTTTGGAAAATCTTCTCACCCATCGCTTATACGAATTCTGCTATTTAGTTTGATAGGCGAGATACTATTTAATGTTTCTACTGATTTCGGCAGCATGGATGCATAAATGCACCTTCAGAAGGTCTATACAGGATTTGTTTCTTTGGTACCAGTAATAAGAAGAAGTTTTATTTACCTTATTTTATTCGAGAATTTTCTTGATTATGCAATAAAAAACAACTGTAAAAATATTGATGCAAATTTAATAAAATTTATGTATAGAACGTAGGTTCCGACGGGGATAGTACTTTCACTGCTAAATTTGTGTTTTATTTATATTAATTTGTTTATTTATTGATGAAGAGTTAATTGCATTATGGAATATTATCTGCATTTAAACGCCAATCTATTTACATTGTTTTAAGGGCAAACGAATTAATCCTCCATAATCGAACTGCACGCGATAGACATAGAATTTTTTTTTTTTAAATCAGGCTTGAAAATTATTTTAGAAACCCTAAAAATTCTGTTAATTGAAATACAATTTTCAAACAAAGTGCATTTTAAAGTTCGTTTTCCGCTTATTTGAGGGTGTAAAAATTAAAATTAAGCGATGTGTAAGTAATTGAAAAAAAGGAAATGGATTGTCTCGATCGATGCCAACGTCGATATGACGTCAGCGTTACTCATGTCCAAATTTTTGTTTTATAATATAGCTAGATGGAGAAATATCGTTTTTTTCTATTATGTTATAGGAAAGGGAAGTAGCAATTGGAAGTTATTCACATTTCATTTATAACTAAATTTGTAGAATTATGTAAAACTTTAATCTATTTCTAGATATTTCGAGAAATTGGTATATGGAACCAAATAATAAATTAATTAAATAAAAGGCAATCTAATTTTAGCTGCATGGATATAAAGGTTCCAAGCTTTCACTAATCTTCCGTAATATGTTGGTTAATTTTATCCAGGTTTAATACGTTTTCACACCAGAAATTTTTTTAAGAAATGAAATTAAATATATTCCACGTACAAATCTGTAATTCAATGAATAAAGATTCATCAAATAAATTTTCTGGTTCGAAATGCTGTTAAACTGAGTCAAATTAATCCACATATTACGGAAGATTAGTGGGAGCTTCGTACCTCTGATTAATATAATATCTATACTGACACCGGAATTATTTTAAAGTAAAATTTATATAAATTTAATTATTGAATCTATTGATTATCAAATTAGATTAGAGATATTATCTACTCTTGTCGTATGTCTGTACTTTTTCACAAGTGTCAGCTGTAAGCATAAATATTAGATGGCTAAAATAAAATATGTATGTTAAGCGTCGAGTTTGATTTCACCGTGCTTCGGAAATTTGCTTTAGGCACCGCATACACGAACCCTCCTATTTAGTTTGATAGGCGAGATTCTATTTAACCCATTCGCTACCACGAGTATACTCGTGGTTTTCAATCTAAAATTACGAATTCGCACCGGAAATTTTGAAAGAAGAATTTTTAATTTATGTAATCATGAAATGTCTGTAATTAAATAAAGTAAATATTGCTATTAGCATTTTCTGATATGAATTCGAACTTTCTAAATAAAATAAAATCCCGGTAATTTTAACCCGGCAGGGAACATGTTAATGTTAGTATTGTGATCGGTGTAAGAGTGGTTTTAGAGAAGAAGGCTCTTCATGCAAAAAAAAAAAAAAAAAAAAAAAAAAAAAATCATCCGAATTCCTACAGAATAATGTATTCAATTATATACAAATACAGGCAGGGCCTGATTAACCCCTGAATCTAGGGGAAGAACGGTATCATTTTGGGGGACCCTTTCATTTAGCAAAAGTTTTCTTAATTCTCTGTTCATGCAATGATACTAATATTATTCCCAGAAGTAGCTTAGCCGAAGTCACATATATTTCATTAAACAGCTATATTATATTCCCTGTATTTATTTAGTACATATAGCTGTATGCTCAATTTCCCGGGTAGTTTCTAACAGACACTTCAGAATGCTTTATGATTAATTAACATCCTATTCATGACATTCATATTTTCCTGTTAAATAAATTTCGAGAAGTAGTGCGTGGATTTCTTCTTGTATTAACTCATTAATGCCGGTTGGTACGAAAAGTTACCATTTAAGTGATACGAAACTTTTAAATATGAACACCAGTATCTTTGTTAAAAAAAATTCATATTATCTAATGTGAAACAATCAGAGATTCAATAACTTAAAATAACAGTATTGGAAAACTGGTGTCAACTGGTATCGAAGTATTAAAAGAAATGTAAAATAAGTCGGCGTTAATGGGTTAAGCAAACTTTCTTTTCCAAAATAAATAAATAAATAAATAAATAAATAAATAAAAATGTAAAAAATAATTATAACTGGGAATTAGAGTCTTCACAGTCATGTTGTGGACCCCTTTTAAATTTTAGAGGGGAAGCACGGGCTCCACGTGCGTTTTGGATAATCTTTGAACATACATTCATATTCATAAAAATGATTCTTTTGGTGTTGTCGTAATGCTTCGATATTAGAGACAAAGCTAGTTTATTCCTGAATAACTAGCATAAAGTAGGTATATACTAACTTCATGGCAACCCGAAGTGTTGCATTGTATGAGATCTTACGATTTCTTGATGGAAAAAAATCTATTATTACTTAAATTATCTATTTATCTAAATATCAGTACATTGAAATAAATGTATATTTACAATATCAATATATATATATATTGATATATATATATATACCATTAATTTTATGAAACGCTAAATTTCAACTAAGAAACAATAAAAAAAATAAGATAAGACAACATTACGTTTGACTACAATATTAAAAGATAACTATTTTTAAATTTCAAATATTTTTATTTTAAAAGAACACATTATACATATTAAAAGCAATAAAGTAGACCTTTCGGACGAAAATTCATCCCTCATCAGTACTACAAAACGTAAAATGACGAAAGATGACATAAACAACTTAGATATCGAAAACATGCATCAGAACAGTTAATTCTAAAGTTAAAATTACAACAAAACAAAATATTCAGATGGTATTTTGCCTACTTCATTAATTGGATTTTTGGATACACTCGTATGGCCATGACTCAAGAAATATCCGGCTCTTGTAGCTACTGCAATTTAGCCTAGTATTCGCAAAATCAGGGACGTGGTCATTCATCATAAAAAGGGCAACTATTTTTGAATTAATATACTTTGTTTTAAAAGTGCGTCTATGCTCCTTAAGTATGATTTCCATAGTTCGACTTGTTTCGCCGATGTATGTTGAATAACAATGTTAAAATTACAACAAAACAAAATATTCAAATGGTATTTTGCCTACTTCATTAATTGGATTTTTGGATACACTCGTATGGCCATGACTCAAGAAATATCCGGCTCTTGTAGCTACTGCAATTTAGCCTAGTATTCGCAAAATCAGGGACGTGGTCATTCATCCTAAAAAGTGCAACTATTTTTGAATTAATATACTTTGTTTTAAAAGTGCGTCTATGCTCCTTAAGTCTGATTTCCATAGTTCGACTTGTTTCGCTGATGTATGTTGAATAACAATGTTAAAATTACAACAAAACAAAATATTCAGATGGTATTTTGCCTACTTCATTAATTGGATTTTTGGATACACTCGTATGGCCATGACTCAAGAAATATCCGCTCTTGTAGCTACTGCAATTTAGCCTAGTATTCGCAAAATCAGAGACGTGGTCATTCATCATAAAAAGGGCAACTATTTTTGAATTAATATACTTTGTTTTAAAAGTGCGTCTATGCTCCTTAAGTCTGATTTCCATAGTTCGACTTGTTTCGCCGATGTATGTTGAATAACAATGTTAAAATTACAACAAAACAAAATATTCAGATCCTATTTTGCCTACTTCATTAATTGGATTTTTGGATACACTCGTATGGCCATGACTCAAGAAATATCCGGCTCTTGTAGCTACTGCAATTTAGCCTAGTATTCGCAAAATCAGGGACGTGGTCATTCATCATAAAAAGGGCAACTATTTTTGAATTAATATACTTTGTTTTAAAAGTGCGTCTATGCTCCTTAAGTCTGATTTCCGTAGTTCGACTTGTTTCGCCGATGTATGTTGAATAACAATGTTATAATTACAACAAAACAAAATATTCAGATGGTATTTTGCCTACTTCATTAATTGGATTTTTGGATACACTCGTATGGCCATGACTCAAGAAATATCCGCTCTTGTAGCTACTGCAATTTAGCCTAGTATTCGCAAAATCAGGGACGTGGTCATTCATCATAAAAAGGGCAACTATTTGTGAATTAATATACTTTGTTTTAAAAGTGCGTCTATGCTCCTTAAGTCTGATTTCCATAGTTCGACTTGTTTTGCCGATGTATGTTGAATAGCAATGATTACAGGTGATTCCGTAAACTAAGTCCTTTAAATGCTCACTGGGATATTTATACATAAATTTACAAAGAAAACTTTGCAATGAACTTTGTGGAACAAAAACTTTTTTTTATTATAAATGCCTTAAGGAGTATTGAGATCTCTCAGAATGGTTCTTGTAGTACGAAATAGATACAAAAGAACTTTTGACGTCCCACTGAAAGGGTGGAGGGGTCGCTGCGCCACATTTAGAACTTTAAAAAAATCCTCCTGCACCAACGTCGCACAGTGGGGCAAAATCCCGAAAAGCTGGCTAAAATATGAAAATGTCATTCAAATTGCACGAAACTTTGTGCACGGTTATTTTTCAGGATGCTAATTATGATTCCAAAATTAAAATTCCAAAAAAAAAATGGCGGACCCAGTATGGCGGACTAAAAATTTAAATGTTTTGATATTTTTTCAATTTTTATGAAATCTTGTACACGGGTGCTTTTGAGGTTGCTAATTACGATTCAAAAGTAAAAAAAAAATGGCGGATCTAATATAGTAAATTAAAAGTTAAAAACAATTAGATTTAAATACAATATAACGTTTTAAGACTAAACATTACAAGGAAATTGTCAATAAATTAACACATTTTTAATCAAAAGTAAACAATGAATTTTTGTTTATGAAATACAATTAAGTACATTTATGGAAAGTAAAATATCACAGTATTTAATTGTTATATTATTAAAATAATACGAAAGGATATTCTAAACTTCATCATCTGAATCATCTGTAGTATAAGTAGATTCTTCAGAAGGGGGGGGGGTGTCGAAATAGTTTACAGAACGTGTTGGCGGTATTAGAAGTTGTTGTGCCTCTAGGGACAATTATCTTAATTTCTTCTGTGGTAATTTACGTAAGCTTGAAATGAAGGGGTCTGATGATATTAAAAGCCGTAAAAATACATCTTCCATTGTTTTAGTCCTACTGGATTTTCGCGAGAAATCTTCTCGGTACCTTTTGATCAATTTGTTGCACGATTCTTGCGCGTCTTCTGACGGAATGAGGAAGCTATTATTTCTATTATTTATATTATTATTATTAATGAGGAAGCTATTATTTCTTTGCCATGAATAAGTAGTTTGTGCACTGAAGTTGGAATATAGGTTCAGGGATATAGTTCAACGAATTTATGAGCTGTTTGTAAGCAATAGTGCTCGAAATTGATCAAATGAATGTCATGACCACAAGAAATTACTTGTAATATGACGTGGAATCGTTTGATCAGATCTTCGTCTACGCCCGTTATGTAAGCAGAAATAGTTGCGTTTTCAAAGAATCGACGAGCTGTATTGCCATCATTTGTGCTTCCATATCCGGGTGTTTTTGGTTTATCAACGATAGGTCCTAATTGTAAGCGAAATACTTTTTGTATATTTTGTTTTGCAATTTCAGTTTTCTTCTTCTCATCTGGAGTACGCGCTTGAAATTTTTTACATCCAGTTTGTATGCCAGATGCAAGTAACATTCAAAACATCTTATATATGCATGTAATGTGGATATCCCGAATTGCAAATAATCTTCATTCAGTTTCAATTTGAGAATGTCATCCAGGTTATTAAACTGTTTTGAAGTTGCCTGACATAGGTAGCAACGCTGAGTTGACAAATGACTAGTAATGGCATTACAAACTTTACCATCAATCATCGTTAATGCTAGTTTGTAATTAACGACTATTTCTTTTCTATCAATGATTGTTTTAAAAGGAATAAGTTTAATCACCTGATCTTTAATATAATCAGTTTCATTGACAGTAACCTCCTTATTTTCGTGCAAAAATTGTATTCTGATGGGCCTACAAAATCGAGGAGATGAAGGTCTCGGATTTTTCCAGACAACAATTTCTGCATTATTCACAACACTTACGAGTAGTAGTGGCACGAGAGAGGTGAAAAAGATATTTTCATCTGATTTGTTACCATCATCATCGCTAAACTTTTGTTTAAAAGTGTTGGCAAAAAAGCCGCCTCAGCTCTGCGCTGTAGGTTACGCGCGCTAATACTTAGATAAATAAATATATCTCATTCTGGCCATGAAAACACAATTAATATAATAATATAGGTAATTTCGTACCTTTATCTTTCTTCAGCAGCAGTATTCCTCATACTTCGGCATGGTGCACATTTTTAACTGTGGTGGGTAATCCGTTTGTTACGAAGCTAAAGTGTTAAAATCAGAAAAGTGTTGGTTAAATGTATTATATTATTTATATTTAGTCCACACTTGAGACTTGATCATTTTTGTAATGGAGAATTATATTTAAAATTTTGACTTAATATTTTCAATTAACATTTTACATACAGCTGCCTTTTGCAGCAACAGATTAAAATTATTACATCTTTCTCTATTGAGATAAAAAGGGCAACTAACTTAATAATAAAAGAGAGTTTTTTTGAGCCAGAGTTCTTTTGATGACGTCAGACAGCTGCAGCATGCGTGGGTTGATATTAAAACTAATTTCGCGAACATATTTCACATATTAATATCATTGTTTATCTTGAGTAGGATGATTTGGCTAAAATAGAAAAGTTTGTTCATTGTAGAATGAATTATTATCACTTAATGTATTTATTTACGTGCTCAAATGTCTGTGTCCTTGAATTTCTTCCTGTTTTGAAATCATTTAATGATATCTGAGATGGTTATAAATCCATCACCCTTCCTTAACCATCTCAGATGCATCATGTAATAGTTGCATAGATTCTCGATGTTTCACAAACTGTGGTTTGCCCAGTGGCTTGGTCAGGGCGTCTGCTGTCATGTCTTGTGTTGGGCAGTAACGAAGGTCTAGTATACCGTTTTCTTTCATTTCTTTTATCGCGTGATAGCGAACGTCTATGTGTTTGGTTCGCTTTGAGAATTTTTCGTTCTCCACCATCTTGATGCAGCTCTGGTTGTCTTCGTACAGTTTTACTGGTAAATTTTGTTGTAAGTCCAGGTCTGCTAATAGTTTTATTAGCCATGCAATTTCCTGTCCTGCACTAGCTGCAGCAACGAATTCAGCTGCTGCCGATGAGTAGGCAATGCAATTTTGCCTTTTCGAGTACCATTGTATCGGACTATTTCCCAGCATGAAAAGGTTTCCAGTAGTCGATCTTCTGGTTTTTGTCTCTCCTGCCCAATCAGCGTCAGAAAAACCGATGAGTTGTGGTTCTTGATTTGTATTCAATGTGAGGTTCAGGTTTCTTGTGATGTTTAGATAACTAATTATGCGTTTCGCAGCGTTCCAATCTTTAAAACGTGGAGTTTCACATCTTCTGCTGAGGATGTTAACAGCGGCTGATATATCTGGACGTGTAGTGGTTCCTATATATAACAATGATCATATCGCTTGTCTGAATTTTGTGTTGTGAGGCATTAAATTTTCGTCGTGCTCTAATTTGTGAAAACCGGCATCCATGGGAGTGCTTATTGGTTTTGCGTTTTCTAAATTGAATTTTCTTGCGAGTTCTTCTATTTTTAACCTTTGATTTAATTTGTATCCATTTTGTGTTTTTCTTATTTCCATGCCTAAATAGTGGGATACTTCCCCAAGGTCTTTTAATTCATATTCTTGTTTTAAAGCTTTTATTATTTTTTCAATTGATTCGTTTTCACCGCCTATTAAAATGTCATCTATGTAAACTATTATATACGTTGTGATGTTGTTTTCTTTTCGTGTGTATAGACATGAGTCCGCTGTGCTTTGTTGGAAATTCAATTTTTTTAAAATTGTTCTATTCTTTTATTCCAAGTTCTCGCTGCCTGCTTAAGTCCATAAATGGATTTTTTAAATTTGCAGACTTTGTTTTCTTTATTTTTCTCAATGTAACCCTCCGGTTGTTTCATATAGACTTCATCTTCTAACTCACCGTATAGAAAAGCTGTATCTATATCTATGTGTCTCACGTTCAACTTCTTATATGCGGCTGCTGCCAAAAATGTTCGCACAGTTGTTTGTGACACTACTGGGGCGAAAGTCTCGTCATAGTTTTCCCCGTATTTTTGGCTAAACCCTTTGGCTACCAAACGTGCTTTGTACTTTTGAGTGTTTCCGTGACTGTCTAATTTCTTTTTGAATGTCCATTTGCAACCTATAACCTTTTTGTTAGGTGGAGGATCCACTAATTCCCATGTGTTGTGTTTTCTCAACGAATTTATTTCCGCTTGTGTGGCTTTAAGCCAATTTTCTTTTTCTCTGGGATTATTTATTTCCAGTATTTCATTCCAACTACTAGGTTCTATTGTATCATTATTTTTTACATAACAGACATATCTGTCTGGTGGTACCCCCCTGTTCATTCTTTCGGATCTTCTTGGTTCATTGGTCGGTTGTTTGGACGCGGTTAGTTCTTCGGTTGTGTTGTTTAGCTCTGTTTCAATGTAATTTTTGTCGTCATATGAGTTTTCTGTCTCTTTGCTTTCTTTTAGGTTAATTTTACTATTTTCCATGAATTTCCCTGTTCTGCCAATTACAATTTTATTTTGTTTTGTGTATATGCGATATCCCTTTGAGTTGTTATCGTATCCTACAAAAATCCCTTCCTGAGCCCTGTCGTCCAATTTTCCTGGATGTTGTTTATTCACATATACGTAAGCTTTGCACCCGAATGTTCGCAAATAGTGTAAACTAGGTTTGCGATTAAACCATAGCTCAAATGGGGTTTTATTTGTCGATCTTGTTGGTAAGCGATTTTGTAAATGATTCGCGGTGTTAATTGCTTCTCCCAAAATCTTTGTGGCAGATCTGCTTCTCTCAATAGGCTTCTAGTCATGTCTAATAGCGACCTATTTTTCCTTTCTGCAATGCCTTTTTGGCTGTTATGTGTTTGATTGAGTTCCCGTTTTCTTGGAGCTTGGCTCCATAGAGCTTTCTTAACAAAAATAATTTACTAGAGATGTTCGCCCGTTCGTGTATGGTTTTAAGTGCGTTCCAAGTGTCTCTAGCTGTGTTAAGCCCCTTAACATGTACGATTTGAGAATCGTCAATTGATAGGTTGATTATGGCTCTTGCCTTCCTGTCTTTCTTTTCCCAGTCAGTTGTGACTGGCGTGGGCCTATCTTCGGTTATTACGTTGAATAAGTCTTCTCTAATCAGTAACATTTCAGTTTTAAATTTCCAATTACTGTAGTTACTTGCGTTAAGTTTTTCTATAAGCTGTATCTCACGTGATGCGGCCATTTTACTAGTTATTTAAGTTTTGTTGTTAAAGAGGAATTGCTCTTTTATTATTTTATATAAAACTTCTTATATATATCTAGTTTTCTTCAATTGTTTAACATTTCATATATATCAACAAAAAAAAATGCACAATATTTATTTCATCATCAAATAACTAACTATATTTTCAATAATTTTTAATTTCATTTTAATGTGCACACATGTATGGCCAGTAGTTTTTTTTTTTCACAAATATTATTTATCTACTAAAATATAAGACTTTCTCAGTCTCATAATCGACTGTTGGCAAAAAAGCCGCCTCTGCTCTGCGCTGTAGGTTACGCGCGCTAATACTTAGATAAATAAATATATATCATTCTGGCCTTGAAAACACAATTAATATAATAATATAGGTAATTTCTTACCTTTATCTTTCTTCAGCAGCAGTATTCCTCATACTTCGGCATGGTGCACATTTTTAACTGTGGTGGGTAATCCATTTATTACGAAGCTAAAGTGTTAAAAACAGAAAAGTGTTGGTTAAATGTATTATATTATTTATATTGAGTCCACACTTGAGACTTGATCATTTTTGTAATGGAGAATTATATTTAAAATTTTGACTTAATATTTTCATTTAACATTTTACATACAGCTGCCTTTTGCAGCAACAGATTAAAATTATTACATCTTTCTCTATTGAGATAAAAAGGGCAACTAACTTAATAATAAAAAAGAGTTTTTTTGAGCCAGAGTTCTTTTGATGACGTCAGAGAGCTGCAGCATGCGTGGGTTCATATTAAAACTAATTTCGCGAACATATTTCACATATTAATATCATTGTTTATCTTGAGTAGGATGATTTGGCTAAAATAGAAAAGTTTGTTCATGATAGAATGATTTATTATCACTTAATGTATTTATTTACGTGCTCAAATGTTTGTATCCTTGAATTGCTTCCTGTTTTGAAATCAGTTAATGATATCTGAGATGGTTATAAATCCATCAAAAAGTACTTTGACCAGATGGGCCATCACATCCCCACTTGCAAATCAAATTCAAATTACTAACATTCTCGGACGTCAGATTCTTAACAACGTCTGTTTGCATTAATAAAATACGCTCAGCAGTATGATCTAGCAAAGATTGCAGTTTCACTTGGGCAGCAGTTTCGGTTATGGTTATGTCTGATTTATGGGGATAACATTTTTGCTTAGCTTGTTGCACCACTTTATACGATGGATACATTTTACAATTATTTTCTAAACTTATACTTCTCAACCCTTGGTACTGATTTCTCGATAATTTATGGTCAATCATAAAGGAAAGAGCATAATCACCTGAAAGAGTATTTTCTAGGACGAATGACGTAGATATTCTGTATATCTGAGCTTTTAACGGCCTCCTCGTGGTTACAACCTTGACAATGCTTGCAGCATCTAATTGTCCAGAAGCTCGAAGACTCATTTGCGTGGCAAAACATAACTCCTCCATACTTGATTCTGACCGCATGTTTAGCCAATTCTTAAAGTTTTTAAAAAATAAGTTATCAATCCTTCTAACCTCTTGCCATTTAGTACGAAAACTGGTCATCAACTTCCGAATAACTGGTTTGATGTATTTCGGCAGAGTGAAATGACATTCAAGTCGACCAGACATAAATTTTTCGATATCTTCATAAACCACGGATATACTATCACTTAAGTGACTTCTCACTAAGAGAAAAATTTCCTTCCGTGATAAACCAATTTTATCACCACTGTCCATAGCTATGTCAGTAGATTTTGTAAACTAAATTAAATCTGATATAATCGAACTCATTATTTTAACATATTCAAGAATATAATATTTAGTTAATTAATATTAATTAAATAAAAATCTTTATATTAAATAAAATACGAACTCAAACTAATTCGAACACGTATTGAAGAAAAAAGAGAACTGTATCACGGACTTTAATTAAACCCTCTTGGTTTACAAAATTCTTTTTTAGAATAGAATAATGCACGTCAACAAATCAAAAACGTTGCCATTTTAGGAAAAATAACTTTGCTCAAAGAATTGCTGGCACTCAGCTTTGACATAAGACAACAACATCGCAGACGATAAACTAAATTTCTAAAATACACACTCCTTTTTTTACAATTTCATAATTTTTGAGGCGATTAAAAAAGTGACAGTTCTACTTGCTGTTGCAAAAATCTGCACGAAACGTAAAATGACAGTTTTTAGCAGCTGGTTTTTTTTTTTATAATTTATTAGATAATAGTTCAGGCTATTATCTCCTCAAATTTCGTTGCGGAACACCGTGGAACTTTTATACTTTTTGATGTTTGAAAGCACAAAAATAATATATTTATTAAAAACAAAATATCAGAAATAATCATAAAAATATTATTTTTTATATGCTTAGAACAATTTTTGTAACACATCCAAATAATGTACACATTACAATCGTGTGAATCCATTTTAAATCATTAAAATCGGATGATATGGAAATATGTAGCACGTGTTTAAAGAAAGCGTTGTTTTGCGCTTTTTGTGTGCCTCAGATGACACTCGCCCAAGCATCACTTTTTAAATCATGCAGGTTGTCAGGGAAACGCGAAAACATATTTGTAAATATAGATTCTGACGCTCCAAACGTTATTATATCCAACTGTATAATAAAAATTCCCGAATAAGTAACTTTATTTTTCGACTTTTGGCCAGCTTTTTGGGATTTTGCCCCACTGTGCGTCGGGGAAAAAAATTCTTTTTTCAGATCGACAAAAAGCTTGTTCTTTTCGATATTAAATGAATCTTTACAACTGAAATATCTCAATGCTCTTGTCTATAGCATTTATACACACCATGTAGAATTAAAAAAAATAATTAAATTTAAAAACGCATACTATAACAGAAAACGGCCTTCCAGCAATTATCGCTAATAGACACAAGGCTCCCAAATGGTCTTCTTTTTTAATGCTGGCATTTTCTAAGAAAATCTTTTTTTTAGATTTTTCTTGCAAATTTTGCCGAAATTACCTTCGGCGGTAATTTTTTGCGGAAATGTTGTGGAAACCTACCATGAAATTTTATTTTAAAAGAAAATGGTATTCAGTTGGCGGACCATTTGGGGGTCCTGAGACAGTACTTCGGATACAGTACTGTATCCGAAATCTTTTGTGTGTCCCTGTAAATGAACTTTAAATTTTATGCACATCATATTCTACAGCAAGCATCTTGTAGTAAACCTCAATAATATATATCAATTTCACCATATTTGAAATAATGCAGCATAATTTGAAATACTCTGCAAACAGTTTTTCCCCGTAGATAATTAGGTAACCGAATTATTTTATGTGGTCCTGTAAATGAATGATAAATGCTTTACACTCCATATTCTACATAAAGCATGTTTTAGTGCATCTCAGAAATTCATATCAATTTCATAATGTTTGAAATATTTTAAAATGATTAAAATACACCGCAAACATATTTTCCCCATAGACCAAATTATAAGGGAATTCTTTTGAGCGTCCTATAAAGAAACTAAAAGTTATACACATAACTTATTATATAACAAGTATCTTGTAGTGCATTTGAGTGATGTATATCAATTTTAATATGTTTGAAATAGAGCAACATCGTTAAAATACACCGCAAATAATTTTCCCCCATCTACCCTAATGCAACATCATTCTTTTGAATGCTCCTGTAAATGAACTATAAATACTACAGTTCATTTTCAGTACTGAACAGCCATGGTAAACCTCAATAACATATATAAATTAGATGACAATCTGAGTATATTTACGAGAACTAGAGCACGGACAGACAGAAAGCCAGAAGGACGGCCAGACAAACCGAATGCATGAACACTATTTAACTATGTTGGAAATTATTAAAAAGTAAAAAAGATACATCCTATGAAACATAATCATTTAAAAACATTGGCATTAATCATTGAAATTAAATCATTGAAATTAAATCATTAACCATTGAAATTAATCATTTCACTGAAATAATAAGGATGATTTTTTTACATTGTGAAACTAGTTATAAAACGAACGCACTTTTATGTCACGTTTAACGTACAATTTCAAACTTGTTTAATTTTATAATTCAAATACAACATTTGCTAAATGATACATACATTAAAATCGTGAATTTACAACCACAATTAAACATCAACGTTTCATTTCGCTTCTGCGAACGTCGTCAGGATGTTACAAACAAGTCGAAAATGTCAAAATGAGCATACACGTCAGAGTTCTGGAGAAAACATGATCGGAGAGTGCGCAAACGTCATCAAGTTCCCATGGTAACCAAGTGGATCATACCACTGTAGTGAAAAGAGGGGTTGGAAGACAAAATGAGCAGATTGTATTAATGGATTATAACATATTATGCCAGATTTTATGAATGTTATAGGATAAATTATCGTTACATGTATACTGCCTAAGCTTAATAATCGTAAGGGACTCTAAAATTTATTAACATAAGAATTATTGCATGGGATTATGATTCTAGCCTCTTCAAAGTCAATTTTGCTACCTTCATTCGAAAAATAAAACCTTGCGAGAGCTGTACTCTGTTTTGATTGCGAAATATCTCTCTTGTGCTCCTTTAATCTTTCTGAAATTATGGTGCAATTGTCCTGTTTTTAAATATTGTTTAATTTTCATGTAATATGATAAATTATGATTCATTTATGTCTTATTATCATTCATTTATGAAAAAGATGTTGGACTATATTTATCTTACTAAAGAAAACTATTATGATGCATTGGAAGTTTTTAAAACATTTTAAATTGTTTAAAACACACAAAATCCCATCTTATGGCTTTGATCTAACGAATAAAAAGAGTTTCATCTTATCTTTTGGGGCATTCAAAGGAATATTATTATTTTGGTAAAATCCTATAATCCTGCATAAATCCATTTAATGTTCAGAAAACTTTATTTCAATGCCTCTGGAGTAAAGAAAGATATTTCGTTACTCCACCAAAAAATATTTCCTTACTTAAAGGTTCAAAGAAATCGGGGCATAAATATGTTGCTAAACATTTGTAGAATTTTCTCTTTTATGTATAAAAAAAAATTCTATGGTAAAGCGACATATTTGAAATAATCTGATGCCTTTTTATCATAACTTGGCGTTCTAATTTTATTTAGTGAAGTACTATTCCTTTATGACCTTTTATATAAATGAGTTTTTTTTTTTGTACTGTTATAGAGGCCCCCACAATCACGATTGTGCCAAAATTGTAGTTACGATTCCGACAACATCTACAAACTGCTATTTATTTGCAAACTTTGAAACAAAGATTATATATACCTAATATATATATATATATATATATATATATATATACTAATGCTCGTCATATATATACACCATATATGCGTCATATATGACTATAACTGGGTAATCTGCGTCACCAAATGTCATATATATCATATATTAATATAATGTCATATATGCTTTATAATTTAACGATAAATCTTGGTCGCTTGGTGATTCATCCTCCGGGGCCGTTATAACACGAAAGTGCCGTTTCTCTTTAAGTCTATATTATAACGCAAAAATATGTCCGTGAATAACTCTGACGTCATATGACCTGACCAATAAATTTCGCTTTTACTGCAATTATTCTCACTTGTAAACAATGCACAGTTTCAGTTTTTACACCGTCAATATAGAAACAAAATGCACTTTCAAATGGAATTTGTTCGAAAACTGTATCTTAATTTACTAATTTTTTATGGTTTTTAAAATAATAATCAACCATGAATAAATTTAAATATGCGTAAAACCCAATTACTTAATATTAATCCATTTGAACTGGAAACAAAGTAAATAATAAAGTATTTGTTCGTTTTCGTGTAATAATTTATATCTGAATTGCCTAAGAATATAAAAGCTTCACAAATCCTCTTTAATAAAAAGCTATGCGTTGCTGACGACTGGCATTTTCGATAATCGTTGCCACAGACTAAACTCGGAAAATGAAACATTTGAAGTTACTGAAAAAATTAATAGCTCGAAAAGTATCTGTCACAAAATTGTTAGACAAACTGCGTTAGAAAGGTAAAAAATTGTATTTTTCTTGATATGAATTTCAAATGTAATGATTATGCCGTTTTTCAAATATTTAATTTTAAAAATTACCAAATTTCACAATGGAGTACCATAGCGAAATCTTCACGCGTAAAAAGATAATGATAACGGCCATGTGTCCTGACGTATACTGGCTATAGCACGAGTCACATATTATAGTAGCCTTGCTATTCTGTTAAAATATAAAAGTGAATTATAATGCCACGAGTGCATAATTTTTATTTAATTTTAATATAATCATCCTAGAAACAAGATTTTGAAATTGTTTTTTCGAATGGGACTAATAAATTGGTCAATACTGTATATTATTTTGAGTTTAAAAGAGGAAAGGTGGGGGAGCGCTTATTATTTAGATTTTTTATATTATTTATATTATTTAGATTTTCTCAGGAACTTTTGGTCAGAATTGAAAGTTTAATATATCAAAACTTCAGAAATTAAATCGACATTAAATCGGCAATAACTATAACGACTGTCCTTCAGTTCGTTTGGATAGATTTTCATTTAAAAATATAAAATCATTCAACATTGATTTTAGGTATTTTTATGGTTATTATCACGGGCCTGGGCAACGCCGGGCATGTCAGCTAGTAATTAAATAAATAAGTAAAACAGGAGTATAACAGACAAGTAATCGAACTTCGCGCTTATCATTGAAAGAATCAGAATCCCAAAGATTGCTAAAAATAGTAAAATGTTTCGCGATAGACCGTTGGCATTTAGCAGGGGTGATTTTGTTCTGGTATTTTGTACACCATTAAATTTATATAGCAATATTTTCAGTAAATCATCGCAGAATTTATCGATTAAATATGAAAAAGATTGCTATATAAATTTAGTGGTGTACAATATACCGGAACAAAATCACCCCTGATTTAGATAATACGAAAATACTCCGGGGATTCGTCGGAAATAAAAGAAAATATAACAAATATAAAAAATCTATTAGAGTTTTGAATAAAAAAATATTTTCACCTACGTTCTGTGCACCGAGGATCTTTAACACTAAATATACCAACAACCGTTTATTTGACCGGTAACAAATGAAAATATTCCAATTGAACCAGACATTTCTTCATGAAATAAATATATTGTAAATCGTACAAAAATAAATTAAATTTAAAGTTATATAGTTTTGAATAAAAATTCTGGTGAGATATATTTTTATATAACTTGTGTAAAATTCCTGGTGTGTTAATGTTCTCATTGGTAGCCCACGTAGACGCGCTGATCCCACGGGGCGAAAGAAGCAATCAGGTATACTTTAATCACAAATTTTGAAAATGTTTCCCTATTTAATCACTGTGATTTATTTAGACAAAAGAATAAATAAATAAAAATAAAAATAAAAACTTTTTAAAACTAGTGATGGAAATTTTTCTGATTGCCCCAGTTAATTCGCCGCCCGTGGTAGTCCTGGTTAAATTGCCTGGTATTTATTAATGCGTAAAAAAAACTATCGTAAAAATTTTGAAAGTCGATTCTTTTCGAAAAGAATAACGTGCACAAAATCATATTACATAAATATATATATGGTGACATTATTCATCTATGAATTCAAAATATTTAAATAATCACTTTTCACATTTTTCTTTTGGTTATTTTTTTATCAAAAGCAACGTTTGATCTTTTTTGGCACGATTTCAATTTTTACTCCACTGGATAGGGAAAAAATGTACTTTCAAATGCAATTTGTCAGAATGTATCCCAATGCACTGATTTCTTTAAAATGAATTTTAAAACAACTTTCAAGCCTGTTATTTTACAAATCTATCTTTAAAGCGTGCTATCCGATTACGGAATATTAACATTTTTAAAAGTTCTGTTGATCCCTAATTTTAATACCATTAATACCGGTAAAATTTTAATACACTTGATAATTTTATCTATCAATTCAAAGCAAGCAGGTATAATAAAATTATCAGGAATTAAAATTTTAGCGGGTTTAAATATATTAAAATTAGATATTAAAATATGACAAAACTTTTTCACCAACCTAGTAGTTCAGCATTTGCCTTTGGCTAATATTCCATAAATAAATTAGACTTCATCAATATATAAATAAACAAATAAAATAAAATAAATAAAACACAGATATTTAATCGAACTTGAACTACTGATGGGAGTATTCAAATTTAAAATGTCTTTGTTTTCGAGGGGTCGCGATCTCAGACAAGAGTATTCGAATACAAGACACCTGGTATTTAAATATGCTGCGCTTTTCGACTGTTTTCAGTTCTCATAGCTCGAGTTCTCTATGGTCTCGATCGTAGAGATATAAGAGTAATAGAAAGGAAATGTACAGCTTTTGCGTGAAGCCAAAAGTGCATATTTAAACAAGTTACATTTCGGCCCAAACACTTGCAATTCGCTCACTCCTTTCTAAAATGTTATATTAGGTGGTTTATACCGTCTTAAACTCAAACCCTTTTTGAGGGTATATGCCAACTATTTAATACTTACAACTTTTTGGTTTCCATATGTCAGTAAATGAATACTAGTATCTATATTGTAAAGGACAAACTTGTCCGTGCGTAACTCTGACGTCATTTTGACGGTTGCAAGACCAAACGATTAAAATTCTCTTATACTGCATTTTTTAAAACTTCTAAACATTACACATTTTCAATGTTTACACCCTCGAATAGGTGAAAAATGTGCTTTCAAATGCAATTTATGTTTGAAAACTGTTTCGCAATTTGTTTGAAAACTGTATCGCAATTTACTCATTTTTTATTGTTTTTAAAATAATTTTCAAGCATATATTTTTTCAAACTCTATCTCTCTCGTGTACAGACGATTACGAAATATAATTCCGTTTGCACTTAACACATTGAAGGACAGTAGGAACAAGTGAAGTTCGAAAATTGACACTATATGTTTTTGTAATTTTTAGAATATTAGAAGTATAGTTTTACTCTTTCTGCTTAAATAAACTTAATTTTGATTCATTCAGCACCTTTAACTAGGTTGCGCTACTTCCTTCACAACCACGTCAGTGTGGCTAGTGGTCAGGGAAAAATACAGTAAAAAAAAAGTGATAAACACCAGTATATTCTTATAGAAAAATTTATGTTGATTATTCGATCAAATAATCAATTTGAATTTTTCTATAAGAATATACTGGTAATAATCTTTTTTTTTTTTACTGTATTTTTCCCTGACCACTAGCCACTCTTCTGCACGTGCATACTGAAGCTGCAACTCATAAAACAGGTGGAAAATGAACTTCAACCTAAAAAATTGTTTCCAAAACATGACACTGGGCTTCTACTGGTACGCCGGTAAATGCACATTTGTGCTGCTATAGCCGTAGTGTCTAAAAACGACCGTTTCGTTTTGGGCGGCTATAGCCGTCATGCCACATTGTGAACTTCGCTTTGGCGGCTATAGCCGCAAGTGTCCGTAAACGTGTTAAATTAATATAAATAGTTCAGCATTTGTTTCCGAATTATATTCTACTAGCTGTTACCTGTGACTTCGTTCACGTATCATTAAAAGAAGCATAAATGCATTAATTAAGCAAATTATTTCATTCACGATAATTAGAAACGTAAATAATTAACTAACTCTTTATCACATTCCATAGGAGACAATACATTATTTCTATGTTATAGAGGCCTTGACATAACTACGTTTTAAAAAAGTGCATTTTGTGACAAATAATTACGAAAAGGAAACTGCAACCAATGAAAAAGACGGGCCAGATAAAATCGCGGAAATCGGCGAATTGTGTAAAAACATATGTCAAATTTACCTGGTAAACCATTTTACTTTTAACGCCTTTGTGAAATGTTTATATAGCCATCCTTTAAAGATAATCGAAATAGTATATTATTTTTCATTAAATTCAATTCTTGTGAATAGGGAGCAATAATTGTAGACCTAAATGCAAGGAGCTTAAAATTCCCTCCTTGATTTAATCTATAACTGAAAAAAAATCTTTATTTCTAAATGAAAATATGTTGACAGACGATATTTGTTCTCCAGAATAAATTGATTTATGAAGTTTGAATATGTGAAAATACGTTTTTATTTTTAAAAAAATTTACTGTAATCAAGATTTTTTTTTTCTTTCACCATCTATTCAAATTGAAAATAAATTCTTTTTTTCAGTTTTAATGAGAAAAAGTATATTATTCCGTTTCATTTCTTCTTTTTTATCCACAAAATTGGAATAATTTAGTTGCCATTTTTAGGGCAACTTCGTTAAATTTATAGAAAAAAAATAATAATCATATCTCGAAATTTAAATCATTTTTTTAAATTCTGAGAGTTTATGACATCCTCTGGGAAATACAAACAGGCGGTCAGATTTTAATATAATAGATTCGTAATTATTTTTATTTAACTTATAATCATGGTGTGGTTTTTGGCAAAAAACTCTCATCTGTATGTAACTGATATTCATGCATAATAATCGCTAGCTAAAAAAAAAAGCTAAAAAAAAAGATTTAAATTTTTCGTTTTAAATATGACGTGAAACTCATCTACTTTCTAAACTTACCGATTCTTGTATTATTAATGTAATGAATTGATTCACGCTCCTTCTAAAACACATTTGAAAATTCCCATTTTATTTCAAATATGACGTCACTTTTTCCTCAGAGAAATCTCTTTTAAATGGCACAATTCTTGTTAATTTTCTTTTTCTGGCAATCAGGGCGTAAATTTTAGCGGAAAACTGACATTTGTGTGTAACTGGTATTCAAGCTAATTATTAATCAGTATCGATAAAAAATATTTCAGTTTTTCATCTTAAATATTACGTCCATTATCTATTTACTTCTATTATACATTGATATTCATGCTCCTTGTATTATTGCGAATATTTGAAAATACATGTTTTATTTATGACGTCATCTTTGTCCAAGCCGAGGAGGATCATTTTCATAGTTCCATGGTCCAAGCGAAATCTATTTTTTAATAATATAATTATTGTTGCACTTTTCCTTCTAATTATAACGCAGTTTTTGACAGAAAAATATTTTTTTATTTTAACCGATATTCATACTTCATGTATAATAACAAATACTCCATATTTTTGTTTCAAATATCACGGAAATTCACCTTATTTTGAATTTTTTGAATTTTCAGTTTTCACGTGAAAATCGTTCAATTGAAAATTAGTTGTTGGCGAAAAATTATTTTTCCGTGTTTTTATTTTTGTGGTAACGATCAAAGCCCTAGCAACGATAAAGTAAATTGGTTAAATTGTATGGAAAAATGTCCATTTATTCTCTATGAAAATAATGAAATTTTTAATTATTAAAGAAAATATTTGAATAAAATAAATAAAAACCAGCCTATGTTAATTTGAGGATGTTAATCAACCTATATTCAAAAATACAGGATCATTAAATGCTCCATTTTGACGCTGGCTTCAGCCTAATATTTGCACACAATGAGATTTATAATATTATTAGGATAACGAAATTAAAACTTCGTCAATAAATAAATAAAATAATAAAATATAAAACACAAAATTTTCTATACGCTTAAACCACTGAAATTATCAGAATAAAAGCTGCTGTAAATAACAATCATTGGCATTTTTTTCAGCTGTTAACTCCTGGCTCGAAGCCAATGAGAAAGAAATGCTTTTAATAAATTTCAAAACTTTATTTCAGTACACATTTGATATTTTTTCATATACAAATGTTTTTGGTATTGTTATATCTAAAAATATATTAAATGTAAAAAAAATCTGTTACAGTTTACAATAATAATACAAAATGAGGTTTTCATCTATATTCCGTAACCCGGGAAGCTCGGGTTGCATTCACTAGTTCAAATAGTATACATATTATGCGGCGCTGTTGGAGACACTTTTCTCCGCAACAGCTTGCGGCTATTACAGGGCTGCCACTGACGACTATTTTTATATCCTATTCGTACCATAATTAAACAAAAAGTAAATTTTATATTATATTTTTCTTGCACTTTCTTGGGTTCCCACGTGTCGTTGAATTTCAGGTACCACTGTTTTCGAATAGTAACTGTCGCCTTGTTGTAATCGCAGAATTTCTGTCATATAATTAGGCCAAATAATATTATTCGGAAATAGTGATACTGAAATTCAGGTAAACTTTCGATCCCTGTGTTTTCTTTTTAGAAATGTTCCAAAAACAATAATAAAAAAATCAATTTCGCATACCGGAAAGTAAAATTGTACATTCATAAAAAAGGAACTTTTTCTGAAATTTATCAATAATTAAACAAAAATTGCTTCCTTTTCTGGATTATTCATAAAATTCTGGAAACATTAACTAGTTTAACCCCTTCGCGACGAGCGTCCTTCACAGATTTTTTAACCTTTTACCACCGGTTTTTCAAAACAGAAATTTTCGCCTAATTTAATCGCAGAAATTCTAACATTAAATAAGGCAAAGCTTGCAGTAAAAATTAACTGGTGCGAATAATTGAGGATTCTGAGCATCTTATGCGTCACGTATACGTGTCGCTCGTCCACAAGCGGTTAAGCTTACCATTTAAATTTCTAAGGAAAACCATTCAAAAATTATGCGAAAAAGAAACCTTTATGAAAATCCACATCTTTATCAGAACTCAAAAACATGAAAATGAAAAAAAGATTGGTCTCAGAGCTGTGAATTATAAAACTGATCACTAAAAAAGGGAGCGGTTTTACATAAAATCAACATTTGAAGAGTAGAAGAGACGAAATATCTCCCATCATATAGTCTGAACGAAGTTTGGAGTAGTACTTAGTACTACAACACTCATCCGCAAAGTATTCCAATGTTGTTTTCGATTCTAAAATCCCTGACGGCTCGGCCTACAGGCACAGGTAGATTTCGAAGACGCAGACCGTGGGGCAACTGTTTGTTGGTAATTTTGGAAGAAAAGACCTTTTTGCCATGATGCGGCATTTTGGAAACGCCCACTTCGAAACCTAACTTGTTTGCGGGCGGAGCCAGCAGGGATTGTTTTTTTATTTTTTTATTTTTTTATTTTTTGCTAAAAGGGTTGGTCCTATAAAAAACTTGTCAGTATAAAAGTTTTAGATAATATTAAGAGGATTTATAATAAATTTAAGCGGATTTGATATCTTCTGAATTGACGAAGTTATGCATTTTTTCTTCTACCCCCCCCCCCCCCCTCCTTTTTTCCCTCCCTTGGGGTCATTTTTATGGATATCAAAAATCTGTCATGTATAAATTTTCGGCCCTTTTCCTAGAAGTAATAATAACTTTAAACGGATTCGATACGTATCATAATTAAGAAATTATGGTTTTTTTTCTGTTTTCACAAAAAGCACCCCCATTTCCACCCCTTTGGTTCGATTTTGCCCATTAACGAACTTGACCGAGATTTTATGCCCCTTGATTTTATGTATCAGTTTGAAAGAGATTTGTGCAGAATTATGGGAATTATCGTGTCCATAAAAAGTGACATAGATAGATAGATAGATAGATAGATAGATAAAGTTTTGAACTGGGGGTGGTTTTGGGTTCTGGGAATCATGAACGGCGTAGATCTGCAAAATTTTTTCAAAAATTCCAACTTAGAGGAGAATGTAATAGGTAGTATTTCTTACGAAATCTACCTAAAACGTTCTTGCAAACTAAGGTTTCGATTCTTAAAATATCTGAATCGATCCATCACTAACTTCAACTTGGAAATAATCAGAACAGAAACGGTTGTAAAGAGCGAAGCCTTTTTGCGATTTCTCCAGTTATTAATACTTGGCTTATACAAAAGTACCATTATTAGTAAATTTCAAAAGTTTATTTCTACTTGGCTTATACAAAAGTACCGATATTAGTAAATTTCAAAAGTTTATTTCTACTTGGCTTATACAAAAGTACCGAATTTCAAAAATTTATTTAATACACAATTGATTTTTTCGCATAAAAATACTTTTTGGTACTGCTAGTGGCCAATAAAAAAATACACTAAATGTAAAAAAAAACTATTAGACTTATCAATTAACCACTTAACAGTTTTTTGACCCAATAAACTAAAAATAGAGACAATACACCTTTTTTTCCGTACTAAAATATTTGCCTCATATAATTGTAAAATGTCTGCCAATTGTGAAAACGTTTACAGTTAAAAATTAGTGGTATCCAAAAGCTTTTAGTAAAGAAGCAAGCAAACTCTTCCAGCCCGTGTGGCGTTCGGGCAAAATTGTTAAGCAGTAACAAATTATTTTTAACCTATGTTCCATACACTGAGCGGTATTTTCTCTAACCCAGGAAGATCATATTGTATCGCCAGGTTTCATTAAAGTAATATTGATTCATTTTGAAAAAGATGATGTATTTGTCACACTCCTTTAGGTTGTGTATTTCTCTTTGTAACTTATAAAATCCTTTCTTAAATTTTCCAACTACACCAGAAAAATTAAAAAGATTCCTTAAAATTTCATTTTGATAAACTTTGCAATTGCAATCAGTGTGGTTTAAATGATTGTTGATGTATTGAAATAAAGCGGAGGGAGGTACTTTTGCTTCCTCCTTTGCATTATGCAACAATGTCTGCTAAAATAAGTGCGATAGCTATTACGTCAATTTCCATTTCATACCCTGCCGTTGCCCCCTAAATACTAGTCCTGATCGCTGACACAAAAATGGCGGCTGTCGTAGGCGGAGATTTTTCAGTGTGTGTACGATTGCTTGAATTTGAAATACCGATAATTTCTAAAAGTTTTCTTCGTCTTATTTTTCTGACATACAATAAATGAAAGAAAACTTTTAGAAAATACTGGTTTATAAAATCAGGGAAACATACGAACGCTTAACAAAATCTAGAGGTCCTACATTAGAGAGAGATTGGACATTGACGAAATGTCCGCCATGTAAGTTCCAAAGCAGGTGGAACGCAATGTATTTTCATGACTATCTGAAGGTATATAAAACAAATTTTCCATGATTTTAATACAATAAAAAGTGTTAGACTATGATGAAAATACATTTCATTCTACTGCGTTCCACCTGCTTTGGAACTTACATGGCGGTTGGTTGGTTTTTTCGCAGCTTTATGACGGCTGATTATCTACTCTTGGGATATAGGCCCTAGGGAGGAGTTCCCTCCGTGGGGGGTCTTTCTAAGAGATCATAACCCGTATTTACGGCAAGGCTCGGAGAAAATCACGGAAAACTTTGAACGGTTACGTCAACGAGCGCGACAGGGGTTTGAACCCAGCACCTCCCGTCTACCAGCTTTGACTGCAGAACCTCTCAGACACTGGTGGGGCATTTACATGGTGAACATTTCGTCAATGTTCAATTTCTCTCTAATGTAGGATCTCCAACAAAAACCGCCAACGAGCGCCACCATTTTTGTGCCAGCGCTCAGGCATAGTATTCCCAGGGCGGTGATACATGATTGACTCTTTCGCCTCCATTTTTGTTCCAAATTCATTCTGGGAATTCCGAAAGAAAAATTTTTACTTTATGTAATCGTGAAACGTCTGTCATTAAATCTATATCTATATACAGGGTCATAAAAAAAGAATTTTTCAACCTTACAAAAAATTAATTCTTAAACGTACGGAAATAATTCTCGTGTTGAAAGGTAGTGTAAGAATGTAAGTTATTCTTCAACTCACTAGATGGCGTTGCTAGTTAAAGATGACCCAATTCTGTGGCCTCCACGAAGCCCCGACCGCACGTATCTGGACTTCTGGGGATACATTAAGAACATTGTGTACAGTGAAAGAATCACTGATATCAGCCATTTAAAACGTCGAATCATAGCCGCAACTGAAACACTAACTCTAGAGATGCTTCACAGGTCATGGAGAGAGATTACATATCATCTGGACGTCTGTCGAACGACTAATGGTAGACACATCGAAACGTATTGAAATGGATATAAAACTTGATACTTTTCTTAATATTTTAATACTAAATTTATGTTCTTACGTGTTTCTTTATTTGTGTAATACATATTTGTAATCCCGGCTTTCTTTTTCGATGACCCTGTACATATATAAAAATAGACGTGTGTTACACTATATTTCACTTTGCGTCCACAACTACCCAGCGCAGACCCCTGGTGTTTGTGTGCGGTAGTAACCTCGAGTCTCACATCGTACACTATGGTGGTTGCACCTGGGTAGCTGAGGGGAAGATAGGGTAAGTGGAAAGTAGATCGACCTCGGGCATTTTCATATTTCGACCAAAGTGTTCTAAAAAATGTTTGAAATTTTCTTCAACGGGAATTGGTTCATTCAACTTAATATGGACTAATTAAGATATAGATAACTGAGTAAGATGATTTCGCGCGCTCTAGCGGTGGAAATTGAAACTGAACGATATTAGTAAACAGCTACGCTCGCCTACCATACAATGTCGTAGGCAGCCGGAGTTTCTTTCGGAAAGAGATTTGTGAACCATACAAGATAAGACCAGTTTGTTTTTAGGTCTTTAAGATAAACATTCCTTTTATTTGATGCAAGAAACACAATGATAAAGTAACTATTATGTTGCTATAATATAAAAGTGGTAGGAATCGGAATATTTGTATTTTATTGTGAAAAAATAATTAGGTCCTTAATTGGTTAAATTTTTATTCTGCATTATTAAAATGCTTTATGATATTTATATTAGCTTATTTAAGTTATTTTTAAACATTACGTTAATTTTTGAAAAGTTACCGAATTTGATATAAAATTGATTGTAATACAATTTGATTACTTTAAACTTACATACATTTTAATTTATTTAACCGGAATCTTTTCTATCGCCAGTTGCGTAGTTTTTCTTCTTTTTTGGAAAACAAATTGCGGTAACACAAAATTTGATTTTCTAATCCCCGCTGCACTTGCATAATTCCACTCATGTCTGGGTCCATATTTATGAAATGCTGTCTGAGAAATTCTAAGTTTTAAAAGCTTCTTAAAATTCTTTAATGTTATTTATTTTTTCGGAATTTTCTACAAATTTCATTTTCTAAATGCAAAGGCATCTTGGTGGAAGAAAAGCAACAACAAATTCGCGCTTTGAGCACTTATCGAAATTTGGGCCAAACAAATCGAGGGAGCATCTATAATAAGTTTACTGTATTAAATGAAAATCTTACTAAGCGAGGGATACCTGTATGTCCAAATTAAATAGATGCTCAAAATTTGTTAATTCTTTCTGTCGTTGGAAAGAACCATTTATTTAACAAAAATTGTCTTTGCTGTTCCGTATAAGTATGATCAGCATCCATAAATGGTATTTTCGTCAAGATGTTTTCTTTTTTTTTTCTTTCTTTTTTCTTTTTGTCTACATAGGCTCAAACATTTGTAAAAATCACACCGTACACATGAAATTTGAATAGGTTTTTTAAAATGTACAATACTAATTTATGTTCTAAAAATAGTCATCGTATGATATATATGTATATATATATATATATATATATATATATATATATATTTACAAGGATCCGTCAAAAATTTTAAATATACAAGGCAATCCAACCGGGTCTGCCCGGGTAGAATGCCCCTTGAAGAGGTGTGTGTAAAAATATGGTAATGTCCAGAATGTGCTCGGGTCGATTCATTGTATCTCACAAAATAATAATAATAATAATCGGATGATTTTTTGCGGAGATATAAAATTGTTTGTCACATGAATTTAACATTATCATCCTCAAAATTTGAAGTTTTCTAACTCTGTGAAGATTTAAGAAAAAGTGTATAATCGATAACTTTTACCGGCCTGCCTTTATCCAAGGTACTCAAATATGATGTCAAAAGTGGGAGCGACTATTTGAAAATTCAAAATTGGTACATATTTAATATGTAGACGACCGCTATTTCAAAATTTGCATTTTGAAAATTAAATAGAATTTCGAGTGAACGATACCACTCGCATCTCTCTGCGACAATTTAGCTGTTAAAATGTGTGAGATTTTCTCTTCTTTTTTGGACCACTGTACTTTATAAAACACCATCACCAACACCAACAACAACAAAGATAAAATTACCAGCTGAATTTGTAAAAGTTAAAGGTCGAAGAGATAAAAAATATGTTTAATCTAATTCAAATAAAAATAAATTTATTTAATAATAGACATCATTAAATCGTTATAAAAATATCAAATCTAAAAATAAGTGTTTAATTGGCTTTAAAAGAAAGATTTAAACAAAGTGCCTATGAATAACATTGTACACGATATTGTGATTATTTTTATTTTTCCCGACGGAGGCTTAATTATTTCTTTTAATTATCTATTTGCAGTTAGACAGCTAATACCAAATTAAGCTAACTTTCTTGGTTTCAAAACAGTTTTTAATGTGTTTTGTATCAATCAATATCGACTAAAGTATTTTTCGCTTTTTAGTTTGTAAGGTTGGCTAGTTGTTTGTTTGCGTGTGCTACGATCATTTTTTGTGGTCAAGAAATAAAGACACCGGTAAAAAAAAATTATAAAATTGACTCCATGTAAAGTGGATTTCGACCCAGAAGACACACCTGTGTTGCCAGCCTGAAGCTTTTTTTAAAAATTCATCTTGCTTGATGGACTGTATATTTTTTAGATATTCACCATGTCTAAATGACAGATTAAATACGGCGAATTATGCTATTTCGGAAAACTGGTGTAAATCAAATAATCTGAATTTTTATAGCGGACTCGAAACGCAGCACACATCCACAGAGATTCGAAACCAACATCTTTTTTTTTCTTTTTCAGTAATCAGTGATCTAACCACTACATTTGTGAGGAAAAGGTTATTGCATATTAATGAAGCGGAGTTATAATCTTTTTATGGAAATAAACTTTAACTATAAAAAAATATGCCGGATTCGAATCTCGATGGATTTGTGCAGTATTTCAAGTTCGCTACGTCTTAAAATTTTTCAGATTATTTGGACACCAGTACTTTTTGGCTTATTTAATCTGTCATCAATAAAAAGATGTATGTAATCCATAGTTTCTTTTTCTTTTTTTATAGCACGTTTGATACTTTGATACTTTTTTTACATGGCTATTTTTAGATGTGATACACAACTACTCATGTACAGGGAGTGGAGTTGTTTGCAACTGGGAACCCCCTTGAAATGATAAAATGTTTAAACTGTTTAAAAGAGGAATGGTTCTATCTTTGCTTTTTGAAATATGTTGTACTTTTCAATTCTTCTTTCTATGAGAGGTAACTAAGAATTTATTTTTTGATAGCTTTGAAATTTTTGTGTAAAAAAAATCTTAACCTAAATATATGCAATTTTCATAGGTTTATTTCATATACATCCCATTATTATTATTATTATTATTGTTATTATTATTTTCTTCTGATCTAATCTTTGCATCAAAAATCCGATACTTAGGTTTGTAGGACAAAGAACCCTGGGTATAAGATAAATAAAATCTAATCTGAAATACTAAAGTTGGGAAAAAAAAATTGTTAATTAAAAAAAATAATAATTTATTAACATTTTAAGGCCTTTTATTATCTGTAATAATTATGCTTTTTTGAAACATAATCCAAAAACGTCACTGTAAAATATTTGCAGAAAAGTATTCGGTCATTCGACCGTTTTGATAGAAAACGGTTACATAACCGTAATTTAACAGTATTCTGACCATAATATGGGCAATATTGTGGTCAGAGTAGCGTTAAATTATGGTTAGGTAACCGTTTTCTATAAAAACGGCCGAATGACCGGATACTTTGCTGTAAATTTTTTACAGTGTTTAATACAGGTGTTATTTACAGAATATTTTTTGTTTTGGTACCAAATCCCCCAAAGAAAAATAAATCGTTCAATAAATTTATTAATTACTATTTATAACTTAACAAACTTCTACTATCCCTACTTTTTTTCATAATTTCAGTTTCAGTAGATTCGGAAAAAGGAGGGGACGGACATATTTTTGCAGCACACTTTCGACGATATCTATGAAAATATAATACCAAAATTAAAACAAATATAATTTTTAGTTCAGTGTTACGATGTCTATTGATCAATATACTACACGTTATATAAAATGATTTGTTTGTCAAGTAACTTAATTAATATCACTGCGAATTACTGACAATTTCTTTAAAAGTCATTATCCCATATCCTTGGATGCGTCTGCGTTGATAGATAACCTCAAGCGCCCGTCAACTCTCTGGCTGACTGTCCGAAAAGAAAAATTTGTGTGTAACGGAAAAATGCGTTTTTCTCAAAACCTATGTGTCCTTAGGAAAATCGCTATAGTTTTCTTGCAAGATTTAAATAATCTCCTACTACCCGTAATTTTCTTTATAATTTTAGTTTTAGTAGATTCGGAAATAAATGGGGGGGGGGGGACATATTTTAGCAGTGCATTTTCTCGATATCACTGAAAATATAATACTAAAATTAAAACAAATATTTTTTGGGGTTCGGTGTTACGAGATACTTCACACGATACCTCACACGATATTAAAAAAAAAATTTTCAAGTAATTTAATTAGCCCTCCCTCCCGCACCCCTAATTTTTTCCTAAACATATTTGTGAATGAATAATAATCTGAAAATATGTGGGTCAGTAGACTTTATAACTTTCAAAAGGTTAAACTTTCCACGTCCCATAGTTTACGAGAGAAAAGACTGTGATAGACAGACAGACAGACACAGGAGTGATCTTAAATAGTTCTATTTTTACTTTTTAACTCCGGAACCCTAAAAAAGAAAAAAAAAAGAAAAGAAATTGTAATTTAACAAATTACAACAACCATTGGAAAAATGTTCAGAAAGCTTTAAAAAAAATCACATTAATTAAAAATATTAATTATTCAAAAAATATTCATCGAAACCATCTACAAATAAAGGCATTTTCCATTACTACAGTTGAAGAGATCCTGGCATTCTCTCTCCGTTCAAAAATATTCCTTTGAACCATCGCCGCAGTTATTGGAACGCATTTTCCATTACTATGCCTGATTTTTAATATATACCTTAATATTTTGTCGAGTACTTCCTACAATAACTTTAACTCTTGTTTAGATTTATGTCTGAGCTAAAGGTATTTTGAGGAAATTAAAGTTGAAGACCACGTTTTTTGCTTTATAAGACGATTTCTCATCCGACATCAATTTTTGAATTCGGCTTTTTTTCATAGCTGATAGTTTGCATCTATCCATTTTGTAACTTTAACATTCTTGTAACGATTTTATCCATTTCTATTGCTTATTCAAACAAAAATTCTGCTAAAGTTACAGAATTTCGTTAAAAATGCTTTAAAAAAATCATCTAAAGTTACAGAATCTCGTTAAAAACGTTTAAAAAAATAAAGTGACGACGCCAAGAGGTCCATTCAACACCAAAAGCAACAACCATTTTTCCAATGGTTAAAAAATGTAAAAAAAAAAAAAAAAAAAAAAAAAACCTGAGAAAATACAAAAAGATTTATTAAGTTAAGCTTAAAAAAATTACTAGCTGCAGACAGCACATTTGAATCAATCTTTTCATTTACAATAACATCAGGATCCTTCCCATTCTTTTGAATTCTTCCTGTCATTCTTACACATGTCTTGTTTTACTCCTTAAGAAAAAAGCTTTTTTCTTTCGAAACATGCTGTACTTTTTCAATTATTTTTATGTTTTTAATAAATTATCCTCAATGCGTCAAATGTATATACGAAGTATTTTCTTATGGATTACATTTAATAATAACAAGTTTTAAAAACAATCTCTGTTCCCATTTCTTTAGGTAATAGCTACAAAGTGCTTTTAACTTTTTGTCACCCTGTAAAAAAATGCTCTGTTGATAGATAAATGACATTAAGGACTAAAGAATAAAGTGCTTTATAAAAGCTGAAAATATGTTCGTCCATTACCTACCAAATGGTTGGAAAGAAAACAAATTGTATTGATGCCTTAAGAAAAATTGTAAGTTATCGCTTCACTCTATGGGATAAAAAATAAAGATTTGGTGCACAAAGCCTTAGAAAATTGGAAGTAAAGGAAAAAGTAATCGGGCTAATATGTTTCTAAAAACTAGGGTGCGTAAACACCTTGGAATTTTCACGTAATTTGGCACCGCTATTTCAGATTGGTATTTTCTATTTAATACTTAAATCGTAGAGCTTGTAAACACCTTATTTAATCATATAATTTATATTGTTTTTTTATATCGTATAATTTATATTGTTATAATGTATATGTGCAGTGTTATAATCTTATGTTCTGATTCCATATGCTAATTTTTTCCGTGATTATTGATTCATTTTTTAACTATTATTTCAAAATTTGTCTGTCCATATAGTTTTAAGACGCACTGTACAGTTTTCTTGCTACATTAACGGTGGTTTTGCATCTATACCAAGGTTCGCACACTCCTTGGAATTTCTAAGGTCTCTGGCACCGCTATTAACCCCTTGAAGGGCACTGGTACATTATATATACCACTTAATTTTAATCCCAAAATGCCACAATGACACCAGAATTTTATAATCAATCATTTCAATATTTTAGCTACGAGATTACTTTGCCCCTGAAGGGGTTAACAGGGTTTGCAGCGTCCTATATTTTTTTAAATAATCCCCACCACTATTTTCAAAATATAATATTCACAATATCCTTCTATTGCACATTTTAAAGAAATCGACCATGAAATTTATAGTTTGAAAATAGTGGTATCAAATATATAAAAAAATATAGGACGCTGCGACCCCTGCTATTAATGATAAGAAAATGTCTATTTAGTTTTTTACACACAGCATTTATTTACAGAATTTCCAATATTTTTCTGCAGTTAAACAAAATACCTAAAAAATTGTGGTAGAAATGTGCGAACCCTGCTATACTGAATTTTTACGATTTAGTATATCTCGTAGTTTCAGAAATGCATTTTATGCTTTATACTTTTAAGGTAGTGAAAAGAAATTTTCTTTAAATATATAGAAAAATTCTTCTAATATTGGAACATACTTAGTGTACCAATTAAAAACATGAAATCATTTAAAATGAATCGTAATTTATTTATTATTAAAATAGGTGTAAAATGAAATAAAAGTTTTAAAACATTAAAACAATTCTAAGATGTTAAAACTTTCGTCGGAGTCCCAAGTGCTTTCTATCAGAACCTGGACATCATCAAAGGGCGAAAATGAGAAAAAATTCTCAAAAAGAGAAATGAAAAAAAAAAAATGAACGAACAAGTAATATAAAAACTTTTTTATAAGTCAATTTCTACTTGTCAAATAGAATTTTTTTTCCAGCGATCTACACGCTTCGCCACTGACGGTATTTATTCATAATTTATATCCTGCTAAATATCTTACATAAGAGAAAATTTTGAAACGTATTAAAAATTAAATAAAAAATAAATAGCTAAAATACCAAAAATTTATAGCTCGAAAAGTTTTTCTCACAAAATTGTTAGACAAACTGCGTTAGAAAGGTAAAAAAATTGTATTTTTCTTGATATAAATTTAAAATCTAATGATTATGCCGTTTTTCAAATATTGAATTAAAAAAATTACCAAACTTCACAATAAAGTGCCATAGCGGTGTTACAGTTAGCGATAATACAGTTTTTTCAAATATTAATTAATTAATTAAATTTTATTATTAAATTATAGTTTTATACTTCATTTCTGTTCAAAAGTATAGACTCACTCCACATTTATAGTCTCCTTCGCCCGCGATCCGCCTGATCTTCGTTCGTGAACAGCCCCATTATCTTTTTATGTGTGAAGGTGAGACTATAAATATGGAGTGAGTCTATACTTTTGAACAGAAATGAAATGTAAAATTAAAATTAATTAATTAAATTTAATTAATGAATTAATAATTAAAAAAAACTGTATTAACATCAATTGTCGTCCAGTACAAGTTTTAAAAAATTTATTTGAACTTGAATGGATGCATAGAAAATATTTCATTAACGACTGAAAATTCCAACAAGATATATATAGAGAGAGTGTGAGCTAATAGTAGGAATTTAAAAAAAAAAAAAAAAGAGAATTTTTTCACATTTTCACATTCTGATGATGGCCAAGTTCTGGTCGAAAGCGTTCGGGACTCCGGCGAAAGATTTAACATCTTAGAATGGTTTTAATGTTTTACACATTTTATTTCATTTTACACCTATTTTAGTAATAAATAAATTGCTATTCATTTTAAATGTTTTCGTGTTTTTAATAGAATTTTTTTTTTTTTTTTTTTTTTTTTTTGTAATAAATTGATGTTAATTCTGTTTTAACTGTCTTTCTATAATAAGAGTTTCCAACAATTAGGCAGTGGGCCCAGAGCTACCACTATTTCCGAAAAGTAATCACTTATTTGACAGCACAATTCCTGTCATGTAATAAGGCGAATGTTGCCAATCGGAACAAGTGGTAGTTATGCGGCAGCGGTTGAATAGTTGCAAACCCTCATTTAGGGGTTGGATGTAGCGCGCTACAAGTAGCGAAACTACAGTAGTCGCTATTTTTTACATTTTTTTGTAGTGTAGCGCGCTATATTTTAAACAATGTAGTGTAGCGAGTAGCGCGATGCAAAAAATCAGTAGTTTGTAGCAAAAACTTGCGCTACTTTTAACGCTACTTCATAATGTGCCATGAAAAAATGTGCCATTCTGCAAATCACGTGGCCGAAATTTGCTTTTTTTGTACAAAATTTGTTCTGCTCAACAATTTGCTAATGCCAGCTCCAGTGTATAGCAACGCATCCGATGAAATCATAGATTTTTCCATTCACGTTTGATGCAAAAAAGCAAGAACTAACCCACCAAAAGAATTATTTTTTTTGCTTGCAACACTTGTCTACTTACTCGTTATTAGGTCTTCATATTTTAACGCCGGTTTTCTTATTATTCGGAATCGCTTTATTTACAGATTTATTTCTTGTTTGCATTTAGAATTGTTTTTCTGTAACTTTCTGAATTAAAACATTTCTATTAATTTTACTATGCAATTTGCAATGTGTATATAAACTAACATTTTGGAGTCGAACACAAAATATTTTCTTGTATGTTTTTGCAGAGCTGCCACTGGCGACTATTTTTACTTTCTTCTATCTATAATAGAAGAAAGTATTGTAATCGAAATTTTTTTCGACTTCCGGTTTTCGACGAATTTACACGTTTTAGGGGTCAGAGATTCCGAAAAACATGTTTTTACAAAATGTCTGTCTGTCCGTCTGTCCGTCTGTGTGGCTTTTAATTGTACCATCTAAAAGTGTATGAAGTTATGCTTCAAATTGAACCTAATTTTTTTTCTATGTTTTTGGCTATGGCAAGCAGATTCTATCAGAATTTGGGGATATTTCGACGAAAGGGGGCGCTGTGATCGATAGTTTTGTTCCATTTTCACTATTGTATCATCGAAAAGTGTATGAAGTTATGCTTCAAATTCAACCACATTTATTTTCTATGTTTTTGGCTATGGCAGGCAGGTTCTATTAGAATTTGGGGATATTTCGACGAAAGGGGGCGCTGTGATCGATATTTTTGTTCCATTTTCACTATCGTATCATCAAAAAATGTATGAAGTTATGCTTCAAATTGAAAAACATTTTCCTTCTATGTTTTTGGCTATGGCAAGCAGGTTCTATTAGAATTTGGGGATATTTCGACGAAAGGGGGCGTTGCGATAGCCATTTAAAGATTTCAAATTCAAAAAAGATGTGCAAATTCAAAAAAATTAGAAATCCTAAAACTTATTTTTCGTTAAATGTTCGGCCTTGATCCGGAGAATCCGGAACAATTTTTGCTTTGCCTCTATGTTAAAAAATGGCTGAGATATAGCAGTTTGAAATTTTAGGGTGGCTAACATTTTCAAAGAAGACAGCAGAATTCATCCATAAACGGGTTTAATTTATGAGCTTTAGTTAACATGGTTTCGGCAAATTTTCTTTCATTATTGTAACCATTAATCCTATTATTTGCTTATCACTATATATTTATATTCGCCAACGTCAAATTCTCGCCAAACTTGGCGACAGTTGGCGGAATATCGCCAAATTTGGTGACCAAAATAAGTTGCCATAAATGAAGCCAACTTGGCTGTAGAGGACTAATTTGGCGATATTCTCATTCAAATTCAATGTTGACGAGAACTGGGATTGAATCTTCTTTATTTAGGTTCCACGCGTTTTACCTTCGTGTTTTCCATTAAATTAATTAGCTAAAATCATAAAACCAAGGAATAGGAAGGCTATGTGTTCCTGTCGGTTCAGGCCAGAAGGACTTTTCGTAGTTTAGTATACATCGGTTGTTCGCATCCTTGTAACCCGACCATTCGCACGCAGCTGACGTACAACAGAATGATGAAAAATATTGATTTTATTGGTGATGTGATAGCGAATTTTGAAGTATTAACATGACTGAGATAGAAGAAAGTTTTGGGATTGGCACATCCGACTAGTTTAATTATATCTGGCACCACTTTTTTAAAAGAAAAATTTTTCACGTCCACTTTGACAACATGTGAAAGAGAAATATACTACCAAATTAATTCTTTTTAAATAGTGGTGCGAATAAAATATAAAAATAGTCGTCAATGGCAGCTCTGTTTTTGTAAACATTTGCTTTCTTATTTTTTTTAACTACCCTCAATTCTGTCGCATTTATTTCATTGAAACCCGTGCGATATAACGAGGGGTCGCTTTACTATTTAATACGCGTCTCCAATTTTCAGTGTAAATTGAACCCTTTGAAAAAATCTAGAAGTAGCGAATACTTTTGAAAAGTAGTTTGTAGTCGCTACTTTTGAAAAGTAGTTTATAGTCGCTACTTTTTAAAACAAGTAGTTGTAGTTGTAGTTCGCTACAATAAAAAAGTAGTCTTTCCGACCCCTGCCCTTATTCTATAATAAAATAGTATTACTTAGTTTTATGGAATCACTCTGCTTCAAGCATATGTTATTAACACATTAAAAGATCTTGTAAAACGACATGTAAAAAGTTTTTCATGAAACTCTCAATAATAACAAGTAGTTATAATATCAGTCTATCTCTGATTTTATTTCTCCAGTAATGGTTTACAAAGAGCTTTTAACTTTTTGTTATATTATTATAAAAATATGTTCTGTTGATAGAATAATGCTATTAAAGAAAAA